>CM059198.1:64484730-65084730 GCA_030323885.1 Branchipolynoe longqiensis
CATGTATATATAGGCATATATACACATAGGTGCATATGTAATATGTATATTTATATGTATACACATATGTATCTTTATATGTATACACATATGTATGTTTATATCTATATATATATATATTATATGTATACATACTTGTATATGTAAATCTAAAAATAATGCCAATAATGATTAAAATAATACGGTAATAATAATGACAGGAATAATGATAATAACGACAATAATGATAATAACGATGATAATAATAACAAATATATAATGATAAAAATGGAATAATACTTGACGTTACCCGACCTGACTTTACCCGACCTGAGTTTAACTGTATATGTATATGTGTATATATGTATATATGCTGTCACAACAATAAAATAAATCAAATACAATAATATTTAAGGTAGGCTTTTCTTAATGTTGTACCAGCATCTTTGTGGTGATTATGCATCAGATGCATAATCACAGTGAATTATTTATTATGCATATATATATTAGTATGCAAAAAATATATCTACATCATGCACAACAGTCCCCACAGGACCTCCCCCAGTGGCAAGTGGAAGTATATGAGTGGGCCACAGACCAGCATATACCCCTATTGTTGGCTGGAGGTTCCTCTATTGTTTGGGATTTATGGCTATACCAACACAGTTATAACATGGGCAGTTCTGTCCTATAGCCATGTATTGTAACTACTGAATTATTTCCTAATATTCACTGTTAATTTACTCAATCCGGTCCCAACTAAATGTCCTATGAATATCCAGGAAATTAGATATAATTTTTGGCTTTATAGTGATGTATTCCAATATGTAAACTTCCCAAAACTCAGTGTGCCATAAGCATATTTTTGAACCTGCTACCTAATCTTATATAAAATTCGACCTTGGAAATTGAACCGGGGCTCGAATGAAGTATTTAACCACCATAGCCCGATCGAGGTAAGCTCTCCAACCTGTTTAAGGACCATTCTAAATGGTCGTGGAATTTCCTACTCTTGTGGTCTGCAAGTGTGTGTTGTGACCCTGGAATATATGCTACTGTCAGCCATACTTGTTGGACCTGAGCCCAGTTCCAAATCAGTTTTGCTAACTGATTACAAGGCTTGGACTTTGTACCACCCATGTTTCGAATATATGCCATGGCTGTTGTATTGTCAGTTAAAATTCTGACTTGTGTTTTAGGTATCTTCACTATGCTACGGAGGCCTAAATGAATAGCCCGCAGTTCTAACAGGTTAATATGGTCTGAGATTTCATTATCTAACCATCTACCCCCTGTTGCTACTCCATCTCGATAGGCTCCCCATCCTTCAAGAGAAGCATCTGTAGTTACTACCAAATTAGGCTCCGCCATCCTAATAGGATTTGGTGATGATGCTACATGTTGCATCCATCATTCAAGCCCCTCCTTTGAAATGAACATTTTTCTTTCAAAGTTACCTTTGGTGTGTGTTAGCGCCAGATTTTTGTCTATTTCTAGTGACTTAATATGGGCTTTGCCATAAAGTATGGCGGGTGCATATGATATAATTATGTCAATTAACACTGCGACCTGCCTAATTTTTGGTTTAGGTATCCTCAAAAGCTGTGTCGCTCTTTTCATAACCTTATTTACTTTTTCTTCGGTTATTGTAACTGTTAAGTGTACCGTATTTAGGAGAAAGTCTAAGCATTTAAGCTCCTTAGTCGGTTTGAAGACTGACTTAACTGGGCGAACGTAGAAACCCAGTTTTGTGAGTAGGGCGCACAAATCTAACACTGCCTTCACACAACCAGTTTCTGTTTGTGCAATAATAAATGAATCATCTATGTACGGAAACATTATATGTCCTTTTCTAGCCATCATTGAAAAGACCAGTTTTAACAGTTTTGTGAATAAACGAGGGGCACATGCCAAACCATTGGGCATACATGTTTAACCGTCGGGCTATTCCACCCCCGCTTAAGGCGAGCCTATGTGTTAATATAAATAATTGTTTCCATGTGAATGTCTTGTGCCTCTTGCCGCCGGTTGTCTGTCATCCTGCCAGCCTGACCCTTGACTAGCAATGTCCGAGGTGGAGAGTTCGACTCCTGACAGACCATGAGCAGAAGGCCCTTAATTAAATAAGATTATAGAGCAATCCAAATTGCAATCTGAAGTTGACCATAGCGGTTAATAATATAAGTCTGGAGGAGAGTAAAGAATGCAAGGAACGTTCATGTCACTTCTTAGGAGCTCACCATTGTATTCTTACCTCTTACTAACAGAATGAATTTAGCAATATAACTTATGTTATGATTTAAATATAGTTCAACAGTGGAATGTATGTTATAAGTCAACTCCCCTGCCATATAATTAAGTTAAATAAGTTTGGAATTTCCATAATAAAGGCCTAAATCTCGGCTAAAACATCGGAGCATGCAAAGACACATCCGATGGGTCTGGCTCCGAAGGCCCGACCTTCTATCGTTGCTAGGATAGTCACAATCGACGTATCCAAGCAACGCTTTACAGCAGGGAACCCTGCCTCGCAAAATGCGCGCCCGCGCAAAATGCGCGCAAATAATCGGTCGAGTAGTCTCGCCCACTTCACATGTAAACTCATATAGTTGATCATTCCAAAGGAAACGGAGAAATTTCCTATCTGTTTCTTTTATGGAAACTGTATAGTAGGCATCTTGTAAATCAACACTAGCCATCCATGCGTCTGGTGTAATTAGATCGCATGCTGTTTCCAAAGAAAACATTTAAAAATGTTTATATTTGATCAATTTGTTTAAGGTTGTCAAATCAAGTATCATTCTTATTTCCCCATTGGTTTTCGGTATAGACATTAACAAAATAAAAAAATTCTCCGTCTACGTGTTCAACTTTCTCTATGATTCGTTTCTTAAAGAATATTTCAACTTGTTCAGTAAGTGCCTCTCGTTCATTTTGTTCAATTGTATATGGAAAAGGTATTCTATCTTGTATAGGGTAACGAGTGAATGGTATTTTAACTCCTTCTACTATTCCCAAAATGTTTTTATCGTTAGTAATTTTATTCCATTGAAAAATATTATTTTTAATGTTTCCTGCCTCGAAATTGCTTACAGTTTGTGTAGTCTTTGAGGCTGCTGGGACAGGCACTGTTTGTGTTTGAACCTCTATCGATTCCGAGGCAACTGTCGGGTTGCGTTGTATGTAACCCCGACAGGTGTCGTATTTTCAGCGCCCGGTCATTGTCAGCGGCCTGTCGTGGCTTCTGGGCATGCACGGATTTTCGCACGTTGCGGCGATCACTGCTATTTGTTTTGTTTACACTCGGCGATTCATGCTGGTCTAGCTGCTACGTTAATATCGCTTGGAATTTAAGGTTAATTTAATTAAATTTCATTATTTGAGTATGTAATTCTGTTAAATATGATCGCATTCAATAGATTTTGGCCTAATCGGTCCTTAACACAGCCGGGTACCGTGCCTGAGCTTGTAGCCGGCGAGAGCATGGGTCTTTTGCATATGTCTTAAAATCCGCGCATGCGCAGAAGCCACGACAGGCCGCTGACAATGACCGGGCGCTGAAAATACGACACCTGTCGGCCGGTTGTTGTTGTCGGTCCAACCGGGCCGGTGTCATGGTATAAAACCCCTGCCCGATCGCAGCCCCTGCCGTGAAGACAGTTGTAAAATAAATTAAAAAACTTTCAGTGGATCGATTAAAAATATCTTAATGCGCGATTGAAGAGGAAGATCTGAAGTATTTAATGTAACCTAAGAGCAATTTATGCTGAAAGTATTAAAAACAGAGATAATAGTGAAAGTTGGGATATTCTGAGTGTCAGTGCAATCTTCATACAGAAAAAGTGAAATATCTATGAAACTTACACCACCTAGAAACAAACCCCCTGGAACATATATAGAAAACATATCCAACGAACAGATTATATTAAATTTATATGGTTAGGGTTGTGCATTTCTATTAATCTTTAATAGACACTGGCAGTGTGTATTCGTTCTGCAGCCGAGCTGAGCTTGTTTACAACCTCTGCGCATGCGCAGAAGCCACGACAGGGGCTGCGATCCGGCAGGGGTTTTATACCATGACACCGGGATCCCCGGCCCCGGAATTGTTGGCCATAGTTCGCTCTGGGTCTTGTGCCTCGGTAGGGACGCCGGTACCGAAAATCCCCTCGGGATCTGCGGAACTTGGAGGCTTCTGGCTTTTTCTTTCCATCCATGTTCTTGGCGCTTTTTGCTGCCGTTTCCACCTCTTTGAAGAGCCACTGCAGTTGGCCCCCGAACATCTTAGTTTTGTCCCAAGGTTTGCCTTTGATGGGTTCGGGTGCTAGGAAGAGCGTATACTCCTTCCCGTTATTGTCTGTCACTTTCTTTGACCTGGCTACTTCTTTGCCCACATCTGTGCAGACAGATTTGAAGACATTTTCAAATCTTTTATACGACAGGTAGTAGTTCCCTGCTGCCGTTAACATGGCAATGCCTTTGTCCATGGTTTTTGCGAGCGACGAGAACTTGTTCTCTCGCTGCATTCTATTTGCAACCGGGGCTAGGGCGGTAAGCGTACCTAGCAACGCTTTGTGAACAATGTGCATCACCCCTTCGAATCGCTTCCGCTCTTCCGTCATGTTTACATCTCGGTCCATCTCTTTAATGATGGAGTTAGGGACTCCTTTTATTCCTGTGAGCTCTTCTCCTAGCTTGGCTATTACTTCAGCCGGCTTGAATGTGCGGAAGTGACCGTTTATGTTTTCCCGCAAGAGCGTAGTGGTGTTGACTCTACGCGCCTTAGGTTTTTCAACCTTCTTTCCTACTTTTTCGCCAATTTGTGCGTAGACTCCAGTATTCTGGGTGTCTGAGTCCGATTCTGTGGAAGTCGAGTCGGGCGACGAATCTGAGGAAGAATCTTTCCTCTTTTTCTTCTTCCCTTTGGCCTTAGGCTTGCGCTTCTTCCGCAAGCCAGTCTTGTTCCTCACTTTGGTGTAGTCATCACCCGAGGAGGTAACTTCCTTTTTGCTCTTCTTCCTCCTTTTAGGAGGAGGTGGAGCAGTTTTTGGCTCAATAGCTGAATCGGTCTCCGAGAAGTCTTGCCATTCCGACTCCTCCTGGAAAACCGGCAAAGCCATTTTCCTAGACGGGAGCTGTGGCTGCAGGGAGAGGATATGGCTCTCCATGGCTGCCCATCGCGCTTCCCAATCGGGCGCAGGCGCTGCTGGGTTGGTGGCCATTTCTCCTTCTGCGTCTGAAGGGATAAGCGCCCCGGGCTGTGGTGACGGCATAGCCGACAACACTGGGGACGAGTCGTAGTCCCCCTCCGAGCCTCTCGGAGCTGGCCCCTCCATCGGAGCCCTGCCTTCAGCTGCTGCGGGCACTCTCCTACTCCGCTTCATGGCCATCGGGATCTGAAACAATGGAATTGGTCAGTCCCGGTATTTTCTAAACATCTCAATAAGTTGTTTAAAACTTAATTGGACATCTAGTGGTGTTAGTGAACGTGTTTAAACCGTCCTAACAAATGCGTATTAAGCAAAATAGTTGGCGTAGGTTGGGGGTCATAGACCGAAACCAAATGCGGTGTCAGGACCAGTGTATCGGCCTGCCCATCTCTCTGTCTCATACACTTCTCCCTCCTGTGACTACTGTGCCAGCAAGATGGAGAAAATGCTACAAAACTCGGAGAAGCGCCCACACATTTTATTGTGGGGAATCTATAAAAGAGACCCAAGATCATCCTTAACAACATCCTCTTTTAGGATCCGAAGGAATCTCCACAGGAGATGAGGCTGGTGCCCACATCTCTACCCGTTAACTCGGGTTTCATAGAACCAGTATCGGTTTCGTTACATTCTCGTTCTTTGACGATATGTTTTAACCGTGTTTACAAAAACACTAATCTTGTCCATAATGGACGTACAAAAGTTCAGAACTTTCCAAACTAGATGCTATAACGCATCAGCAATAAGCTAGCCACATTGTTTAGCTAATACTTACTGCGTATTCGTTTGTCGTAGATAAAAATCACCGGAGCAACTCAACTACCGTCCTTCCGTCGTGAGTTGTTTATGCTAATTGCTGGACCCGGATGTGCTTACCTCTCCCTAGCCTGAGGCTAGCCAGAGGCTTAAAACCGAGGTAAAATAATAATAAACCTGAGGTTGCAAGCTCTCACTCTACTTTCACTCTTTAATTATACTCTTCCTTTCTCTCCTTGCCTATATTGATTTCATATAGCCTGCCTACACAAACTACATCTGCCAGACGACGACTTTACACCGATATCCCACTCAGTCACATTATCCTGACACTGAGTTAACCAGCCCTTGCCCTATCCTAATAATGCCGAGCACCAGGCTAGGAAGCGACAAGTAACAATTTCTAAGTAATTGGTTTGACTCGACCGTGAACCGAACCCGCGAACAGAACCCGCGAACTCCCGATCTCCCGCACGCGAGGCCCATGCTCTACCGATTCGGCCACCGCGCAAATTTCAGAGCAGCATTTGTTATAATTAAAACAAATTCAGTTTCCAGGCTCACTCTTTGATGTGGTCTGCGGCAAATTGGCCGCGTCTGACACAGTGCTGCCGCCTGGCGACCGACGCGGGAACCATAAACGGGATATTTACCAAAGTTCCATAATTCAAACATTATGAGGACCCTCCTCCCCCACCTCCTCCTGCCGCCCCTGCGCTCGGGTCCGCCGGCCGACGCGGGATGCTTCCTGGGCTCTCGTTGCTGGTCTCGTTTGTGTCCAGACAAATGCCATCTTAATCACTTGGCCGTGTCCGCTTTAAATAATCTGCGGTCTTCCCTCCCCCAACTTCCGTTCATCCCCCCTTGGCCTCGTCTGCGTCCAGGCCGCCGACTGCCGACCGCCACCCTCTCAGCCATAACTCCCAATAGCTTTACCAACCACCTTCGCACAAATATATATATATGTATGTATATAAATATAATAACTGTCCAATCCTAACTGTCCCTATCGCCTTACCACTTTAGTGCCAAAATAAATAAATAACTAAATAAATAAACAGATAAACAAATAAGCAAATAAAGCAAAAACAGCAAATTAGCAAGTGAACAAATAAACAAATAAGTAAAGAAGCAAATAAGCAAATAAACAAATAAGCAAACAAATAAAAATCACACAACATTATCTAGATAAAACTTATTAAAAGAAGCAACAACAAGCAATCAACAAAACCACACACTAGCGTGCCCGACCACTGAAGATAATACTATGAATCTGAATGGAACGGGATCCTCTCCCAAAAGCCTGCATGTCACCCAAGTAGATGTACATAGTAGGCTAAGGTATCATACTCAGACTAGATAAAAAAAACTGGAAAATTACAAAAAAACTAACATCAGCTATTACTAAGAACCAACATTGCAGAAGGCTGACCTGAGGAGACACGGGTAAACACTCCTGGGCAAAGGAGAAGATCAAGACAGCCCCACAGCTGTCCAGCGTTGAAAACAAGCACCCTCACCGGAGCTTATACATTATGGGCAGAGTAAAAACGTCGTCAATAATTTATTTTATATTTTGTTTAAGTTACTCGTATCCCTCTCATACAATGGGTTATGCAGTAAATATGTTCAGTTAACTTGACTACGCAGTTATTTGAGAGTGGTTGGGAAAGACCGGGGGCCCCAGGGGCGGCTCAAAATGGGGGCGGTTACAAGTGTTCTGCGTAATGCCTCAAACCAAATCTGTGTGGTTTTTTCCTTCCATTTCTCGCTTAACAAACCAGTTGTAGTTGACAGGGCTTACTGCGTTATAACTGCCCTTGGTGGGGAGTGTTTATCTTTAGCTCGAGCGTGTCTGCCTAGCTGTCTAGACTAGTGAGCCGGGGTAACTATGTCACCTATACTGTGAAAGTAAGACGTCTGAACACTTTGACTTCTGGTTACTGAATGGTTTATTCACGGCGTAGGGCACGCTTGACCCGCCGGCTAAACTTTCCATGACGTCATCTCATTTGCATATCTCTTTGTCCCCAAACCTGCGTCTCATTAACATATATCAACCACAGGTATAGACGTCTATTACACATATATCACATATACTGGGGCAGTTGAGGATTGTCCTCAGCCACGCAGAACGTAATGACATAAGTAGTATAGAAAGGACTGATATGGGTCCATATTACGTAATCGTCCCGCATCAGAGAGAGGTCCTATGCAGGACAATGACCTTAAATGACCCCTCTGTGGAGGGACACTGACCTTAAATGACCCATTGCATGCTTGCAGGATGGCCATCTGTTTTAGATTGAACTCATTTGACCTTTTTGACTGGATTGATGATGTCACTGTTCTACCTTGCAGGATGGCCATCTGTTTTTGGTTGAACTCATTTGACCTTCGCTTGCAGGATTGACATCTGGTTTTGGTTGAACTCATTTGACCTTTTTGACTGGATTGATGACATCATCATTCTACCTTGCAGGATTGCCATCTGTTTCTGGTTGAACACATTTGACCTTTTTGACTGGAATGATGACGTCACCATTCCAGTCAATCTCCACTTGACAGAAGAGCATCTTTGTTGTATTTATGAGATAGAAAAATCTTCATTTAAGATTAACTTTGCTTTTGGAATAATTTTGAAATCGATTGAAACCTCTGAATATCGTTATTTCACTGCTTATTTTAATTAAAATTTTTTTTATTTTCCCCGCTCTGTTAATAATCATGCTAATCTATTAGCATTATTTGACTACATTAGAAAGATAGATGTAGAACAAATTATTAATAAAATTATAAAAATGCAGCAGGAATATCTGGATGCGTTTGAGGGATATACCGAGAGACTGGATATTTTCTCCAAACCGCGTATGGACACTGCTGTCTTGTACTCAGATTACGTTCAGATTCACCCTACGTCCACCATCTCCAATGAGGGTTCGATTCTATTGAAAGTAGATGGAACGAATGGTGGATATCTCAACACTATACAGATGACGATTTCAATGAAAATTGTTAAATTGGTTAACTCCCCAGTGATGACTGCTGATGATGTCACCCTAACAAATCAACCGCTGTATAGCGTATTCCGTCAAGTGAATGCCACAATTAATAATTCTTACATCAACTCCGATGTCGGTGGATTATATGCTCAAAATAATTTCTAAAAATCATTATTTGGAAATAATAAGGGATTGAATTCTAGTTATAATAGAATGAGAGGAGACTTTCCGGATAACGATCATGTTGCATTGGTGAATACTGTTCCCATAAAAAGTAATACCCCATCCTTTAATGAAGGATTAACTGCACGACATAAACTCACCAATAAGGGGCAAGGAGCAGAATTTTAAGGTCCTCTAGGATTGGATTTTATCAATGATTTAGATAAGATTTTAGTGAATGGATGTGAAATAATCTTAGAATTTCAACAGCATAGTGACGCCTTCAGACTTCTCTCTCCTACAGAAGGCTCAAGTTATAAGCTTATAATCACTAAGATGTTTCTCACTGTAAACTATATTCGCATTAGACCGGAGATATTACTAAGTCATTTAGAGAAGTTTGCATAGAATTCTGGGCTTAATGTAGTGCAATTCACTTATCCCCGAACCATGATGAGACTATTCACAATTCCTGCAGGTGTTAAATCATGGGAGGCTACAGGTGTTTTAGGTGATAAAATCCCTTATCAACTTGCATTAACACTTGTGAATGATATTGCATACTCAGGAAGTTACAGTAAAAATCTCTTGAATTTAGAACATTGTAAAGTAGAATATATTTCCTTTGAAATTGATGGACAAGGTGTTTCAGATAGACCCTTAACCCCTAATTTTGAAACTGGGGAGGTGAATGAAGCTTTTCATGCAATGGTTTAAGCTCATAGATACCCAGATCTATGTACATTGACTCCTGATGATTTTCAAAAAGGAAGAACGGTATTCTGTTTCAATGTGGAGGAGTCTATCTATGGAACTGATATGGAGGGAGTAGATCCTATTCTGAAGCGCAGTTCATTCAGAATATGCCTCTCATTTAAAGAAGCTCTACCCAACTAGATGGTCATCATCGTTTCAGCACAGGTCATTGGAGATTTCACTATTAGCAAATGAAGACTTGTAACAGTAAATCAATGAGAAAGAGAAAGAAGAAGAGAAGGAGAAAGAGAGAGGGAGATAGAGAGAGAGAGAGAAAGGAGAGGAGCATGCAAACATATAGTTAGTTTTAGTATGTTATCAATTTTCCTCAGAAATAGCTTATATATGTAATGGCCCACGGCCCTCCGACTCACAGTCACACACGGAAGAACACCAAGATTCAATTCAGTGTACGCTTCACCCTTGGTTTATTGAACCATCTGCTCTCCGCTGCGTCAGTAGTTGTCTGACCCGCCCCCTGACTCGCCAGATCCCACATCGACTCTATAGGTGTGTGTGGGGGTGGGTGAGTCAGCCACACGCAGTCGAGGTCAGCCCAGTTGGGGTCTGACCGGTGGCTACCCGTGCCGCCACCTGGTGCAGTGTGTAGGTACTGCACTGGTGTACGGCGTAGTGTCCGCTGCTACCGCGTGGTAGTAGAGCTCATGTTCAGACTACTACACTGCCCCCCTAGAGTCTCACCGGTTGCAAATTGCAAACCGATGAGAATCGAGAAATGATAGAAGTCAACATGAGAACTAACTTGAAAGGGAGAGAAGCCTTACAAAGCTATGTATCCTTATGCGCAATTCGTAGACCTGCCTGCAGCGAATAGCGATATGTATCTAGCTAGCTGCAAGGCAAACATGTCATCAATCTAGGTGAAGAAAGAGTCTTTAAATGAGTCGCACAGAAACGACCTCCCCCAGCCTCTATGTAGTTGGTGTATGGAATGTTTTTTGCTGGGAGAGAGTTCATACCCCACAAGTGGAACCCCTCGACAGAAGGAAGCAGGGAACTGCTCAGTCCGCCCCCCATCTCAGGAGAACCTTTAGTGGGGTGCTCCTGCTTCTGCGCGGAGCGGCTCCTCTTCGAGCTCCCTCAGTCCGTCCTTCTTGTGCCCGCCTCACCCGGCCCGTAGATCACAGACGGTATTACACTGCGGACACGTCAAGCAGCCACACCCAGGACCCGCCACGCTCGGTGACCCGCTCCGGTGCAGAATGCATGAAAGTAGAAGGGCGGTATTACTTATAACAATTGAGAAAGTCTCCGCCGATACAACGTTCGGTATGCAATACATTTCATAAGAAGCACTGGGCGCCAGCAAGAACCCGGCCTCCTACAAAGCAAATCACACCCATGTGTATCCTCAACTGATCAAACAGGAGCCGATGCACACGCCGTCTTTCATGTCCTGCCAGAAGTGCTTACTGTCATGGGGGTGATGAAAATGGGAAATATTGCGCCTAGAGCGGGACTCGAACCCACATCTCTTTGCATTCCGGGCCAGTGTGCTAACCATTACACCACCTAGGCTCCCTGATATCAACACACTACCCACGCCTACCTGTGTATCCGGCTCCTTGCCTGAGAGGTCAGTGCAGACCACCACACTCGTCCCCCTGGAATTGTAAGTCTTTTAACGCTTACAATTACATACATACAGGCAGTGAAACGCACTTACATACACAGGGTAGGTTCAACAACCGTACAGCACATAGCTTGTACAGGATCATGGTCACGGCAACCAGTGTCATGGGGGTGATGAAAATGGGAAATACTGTGCCTAGAGCGGGACTCGAACCCACATCTCTTACAACACCTAGGCTCCCTGATATCACCATACTACCCACGCCTACCTGTCTATGCAGCTCCTTGCCTGAGAGGTCAGTGCAGACCACCACATTACTATAGTAGTCATTTACAAAATTAAAGAATGCAGTTTAAAACAAGAGCCAGGGCGACACTGCATATGAAAATATTGTAGTGTGAAATGAACAGTGTCCCCCACCAACTCCCACACCATTGACCACCTCGTTCCACCGAGATAAATTTAGATGATAATGTTTCCTAATAGTGTGGAAAAAGGAAGTCAAAACGGAGTGAAAGTTGAGGAATATAAGAAAATAATTAATTTAATATGTATATAAGAAAAACAAATTATTTCTGACTCCCACTGCAGAAAAAAAACCGCAGAACACAAGAAGCTAGGTCCTCCAATCGGGAGAAACTGAGCTCTTCACCACAACATATCATATCAACAATCGCACTGCAAAGAAAAAGCATAATATTTAGAATAAAGCAGTACGACATGTTAATTACATCATGGCTATCAATGTAAAAAAAACAACATTATATATATATATCATATTCACAAACATGCATATATACAAGGCGGTATCCACCCCCCATCAGGGAGACGGACTATCAGAAATAAAATTATTTTATTTATCATCAATGTATATATATATATCTTAACCAAAAAAACTAAATTATCAACCGCCACAGGGATACTGGTCTTTCAATTATCCCTGCGTGACACCCAAAATCCCTCGGACAGGGCCTGCACTGACTACCTGCGTGAGCAGTCAGTCACTGCTAGCCTTAACTGCCACCTGTCATCTGATTGCCATGTTCAATCCAGAATCCCTCGGACGAGAGAGATCAACAGCTAACCGCGTTACCAGTCAACCATCGCTCATCACCCCGTCACCTGTCATCTGAATTTTCCGACGAGACGTCCAAAATCCCTCGAACACGAGGGAGCAACGCCTAACTGCGCGAGCAGCTAGTCATCGCTCACCTTCCCGCCACTTGTCATCTGAACATCCCCATCTACATCAAGGGGGGCACTAGCCGCGCGACTGAGCAGGGTCAGATGCGACGTAGCAGCAGCAGACACCAAGCTAGCCGGCAGCCAGTGCAGCCAATCCTCAATGCTGAAGCCGGTTATATCTAAGGATCTTAGTGATCCATCCCAACTTCTGAAGTCCCGGCGGAAAGAGGCATGGAAGGTCATATCTATATCATTTATGACCTCAGCATGCCGAGCCCTATATATATATATAAACATATGTGAATGAATGTGTAGAATTAGTAGAATTATTATTATTATGTTGTATATAATGAGATGTGAAGAGCAAAATATTTCTATCAACCGCTCTTATCATTAGATATTTGCTAATAGTGAATTTTATATGCAGAGTGAAGTGGATGTATTATGACGTGCTGAATTATGATGTGATGTGATGTGATGTCTCGCAGTGTGATGCATCATGATGCGATATGATGAAATGTGAAATTAAAAATCATCATCTAATATTTGTAGTTATTGCTTCTTTCTTTACAATCCGAATCCGACTCCTCCTGTTCATTGTTATGATTCCCTTCGAATAGAGAGTGAGAACCTCGTACCATATATCATGAATTACTTTAGTATTTTCTTTTATATTATATTATCGATGTATGTATATATATATATATATATATATATATATATATATGTCTAAAGATGAATAAATAAATAATTAAATTAAGTTATATATCTATATACTTGTTAAAATGGAGGTTTTCAGTCTCTTCCTTTCTAAATACTAAACTCGACAACACTCTCCACTCTCTCACTTTCGCATATCCGACGTCACAAAAACACTTCGTTCAGTTTTTTCCAATCCTATTAGGAAGTGAATATTGCAAATATTCTTTTATTTATAACATGTAAATTGGATATAAGTAAATAACGATATATATATATATATATATATATATATTAAACCGTTCGGGCTATTCCACCACCCCCGCTGAAGGCGAGCCTAAATAGTTAATATTATGTAATTGTTTCCTTGTGTTTTTCCTTGGGCCTGCCGCGGGCCGCTGCAGCCTCTCATCCCATCTGCAGGTCGTCAGTCTCCGTCGGTGTCCGCCCCGTACTGAAGGCTGCCAGCCAGAGTTTTGTCTAAATACTGTCTTTTGCCATCGTGCGCATTTATCGGCCTAAAGGATATTTACATTAGGTTATTTCAACTAACTGGCTGTCCCCTCGCTGTTCGTGTTGTATTAATGTTACTAAATTAATCCAGAACTAAGCAGTCCAGCTAGTGTTGCTGCTGCTGTCACGATGAAGCCGCCTAAGAGCATGTCGTTATTTTAGCTCAAAAGTAACACTACATTAATTCTGTTAATGTGTCTGTTAATGCATTCCCGCAGATGGGTTAATCGACTTCATAAGGCCTATTTAGGCTTAAGGCCCTTAATTACATATAACGCAATCGAATATCAGGTTTTTCCATAGCGGTTAATCTACAATAAGACTCGAGGAAAGTAATGAATGCAAGGTACGTTCCAATTCACCCTTCCAAGAGCTCACGACCGTTTATTCTCACCATAACTAACAGTGATACCAGCGAAATATGTGTAGTTAATAAAGAAGTATATGTCTCCCTTTCCCTCCCATTTGGTTTCATTAAATTAGTTCCGAATTTCAATAAATAAGGCCTAAATCTCGGCTAAAACAGCGGAGCATGCAAAAACACGTCCGATGGGTCTGGGTCCGAACGCCCCGACCTCCTCTCGTTGCTTGGAACGTCGCAACTTGCGCATCCAAGCAACGCGTCACGGCCGAGAACCCACAGCCGTGCAAATGGTGGCGCTTTGCGCACCCATGCAACCAAGTGGCATGCATCTAGAGATGCGAGTCACTCGGAACTCGTGTGCAAATGCCCGCGGCGAGCAGTCTCGCCCACTTCATATATATAAATGCTTTTCATTAAACTGTTTTCAGTAAAAACATCCAATCACTTTTGAGCTTTCTCAACAATGCGAAATCAATTTACTCTTCCTCGTGCTTCAGTGTGGTATACAGGATTATAAGAAGTGATAAGGAATCATGATTCAATCATACAGATTCAATCATATACAATGAGGAAAAAGGATACGATGTGGAAACAAAATCTACTAAATAAGACAAGTATTTCTTTATACTTTGTGGCGTGATAGAATCACAGATATCGTTATTACCGCGGAATCATGATGCGGATGGAAGAGGAAGGTTGTGAAAGAGTGTGATAGGCTAAATCTTCTATGGGGATTTAAACAACAATAACAAATTGTTACACCATATCAGTTGTGAAAATGTAATCTTTTCACAGCTAACATAATTAAAAGAGATATGATACTAAGTAATTCAGGTATATTTTGATTATTCAGATTTTGTTTGTTTATTTGAAACTTTATTTAATATTTAAAACAAAACTTGATATGTCTCACCAAGAATGAATCTGTGTTTTATTTATATTTTTAATTTGTGTGTGGGAGGTGGTGATGTGGTGTAAGCAGGTGGTTGGGTTAGGAGTGGTGTGGGTGTGTGTGTGTGGGTATTCACGCACTCACATATTGACACATATATTCATACATTTACATTCATATTTTCAATCATATTCAATCTTTACACACACACACACATATATATATATATAACAACAATCTTCCTTTTGTGGAGTGGATGTGGGAAAATGGAGCAAATTCAGTGGGTGGAGTTTTGACTGTTAGAATTGGGTGTAGTTGATGCTTGGGGGTGGTTGTGAAAGTCTCATAAACTACTTGAGGTGTCCCATAAACCTGTTCACACACACACACACACACACACTCACACAGCGATGACTCAAATGACCCTCCGATCCAATGAAAAATGAGAGAGGGAAGGCCCATCACTCAATACAAAAAACACACCAAAAAACCACGACCAACCAAAATGAAGAAGAATATTAATATCATGGGGAGGGGAGAATGGGGGAGTTATTAACTAGGCGCGTTTTATGCATTCTTGTGACTATAAAAACTGTAGTTGCAGCGGAAGCTCAGATATCTTTTCACTTCAGTGAAAATATTATATTTCATGTCAATACCTTGTGAGATAGCCACCACATATCAATATCGCGTGCGATAGACATTACACATCATAGCTTACTCATCATTATCACGTGAGATAGACATCGCACTGCATGAGATAGACATCACACCGCATGAGATAGACACCACACCGCGTGAGATAGACACCACACCGTTTGAGATAGACACCACACCATTTGAGATAGACATCACACATCAATACCAATATAACGTCTATCAATTTTCTATATTTGATAAAAAAAAAGACGTTCCATCCTTCCTTCTTGGAGTGGGAGCGGAAGTGGGAGTGGATGCGAGAGGAGGGATCGATATTGGATTCGATCTCGGATGCTTCAGAATACCCTTCTGCATGAACATGGTGAAAGGTGAGCTGATGAGAGGAGGGTGGAGCTCAGCAGGTTTTACATGCTGCGTCAAATTCGGTGATATGGAAATGAGGAGTATTCAAATCAAATGGAGTGGGGGGATTGGCTGGGAATGGGTGGAGATGAATGGATAGGTGGGAGGGGGAGGTGGAAGGGGGGAGAGAGGTAGTGAGGGAATGTCAACTCATTTTCATCAATCATCATACTCTTCCATCCAAAGAATGGCCACATCCAATGCATTCCATATGAAAGTAAGCGCGCCTGGTTAAAGGCGAATAAAATCTCCTTAAAAAATGAAACTTTATTTGGTAGTAAAATATAGGAAAAGTATCGATTTGCGTAGTTAAGTAGTTCTATCAAAAACCCCAATTCCGCTACAATGGACTATGATATGAATGCTGGCTCTATTCACATCTAATTGATCTCCTGGGGGGAGAGAACGAATATGTGAAGAAGAAGAAGAAGAAGAATGATATAAAATGATATAATCGATATCGTGATTCTTTATCAATTGTTCAAAATCGTGCAATGCGGTAAGCAGGGGAAGGAATCGTTTAGGTAGAGAATGAAAACTGTTTTCCTTCCAGACAGCAATTAAGTCGTGAATATGATATTCATTCAAAGGAATATGGATACTTTGTATATTCCTCAATCAATCAATAGTTCCATCCTCTAGTCGAGGGTTGGATGCAATGGTTCTCCACTTGTCCCGATGTTGTGCTGTTCTGATAGACTGTGAATAATTCAAGCCTGTCCACTGTGAAATATTTGTAAACCAGATGTTCTGGTCTCCCTCCCTCTGCTGCCATTCACCTTCCCTTCCAACAATGTACGGTATATTGAACTCTGACGAATGATGTGGCCAAAATAAATAAGTTTCTTTGTCTGTATAGTGGCAAACAAGCTTTTCTTATTTTTAATTTTTCTGAGAACTTCTTTGTTGGTGATCTTCTTTGTCCATGATATTTTCATCATCCTTCGATAAGTCCACATCTCAAATGCTGCTAAACGTTTGTACATTTTCTTAGAGATTGTCCATGTCTCTGCCCCATACATTAGAGTAGACCACACATAACACTGAAGAATACGCTTCCTTGTTTGTATTAATATCTTACTTGATGTTAACACTCTATACATTTTGGAGAATGTTGTTCGGGCTATTGTTATCCTTCTTTTAATTTCTTCCTCACATCTGTATATTCCTATATCTTGTTAAATCCTCCATCAATGTGTGTTCGGTGTCATGCAAAATAGATTGTATAACATCTCCTAATGAAGAAGTCATTATTATTATATTATCTATACTAAAGTTAAAATGCTATCAGAGAAAACAATCTAGTCTCGTTCGAATCATCGACTGACGTCATCAATCCAGTCAAATGAATTCAAACAAAAAAAAGAAAAGAAAAAAGAAAAACGATGCAGGGATGCAGACAGTCATGTCTAAGGTATCGATGCTGAAACCGAGCCATTCAATAATCTGGGTGGGTGGGACACATTTTTGCGGTGAGAGCGCCAGTCTGAGGTCGGCCGCAAGATCTATGGCATCAAAATAGGCCTTACTGCATCCTCTTCGGATGATGCTACCCCAACGAAATCGTCGAGGTAGCACAAGACGAAGTGTCCTTTGCGGCGCAGGAGGTAAACCACAACGTTTGTGGTGCGGGCGCAGGCCAGGGAAGAGGTTCGGCAGCCGAATCGTGGGGCTGTGTCGAAATAGGTGTTCCCGTCGTGGCTGATGCCTAGTAGAGGGATGGACAGGGGGCATGTTCGTAGTTGTCTATAGGCCCTGGCGAGGTCTATAGTCCATAGATAGGTGCCCCGCCCTAGTCGGGTGACCTCGTCCGTGAGGTTGGTGATGTTCGGGAGGGTGTACGTGGCTGACCTTCCTTGGTAGTACCCCTTCCTTATGCCAGAATTCACACTGGCGCCCCTGGGGTAACTGAGGTCGACGATGACCCGTCGCTCGTCGGTATTTTTCTTGGCGCTGGTCATCATCGGGCTCGTGTGAGCCCAGGGGGTGAAGAGGGGCTGTTGGAATGGCCCAAGGAGGGCGCCTCGACTTAGTTCATCCTGGACATAGCGGCGTATTGAGTCGAGGTGGGCGGGGTCCTCACGGTGGTTGCTGGTTGAGGGGGACGGGGGGGCGTCGCTGGCGTAATCCACGGGCCACCCAAACTCCAGGAAATCGAGGAGCTGGTCGTCATGATACCCGTCGAGGAGCGCCCTCCACCGGTCGATCCGTAGACCGGATGGGACCGGTATCCTCGCAACAATGTAGTTTGGTAGGCCGGTGTTCCTCACCTCATCGTATATGTATTTGTATATTTCGTTTTTCCACACCGTTGATATTGACGTTGGCCACATTTTTTCTAGGATGTTTTTGTATGATAGTGGGGTGTGGGGGGGTTGTAGGGTGGGGCTGTTTGAGTGCTACCGTCGTCGTTGATGTCATCGATGTCCTCGTTGGTGTGGGTGCATTCCTGGTATGTTAGTAGTGTGTCTGGCGGTTCCGCCTCGTGGGGGGGACCTGTCGGCCTGTCGTCCATCTGTCATGGGCCGACTGCGGGGACGTACGCATGCTCTGGTGGTGCCTGCGGGTTTGTATCGTATGATGGTGTTCGTGTTGGCTGTGGTAATCCGTGACCGTAGGTGTGGGATGGTTGGTAGCAGCTAATATCGGTGGCGGTGGGTTCAGGTGGTGTGACATCGGTGTAGTTGGCGGTTTCGGGGGTGGAGAGGGGTGTGTGTGTGGTGTTGGTTGCGTGGTGAGGGGGTGTGGATGGGGAGAGTAGAGCGGACGGGGGGGGGGGGGCGTAGTGGGCAGTAATGATGCAGTCTGAGGGTGGAGGCGCGGGGGTGTTGTGGGTGGGGGGTGTGGGGGCGGTAGGCATGGGCTGGCGTATGTTAGGTTCTGATGCCGGTTGTTGCGCGAGGGTGCCGTCTGGGGTGGTGCGCGTCCGTCCAGCGGTTACTTCTGAAGCGGCGGACTGCTTGTCACTGCTCGGTTGGTCGTTACGAGGCTTTGAGGGTTGAGGCGGGTGAGGGTGGGTGGAGCTGCTCGGCTGTTCACCGAGCTCTTCCTGGTGGTGACCTGATTGCACGTCCCCACATGGTGAGTTTTGGGCAGGAAAGTCAGCACGTGTCCCGGTTTGCGCGTGTTGTTGGTCGGTTGGCGGATCCGGGCCGGGTTGCGTGGCATACCCACGTGGCGCGCTTTTGGCGGGAAAGTTGTTGCCTGGGACGGTGCCGCACCGCTGGTGGTTGTGCCTTGGCCGTTACGGTCTTCAGGTTCTGGAAATTGGTTCCAGCTTCTTACTGGTTGTACGATCCGTCGTGTCGCACTCAGGAGAGCTAGTCCGTTATTTGTGTGTGTAGTGCTGGTGTCTTGCGTGTCACTCCCCTCGGCCTGACCCTGGCCGTTCAGTGAAAACTCGCTTTGGGGTTATCTTCTGCCTCAGTCACGGCCGCTTTTCTGTCCAGTTGCCTCTTCTTATTGTTACAATCTTGTTCTCTATGGGGGTTCGATTTCCGGTACTTATTCACTCACCAGGCGCACACATGCGCATACCGTTCGCTTCCTGTACCGTGGGTCATGGAGAAGCCACAGTCAGTCCCCAAGTTCCACCTATGGCACGGTCGTCCATCCGTTTCGGGGTTGAACTCTGGCCGTTTGTAGGTGGTGGGGGTCGGTGTTTTGAAAGTACAACGTCTGAACACTTTGACTTCTGGATACTGAATGCTTTATTCCCCGTCCAGGGGTCTAGACCTCCGGCACACTTAGTCATGTGACGTCATCTCATTTGCATATATTACAGACGTGTCTAGACGTCTAGACGTCTATTACGCATATATCACAGGTGTGGCCGCCGAATGGGCATCATTCCGGTAGTTGTTGGTGCACGTCATCTGCTCGGCCCGGGCCGTCTGCTTCTCTTCTTCTTTATGTCTTCCTGACAGGCACGCTCCCCTCTGGATGTCCTTGATCGCCTGTCCATCTTTCCACCCTTTCAGGAGGCGGCCATCGTAGATCATAGAGAAAACTTTCTCTGACCATGCCAGGCAGGTCTACCATTGTCAGTCCGCGGCCATGTCGAAGATCTCATCCTGGTGCTCCAGGATGGGTTTGATCCAGGATTCTGGTAGGCGTGAGTCCCTGCACATGCGTGACAGGGCAGCCATGTGTTTGTGCCAGTTACTCTCACCTAGGGCCACCTTGCCCTTCCTCTCGTCACGTATGGCATATGTATGAGGCAAGAAGTGGTTCCTACCTCGCTTCGTGGATTTCCCGTGGTTGTTCGACTCGATGATGGCGTCGACGAAGTCGCGATGGTGTGCGTCTTCTTCACTAGAGGACGTTGATGCGGTTCGGGTTGGTTCTTGTTCCTCCGATGCTGTCCGCGCTCATCCGAGGGTGATCGGTCTTGGCTTGCCTTGATGTAGCGCTGCTTGGTCTTGGGGCGATCATCGGAGGGCGTGTGTGCTGGGTGGCCACATGGTGTGGCTGGCGATCCGGGGCATTATGTGGCTTCGCGTCTCCTCCTTTTGTTGCTCGGTCTGTCGTCCGGGAAAGTCATCATGGTCCGTTTATCGTGTTTGGTCGACTCCAGGGCCGCCACACGGTTTCCATGTCCTTTGCAAACTGTGCCTGCTGCTTGATGGAGTCAGTCACAGAATGTCTTAATAGTGCTTGCCATCTGCGGTTTGGCTTTGACGATCACTGAGTGCGGTCGTCCCCGTCGAGGGGTGTTCCGCACGTATCTTGGTTGTTGATGGAGGTGGTAACTGTTTTTGCTGCTGAGGCTTGTTGTGTAGCCCTGCGTGGTGGCATTCTCGGAGGTCTGCTGTATAGCGGCTGAAGAATGGGTGGAGAATGGCAGTGAGAATAGGGTAGGTGCTGCTGGGTCGACGTCAGGAGCAGAAGTGGGGTTTGGGCGCCGTCTGGGCGGAAGTGATGTCACAGGGGTCGCAGGGTACCGGCGGTGGCTCCAGCGCGTACGACAGTCTCGCCACCTGGAGTAAAGCGGGGGGCCTATGAATAAAAGGGGACAAGGGAGGTGTGTGGGTGTGGGCGGTAGGGATAGGGAGGTGGGGAAAGGGCAGCTCCGACTCGGTCCCGAATTACCCATATTGCCTCGCAATATGGACATTTGCAATGTTTTTGACAACAATCTCTAGGTAAATAGAAACCATTCTCCCACTTAAAATAATTATAATCATTACAATGATCATAAAGCATACTCAAAAATTCTTTTTTTTTCTCAGGTTTTACAACATTTATCATCTCTTTACCAGAAAAAGACATATACAAACTATTTGTATCACAATGCGTTAATTAAAAATCACTTCTATCAATACATTTAATTAGACAGCAATAATACCACTGAAGAAGCACTAACTTAGCAGTATTTAAAACAAAGAATCCCAATTGAACAGGAATTGAGCATTCCAATTCATCTATTTATACATATCAAGATGCTTCCAGCTGCATTGAGGTTTAAAGTTATTCTCCAACTTTCGTCTAAATGGGAAAAGAATTGTGAATTTTTGAGAGAGGCAATATAAATACATCGCATTAGAATCATATCCCTGAATAGATCGACAGGGTTTCTCGGGATTATTGCATAGGAAAGTCTCTCCCACCGTAGCGTATCTTTTAAAAATTATACTTGGTCCTCTAAAGGCGCAAGTTTTGATTTTGGTATAGAGATCAGCATCACATTCACAAAAACTTGAAAAGAACCAGACGTTTTCCTTAGCTGATTGGAATAATAATCTGCGAGCTATACCCGGTGCTGAGATGTTTTTAGAGGGTCGATATGTAAAGAAGTATAGAAAGCCAGCATCTTTTCTACTGCTGAATCACATGGTTTTGTATCTAGATTTGCATAGTAAATTAGGAAATCATGAAAAGTTAACATACCCTTCTCCATCCAAATCATTTGTAAATCATTTTACTTCATGCGCCCAGTCTTAGCAGGGTTGGAATCAAAATCCCCCTTCTTTTCCCACTCAATATATTCCTCCTCTAACACATAAACATTTTTGAGCTTAGAATAAAAAGTCTCATATTCAGTAAGACTGTGGTGAGAAAGTTTTGAAAAAGTTGTTAACTATTCATTAGGTAAATAGCTCTTAAAATCTGGAGCTGAATAAACTATAAGAAACTTGGAATAGGTACTTCCACTTGCAAGAAAAAGACTGATATCTAAAAAGGCAAACTTCTTTGTTACAATATCGCTGTATTGATTCGCTTTTTTAACAATATAGTTCAAATCATTTTCAAGATTGAAGTGTTTTGCAAATGATGCCCACACAGCTGGAAGATCATACCTACTAGAGTTGAAACCTAAACAAGGAAGGCAGTAGCAATATGTCTCAAACCGCTCCTTTAACTTTTCTATAGATTTTAATATTTGCAATCTTATCTTTTCAGTGCGCTTTGAATCGTCGGAATAGTCGGAGTCAGAATTGATCAATTTCTTCGCTATGGGTGAGTCAAAGAGATTTTCTCCTTCTCCTTTTGCAACATCATCATCATCATCTTCATCAGTGTCATCATCATCCACATCATCCTCATCATCATCTCCATCACCATCACCAAAATCATCTTCTTCATCGATTTCAACATCATCATTGATATCAACATCATTGATAACATCTCCCTCACTCTCTCTAGCTCTCACAATAGGGATGTATTCATTTGAAGGTGTATTGTAGGAAATAAATAACTCATTTAGCCTCTTATAAATCGCTTTCCATCGTGATTTTGATAATATTTTCAGTGCCTCCTGTATCTCACTCAAATAAATCTCCATCTTAGAAAGTAATGTATTTAAATGTTCTTCAATGATGCGCTTCGGTTCTAGATAACCGGGAATGTTTGAAGACATGCTAACACAAATTGGTTTATGCTCTGTACACCACCTTAAATGTCTTTGCTCATTCACATTAGCTTCATCAACATTAGCATTATCAACTTCATATTCACCATCATCACTTTCATTAACTTCTCTTTCCTGGTGAAGAGGTTTTTCAGGATTGATTGATTGGTGGTTTCTTTACGCCGTATCGGCAGCATAGGCCATATTCACGGCGAGAATTGTTTGTTTTTTATTCAACCATCGCCTTTACATATAATGCATACAATCAGTTAGGTGTCAATAGACACTTATTAATTTTTAAAAGCCCAAAATCATATAATTAAATAAAATAGATGAGAGAATTAATTAATATAAATTGTTTTAATGAATTATATGAATTATATGAGGCGGTACAGACCAGCTGCCCTCAAAAAAGCTAAAATGTCTTCTTGTTTAACTTTGGTAAAAAGGTCACGCATGCTGTTTGCAGTGTAAAATTGTTGGCGCAGTTTTTCAGGAAGTAAACATTCAAAATCATATACCGCAAACCAAAGAAAGTTTTGTAAATGATGCTCACAAACTATATTTAAACTATCACGCAAGTCATCAAAGATAGTTTTTGAAGGAGAATACATCCCTCCTGGATATATAAATCTAACCTTGTTTGTGCATACTTTCTCATGCTTTACAACTCCTATCTTAAAACAAAAATGTTGATCACAATTCCTACAAGCATATTTACTAGCATACGACTCCATACTAGAGATATATCCAAAATGAGAATTGGAAAGATTTAGATTGAGGTTTTCAGAATCAGAAGAGAATTGAGAAGAATAATGAGATATAATACATGTGTCATCTTCTCGCAATGAGTAAACATTTATACTAATATTAAAACAACACTCCAAATTTGGTATATCTTCTAATCTCGCACCTTCAAACTTTCTTTTCTTACTCTTCTGAAAAGCATTCCATTGTGAATTGCAGAAGAAAATCCATTCATCACATAATTTCTGAGAAAGTTTCAGCATCTTTTAAAAGTTCTTCTCTGTATGGTGAGATCAATCAATCAATAGTTCCGTCCTCTAGTTGAGGGTTGGATGCAATGGTTCTCCACTTGTCCCGATGGTGTGCTGTTCTGATAGACTGTGAATAATTCAAGCCTGTCCACTGTGAAATATTTGTAAACCATAATGTTCTTGGTCTCCCTCTCCCTCTGCTGCCATTCACCTTCCCTTCCAACAATGTATGGCATATTGAACTCTGACGAATGATGTGGCCAAAATAAATAGAGAGATAAACAGTGAAAAAAACATAAATTATTATTGTTACTAATTTTCAAAAAGGATCTGATGGATCTCTTTGCATGAATGTAATCCGGAATGTCATTCGCTCTCCCAATAACAAAGGATTTTCTGAAAACATAATAATTAACAATGGTAATGTAAACTTTACACCATTTGGAATTCTCACCCACCGACTGAATAATTTGTTCTACATCTATCTTTCTAATGTAGTCAAATAATGCTAATAGATTTGCATGATTATTAACAGAGCGGGGAAAATAAAAAATTGTTGAATTGGTCGTAGTGCGAAGCATTACGTTTGATGCGAGGAGAGGAAGAGACCCTCCCCCGCCCCGGGCTGTCGCGCTGCGCTCACACCTCACCCGACGCCGCCGCACGCCCCTCCCCCCCCTGCCCCCCCTGCCCCCCTGTCGCGCAGCATTCGCGCCTCACCCGACGCCCGCTGCTCACCCTGTCTCGCCCTCCCCCGGGCTGGCAGCTTTCACAACTCCCCTGCTGTCGCCCGTCCCCCCCCTTCCCTTATAAGGCCGCCCGCCGGCCTCCCTCAGTCACTCGCCCTCCTGCCGCCTCCAGCTCTCTGCCCTTTTCTCCTCCGCTGCTTCACCTCGGACCGCTGCCCCGCCTCAGGCTCCTGCACCATGCCCGGACACGGAAAGGGAAGAGGCCGCAAGAGCTCCCGGGCCACCGCCCTGGCCACACCGGGACCCTCCTCGGGCTCGCCCGGCGACGCCTCAACACCTCCGGCCCCGGCCTTCCCCTCGGCCACCTCGGGCGCCGACACAGCCCTGATACTCGAGGCCCTGCAGCGCCTCAGTAGCCGCATGGACGCCATCGAGTCGAGGGGAGCCCGAGGAGCACCGGAGCAGCTGCAGGCGGCGTACACCACGCCGCCCGCCCCAGCTCCTCGGGCATGGACCGCCGCCGGGGCCCGGCCCCCGCCGCCACCTCAAGCGACTCTGCCCGGGGCAGCCCACCCCCAGATCACGGCCCGTCGGCCTCGGATGGCTTACAACCCACCGCCCACCCCATCACCTCGGGCACACCTCGCCGGGGGAGCGCACCCTCCCCCGCCACCTCAAGCACCGCCCCGGGGAGCACAGACCCCGGCCGCCTCGACGGATTTTTGATCCGCCGGCCCCCCCCCGGCCGGCCCGGGGGGCCCTCTCCGGCGCCTCACCACCACCTCGATGCCGACAACCTCCTCACCGCTACCGACAACCCCCCAGAGATTGATTGATTGGTGGTTTCTTTACGCCATGTCGGCAGCATAGGCCATATTCACGGCGAGAATTGTTTGTTTTTTATTCAACCATCGCCTTTACATATAATGTAAAAGCATACAATCAGTTAGGTGTCAATAGACACTTATTAATTTTTAAAAGCCCAAAATCATATAATTAAATAAAATAGATGAGAGAATTAATTAATATAAATTGTTTTAATGAATTATATGAATTATATGAGGCGGTACAGACCAGCTGCCCTCAAAAAAGCTAAAATGTCTTCTTGTTTAACTTTGGTAAAAAGGTCACGCGTGCTGTTTGCAGTGTAAAATTGTTGGCGCAGTGCCATAAAATCAACACAGTTTAATAAAATGTGCTTGACTGTCAGTGGGGACTGACATCCAATACATTCAGGGGGAGGGTCCCCCTTGAGCAGGAAAACATGTGTTAGCCACGAGTGGCCAATACGGCAGCGGCTAAGGACCACTTGGTCCCGCCGACCCCCCACATGAGAATGTGGTGGTTTTCCCACAGATGGTTCAATTTCTTTAAGTTTATTAATGTTTTCATCCCACTCATGTTGCCATTTGGATTTGATGTGGGTGGCTATTAGTGGTTTCAGATCAGAGTGGGGTATCAGACACGGCTCAACATCATAGTTCAGAGCCTCCTTCGCAGCCCGATCAGCTCGTTCGTTTCCCTGGATGCCGGCATGGCCAGGCACCCAACACAAATGGATGTCATATCCATCTGTTGCTAGCTGGTTCATTTTGTAAATGACCTTTGCCACGAAAGGGTGGTCCGTTTTTAGCCCAGCAACAGCTTGCAGGCAGGAAAACGAATCGCTGTATATTACATATTCAGTGTGGTTGGACAGTTCAATGACTTCCAATGCGAGAAGGAGTGCTCGGGCTTCCGCCGTAAAAATCGAGCTCTGATCGGGCATGCGAACGCCAAATTTCTTGCCCTGGCAAACTCCAGCAGCAGCTGCCCGGCTTAGGTCTTTGGAACCATCGGTAAACATGGAGAAGTGGTCTTCAAACTGGCCTTGAATCTCTGCGTACCCCCCAGAGATCACCGATCGAAGCGACGCCCAGTCAGAGCCGGCGTTCATCACCTCGGGCCTCACGCCTCAGACCACAGCCCAGCCCAGCCTCACGAGGAGCCCCCTGCCGATACCACAGCCGCCGACCGTCACGACCACCGACAACCCCCCCAGAGATCACCGATCGAAGCGACGCCCAGTCAGAGCCGGGGTTCATCACCTCGGGCCTCACGCCTCAGACCACAGCCCAGCCCAGCCTCACGAGGAACCCTCTGCCGATACCACAGCCGCCGACCGTCACGACCACCGACAACCTCCCAGCGAACACCGATCGCAGCGCCGCCCAGTCACAGCCGGGGATCATCACCTCGGACCTCACACCTCAGACCACAGCCCAGCCTCGGGCCACACGCCTCAGACCACAGCCCAGCCCAGCCTCACGAGGAACCCTCTGCCGATACCACCGCCGCCGACCGTCACGACCACCGACAACCCCTCAGCGACCTCCGATCGAAACGCCGCCCATACGGAGCCGGGGTCATCACCTCGGACCTCACGCCTCAGACCACAGCCCAGCCCAGCCTCACGAGGAACCCTCAGACCACAGCCCAGCCCAGCCTCACGAGGAACCCTCAGGAGCGGGCCTCCCTTTTTTGGCCGCCCGCTCCCCCTCCACCTAGGCCCCGGACCCTCCTCTCACCCAGACCTGCATCTCCGGGCCCCCCCCTCGGGCGCCCCGTGCCCCCGCCTCGGGCGCGCCTCGAGCCCTCTCCTACTCTTTGGCGGAGGGCTCCTCGGCCCCCCCCTCACCAGAACTCTGACATTGCTCCTTATGAGCCCCTGCTATTTCTCATGTTTCTGCTCCTCCTGAGC
The DNA here is from genome assembly GCA_030323885.1 of Branchipolynoe longqiensis. Taxonomy (NCBI): domain Eukaryota; kingdom Metazoa; phylum Annelida; class Polychaeta; order Phyllodocida; family Polynoidae; genus Branchipolynoe; species Branchipolynoe longqiensis. The sequence continues at coordinate 64,512,182 of CM059198.1, forward strand.
CCTTCACTGCATTGCTCCTCCTGAGCCTGGTTATTGTTGCTCCTCCTGAGCCCTTCCTTGCTTTTTTCCTCCTCAGCCTGCTTATTGTCTGTTCCTCTGTATGCTCTGTGTTGAGGCGTTAATAAAACGCCTTTTTTCCCACCCCCGCCTTCCTTTCTTCCTTTTCGCGCATCAAAATAAGCAGTGAAATAACGATATTCAGAGGTTTCACTCGATTTCAAAATTATTCCAAAAGCAAAGTTAATCTTAAATGATTGATTGATTGATTGGTGGTTGCTTTACGCCGTGTCGGCAGCATAGGCCATATTCACGGCGAGAAATGTCAAATGAAGATTTGTCTATCTCATAATTGAACAAAGATGGTCTTTATCGATGAGGTATCCCCAGTGAAATCGGGAATAGGGTAGTTATAGATTCCTCTAACTTTTCCCATGATTTGTGGAGCTAAAATAGTATTACGATTTTCCATATAAAGCAGGCGCAATGGAATGTCAATGTCCTCTCCCTCACCCCAAGGTGGGAGTATATTAGAATCTGTAACCCATGGTTCTTGATGTGGAGACGCTTCTCCTGAAGCTTGAATCCATCTATGGGAAATCAAATGTCTCCATGATGGAAAGTGTTTACCACAATCTATACAAGTAATAATTTCTGTCTTTTACTAGTATCATCATTAACATATTCAACATTTTCATCTTTCCCGAATTGTGGAGAGAAAAAAGCAGCAGCAGAAGATGAAGATGTTGATGCAACGGGAGTAGCAATATAATTCCCATGTTGTACTCGCATATATGTCTATTAAGAATTCTACTATTCTCCAACATTTCTGAACATAGAGGACATAGAATTCTATGTATCTTCATATGTCTCAATAAATCTCTCATGTGAGAAAAACTGATTTCACATTCTCCACCCTTGAAAGTGTTGAAACTAGTAATAGTAGAAGTATCAGCAGGAATAGTAGTGGTAGTAGTGGTAGTAGTAGTAGTAGTATGAGCAACAGCAACTGATTGCGCTTTCGAACGTGAACATGATGGTGATCATGATGGTGATGGTGAACGTGAACGTGAACATGATCCATTTCTGGAAGTGCATCTATTCTCATGTCTTCTTCATCCCAGCAAGGAGCAGATCGGTGTCGAATCGCCGAGTGTAAACTAAACAAATAGCAGTGCTCGCAGGGCCTCTTAAAATCCGCGCATTCGCAGAAGCCACGGCAGGGCGCTGAAACTGACCGGGCGCTGAAACCGCCACACCGGTGTCGTGGTATAAAACCCCGGCCCGATCGCAGCCCCTGCCGTTGTCATGGTATAAAACCCCGGCCCGATCGCAGCCCCTGCCGTGGCTTCTGCGCATGCGCAGAGTTTGTAAACAGGTGCAGGTGGAGTTTGTAAACGGGCTGGGATTTGGCCTAGAACAAACTATTGCTGGGATTTGACCGACAACACACTACAACTGGATCGAGATGATTGGTTGCCTGAATCATAACACAGATAAGTAGTCATTACTACTATTTCATAGCATTTTCAAGCATTGTATTGTGTTAGTTGAATAGTCAAAATTATTGGAACTTTGTACGAATCTGCATTTAATACAACTGAGAGAGAAAACAAACATAGTAGGCTGCACCAACATCTCAATCTGGGATTTCCAGCACGGGTGGAATCATTCATTCATTCGATCATTCATTGTTTTATTATTATTATTTCTATTGTTCATACCAATCTACTAATATATATATATTTTATATAAATAAAACCTGAGTACACATACCTGTTGCTTCTCCATTGTAATCTTTCATATATTATTATTCATTCATATTGAATACTTGCTTGAAGTGATGGTCGAATTCTTGACTGACTGAGTGATTAGAAAGGTGTGCTAGTCTTAAAGTGAGCGGAAAAAAAAGGTCAGTCATGAATCCAGTCAAAAAGGTCAAATGAGTGCAACCAAAAACAGATGACTATCCTGCAAGCGAAGGTCAAATGAGTTCAACCAAAAACAGATGGCCATCCTGCAAGCTAGAACAGTGACGTCATCAATCCAGTCAAAAAGGTAAAATAAGTTCAATCTAAAACAGATGGCCATCCTGCAAGCATGCAATGGGTCATTTAAGGTCACTGTCCCTTCGCAGAGGGGTCAGTTAAGGTCATTCTCCCGTGTCGGACCTCTGACGTGGGACGATTACGTAATATGGAGCCATATCGGTCCTCTCTATACTACTCTCGCCCGCCGGAGCACTATCATGGCAAGACAGCATGATCTGATGTACCTAAACATTGTATCTGTCTGTATGCACTGTGTATGTGTACTGTTATGATATATTTATGAAAAGTTACCAGCTTTTCTTTACACTGTACAGTTCTCGGTTATTTACCTGTCCGTTATGTTGTGACATGACTACTGTTATGAGATGGTAACATGTTTATATGTCTATTCGTTCAAATAAACGATATCAGTTTTTAGATATGAAAACACAATTACATGTCTGTTATATTCTTTCTATCCCTAATTAAAGTAATCTACTGTTGATCTCAAACTTATGTCTGCCTCGAATTTCAACTGATCTTAAGCTCATAACATTGACTCATTATTGAATACTATATTGTTGATCTCCCATTGAATGTTCTATAACTTCCTAATACTAGGTTTTTGAATAAAATCCGATTCAAAGAGCTGCTTGTTTGTGTCGTAAATGAGTGGACACAACGTGGATAGGGACAGGATGGATAAAGACATTTTTACTATAACATTTTAATTCATGGGGGTTGGGGGGGGGGGGTAGAAGTATGGACATAGGTAGTTCAGGAGTCAGTTCAACCCCACCGTCTATATTGGGACCGCTATTCTGGTATAGATTTGGAGTCTGTCCCCGTCTAAAACAATTAATGTTCACAGGAGTACTTGCTCCTGTTCAGGTAGAGGGGGATAGGATTCTTAAGGTGGGGGGGTTTTGAAGAAAATTGGCAGAAAAACCTTCGCAGTGATGGGGGAGGGGTGGCTAACACCGGTGGAGAAGACAAACTAAGGTAGAACGCCATGCACCGGGTATTTGGGCAGAGATGGGTTCAAACGTTGTAATATGGCATTGTCTCCACCGTTTGGCACTCGCCGTACAACTGAGAAAGACGTACGTTTACGGGCTTCCATTATCCTTGGCCATTTGCGCAAGTAGAATAGAAGAGGGACATTGCAAAAATATACAGTCTTTCGGTTGTGATAGCTAAGCTTGGAATCATATCAATATCTCGGGTGACGGAGTTGGGAACCATTGTTATGCAATACTGATGCAATGTGTGCCCACTCGCTGTGTGACATGGAAATAACTATGTGTAAATGTTATGACACACAGTGACCGGGATGGCAGTATGATGTCCAGATATAAAGATATGGTTACTAATTACAGGAATGTTCCTCCATGCACCAGGAAGAGTGCAAATGGAGCGGGTCATGTATTATTGTTTAATGCAACTGTATGATGACCACTTGTTACCACGGGACCACTGGGTAAGCACACCCAGCCATTCTGCAGACATTATGGACACCAGCTGCCCTGGGGTTGAGTGACAGGTGCCCCCTCTCGGGCGCCAACCCTCCCAAGCTGCAGAGGAGTCTGATTTGGTGGCTGTGTGAGCCCAGTTACCCTCGAACTCCTTGCACTTGCTGGACAGACAAACACTCACTCTAGAGACACCAGAGGAAGCAGTTCACCTCTGAGCTGTCTGTAACACCCATAGGACTTAGGTTCACTGGGATGTAGGCACTGATTTTGACTGAACAAGCCGAAGCTATGTGGGTATCTGCAGCAGGTTGTAAGTGACTCAGGGTGGCAGGTCACAAGGAGGTGAACAAGAATTGTAGCAATAAAGCTCAACCTTATCACTGTCAATCTTGCATGACTTGTCTCCATTTCTTTTTTATGAGTTGTGTTTTGGTATTTAGTGGGTGTGTGTGGGGGGGGGGGGGGCTGGCAGACAGTTGCCAGGATCCTCCTGATAGTAGTGAGTATAAGTAGAGTAACTGGGAGCGGCCAAGAACCCAGTAATTCTTCAAGAAGACCTATGTAAATGGATTTAGTAGACAGTCTGGCTGACCCAAAATACCTACCTTGTTTATTTACGAAAGAAAAACTTAAGCTAGAGTTCGGAATCAAATGCACCCATTGGAGGGGATAACCATTGGACACTGGGGAAAGCGCACCAAACCTCTACCTCTGAGCAGGCTGGCTGCGCTCCAGGGTGCTGTAACTGCCACGTCAACGCCCGTGTATCCGTATGAAGGATGCAGGTTCGAACCCTAACTGTGACGAGCAAACTATTCAAACGGTTCCATCCTAATAATATTTGTATAAATGCTTTATGCCACACACACATATATATATATATATATATATATATGGATATGTATGTACATGTTTGGTTTTTGTTGTTGGTTTACGTCCTAGCAACATCTAAGGTCATATTAGGATGGGGGTTATGTACATGTGTATATGTATCTTATTAATGTATTCCATAATAACCAATACAGAAGACATGATTAGAGGGAGTCGGATCACTCTGGCTGACCCTAAAGACCCTCTGTTTATTCAAGCAAAATTCAGTGAAGAACTGGACAAATGCGCCAAGTCAGCAGCAGCACCTGGAGAGGGATTTGCAAAAACAGAAGGGAGCCTGCCTCATAGCAGATCACTTTGCCCACTGGGTTGCTTACTGCCTCCGATGGACCTCAAGTAGGAGTTAGATGTAATAGTACTTGTTGACATATATCAGAACAATTACAAAAGAGTAATTAATTACAATTTAACAAAATTACATAATTAATAATATGCAAATAATAGTTGATACATTCCATAAACATATATACATACGTGCCCCCAGCTCTGCCAATTTGGATTTCCACCGCTGTGTATAACTTACAGCGTCATCAAAGGCCAGTTGCTCTCATAGCATGTCTATGTGGTGTGGGAGGTAAAAAATCCCTTGGGTCGGTAAAAGTGTAGGCGCGGGCTTTCTATCGACAAACTGTCTAATGGTGAAAACAAGCCTATTCAGGCTTATCCATGATAGGCAGTATAAATCTTCAACAACAACAACATACCAGTTCTCCATCCATTAGCAAAATGGGCTTGTTTGTTGTTGTTTTACCTGCTAGCAACATCTAAGGTACAGACTTGTAACAGTGCGCACAAGTCGGTACCCATCCTGATATGACCTAAGATGTTGCCACAATGTAAAACAACAAAGAAATCTATTTTGTTAATGGATGTGAAATGGGTAAGGAAATAGGATGTCGGATATGACAAAAATAGTGTTGCCAAAAGGAAGAAAATACTTCAGTGGTTTAATTAATATCTTCATGGAAATGTAGATATGGTAAGTCCCTTTCCGACTCCATTAAGCAATAAGCATTTAACAGTATTTAGCTATGCACCTATTATATCCTAGGTCTTGGGTACTTTTGTAAGAGGCTGCCTTTTATTCTTTGTTCAAGTCATTTGACTAGCCTTGCCCCCCGCCCCCTCCCTCTCCCCAATCAATTACTTACTCAGCTATACAGGCAACGAACCAACCTCTATATATCAGGTGGCAGAGCATACCGGGTTGAATGTGGGGCATTCTCTTACCTGTAAGGTATGAGTACAGTGCGTATAGCTGGTGACTCGAGGAAATGAGGTCATAGGTTGGAAGTAAATAAAGACACTAACATACTGGACGTCGTGGTGTTCGCCTGCCTTCAATACATTACATGGTGTCAGATCGTGTGTCTGGACTGTCCACCACCCACGTTGGATAAATGGCATTATCCGGTTTAAAACCACCGCTGCCATTAAGCCTGGAGGGAAATTTGGCCATGAATTGGAGAGCTTGGCATAACGCATACACCATTTACAGTATCGCATCAGGTGCTGCAAACAAAACAGAGAAGATACAGTGCTGCGTCTTCTTGCACGTAGCTGGACAGGAGGCTCAAAAGCTACACCTCACGTTTAAAGTACAAGAGGCACAGAAGGGACAAGATAGACCATCTCATCCACCTATTCGAGGAGTATTGTGTTGGTAAAACCAATATCACAGTCGTTCGCTACGAGTTCAACTCATTCAATCAGACGTCCGAAACCATGGATACCTATATTAGAGAGTTGAAACACTGAGTGTCGTATTGTGATTACGCGGCGATGGAAGACGCGTTGCTATGCGACAGGTTAGTGTGTGGTGTCAAAAACTCAAGGCTACGCGATAAATTGCTACAAACTCCTAATTTAACGTTGAGCTCGTGTTTTGATGTGTAGGCTGAGTGAGAACACTCATAAGCAACTTGACTCAAGCGAACATCTCAATACGGAGGAACAAGTAGATGCAGTAACCAAGAGACAAGAGAACTATGCGTCACGTCCCAGGAAATATACGACGACAGCACGCATGCGGAGGTGGCCTGACCAAGGCATGAGGGCCAGTTTACCTCGTGCGAACTGCACCCGATGCGGATATACGCACGGCGATGGAGCGTGCCCGGCGGCATATAAGCAGTGCCTGCAGTGTAGCAGGTATGGACACTTCCAAAAAGTCTGCCGGTCCCGTCGACCGAATCGTGCACAAGTGAACGAACTGGATGTACGAGGGGGCGTGGCAAATAATACCACAGGAGATGACGACGACGATGACGACCTATTCGTCGGTGAAACAACTGCCGAATCGACGAACAGCAGCAGTTTGTGGTACGTGAAATGCAATATTCCTGTTCGTTTCAAACTGGACACTGGCTCCCAAGCCAATATCATTCCTCGTCATATCTATGATGAACTATGCAACGTCGTACTAAATCCTTCACGTTGTTGTCTCATCACATACTCAGGTGATCGAATCCATCCTGAGGGGGAGGCAACGGTCGACGTAAATGGTCTGCCGTTAATATTTCAAGTGACGACGAACGGCACACCCATCCTGGGTAAGGAGGCGTGTGTACAACTGAGGTTGCTTCAGCGGATTGGGGAAGACTCCGTACAAACAAAACAGTCTACTCGCATCGGCCAGGCTGCAAACCGTTTGGTAAAGGATTATGCAGACATCTTCACAGGTTTAGGGAAGATCAAAAGCAATGCAAAAATTCATATCGACAGTCATATAGACCCTGTTATTGACCCACCACGTCGAATTCCCCATGCAATTGTTGACAAAGTACAGGCTGAATTAGATAGGATGCTGGATATGGGCGTCATTGTACGACAAAACGACCCAACCCCATGGGTTAGTTCTATAACAATTGTAAAAAAGACAAATAAGATTAGAGTATGTCTAGATCCCACAAAACTTAATAAGGCCATTTTAAGTACCCCATATCCCACCAGGACAATTGAAGAGGTAATAGCTAAGACAAGCAAAGCTAAATTTGTCTCGGTCATTGACGCAAATAGTGGATATTGGCAGATAGAGTTAGATAATGAGAGTTCAATGTTATGTACTTTTAATACCCCATGGGGGCGTTTCCGTTATACCAGACTGCCATTTCGTATTAAAACTATTAAAACTGCTGGTGACATTTTCATTGGCGAAATGAACAAAATATTGTATGGTTTGACAGGAGTCAATGTGATTGCTGACGATATTTTAGTGCACGGCAGCACTGAGGAAGAACACAATACAAATTTAGAAAACGTGTTCAAACGTGCTCGGGAGGCCAACCTCTGCCTCAACCCAAAGAAGTCTGTCATTTGTAAAACCGAGGTAAACTATGTGGGACACACATTAACCCAATCCGGTTTAAAACCCACTGAGGACCGCATCCAAGCTATTCTCGACATGCCCACTCCAACTGACAAAGCTGCTGTTCAGCGTTTTTTGGGCATGGTAGGGTATGTTGGAAAGTTCATCCCAAACCTGTCAAACATTTCCAAACCGTTAAGACAAGTCCTTGCTAAAAATGTGGAGTGGTTTTGGCAACATGAACAGGACCATGCATTTAACACGCTCAAGAATCTATTAATGACAGCACCTGTATTAAAATACTATGATGTAGATGAGCAAATAACTTTACAGGTAGATGCTTCCAAGTCCGGCCTAGGTGCTGCCATATTCCAGCAGTGCAGACCCATAGCCATGGCATCAAAGGCTTTGGATACATGCCAATCCTCATATGCTGTAATTGAAAAAGAGTTATTGGCAATTTGTTTCGGGTGTGTCCGTTTCCATGACAACATATATGGTAAACAAGTTATCATTGAAACTGATCATAACCCACTTGTGTCTATAATGTCGAAACCGTTGCACCTATTGTCATCCAGGATGCAACGAATGCGTATGCGACTACAAAACTATAACATCGTAATGAAATATGTTACAGGTAGTGAAATGTTTTTTGCTGACATAGTATCACGTGCACACACCAACAAGTTGACACCACAGAATCTGTTTGATGATACAATTTCCATAGCAACCATAGAAATTGCACACGACATGCTAGCAAGCATTGCAGCTGCTACTAAAAGAGACAGTGCCCTTATTGAAGTTACAAAATTGATAAAGGAGGGATGGCCTACTAGAAATACCTTGGTGAAATCCTGCGCAAAACAGTTTTTCACCTACAAGGATGACTTAGTTAGCACAGATGATATGATATTTAAGGGAGCACAATTAGTTACACCTTCTGAATTTCAGAAGGAAATGTTGAACATACTACACAAAACCCATTTAGGAATAATAAAGTGTAAACAGCTAGCGAGGGACACTATTTTTTTGCCGGGAGTGACCACTCAAATTGAAGATTTGATATCCCGGTGTAGCACATACCAAAATTATAGAAATTCACTTAGTGCTGAGCCCATGGTCCCTCCTGACATACCCGACATACCTTTCTGTAAAGTGGGGGTAGATTTGTTTGAATATCAAAATAAAACATATCTCATACTAGTAGATTATTACTCTAAATTTCCTGAAGTGGTTGAACTTTTTCTCACAACATCAAGTGCTATCATTAAAACTCTAAAAGAGATTTTTGGACGATATGGCATACCAACCGCCCTAATCTCTGACAACGGACCACAGTTTGCTAGCAACGAGTTCAAGGCTTTTGTAAACAAATACAATTTCAACCACATCGTTTCTAGCCCATATTATCCTAAAAGTAATGGTCAAATAGAAAGTTACGTGCAAACAATAACAACAATTATGAAAAAAGCAGGAGAAAATGATCAGGATTTCAACCTGTATTTATTAAACTACTGTAATATCCCTTTGATGCGCGACAAGGAAGAAAGCAAGGCAGGGGTGGGAAAAGAGGCGCTTTATTTAACACCTCAGACAGAAAGTAAGCAAATATGTACAACAGGGCAAAGCGGTAAAAGCAAGGCAATAAACAGGGGCTCATGAGGAGCAGAGTTAATGTCAGAGTAAATGAGCTCGGGGGAGCTTGAAATGTCGGGTGACGGCTGGGAGGCGAGTGGCTGAAGGAGGCCGGCGGGCGGCCTTATAAGGGAAGGAGCGGGGAGGCGTGAGGGCGGGGGAGGTGAGAAAGCCGGCGGGCAGGGAGGAGGGGCGAGGAATAAGCTGAGAGAGCGAGAACTGAGGGCGGGAGAAAGCTGAGAGCGGGGTGGCAGGGAAGGTGAGAAAGCCAGGGGACGGCGGGACAGAGGAGGGGGGAGGGTCTCTTCCTTCCCTCGCATCAAACGCAATGCGAGCATTACGACCGATGCGCGACAAGGAAGAAAGCAAGGCGGGGGTGGGAAAAGAGGTGCTTTATTTAACACCTCAGACAGAAAGTAAGCAAATATGTACAACAGGGCAAAGCGGTAAAAGCAAGGCAATAAACAGGGGCTCATGAGGAGCAGAGCTAATGTCAGAGTAAATGAGCTCGGGGGAGCTTGAAATGTCAGGTGAGGGGCGCCGAAGAGCCCTCCACCAAAAAAGGAGGAGAGGGCTCGAGGCGTGCCCGAGGGGGCGGGCCTGGGCACGCGGTCGTGCAGCGCCTCTGAGGTCCAGGGGATGCTGGTGGGGGGCACCCGCTATCGGTGGCTTGGGCGTCGGTGGTGGTCTTGGGTGTCTTGCTGAGTCGGGGGCCTACGGCGACAGGGATGCAGGCGGCCAAAAGTAGGGGAGGCCCGCTCTCTGGAGGAGGTGCGGCGAGGGTCGGAGAGGGGGGCAGCGAAGTCGTCAGGGCTGGGGGGGGTGGGGGTGGGGGTCGGGTGGGGAGGGTTGAGGAAGGCGGTGTCGCCGGGGGAGATGTGGAGGTCGTGATGGTCGGCGGCTGCGATGTCTGGGGAGGTTTTGCCGTCAGTGTGGGCGGCGTCTGGGGCCTGCGGCACGAGGTGATGGTCCCCGGCTGTGTCCTGGGTGGTGTTTCGGTCGGTGGTCGTTACGGGGCTGTCGGTGGAGGTCATGGGGTTGTCAGCAGTAGCATAGGTGAGGCGCCGGTTATGGCCCCCCGGGAAGGCCCGAGGAGGCCGGCGGATCAAAAATCCGCCGAGGCAGCCGAGGTCTGGCGCTCACGGGCTTGCTTGGTGAAGCAGCCGGCCTCGCTGTGCATAGTGAGGATGCGCCTCACGTTGGTGCAGTAGGCGCATACGTGCCGGTGTCTGTTCCCCACCTCGCCGTGGGCCTCCCCGACGGGGGCCCGGTCGCACGAGGTGGGCTCGCGGTTCCAGGCGGCGCAGGGGGCCCCGTGAGCCTCTCTGTCGTAGGCGATGCGGGTGTCGGTTTGGGCCCGGGGCTTCTGTGCGCCTCGGGAAAGGTCCGCGCCTCGGGGGGCTGGTGCTGTCGGGATGGCCTGGGGGGGTGGGCAAGGTGAGGGCCTCCACCCTCACCAAGTTCAGGGCAACCCAGTCGTGCCATCCGTCGGGGAGCCTCCCGTCCGCGATCCAGGTGAAGATCGTCTCGGAGTAGTTGCGGCCGGTAGGCCAGGGATAGACCAGGTTGTCCCTGAGCACGGTGAGGGCGTGGTGGTGCAGGCCTGGCAGGGAGTGGGCAGGGAAACTTGGGTGGCTGACGAGGGTGGCGAGGGCGAGGCTGTACTCGTCCTTGGTGGCTTCCCCCCTTTTCACCGACTTGCGCTCCGGTCCCCTCTCAACGAGGCCAGAGGGGAAGAGGTAGTCGGGGGAGATGCCTTTACGTCTCCCAGTGCGCTGCGCCTCGGCCGACGCCAGGATCTCCCGGACGGCGTCAGCTGCGGATGCCGGGCTATGGTCGAGGGTATCCTGAAGGTAGGGCGGGGGCGGTGGGGCCGACGGCGGTGCAGTGAGGCGGCTGTACCGCTCGTACTGCGGGTGCAGGGTCCCCGGGAGCGGTGCTTGAGGTGGCGGCGGAGGGTGCGCCCCCCGACGACATGTGCCCGAGGTGCTGGGATGGGCGGCGTGATGTAGGCCGGCCGCCGCCTCGGCGCGGGCCTGGGGGGTCTCCTCGGGCTCGCGGGCGGCCCCGGACTCCAGGACGTCCAGGCGGCTCGTGATCTGCTGAAGCGCCTGGAGGATGGCGGCCTCGGTACCCGAGGGCCGGTCCCGAGACGCCGGAGGGGAGCCCGAGGCCGGCGAGGCGCCTCCCGGCGTGCCCGAGGAGGGGCCCGGCGTGGCCACGGCGGTCATCCGAGCTCCCTTCCGTCCTTTCCTTTGCCTCTTCCAGGCATTATGAGGAGGGTCCTACAGTGTTGGAGCGGCCCGAGGTGAGGGAGCAGTCCGAGGTGAAGGCCCAAAAAGGAGCTTGTGTAGGGAGGACGGCTGGGAGGCGAGTGGCTGAAGGAGGCTGGCGGGCGGCCTTATAAGGGAAGGAGCGGGGAGGCGTGAGGGCGGGGGAGGTGAGAAAGCCGGCGGGCAGGGAGCAGGGGCGAGGAAAAAGCTGAGAGAGCGAGAACTGAGGGCAGGAGAAAGCTGAGAGCGGGGTGGCAGGGAAGGTGAGAAAGCCGGGGGAAGGCGGGACAGAGGAGGGGGGAGGGTCTCTTCCTTCCCTCGCATCAAACGCAATGCGAGCATTACGACCAAGGCTAATGAACGCCTCCAGCCCAACTACTCATGAGTCGTCGCCTTCGCTCTAAAATACCCGTCACTACAGACCGCTTGCACCCACAGGTTCAGACATCAAAGGCAGAAAACATTGCCAAAATACAGGAACGACACAAACACTATTACGACAAGAGGGCTGAAAAAAAAAAACATGAATTAAAAGTACATGATCACATAAAATACAAGACACATGAAGGAAAATGGAAGGCTGGCAAAGTAACACATACAAACAAGAGAAAACGAAGAGACTATGTAATTGAGAACAGTGATGGGAAGACATTACACAGGAACAGGATTCATATGTTTCAGGTACCCGCACCTCATGTTCCATCCTGCAAGCCGAGGCATGATGTGGCACTACCTAGTAACAAACAGTCATCGCTCTCAAACAAACACATATCCACAAACAAAACCCATACCACGTACACAACTCATAGCGGGCGTATCTCACGTCCGCCAATGAGACTAGGGGTTTCGTAACAAGCCTACATTGAGCTTAAGATAGTCATTACATTATAAGCGAAATATATATAAAATATATATATAAATATATGGATATATATATATATATATATATCTATTGAAATCATCACTTGTTAATTAAGCTTAATTGCAAGTTCATCCATTTTACTGTTCCTGGTTCGCTGTGTTCCTGACCTACTATGTGAAGTTATTTGTCTACCTATTTCCGATACCATACGATGATGCTGTACCGTATACAATGTATATGCATGTATCCCCCCACGCGTCACCACAGTACATACCCTTCGGTGTAAATAAAAAAAAGAAAAAAAGAAAAAAAAGGGGGGGGGGAAGATGTAAGGTATGAGTACAGTGCGTATAGCTGGTGACTCGAGGAAATGACGTCATAGGTTGGAAGTAAATAAAGACACTAACATACTGGACATTGTGGTGTTTGCCTGCCTTCAATACATTACACCCCATCACTTACACCATACCCATAATAGCAGCACAGTCTTTGCAGCAACCCATCATTTTAATACTGAACTTATTATGGCTAACCCACTAACACACTAACCTCCTTCATAATCTATTAATATCCCCTACCTAAGTACCTGCTGATCTACCTATTTACAACGTAATGTGAACGGCTGGAAGACCAGTCCCTCAGCCCTGAAAAAAATTATGTTCTGATGAATAAACTGCTTTGATAACAACAAAAATACTCCCTATGCATCGTTCCCTGACGCACTCTCACTCTGACCAGGGCCCGTCTGCCACCCACACCGATGGCTTCTTTCCTACTGCTCACCATCCACCTACCCCTCCCCCCCCTCCCCCCATCCTACCTCCTAGAATGGAATGATGACCGAATGGGCTGAATCGTTGCTGAGCAGGCTTCCCCTGCAGAAGGTTGGGATTTCGAAACCAGGCCGAGTCAATCCAATGACTTACAAAACTGATACTGACTTAGATGTTGTTTGGTTGTTGTTTCATGTTCTTGCAACATCTAAGGTCATATCAGGACAGGTAGCAACTTGTGACAGCATGCACTCATGGCAATTTTATACTGCTGCCCCACTGGAAGACCAGGCTGCTGGTACCACAACTCAATATCCAACACACTCATATCATCCTGATAATGTGCTAACCAGTCGTTGTAATATCCTTTTAATGCTAAGCACCAGCTGAGGTAGCAACGTTAAGTATCAATTTGATAAGTCATTGGTTTGACTCGGCTAGGATTTGAACTCCCGACCTTCTGCACTGGTAGCATGTGTTCTTCCCAAATAGGCTACCGCGTCGGTCCTGACAAACAGAAGAGCTGTCGACTGGAGGAGGGAAAGAAAGGGTGGTGCAGCTGAGAATGAATAAGACCTGGCATAAGTATATCAATTGGTTTTCATTAAATCATTAATCATTAACCCTGAACCCAAGTATGACACCCGATAACAAATATAATTCCAGTCAGGCGGTTATCCCCCCTGCACATCGCGCGAAAGATTGACATGCTTTTAAGTGTGCCAGCGCACCTACTATCATATAACTAGTTACAAACTCCCTCAAGACATGTTATGAAAACGTATATTTCTATAATATCCCCATTATCTACCTGTCGGTCTATTGCCACAAGTGTACACAACAGTGATTTTCATTCACTGCTCTAACCTGGTCCGGCTCATGTATACAGTACCAATCAGGAATACCTCAGGGAAGTGTGCTGGGACCAATATTATTTATAATATTTATAGATGACCTGCCAGGCAGTGTCTCATCAAACCTAAAAATATTTGCGGATGACATAAAGGTCTTTCAAGCAATAAAAGATGTAAGAGATAAAAATCTCTTGAAGAGGATATTCTGAAACTTGCACAATGGTCCGAGAAATGGCAATTGCCCTTCAATGAAAAGAAGTGCAAAATTATTCATTACGGGAAAAATAATCCTCATTATGCCTATAATATGAAGAACACTGTCCTGCAACAAGATAGCTATGAAAAGGACTTGGGCGTAAGCTTCGACTTCCAACTCTCCTTTCAGAAACACATGAGGACCATCATCTCAAATGAGAGTAGGAATAATTAAAAGAACTTTCCATCGCCTCAACAAGAACAATTTTCTCATTCTATTTAAGTCTCTTGTTAGGCCAATTTTGGAATACTGTCCACAAATTTGGAGCCACATTTTTCAGAAAGATATCCTGGAGATCGAAAAGGTTCAGAGATGTGAAACAAAATTAGTTGCAGTTATAAAGGACTTACCCTTTGAACAAAGGCTTAGGGAATTGAAACTTCCTACCCTTTCCTACAGAAGGAAAAGAAGTGACATAATTGAAGTATTTAAAATTATGAAAGGTTTTGATAAAATAGATAGTAACCAATTTTTCACCTTGAATAAAAGAGAAGGCAGTCAGGGCCATACTCTCAAACTAGTAAAACCCAGAGCCATTACAAAGTTAAGGCAACACAGTTTCTAAAACAGGATCATAAATATATGGAACAGTCTCCCACAAAATGTTATTGATGCTGAGTCAATAAATTCATTCAAGAATAGATTAGAAAAAGCATGGGCTGATGATCCAGGGAAATTTGCCCCCTTATGCGCCACATGCTACTAATTATTCCTTGTGTTGCTTATTTACTTGCACTGAAGGAAAAATGAGAGACAAATAAGTTTTCACACTTCCTGTCTACCATTCGCTATTAAATCTGTCCAATGACACAGTCAACGGTAACAATACGATGTGCCCATCGGCTGGCTCAAACCCCCCTCCACACACCCCTATTTCTTTAGGATAGAGGTGTTTGACCTCTAGCCAGACATTATATATATCTTCAACCCACTCTTTTTGTTGTTCCTTTATTCCTATGTATTATTAATTACATAAATATATGTAGGCGGAAGGAAGGTAACAAAGTAAATGAAGTATGGGCGATATCATTTTGTTTAATTATTCAGATGTTTTATTCAACAATGTAACAAGGTAACAATTGATAACAAATGACAATGAGTAGTTGTAGGATATCATGAGCTGACAATAAGCAATATCAACAATAACCATCAAATGGTAGATCAGTAAATTAACAACATCTGGCTGGGCAATTGCTCTACTGGTAAGTAGTAGCCATCTGGTAGACTGTAGGGTAATAACAACAATAACAAAATCAAGAGGTGTGTCCCTCTCAAGTCCCGGGAGCCGAGTGGAGTGTCCGGTGCCACGAAGGACAATGTCCAGTGCGTGACTGGAGCGTGCATGTACACCTAGCATCGAACCCGCAAATCCCAATGGTAAAGCCCAGGTAGAGAAATATAGTTCCCGGAGCCCCTTCGCTCTACACCCGTATACAGCGTGATGTACACGACCTGTAGGCCAAAGGAAGGAAACAAAGTAAATGAAGTATGGGCGATATCATTTAACAAAATTATTCTGAAGCATTATTCAACAATGTTCCAAGGTAACAATTGATAACAAATGACAATGAGTAGTTGTAAGATATCCTGAGCTGACAATAAGCAATATCGACAATAACCATCAAATGGTAGATCAGTAAATTAACTACATCTTTCTGGGCAACTGCCAAATAGAGGCTAAAGGGAAAACAAAGTAAGAACAAAAAAGAACAAAAATGGAAAAATGAAGCAATTAAAGTATCAACGAATACTCTCGTCAATGGCATTAGAAGCACACATGTCATTTAACATGCGCTCATATAGAGGCAGGGTAATATACTTATGAATGCATTCAGAATGCCAGTCACCACAGGCTTTTAATTCTTCTAGAGATGCCCCTTGCACTTGTAAAAATATACAGCCACCCCTACGCAGGGAATGGCATGAGAAATCGTTGGGGTTAAGGCCAGCAGCCTTAGTCAAGATTTGTATGGTAGATCGTAGTTGTTTGTATGGTAGAGGCATGGATCCGCCATGCAGTGAGGGGACCTGAAACGCTGGAGCATCTTCAGGCAATGGGGTTTCAGCAAAATGCTTCATTATTAATTTTTGAAACAGGTATCAATAAGTTGCACTCTTGAAACTGTATGTTTTTTGATTTCCGAAGGTATATCATCATCTCCCAGGAAAAATATGAAAAATCGGAAAGTAATAATACAGAGTCAGAATCAGTTAGTTGGCATTTTTTCAGAAGGCCTCTGAAGCCGGTCAAAATAGCTGCTCTAGTGGTTGTATGGCCTTGTGAGTCTGAGAAATTGGCAAACATTTTAATCAAATGTTTGGGTAGTAAGGGAGAAGCTGCTCTCACAGATTGGCCCAAGATTCCTTTGAGGCCACCTAGGGTGGTCTTGATTGTGTGATTTGAATAATCGATAGGGTCGGAGCGTAAACAAAAATTAAGAGCTGACAAATAATTGGTTATAGAAGAATATTTTAAAATGTGAGACAGCTAAGCAATGTAGATAGCTACCTGTGTAGGAGGCATGGGGTGGGCGATAGAAAACCCTTAAATTCATCAATAAATTAAAAATATTTACAAATTTGCATAGACCGCGTGGTGATGCTGTTTGGGGCGTAATAATTAGAAGCAATTTGTTTGGCTTCTAAATGCAGTTCAGCCAGACCTAGAAGTAGAAGGCTAGTGGTTAGGATTAATTAATCAAATAGGTGTGAACAACATAGTAATGTGTCAGGGTCGGACCTAGATATGTTGTTTCGGTGAGTTTTATCTGGCAATCTACTCAGGCCATCACAAATAACGTTATAATTAGTTTTAATATGACCAGACAAGATTTTAAAATTGTATTTGACTGATATCCAGAAGAGTCGTTTTAACCGATCCATAATTATTGTGTTTGATGATTTTCCGCTATTTAAAGCCGAGCAGACAGTTGTGTTGTCAGTTACAAAAACAATATTCTTATCAAGCCACATGTTGCACCAGTGGTCAGTGGCAGCGACAATGACCCACATTTCTTGAACATTTATGTGAGCATTAATACATTCACTATGAGAGGCAGCGAGGTGATGACTAAGTTGGTTAGGGCCATTTTACTGTCAAAGAAACCGCCGCACCAGTCATTCATGTAAAGCTGCAAACACACTGGACGCGTGCGTCGCGCGTGCGTCAAGTACAAGCGTGCGTCATGCGGTTCTCACGCGTAAATAGCGAACACACTGGACGCGTCTGCCACGCGTCATATGTTGTTTTGGGGGGTTCGTGACCTCGCGGTCACTGGCTGCAGGACTGCAGCATTAGTAAACGGCGCCGTTAAAACGGCCCGTTTTTGGCGTGTTTTTTCTTAGGGGGGGGGGGGGGGTCTCTCCTTCTTGTTTCATGTGGTGGTGGGGGGGGGGGGGGCGTGCTGGCTTGTGCGGTGACTTGTTTCACACACAGAGACACACACACACAGAATGGGACGGTCCAAACATGGCTCAGTTTAGGTTGCTTTGAGGGATGTTAGGACCGTCCCAAATATCAAGACTGCTTCCTAACAGGTCCGCCGCATAAACCTACATGCTTGCACCGTCCCATTCTTCATATTTCTCATTTCTGTGTTTCTGTGTGTGTGTCTGTGTGTGTGTCTGTGTGTTGTGTCTCTGTGTGTGTGTCTCTGTGTTGTGTCTCTGTGTGTCTGTGTCTCTGTTGCTGTGTGTGTGTCTGTATGTCTGTGTGTGTGTCTCTGTGTTTCTGTGTGTGTGTCTGTGTGTGTGTGTCTCTGTGTGTGTCTCTGTGTGTGTCTCTGTGTCTGTGTGTGTGTGTCTCTGTGTCTGTGTATGTGTCTCTGTGTGTGTGTCTCTGTGTTGTGTCTCTGTGTCTTTGTTGCTGTGTGTGTCTGTGTGTGTGTCTCTGTGTGTCTCTGTGTGTCTCTGTGTCTGTGTGTGTCTGTGTGTGTCTATGTGTATGTGGGTGTCTGTGTGTGTCTGTGTGTGTCTATGTGTGTGTCTCTGTGTGTGTGTCTCTGTGTGTGTCTCTGTGTTGTGTCTCTGTGTGTGTGTCTGTGTGTGTGTGTCTCTGTGTTTTGTCGATGTGTGTGTATCTGTGTTGGTGTGTCTCTGTGTGTCTGTGTGTGTATATGTGTCTGTGTGTGTCTCTTTGTCAGAGACACAGAGACACAGACACACACATAGAGACACACACACAGACACACACAGAGAGACATACACACACATAGAGACACACACAGAGACACAGAGTCACACACACACAGACACAGACAGAGACACACACAGAGACACGGAGACACACACATAGAGACACACACAGAGACACACAGTCACACACACAGACAGACTCAGAGACACACATAGAGACACAGAGACACATATAGAGACAGAGACACAGAGTCACACACACAGAGACACACACGGGGACACAGACACACACATAGAGACACACACAGACACAGAGTCACACACAGAGACAGACACAGAGACACACACAGAGACAGACACAGAGACACACACAGAGACACAGACACACACATAGAGACACACACGGAGACATAGAGTCAAACACAGAGACACACAGAGACACACACATAGAGACACACACAGAGACCCTCTTGCGTTCCCCCCCTCTTGCGTTCCCCCATCTTGCGTTCCCCCTCTTCTGTCCCTCCTCTTCCATTCCCCATTCTCCATCTTCCGTTCCCCCTCTTCCATTCCCCCTCTTCCATTCCCCCTCTCCCATTCCCCCTCTTCCATTCCCCTCTCTTCCGTTCCCTCTCTTCCGTTCCCTCTCTTTCGTTCCCCCTCGTTCGTTCCCCCTCTTTCGTTCCCCATCTTTCGTTCCCCCTCTTTCGTTCCCCCTCTTGGGGAATGAAAGAGGCGGAATGCAAAAGGGGGAATGAAAGAGGGGGAAAGCAAGAGGGGGGAACAGAAGATGGGGGAATGGAAGATGGGGAATGCAAGATGGGGAATGCAAGACGGCGAACGGAAGATGGGGTAACACAAGAGGGGTGAACGCAAGAGGGGGGAAAGCAACAGGGAGGAACACAACAGGGGGAATGCAAGAGGGGGGAACACAAGAGGGGAACGAAAGAGGGGGAACGAAAGAGGGGGAACGAAAGAGGGGGAACGAAAGAGGGGGAACGAAAGAGGGGGAACGAAAGAGGGGGAACGAAAGAGGGGAACGAAAGAGGGGGAACGAAAGAGGGGGAACGAAAGAGGGGAACGAAAGAGGGGGAACGACAGAGGGGGAACGAAAGAGGGGGAACGAAAGAGGGGGGAACGAAAGAGGGGGAATGAAAGAGGGGGAACGAAAGAGGGGGAACGAAAGAGGGGGAACGAAAGAGGGGGAACGAAAGAGGGGGAACGAAAGAGGAGGAACGGAAGAGGGGGAACGAAAGAGGGGGAACGAAAGAGGGGAACGAAAGAGGGGGAACGAAAGAGAGGGAACGGAAAGAGGGAACGGAAGAGAGGGGAATGGGAGAGGGGAATGGAAGAGGGGGAATGGAAGAGGGGGAACGAAAGATGGAGAATGGGGAATGGAAGAGGAGGGACAGAAAAGGAGGGACGGAAGAGGAGGAACGGAAGAGGGGGAACGAAAGAGGGGGAACGAACGCAGGGGAACGAAAGAGGGGGAACGAACGAGGGGGAACGAAAGAGAGGGAACGGAAGAGAGGGGAACGGAAGAGAGGGGAATGGAAGAGGGGGAATGGGAGAGGGGGAACGAAAGATGGAGAATGGGGAATGGAAGAGGAGGGACAGACAAGGAGGGACGGAAGAGGAGGAACGGAAGAGGGCGAACGAAAGAGGGGGAACGAACGCAGGGGAACGAAAGAGGGGGAACGAAAGAGGGGGAACGAAAGAGGGGGAACGAAAAAGGGGGAACGAAAGAGGGGGAACGAAAGAGGGGGAACGAAAGAGGCGGAACGAAAGAGGGGGAACGAAAGAGGGGGAACGAAAGAGGGGGAACGAAAGAGGGGAACGAAAGAGGGGGAACGAAAGAGAGGGAACGGAAGAGAGGGAACGGAAGAGAGGGGAATGGGAGAGGGGGGAATGGAAGAGGGGGAATGGAAGAGGGGGAACGAAAGATGGAGAATGGGGAATGGAAGAGGAGGGACAGAAAAGGAGGGACGGAAGAGGAGGAACGGAAGAGGGGGAACGAAAGAGGGGGAACGAACGCAGGGGAACGAAAGAGGGGGAACGAACGAGGGGGAACGAAAGAGGGGGAACGAAAGAGAGGGAACGGAAGAGAGGGGAATAGAAGAGGGGGAATGGAAGAGGGGGAACGAAAGATGGAGAATGGGGAATGGAAGAGGAGGGACGGAAGAGGAGGAACGGAAGAGGGGGAACGAAAGAGGGGGAACGAACGCAGGGGAACGAAAGAGGGGGAACGAAAGAGGGGGAACGAAAGAGGGGGAACGAAAAAGGGGAACGAAAGAGGGGGAACGAAAGAGGGGGAACGAAAGAGGGGGAACGAAAGAGGGGGAACGAAAGAGGGGGAACGAAAGAGGGGGAA
Source organism: Branchipolynoe longqiensis (assembly GCA_030323885.1). Classification (NCBI taxonomy): domain Eukaryota; kingdom Metazoa; phylum Annelida; class Polychaeta; order Phyllodocida; family Polynoidae; genus Branchipolynoe; species Branchipolynoe longqiensis. Next base: position 64,533,040 of record CM059198.1, read on the forward strand.
CGAAAAAAGGGAACGAAAGAGGGGGAACGAAAGAGGGGGAACGAAAGAGGGGGAACGAAAGAGGGGGAACGAAAGAGGGGGAACGAAAGAGGGGGAACGAAAGAGGGGGGAACGAAAGAGGGGGAACGAAAGAGGGGGAACGAAAGAGGGGGAACGAAAGAGGGGGAACGAAAGAGGGGGAACGAAAGAGGGGGAACGAAAGAGGGGAACGAAAGAGAGGGGAACGAAAGAGGGGGAACGAAAGAGGGGGAACGAAAGAGGGGGAACGAGAGAGGGGGAACGAGAGAGGGGAACGAGAGATGGGGAACGAGAGAGGGGGAACGGAGAGGGGGAACGGGAGAGGGGGAACGGGAGAGGGGGAACGGGAGAGGGGGAACGGGAGAGGGGGGAACGGGAGAGGGGGAACGGGAGAGGGGGGAACGGGAGAGGGGGGAACGGGAGAGGGGGAACGGGAGAGGGGGAAACGGGAGAGGGGGAACGGGGAGAGGGGGAACGGGAGAGGGGGAACGGGAGAGGGGGAACGGGAGAGGGGGAACGGGAGAGGAGGGAATGGAAGAGGAGGGAATGGAAGAGGGGGCATGGGAGAGGAGGGAATGGAAGAGGAGGGAATGGAAGAGGGGGAATGAAAGAGGGGGAATGAAAGAGGGGGAATGGAAGAGGGGGCATGGGAGAGGAAGGAATGGAAGAGGAGGGAATGGAAGAGGGGGAATGAAAGAGGGGGAATGAAAGAGGGGGAATGAAGGAGGGGGAATGAAAGAGGGGGAATGAAAGAGAGGAGAATTGGAAGAGGGGGGAATGGAAGAGGAGGAATGAAAGAGGGGGAATGAAAGAGGGGGAATGAAAGAGGGGGAATGAAAGAGAGGAGATTGGAAGAGGGGGAATGGAAGAGGAGGGAATGGAAGGGGAGGGAATGGAAGAGGAGGGAATGAAAGAGGGCAAAGTCGGGCAAAGTCAGGCAAAGTCGGGCAAAGTCGGGCAAAGTTGGGCAAAGTCGGGCAAAGTCAGCCAAAGTCAGGCAAAGTCAGGCAAAGTCGGGCAAAGTCGGGCAAATTCGGTCAAAAGCCACGCGTCACCACGCGTCAAGCGTAAATAATCGCTCCAAAAGCGATCCGTGACGCACGCCTGACGCAACGCGCGACAAAACGCACGCGCCAGTGTGTTCGGGTTCTCTTTATTACATACGTTTTGATTTTTTACGCACGCGCGACGCTTGACGCACGCGCGAGATACGCGTCCAGTGTGTTCGCAGCTTAAGGCACCAAACCCTGTGTTAGAAGCATCGGAGTATACAGAATGAGTATGTGCATGAGTGCCGAGCATTTTTGTATAACCATTGAAAGTGTTGACATATGTTAGCCACCAATTGATTTCTTCACGAAAGGAAGAATTAATGCGAAATTTATGAAAAGGGTGGCGAAGAGCCTTAATGGCATCATATTCGAGAGGAAAAAGACCTACCACAGCAAACTGTTGAACTGTGGGAAAGCCGACCGCCCAGGCATTCAAGTTCTTTACGACGTTGCTTTCTTTATATTTAAAAATATTTGCAGGTGGTCTTTTAATTTGATTATTTTCTCATGTGCGACCTCAATACGGAGGAAGCAGTTGCAAGTGGATGGCGATAGTAATATATTAAAACTAATGTAGAACCCAAAATGTCTAAGAATGTCAATAACTGCCAGCTGGTTATCGGCACAGTTTTCAAAGGAAGAGCCGAGAATAGCAAACTTGTTGAGGTAATTTGCAATGTGAGTAGTGCCTTGATGCACGGAACAACAGTAGATCAAATCAGATATTTTACTGAAAATAAAGGGCCTGCTAGAGAGGGCCATTGACAGTCTATTATCTAACAAGTATTGTGTGTTACCATTAAATTGCTACAATAGGCCTTGTCTAGTTCTGTCTGAGGAGTGTATAGATCATGTACTTTCCAATGAACGAGTTCACAATCGGCACTGTCATGAAACTTGTCCATCGCACTGTTCAGGGTAGCTGCATGTATCAGGTAACGACTGGTGTGCTCAGTGTCAGGATAATGTGACTGAGTGGGATACCAGGTCATGGTGCCGGCGGCCTGGTTTCCCGGCCATGGATGCACACTGTCGCAAGTCGGTACCCGTCCTGATGTGACCTTAGATGTTGGTAGGATGTAAAACAACAACAAACAAACAAACAACAATCCATCACTCTGATTGCCATATTCTGCTGTGATTGTGGACTTCATTGTTAATCTCGGCAGCACCTTGGCAACACCTTGGCAACACCTCAGCAACACCTGCAAGGCAGTGGACTGTCATTGACAGCAGCAAGTGACTTCAGAGGAGATGTGAGCTCTCCAGACCTCTGACCTCTTTTAGTTTTTTTTAACCACAAACATGTAAGGTAACTAACTTCATGACTTCCACAAGGGGTGATATGGTATTTAGAACTGTCTACAGAGATAAATGCTTATCAGTAACCGAAATGCATGTCAAAGCTCGAACTAACTACATCAGTCAGAGGACGAACTCACACCTAAGTATAACAATTCTTGCGCATGAATGGCACTCCTGGCGCCACTGGTCCCAGTATCGAAGGAAAAGAATAAATACATGACCAGTATTCAATGGTTATAAATGAGTAATAATAATTCCCTTTCGCACCTTTATACTTGCATAATGCTTATACATCACATCTATATATCAGGGAACATGTTGCTTTGACAATTTTGATTAGCAACAATTGCTAATCAATTTAGAAATTGATTAGCGATCGACATAACTTGTATCACGATTCACAACACGATACCAAACAAATTGTTCCCTGTCTAGATATGTATATATATATATATTGAATATGTTTAATCTGTTATTGCACAGCCAGATAATCAGTGCTCTGCAGATTTACCAGAGACGTAATTTGATGAGTAAATTGAAGAGTCCAGGCGCAAAGACCGACAAATCAATTTTAGTTGTTTTGAAAATTTGTGTAAAATAGAATTTAGTGTTGCGCTTTCCTGTTAAAGTCTATCAATTCGATATTGAGTGGGGCATTATATAGGGGATGTGGCAGCTAGCTGTGACAAAACAACCTTAATTATCGGAATTGTGGCAGCTTCAACTCAAACATTGTAGTCATGGTTTCATTTTGACCCAGATGGCATTTCTCGTTTGTTTCCACCTGAACCCTTCAAGTGGTTAGTAAATTAATTTAAACAAAATTTTATCTCGCATTATAATTAATATGCATTTCGTAAATGCTTGGTTTTGTTGGGTCTGTTTTCAAATCTACGATTTCCTGCATGGGAAACGAGAGCTCACTGATTGGCCATCCAATGTGGAAAAGGCGGTGCTACAACTCTTGATTTGACAAAAAAGTATAAAATCATTCAAAGAAAAGTATCACAATTGTCCTAAAAATAAGTATTCAAAAGTATATAAACGGGTCAACTTGCCCTGATATGTTACATTGTTAAGCCAACATGTGTTGCTTATGAACATGCTTCGGGAATGATGTATGCAGTTTTGTGTGGAGTTGTGACTATTCAGCCCTCAGTTTTGCATAGTTCAGTGCACTGTCACTTGGTCACTGACAGCAGAGAGCTCAGCAAAAGTTCCACTCAACCGAACACACACCACTCCTGCAAATAGCCTAGCAAAGGAACTCTTCATCTCTCAATCTCATCAAATTCCTAATTCAAAGTCTGAAGAGTTTTTGATTACCAGATTGGCAATATCTTTTGCGTATACAAGTATAGTTTGGTTGTTGATGTTTTCCTTGTTGTTTTACATCCTGGCAACATCTAAGGTCATATCAAGACGGGTACCGACTTGTGACAGTACACACTTATGGTAACTTTATAGTGCTGCCCCACTATATAGTGGGATACCGGCACCATGACCTGGTGTCCAACTCAGTCACATTATCCCGACACTGAGCTAACCAGTCCTTGCCATACCCTATTAAGGCGCCAGGCTAGGATGCAACAAGTATAAATATTAAAGTCATTGGTTTAATTCAACCGGAAACCAAACTCCTGAAGTTCCACATGCGAGGCTGCTCTCGACCGATTAGGCTACCGCACGCACCCTGTGAAAGAAGCATAAAAACAGTATTTACACCGAAAAAAGGTATGAAAAAGTACAAAAAGCATTATACTTTTCAAAAAGTATAAAGTGGCAGCTTTGTAAAGTAGAGTAGAAACACACAATAACACCCACCTTATGTATTAACGTTCTGTAGCAATCCACGGACTGTGATAGAAAAATAAATATAGATAGAATATATTATGCATTTGATGTGTGTTTAATAATTGGGGAGTGCCATCTGGTTATCAGAGCCATGAGGGTTGGGTGGGTGGGAGTTGGGGTGGGGGAAACTAAGCAAAGAGGTTACAAACCACCAACAGGGTAGGACAGTAACTTCTTTTCCCAATTGCACAATCTGGCAAGTGACTGAATTTTGTCTACTTTCCTCTCAGGCAAGGAGCCACCTAGACAAGTGGGCCTGGGTGGGATAGGGTGATTGCATGAGGGAGTCTAAGTAGTGTAATAGTTAGCACACCAGCCCCAACATGGCAAGAATTGTGGGTTGAATCCTTCTCTTGGTGAAATACAATAGAAATGGAATAATATTTACAGTAATGTCAGTTTTTGGTTGAAATCCGAGTGTGAAAGTGTCAGAGCTTAGGCCCCTTGCAATAAGTCTGAGAGTGGGATGAACTACATATGGATTAACTTAGCAGTGACAAATGGAGGACCACTCTAACTTCTAAGATATGTGATGCAGTCATCTCTAAATACAGTATGTATTTATATGCATATATATATATATATATATATATATATATAGACATGTGTATATATGTCAGCATATGTATATATGTCTGCATATATAAATTTATGTACATGAATTCATGTACACTTTGTTTGTTTGTTTGTTGTTGCTAGGACGTAAAACAACAACAAACAAACAAACAAACTGTACATGAATTATATGTATATATAGGATAAGTTAGACAAAACTTAACTGGGTATAGTTGAAGGATAACTTCTGTTTTACCGAGGGCTTTACCCCTTGCTAGTGGCAGTACAGGGACATGAAGCAGTTTCAGTCTCAAGACAATTTTTACCTAATCTATTTAGGAGGGTTATATGCGAGCCAATCATCTATTTAGCCATTTACCTTTATTACTTATGATTCTATATGAATTTCTGAAACCACATTTTAAAATTGTTCTTCTGTGTCACACAGAGCGGGTTGGCTGGGCCCTGTACTGTGACTACCAAGGAGCAAAGCCCTCGGTAAAACAGAAGTTATCCTTCAACTATACCCAGGTAAGTTTTGTCTAACTTATCCTATTTTACCTCAGGATATTTTTATGTACCGAGTATTTAACCCAACTTCCTCCTTTTCTTTCCTTATTAAAATACAATGACATTGAAATAGCTTATGCTTAGCCTTTTTCTGTATTTTTCTATAACTCATGTCCATCTGGACGAACTCTACAAGTTTCTCTTCATATTTTATGCCATATTTTGTACTATTAGCCTTTGCTTACCTTACCATACCTATACTGGCCTCTTTCTCGAGTTGTCCAACAACTTCTTGGCTACTTTGTTATTCCTTTCAACCTACATGTTTAAGTATCCTGTTACCTGAGACACCTAACGCTCTTGCCTTAGACGCTGCTGCACCTCGAGTTGAGTGTGCGCCATACACCTTTGTGTTTACACCTACCTTATCCATAGTTCCAAAGTGCCCCTGGAAATTGGTGCATGCGGGTGAATGTAGCTAACCAATAGCTGTTTCCCTAGCCTAATGTCTTTTGTCTACACTAAATATGCTTTAAGAGCTCTGACTACACATATGCTCATCATATGCATATAGCGATAATGACGACAGTGAGTCACCAAGCCTGTTTGATTTAAGCATTTTTTTCAGATGGAAAGTCACTTCTTTTTCCCGTTCTTCCATCCCCTCAATAGAGAGAGCAACAATGGTTTGGTTTTTGTGACCTGTTCCTAGGAGTAAGAAAATGGCTAACTTCAATGTGAGTTCCCTGAGATTCAAATTCTTGTTTCCCGGCCAGTCTCATAGCGTGTCAAACACTTTATTGACATCCCAAAACCTAGAGTATTTTGGTTTTGGTGGGTTTTTTGCATAGACCGAACGCATCAACCAATGTACCAATTGATGTTTCCCTATTGTTTGTCCATCCACTCTGGGTAACACCACTGACAATTCACACCTTGCCATATTAATTGCCCCAAACCCCACACCTTCCTCCGCTATAGTCCTATGGAGCCGGCACACTTGTGCCACCGATGGTGCTAACAGTTTCACACCCTTTGTGATTCAAAACACTCCGCAATTCCTTAGAGCATTTTCATATAGTTTCACCCGTCCCTTCCGGCCAGGCTGATGATGCAATGAATTCTGATGTAGTTGGGTCCAACCCATATGGAATACCACCATGGGGGTTGTTGATACGTCTCCCCTTTCCTCTAGTGGTTCCTGTGGGATTAGATTGTCCTGTACTCATGGTAGGAATCGCTGTTCCCGACTCCATCTGTTTAGAGCAGCAAACCATGGTTGGCTGGGCCAATGTGGTGTCACTAAGATAGCATTGGCTTCCTCTATCCATAGTTTCCGGGCGACTCTGGCTATCATGCTGAATGGCGGGAATACATAGAAAAAATGTTGGGACCATTTAAATGTAAATGCATCTACCTTCCAAGGGTCTGGTTCTGGTTTCCAAGACACATATTTACGAATTTTGAAGTTCTTCTGTGATGCAAACAGGTCTATGAAAACCACGCATTTTCTTGAAGATTTTTTGAGACAGGGCCCATTCAAGATGATCCTTGAACTCCCTGCTGTACTTATCTGCTAATACACTTACTGAACCTGGGATATAAGCCGATGTGAGCCAATTCTGTCTCACCTCTGCCCATAGCCAAATTTGTTGAGCTATTGCATTACAGGCTGGCAACTTAGTGCCTCCCATCCTGTTAATATACGCCAATGTTGTTGTGTTGTCCGTATGAATCTGTATGTGTACTACCTTTTCTGTTATTAAATTTTGCAACCCCAGCCATACTGCTCTCAATTCCAATACATTAATATGTGAACCTGACTCCACTTGTAACCATCTGCCTCCTGTGGCTGTCGGTCTGTGAGCACCCCAGCCTTGGAGCGATGCATCCATTGTAATTTCAATAGACAGATTATCTAATCTAATTGGGGTTGGGGATGATCCAACTGGTTCCTCCCACCAGACGAAGTCCTTCCATCCCACAACTGAAATATTCATTACTCTTTCAAAATTTCCCTTGCTTAATTTTAACGCTTTATTTTTATTGATTTTGAGTCCCTTGACATGTGCCTGCCCATAAAGAACATTTGGCATTTAAGCCGTCATGAGTCCCAGCATAGCTGCGACTCATCTAATTTTTAATTCCTTTCCTTTCCCCAGATTACAGACAAAATTGTGACAATTTTGGATTTTATCCGGAATTAATGAGACCTGCATTTTTTGTGTGTCTAGTTGGAAACCTAGAAACTTAATCTTTTCAGTAGGCGTGGTCACCGATTCCTTCTCGTGTATGAAAAACCCCACCTTTATGAAGATGGTGCACAGGTCAGTAACAGTTTTTGGCATTTGTCAAAGCTTTCGGCAATGATGAATGAATCATCTATGTAAGGAAGAGGATGTGCCCTTTGTTTGATAATTCAGCAAAACTAGACTTAATTATACATGTAAACATACATGGAGCTGGTGATAACCCATTTGGGAGGCAAAAGTATTCAAATAACTTCCCCTGCCACATGAACCTCAAGAATGTCATATGTTCTTTTGCTATTGGTATTGTGTAACAAACATCTTTAAGGTCTATGCTGGCCATAAATGCACCCAGCATGACAAAATCAATAGCCATCTTTAAGAAAACATTTTTAAATGTTGATATTCTACCGATTTGTTTAAGATCGTTACATCCAATATAATTCTGAAAGAACCATCAGAATTCGGTCTGAGAAAAACTTTTGAAATGCATTCTCCTTGTGAGCCCTTGTTTGTACCAGGATATCCACTAAGGGAATAAGTACTCTTTCTACGGCCGATAATACCCACAAACAATTTGTTAACTATTCCCACACAGTTATGTGATTCATTACATTGCTGGCAATATTTGTCATAGTTAGCCTTTCCTGTGCTGAGGCGGGAGGTTGAACAGATGAAGTTAGGGTAACTACTTCATTCCTCCCTTGGGAAAACCCTGGTGTTTCCGTCCGTTGGCCGTCTTTTGGCTGTTCACTGGAGTATGACTGTATTCGTTCCAGTTTGAAGTGGCTCGGCCTGCTCCCCTTCCCCTGAAGGTGGGGGAGAAGTGCCTGGCCCCTCTGAAGGCCTGTCTCTTCCTGTAGTCATTCTTTGCTCTCCTGCCCCATCCTAGTGTTTCCCCTCCACGAGTGGAGGGTGCCATCTGCCATCCACATTTGCTGCCCGATTCTACTCTCTTCAGAAGCTGTGCAATCTGGCCCCTGAACATCTGTGCTTATCAAAAGCCTTGCCCTTGATCGGCTTTGGGGCAAGAAAGAGTGTAAACCCTTTCCCATTCTTGTCCTTCACCATTTTTAATTGTGTGATCTCCTTGCCCACGTATCATCCCATAGCCCTCACAACCTGCATCTGTAAAACCATGGAGCATATTGTAAACAACCGCCTCGTTTGGCTACTGGAGTCAGGACACCACCTGTCCAGCGTCCAATGTTCCTTCAGACGGGGCCACAGCACCCTCAACCATTTGGTTTGCATGGAGACTTTCATAAGAGATGCTTTTCTTAAGAAGTAGCACATTGTAGCTGTCTTTTTCAACCTCGAAAAAGCCTATGGCAGAACTTGGCAGCAAAACATCATGGAAGATCTCCATGCGATTGGCCTTCATGGCCACCTGGCAATTTTCTTCAGGAACTTTCTAGCCTTCAGGCATTTCCGCGTCTGCATCAACACTACCTATTCCAGCCTACACTCACAGGAACTAGGAGTACCTCAAGGCAGCATACTGGCCATGAACCTTTTCGGGGTCAAGGTCAACGGTATTGCTGCTGCTGTAAAGTGGGGGTCTCCTGTAGTCTTTTCGTGGATGACTTTGTTTTATATTACAGCTAACATGAATGTCATAGAGAGACAGCTATAACTAAGCATAAATCGGATCCATCGATGGTCAGTTCTGAACGGATTCAAATTTTCCAAGACCAAAACAGTTTGCATGCCCTTCTGCCTGCTGCATAGAATGTATGCGGAACCGGAGCTGAACCTTGATAGGAATCCCATTAAAGTCGTTCAGGAAACCAAATTTGTGGGCCTCATTTTCGACGCAAAACTTTCTTTTGTGCTACATATAAAGTACCTGAACAAAAGATGCCTCAAAGTGCTAGATGTTCTCAGGGTGCTGTCCAGCTCAGTTCTGCACGGAAATTGTATATTAGGCTGCTAGACAGGGTCCACCACCAGGGGTTGTGCCTGGCCCCTGGGGCCTTCCGCACCTCACTGGTTCAGAGCCTCTACGTCGAAGCCAACAAACGATCACTTAACAACAGGAGAATCAAACTGGCCATGCAATATGTAGTCAAGATAAAAACTAATGCATTGAATCGTGTACGCAATTCTCTATGCTGGCAAGCCAGGCTGAATTACATATGGCCACTGAGGCTCCGAATGAAACCTCATTTTGATCGTTGAGGAAGCCGTCGTTTATCCTCCGACTCACAGAACTGAGGAAGTCTGGGACACATCCACTCGAATACCAAGGACTGCATGCAGAGATTCAAGGCCTGTTTGCAGACGACCTCTCCATATACACTGGTGGTTCAAAAGACCAAAGCCGGGTAGCTGCTGCGGCAGTCTGCCAACAGAAGAAAGTTGGTGTACGCTTGCCCGATCAGAGCTCGATTTCCACTGCAGAAGCCTGAGCACTCCTTCTCGCGTTGGAGTGTATCGAGGTATCCAACCACACTAACTATGTTATATAGATTCATCCTCCTGCCTCCTGCCTCCTGGCTGTTGCTGGACTGAAAACGAATCACTCTATTCTAGCAACGGTCATTTATGAAATGAACCAACTGGCAATGGATGGGTATGACATCCACCTGTGCTGGGTGCCTGGCCATGCCGGCATACAAGGAGATGAACGAGCTGATCGAGCTGCGACGAAGGCCCTGAACTGTGATCTTGAACCATGTCTGAAACCACTAATAGCCACCCACATAGAATCCAAATGGCAACCTGAGTTGGATGAAAACATTAATAAATTTAAAGAAATTGAACCATCTGTGGGAAAACCACCACAGACTCATGCAGGAGGTCGCCGGGACCAAGAGGTCCTTAGCCACTGCCGTATTGTCCAGTCATGGCTTACACATGCTTTTCTGCTCAATGGGAGCCTCCCCCTGAATGTATTGGGTCTCAGTCTCCATTGACACTCAAACACATTTGACTAAGTTGTGCTGATTTGTTGGCCCTGTACCACCAACAATTTTACACTGCAGACAGTATGCATGACCTTTTTACTAAAGTAAAGTAAGAAAACATTTTAGCCTGAACCACCTCATATAGTTTGCTAAATAATTATTAATAAACTTTTCCTTTTTTATGAGAATTTGTTTCCCTCGGCCACAAATATATAATAGACTACATCACGGTTCCGACTGCGCATGCGCTGAAAACGGCCTTCAGAGCAAAGCAAAGGCGTATGGCCATTGAGTTTGCCTATACGCGCATTGAAAAACGTCAGTTTTACTCAAAATTAATAGAACTCCAAAACCCTAACCGTATCAATTTAATATAATCTTGTTGTTAAAGCTGGTTTCTATATGTGTTCCAAGCGGTTTGTGCCTGGTTTTATCAATATTTTACTTTTTCTGTATGGAGATTACTCACAGTGATTGACAATGCCTTGAGTACTCTGGCTGTGGCTCTAACACTAGTATGAGTGCCTAGATCTTTCTAAATCTAAATGCACATGGCATAAGATGTGCTCATTATATTGATGTAAATGCAAGGCTGGATAAAAGATTAATATCTTAATGTATTATATATATATTTTTAGTTAGTATTCTATGTTTCAAACAAGAGCTGAGATGAGCTGAAGCTAGCACATTTCATGGCTGCACCCAGTGTATTAGCATGTGCCATGTGCTTTTGGGGGGGTTGTTTTGCTCTGACCCATCCCACAATGCACCGCGCTGCTGGAACCGTGATGTAGTCTATAGGAAGCTTTTTAATTTAATGAGTGCCTATTGACACATAATTCAGTAAGGTGGAGGCGCGACTGGTATAATGTGGCTTTATTGGCCCCGTGAGGATGAGAACATTCAGTATCAGGGGGAGACATAGTTAAGCGACATGGGTATATTACATAGGTATTCGGAAGGTGGCGCCACCTTAGTAGGGTGACCGCCCGCGCAGTGCTGTAGGTATGGGGCGATGGTTCGGATGTTTAAGCATAGGTGACGTGTCGGGTCGGCGGCCTGAGGCTATGGGCGGGGGTTTCTGGGTCGCTAGTTTGGAAGGGAAATGCGAGGTGGCACCACTGCAGCACTGGAACAGTCGACATCCATGGTTTCTTATGGGAATTCGGTCCAGCAGGTGTCGCCACCTTGCGGCTCTGACCGAAGGGGCCAAGCTGCCACACCTCCGCAGCGAATTACCCATGTTACGCATCCAGGACAATTGATTGTCTGCTTTTACATGTAAAAGCGATGGTTTGAACAAAAATCAAACATTTCTTACTGTGAATATGGCCTATGCTGCCGACACAGCGTAAAGCAACCACCAATCAATCAATCAACCTTGCCCGCATCTGTAGTTACCGCTTTGTACACATTTTCATACTTTTTGTAGGTCAAAAAGATACTAGTTGCTGTGAGCAACTCAATCGCCTTGTTGAGATCTGAGGCAAGGGAGGTGAAAACTTTCTCCTTCAACATGTGGTTGGCCACTGGGAGGATTGCTGTTAGAGCTGCCAGTATCTCTCTCTAGCTTGTGTACATCACATTTTCAACTTTTTCTCTTCAGACATGGAGACTTCCTCATCTATCTCTTTAGGGCATGAAGCTTCAATACCCTTGAAACCTGTAAATTTGTCAGCCCCATTGAGGATCACCTCACCTGTTTTGAAGGTATGGAAATGTCCTTCCAATGCCCTTCTCAACAGCATACACAACCTCACTTTTTCATCTGGTTTAGTCGGCCGGTTCTTGGCAGCCAGGTCAAATTTGTTTGGCAAAGCTCCCATATGATTGGTATCCCAGTCAGTGTCTTCCGATGAAGACGAGCTAGAGCTCGACGATGAGGATGAAGAGGCATGTTTCCTCTTCTTCTTGCCCTTTTTTTACTTCTTATGCTTGTGTTTGTTATACGCTTCCTCGCTTTGTTATACTCATCACTTTCTGACACCTCTGAATCATCTTTCTCAGCTGATTTAGCATGTCTACTCCCTCTGGTAGACGTATCAAACATCCCAAAACTAAGGGTGTAGTAGCCAGAATTGCCAAACTTCACATTAATCTTATATAAAATTTGACCTTGGTAATTAACTTGGTGGTCAAATGACCCCTTTAGCCCAAACGAGGTAAGCTCTCCAACATGATAAAGCTGCATAGTCCGATGGTTTTGAGTTTCTGTCATTTTGTGAGATACAGATATCAGGTTGACCATCCGCCTCCTGTGTTGGTAGATCGGGGGATTGTGGGTTCGAATCCTGGTCGAGTCAAACCAATGACTTAAAAATTGATACTTGTCGCTTATCCTGCATTAGTAAGATAGGACAAGGAGCATTGGAATGAGTAAGACCAGGCATCTATGACTGAAATTTCCCCTGCTTGAACAACTAATGTACAAACAAAGAATCTACCTTCATTAGCTTGAAGTAACTTGGATTTAAAATAGCTACCTTTTGAGATATTTGAAGTGCAAATATGCCAAATTACTTTTGGTGAATATGCTAAAACTCGGACACCATAGGTGTTCTGCAGTATTAAAGTGCCTTAGCATTCACTTCTATGTGGCGACAAATGCTTAATAAGTGCACCAATACCTAAGCTTAGATATGTAGAATCCAATTTACATCATTATTTTGGTTTTAAAAATTTGATCTTTTCATTGGACTATGCAGCTATAATCATGTACTTTCCAATGAATGAGTTCACAATCTGTGTTGTCACGCAACCTGTCCGTTGTACTGGTCAGGGTAGCTGGGTGTGTCAGGTAATGTGTCCATCAGTCTGATGGCCATATTCTGCTGTGACTGTGTACTTCATTGTTAATATTGGCAACACTTTGACAACACTTTGACAACACTTTGACAACACCTTAGCAACACCTCGGCTACACCTGTAGTGGACTCTCAGTGATAGTAGCAAGTGACTTCAAAGGAGATGTGAGCTCTCCAGACCTCTGACCTCTGACCTAACTATAACTGTATCGATTCCACAATGCAAGGGTTGATATAGTATTTGGAACTGTCTTCAGAGGTAAACACTTATCAGTAACCGAAATGCATGTCAAAACTGAAACCAACTACATCAGTCAGGGGAAGAACTCACACCTGAGTATAACAATTCTTGGGTGTGAATGACAGTGTGGCAAAACCTGTAGTTAGGATATGAGCCGGTGGTGGTGCCACCAGTCCCAGGATCGAAGGAAAGGAATAAATACATGGCCAGTATTCAGTGGTTATAAATGAATAATAATAATAATTTGATCCTTTATACTTGCATAACACTTATACATCACATACATATATCAGGGAATGCTTTGTCTTGACAATTTTGATTAGCAACGATTGCTAATCAATTTCGAAATTGATTAGCGATCTGCATAACTTGTATCGCGATTCACAACACGATACCAAACAAAATGTTCCCTGCATAGATATGTATATATACATGTTTAATATGTTTAATGTGTTTATTGCACAGCCGGATAATCTATGCTCTGCAGCTATACCAGAGACTTAAATTGATGAGTCCAGGCACAAGGAACGATAAATCAATTTGAGTTGTTTTGTGTCAAATAGAATTTAGTGTTGTGCTTTCCAATTAAAGTCTATCAATTCCATATTGATTGGGGCACTATATAGGGGATGTGGCAGCTAGCTGTGACAAAACAACTTTAATTATCGGAATTTTGGCAGCTTCAACTCAAACATTGTTGTCATGGTTTCATTTTGACCCAGATGGCATTTGTCGTTTTTTTCCACCTGAACCCTTCAAGTAGTTTTGTTTATTTAGTAAGTCAATTTATTTGTTTACATTACAATTAATTTGTTTACATTTTCTTTTCATCTTGCATCATAATTGATATGCATTTTGTAAGTACTGGGTTTGATTGGGTCTGGATTCAAATCCATGAGTAACTGCATGGGAAACGAGAGCTCAACTGATTTGGCCATCCAATGTGGAAAAGGCAGTGCTGCCACTCTTGATATGACAAAAAAAAGTATAAAATCATTCAAAGAAAGACACTTTTCTAAAATAAGGTATTAACAAAGTATATAAAGGGGTCAACTAACCCTGATATGTGACATTGTTAAGCTAACATGTGCTGCTTATGAACATTCTTTGCAAATGATGTATTTAGTCTTATGTGGAGTTGTTGCTGTTGAGCCCTCAGTTTTGCATAGTTCAGTGCATTGTCACTTGGTAACTGACAGCATAGATCTCAGCAAAAGTTCCACTCAACAGAACACACACCATTCCTGCAAAGAGCCCAGCAAAGCACACCTCTCAATCTCATCCAATTCCTAATTCAAAGTCTGAAGAGTTTTCGATTACCAATTTTTATTACCAATTTCGTTTGGCAATTTCTTTTGCGTAAAAAGGATAGTTTATTTGTTGCTTTCCTTGTTCTTTGACGTCCTGGCAACATCTAAGGTCATATCAAGATGGGTACCGACTTGTAACAGTGCATACTCATGGTGACTTGATAGTGCTGCCCCACTAGGAAATCTGGCCACTGCCACCATGACCTGATATCCCACTCAGACACATTATCCCGACACTGAGCTAACCAGTTCTTGTCATACCCTATTACTGACAAGCGCCAGGTTAGGATGCGACAAGTATCAATTTTAAAGTCATTGGTTTGACTCGACTGGAAACCAAACTCCCGACCTTTGACATGCCAGGACGCGCTCTACGGATTAGGCCACCGCGCCCGGTGAAAAAGAGTACAAAAACAGTATTTACACCGAATAAAAGTATGAAAAAGTACAAAAAGCATTATATTTTTGTTTACAGTTTAAAGTGGCAGCACTGAAGGAAAACGTAGAGTAGAAACACAATAACACCCACCTCAGTAGTCCACCTCAGTGGTCTTTAATAGTCCACAAACTGTGATAGAAAAATAAATATAGATATAATATATTATGCATTTGAGGTGTGTGTTTTATAATTGGGGAGTACATCTGGTTATCAGAGCCATGAGGGGTGGTTGTGAGTTGGAGCGGGGCAAACTAGGCAAAGAGGTTACAAACCACCAACAGGGTAGGACAGTAGCTTCTTTTCCCAATTGCACAATCGGGCAAGTGACTGAATTTTTTCTACTTGCCTCTTAGGCAAGGAGCTTTTTTCTCTTTTTTTGTTTGTTTGTTTAATGCCCCGCCCCTCCATTCCACACACACAAGGTAGACATTGGCTATTGGGGGTCATACAGTGGTTTAAACATACCCAATTACAAAATTACAAGTTTTTGTTTTCTTTGTTTTTTTTTGTTTAAAAAAAAACAACATTTGATCAAACAGGTGAAATAGAACACATACATCACATACATACATGCCAAAAAAGCATACAGCGGTAGTAAAATCACAAGTGGTGTATAATAAGTCAAATCAATGGTAAAAGACTTCAAGTTTAAAATGGAAAATGAACACGGGATGGCCGAATGAGTTAGAGCGTCTCCCGTATTGGTAGATCATGGGTTCGAATCCTGGTTGAGTCAAACCAATGACTTAAAAATTGATACTTGTCGCTTCCTATCCAGATGATCAGCATTACTAGGATAGGGCAAGGAGCAGTGGAATGAGGAAGACCAGTAGTATGCGACTGACATTTCCCCTGCTTAAACAACTAATCTCAGAAATTGAATAATGAGTTGTGGATGGAATCAGAAGGACTCCATCACACCCTCATTTCAAAATACATCATTTCTAAATGGTTGTAGCTGAGGGCATCTCACCACTTTGTGACGCACTGTCAATATACACCCGCAATGCTCCCACTGAGGCAGATGGTCTCCAGCCAAAATGAAATTATGCGTCAGGTATGTAAGACCAATACGGGAGTGACAGAGGATAACCTCGTCCCGCCTCAACCATCTGTGGGAGGACTGCCAATCTCCAAATACTGGCTTCACAGACCGGAGTTTGTTTGCTTCTGCATCGTTCCATTCATCCTGCCAGTTAGACATGATGTGTTTGTCAATGTGAAATTTAAGATCTGTATATATGGTATGCCCAGGTTGGCATGTGGCAATGCCAAAGCAACCTTGGCAGCTAGATCTGCCTCTTCATTACCCCCAATACCAATGTTCCTGGGCACCCTGTCTTTTTTGAGGATAAATATACACACCTCTGTCTCACCATCACAATTAGGGGATGTTCTAGGTTCATCCATTGAAGCAACCACCAATCAATCAATCAATCAGCTTCATCTACGCAAAGCTTGGAGACATGAAAGTGAGTCTGTGAATATAATTAATTTGGATGCATGTAAATGTTGGATTTTGTCCAGGTCATCAATAATCACCTGTGCTTCAGCTGTAAAAATAGAGGCCGAATCATATAATCTCTTGGAAATTACTTCAGATGGAAACACTGTAGCAGAGGCTACAGCATTGCCATCTCATGACCAACCAGTGTAAACCTGAATAAAGTCAGTAAATTTGTTTTTTATTTCCAAGAAATGTTACCTGTATACTAAGGCATTTGTGTTATCTTTCTTTAGTTTCAGTAGATCAAACACAATATCAGGTGGTTATACCATGGTGGGAGGACAAAGTATGGAGAAGTCTCTAATATGCCATCAAAATTAATATTGGATGCAGATAAAGTTTGCTTCATGCGAAGGCCAAAAGTTTGTATAGCACTTGGCTTTGCATCAAACAACCTCACATACCTGTCCTCGATTTAAGCCCAGATGTGTACTGAAGTGAGAGCTTTGTACATCTAGACCCCAAACTAGGTTTGTGAGCATCAACGTGCAAACTCTCAACAGGAGATGTTCTGAAGCACCAATACAGATCCTGAGTCCCTGGTTTTGCACAGTATCAAGCATCCACAAGTGAGCCTTGCTGGCAGACACATACACAATGCACCCGTAATCTAATTTCGATCTCACCAGAGATATATTGAGGCATAGCATAACCTTGCACTCTGCTCACCATTCAGTATTACTGATCACTTTTAAAATGTTGAGGGCCTTTAGGCCCTTCTTTTTAACATACCTTAAATGTGGTAGGAAAGAAAGCTTCCTGTCGAAATAGATGCCTAGAAATTTGGTTTCCTCCACAACCGGAATCAGGCTTTTGTCCAACTCCAGTTGGGGGTCCAAATGACCGGCACATTTTTGTCAAAAGTGTGTCTTTGTTCTTGAAAATTGAAAACTGTTGTCAGTTTCCCATTGTTGAAGTTTATTCAGACAAAGCTGCAACTGATGTTCGATGATATTCATATTGGACCATCTGTAGCAAATTTGAAAGTCATCAACATATAGACAACTTTCGACCCCAGGTTTCAGGCAGTGGGTAATACTGTTCATTTAAATAGAAAATAGGGTAACTGAAAGGATGCTGCCCTGAGGTACGCCCATTTCCTGGGGGTGATGACCGGAAAAAGTGGATCCGACCCGAACCATAACATATCCATCTTTTAAAAACTGAAATAAAACCAAAGCTGTGGAGGTCTTTTAAAATTTGGTACTTCCATGTGGTATCATAGGCTTTCTCCATGTAAGAAAATACGGAAACCATGTGCTGGATATGGATGGAAGCCTCCTTGGCAAATGTCTTGAGGCGCACGAGATGATCAACCATGCCCTGCCTGGCCCTGAACCGACATTGCACACTAGTGAGCAACTTGTGTGATTCGAGGAACCAGACAAGCCAATGATTGATCATTCGCTCCATGGTTTTAGATTCACAAATTGTAAGAGCAATTGGGCGATAGCTGGAAGGGCTCATAGGGTCCTTTCCAGACTTTGGAATAGGAATGATGATCGGCTTTCTCCAATCAGGGGGAAAGCGTCCAGTGATCCAGATTTGAGTGAAAATATTGAGAAGAGTCAAAAGAGATGATTCAGGCAGGTGTTTTAAAAGCTAATAGTTGATATTGTGTGGTCCTAACGTGGTGTCATGAGATCTGTGGAGGGCGTCTCTTTGCTCCTCAACACAGAAATTAATCATTGTGCACCTCAGTATTTCCACACTTGAAATTTATGGTCTGCTTTTCAGCTTAATTTTTAATGAAAGAAAAGGGTGCGCAGAATGCAGATGAAGAATTGTATGAAAAACTGTCCGCCAATGCATTGGCTAGGTCATGCTGTGTGGTCACCTTTATGTCATTGACAGACAGGTGGTCAATAGTGTTACTGTCTCTTTCCCTCTGATCTTACGTAATTTCTCCAAGATGACCTCGTACTCCGTTTAGTCTCCCTACGAGCCTTGGCCTTAGCGATTTTATAATTGCCCAGCTTTTCACTCGTAGGTTCACGTTTGAACCTCGCCAATGCCCGATCTCATTCTCTTAGAAAATTGTTCAAGTTGCTGTCAATCCATGGCTTACAAGGTTGCTTTGGACCTGCCGAAGTCTTGGGTATAGTTTCATCTGCAATGTCTTTCAGGATGGAGGTGAACAAAGACATGGGACCGTCAGCGTCCGTCATGGGCTCTTGCTGCAGTCTAGTGCTGCAGAGACACTGAAACTGGTCCCAGTTTACCTCTGCCAGAGTGGGGTATCAGACACAGTTTAACATCACAGTTCAGATCCTCATTCGCAGCCCGATCAGCTCGTTCATTTACCTTTCCACCTCATTATGATCATCCCCTAACCAACACTAGATTTTGAGTGTATAATATATAGACCTGCCGACAAAGACCAGTAACTAGCCACTTAGAAGAGAACTATTTTAATGAATATATTCTTAAATGAGGCTATACCTTGCCAATTCCAAGCTGTCCTTGGCCACCAGAGGTAAGTCGGACTCCATACTGATACTGGAAATAAAAATAAGCACATCAGATATGATGTAAATAAAGTGAGGGACAAACAAAATAGCAGATTGTATGAAGCATCATTTCCCCAAATAGACAAACATGGATGGAGTCTGATTCCCCAAAATAGACCATTATATAAAAGTGTCATTCCAAAGTTGTCCACATTCTCATGGTCATACAATGTGTAAGACAGGGGCGAGAGGGTGTCCGCTAATTTATAGACTTTAAAAGTGGAATCGGGAGTATCCAGTGGCTGCCATCTTGCTTGATTACAATCTCCCACATTTCACCAACTCTACTTCAATATATATATATACATAAATACAGTAAAACTTCTCTAACCAGCCACCTCCACAGATCGACCACTCCCCTATCTCGAACACTTTATTTGGGTCCAAACAATACCATTGCAACCATATTATAACTCCGGAAACTGACCACCTCCCTAAATGGACCACTTAAAGTCGGCCCCAAGGTCGGTCGATTTAGAGAGGTTTTAATGGTTATATATATATATATAGCGGCAATGTCATGTAGTCTATGCCGATTTACAATACCAGGGTTTGTACCAAGGCAGAAATAAAAATCCTACTTCTGTGCAACCAAAATCTTAGTTTTCCTCCAGTACTTAAAATTTGAAAAAACAAAGCTGTCAGACAATTAAGAATATATATTCGGAATAAAATAATTTATTTCATTAGCATTCCAAAGGATTTATGACATTCTAGTTAAGTTTTGAACTAGAAATGTAAGCAAAATCCGACGGATGGGCAAAAAAGAAATTAATGAAAATACAACTTTATGCGATAATGCTCGTTCGTTTCCCTGAATACCGGCGTGGCCAGGCACCCCACCTCATTATGATCATCCCCTAACCAACATTAGGTTTTGCGTGTATAATATATAGACCTGCTGACAAAGACCAGTAACTAGACACTTAGAAGAGAACTATTTTAATGAATATATTCTTAAATGTGGCTATACCTTGGCGATGCCAAGTTCTTGTTGGGCACCTCAGGTAATCCGGACTTCATAGTAGTACTGGAAATAAAAATAATCACATCAGATATGATTTAAATAAACCGAGGCAACAACTAAATATCAGATTGTATGGAGCCTCATTTCCCCAAATAGACAAACATGCATGGAGTCTGATTCCCCAAAATAGACCATTATATAAATGTGACATCCAAAGTTGTCAACATTCTCATGGTCATACAATGTGTAAGACAGGGGCGAGAGGGTGTCCGCTAATTTATAGACTTTAAAAGTGGAATCGGGAGTATCCAGTGGCTGCCATCTTGCTTGATTACAATCTCCCACATTTCACCAACTCTACTTCAATATATATATATACATAAATACAGTAAAACCTCTCTAACCAACCACCTCCACAGATCGACCACTCCCCTATCTCGATCACTTTATTTGGGTCCAAACAATACCATTGCAACCATATTATAACTCCAGAAACTGACCACCTCCGTAAATGGAACACTTAAAGTTGGCCCCAAGTTCGGTCGATTTAGAGAGGTTTTATTGGTTATATATATATATATAGCGGCAATGTAATATAGTCTATGCCGATTTACAATACCAGGGTTTGTACCAAGGCAGAAATAAAAATCCTACTTTTGTGCAACCAAAATCTTAGTTTTCCTCCAGTACTTAAAATTTGAAAAAACAAAGCTGTCAGACAATTAAGAATATATATTCGGAATAAAATAATTTATTTCATTAGCATTCCAAAGGATTTATGACATTCTAGTTAAGTTTTGAACTACGAATGTAAGCAAAATCCGACGGATTGGTAAAAAAGAAATTAATGAAAATCCAACTTTATGCGATAATGCTCGTTCGTTTCCCTGGATACCCGCGTCGCCAGGCACCCCATCTCATTATGATCATCCCATAACCAACATTAGGTTTTGCGTGTATAATATATAGACCTGCCGACAAAGACCAGTAACTAGACACTTAGAAGAGAACTATTTTAATGAATATATTCTTAAATGTGGCTATACCTTGGCGATGCCAAGTTGGTATCGGGCACCTCAGGTAATCCGGACTTCATAGTAGTACTGGAAATAAAAATAATCACATCAGATATGATGTAAATAAACCGAGGCAAAAACAAAATATCAGATTGTATGAAGCATCATTTCCCCAAATAGACAAACATGCATGGAGTCTGATTGCCCAAAATATACCATTATATAAATGTGTCATCCAAAGTTGTCAACATTCTCATGGTCATACAATGTGTAAGACAGGGGCGAGAGGGTGTCCGCTAATTTATAGACTTTAAAAGTGGAATCGGGAGTATCCAGTGGCTGCCATCTTGCTTGATTACAATCTCCCACATTTCACCAACTCTACTTCAATATATATATATACATAAATACAGTAAAACCTCTCTAACCAACCACCTCCACAGATCGACAACTCCCCTATCTCAATCACTTTATTTGGGTCCAAACAATACCATTGCAACCATATTATAACTCCGGAAACTGACCACCTCCCTAAATGGACCACTTAAAGTTGGCCCCAAGTTCGGTCGATTTAGAGAGGTTTTATTGGTTATATATATATATAGCGGCAATGTAATGTAGTCTATGCCGATTTACAATACCAGGGTTTGTACCAAGGCAGAAATAAAAATCCTACTTTTGTGCAACCAAAATCTTAGTTTTCCTCCAGTACTTAAAATTTGAAAAAACAAAGCTGTCAGACAATTAAGAATATATATTCTGAATAAAATAATTTATTTCATTAGCATTCCAAAGGATTTATGACATTCTAGTTAAGTTTTGAACTACAAATGTAAGCAAAATCCGACGGATTGGTAACAAAGAAATTAATGAAAATCCAACTTTATGCGATAATGCTCGTTCGTTTCCCTGGATACCCGCGTCACCAGGCACCCCATCTCATTATGATCATCCCCTAACCAACATTAGGTTTTGCGTGTATAATATATAGACCTGCCGACAAAGACCAGTAACTAGACACTTAGAAGAGAACTATTTTAATGAATATATTCTTAAATGTGGCTATACCTTGGCGATGCCAAGTTGGTATTGGGCACCTCAGGTAATCCGGACTTCATAGTAGTACTGGAAATAAAAATAATCACATCAGATATGATGTAAATAAACCGAGGCAAAAACAAAATATCAGATTGTATGAAGCATCATTTCCCCAAATAGACAAACATGCATGGAGTCTGATTGCCCAAAATATACCATTATATAAATGTGTCATCCAAAGTTGTCAACATTCTCATGGTCATACAATGTGTAAGACAGGGGCGAGAGGGTGTCCGCTAATTTATAGACTTTAAAAGTGGAATCGGGAGTATCCAGTGGCTGCCATCTTGCTTGATTACAATCTCCCACATTTCACCAACTCTACTTCAATATATATATATACATAAATACAGTAAAACCTCTCTAACCAACCACCTCCACAGATCGACCACTCCCCTATCTCGATCACTTTATTTGGGTCCAAACAATACCATTGCAACCATATTTTTTTTATTTTTTTATTTTTTTTTGTGACAAGTTTTTTATTCTGCCCATAACGTATAAGCTCCCGTGAGGGTGCTTGTTTTCAACGCTGGACAGCTGTGGTACTAGATTGGTCTGGTCCCGCACTCAGGAGTCTTTACCTGATCTTTCTCGGGCCAACCTTTGCGGTTTTGGGTGTTAGTAGTTTCTATATTAGTTTTTTTTTAATTTTCAAGTTTTTTCCTAACCTGTATATGATAACTTAGCCTACTATGTACATCTACGCAGATGACATACAGGCCTGTGGGAGAGGATCCCATCCCATTGTGGTTTGTTACAGCATCCTTTCACCCATGCCCTGTCCTTAGATAGTACACCAGTGTGCCAGAACTCCCCTGGACCCTTCAGGACTGCGACTAGGTGGGATGGCTGTGTTGTATGGTTAGCCATTTTGTATTTCAGGGTGATTCGGATGCATGACCATGGCCTGCCTGGTTCTGCTTTGGTTTGTGCCAATACACATACACAGACGGACTGCGCCCTATGGTGATAGTCATTTCGAATTCCTTAGTACTTAGTGGGGCTAGTTTCCGTATTTGTGATATCTACCATCTTTTCTGGCCGGTCTTTTGCTTTTTGTGCCAGAACACAGCAAGCAGTGACTGCGCGCAAGATCAGGTGAGATATTGTTTCTTCAGTGGGTGGTTGTGTGTTATGTTTTCTTTAAGGACCTTTTATAGTGGTCCATGCTTTTGATTGCCCGTTGTTGTGTGGGTTGATTATTCCAGGCATGTGCCGCCATGGCAAATACACTTCTCTCATAAATGTTGGTGTTACTTATTGCTGTCAGTAGCACTGGGGCTGCCATTTGCCTGGTGTCCCTACGGGGGGTTGCTGTGTAGCCTGGTTTTGTGGTGTAATGGTGCACCAGTATTTTGAGGTGCGTTTCCCTTCTACTTGTTAGTAGTGTTGCATTGCATTTTTTGTGTAATTCGATTGTGGGATATCTTTTGTTCACCTGAAGGCATACTTTGAGGGCTCTATTTTGTAGCACCTGTAGTTTGTTTAATAGTTTTGTATTTCCTCCCATGTATACTACATCGCCATAGTCAAAGTAGGGGAGGATCATGCCTTTATATATTTTAATTGCCATGCTTTCAGTCATGTAGTATCTCAGTTTAGCCAGTAGCCATATTTTATGGTTTACTTTTTTTATAGTATTTGTTATGCAGAGGTCATAATTTAGGTGTCTGTCTAGATCCACTCCCAGATATCGGTAGTTGTCTACTTGTTCTAGTTCGGTGTTTCCCAGAAGACACTTTATTTTCTCATTACTTGTTAGCCTGGTACCAAATAGTACTGTTTTTGACTTGCTGTTGTTTATGGTTATCCTGGTTATCCTATCGATTAGTTTTGTTAGTGTTAGATTCAGTTTCATTTCTATTTCTTCGGTTGTTTTGCCTGCAGCATATACCACGGTGTCATCTGCATATAGTTGGATGTTTTCAATTTCTAGCCAGTTGTTTAGATCGTTAATATATATAAGGAAGAGAAGTGGCCCCAGGACTGACCCTTGGGGTACTCCGCAAGTTATCTTTTCCTCATTGGATATGGATCCATTTACTGTGGTGCATTGCTTTCTGTTTTCTAGATAGCTCGCTAGCCATTTTCCTGTTACTCCCGTTATTCCCATTTGGGTTAGTTTGCTCCTTAGGATAGGGTGGTCCACCGTGTCAAACGCTTTGCTGAAGTCTATGAACGCTGCACCCACTAGGTTCTTTTTATTGATACTGTTTGCAATATCAGTTATTAAGTTAGCAATTGTTTTTATTGTCGAGTGGTATTTTCTGAAACCGCCCTGTTTACTGTTTAATATTTTGTGTTCGTTTAGGTGGTCCATAATATGTCTATGCATTATTTTTTCCATTAGTTTACCAGGCAGTGGGAGTATGGAGATCGGTCTATAGTTTCCCAGTACCTGTTTATCCCCTCCTTTGTGGAGCGGTGTTACTTTGGCTAGTT
Source organism: Branchipolynoe longqiensis (assembly GCA_030323885.1). NCBI lineage: Eukaryota > Metazoa > Annelida > Polychaeta > Phyllodocida > Polynoidae > Branchipolynoe > Branchipolynoe longqiensis. The sequence continues at coordinate 64,557,829 of CM059198.1, forward strand.
TCCAGCAGTCCACATAAGTACCTTCTGTGAACGATTTGTTGTATAGCTCACATATAACATCTGGGATGCATCCGAATGCATCTTTCAATACTATACTCAAGGTATTTTCAATGCCCGAAGGCTTGTTGCAATCAATTGATTTTATGAGCTCACTTATCTCTTTTATTGTGGTTGTGCAATCTCCAATGTCTGTGTTTAATTGTTGCGCTTTCGTGGTCCAGTTTGTGTTGAATTGTTTGGATAGTTTATTGCCTATGGTTGAAAAATGTTTGTTCATTATATTAGCAGTATCGTTGTTGCTGATTTCCACCCCCTCGTTGTTGTAAAGGGTAATCCATTCTTTATTTTTATTATTTGGTATTAGTATTTTCACATTGTTCCAGAATTTGTGTGAGTTTTTTCCCCATTGCTGGTCTTGTTTGACAATGTACCGTCTTTTGGCTTTTCTCACTGATTTCTGGCTACGATTTCTTGCTCTGTGGTAGTTTTCTATGTCTAGTAGTCGCTCGCTTGCTTTGGCTAATTTGCCTGTTTTATATTTGTCCATAATTAGGTTGATTAATTCTGGGGTTACCCATGGGTCTTGGTTGTTTTTGATTTTAAGTTTTTTTATTGGGCAGGTAGTGTCCAGATGCTTTCTGACTTCCCCAATGATATAGTTCCATTGGTCATTTACACCTATCTTAGTTGGAAATGGCAATTTAATTTTCTCTTTCAGATGAGTTTCTAGTGCCTCTTTTGTGTAGTTTTTGTATGATCTACCCATACGGGGAGTAGTTTTGTTTTTTGTTTTTATTTTCTTTCTAGTAACATATATCAATTCATGATCGCTAATGCCCCAGTTTCTTGTTCCTGAGGTGTGGGTATGATTTGAATCTGTTATTATTAGGTCTATTATCGAGCTGTTTTCTCCAAGCCTTGTTAGCTCACTCATTTTTTGCTTTAACCCTCTGCCTTTGATTAAGTTCTCTAGTGAGTGTTTGTTTTTGTTGTTTGTTTTGTAGTTTATGTTGAAATCCCCTAGTAAGAATATCTCCGCCGTCGTCAGTTTCGACACACTTTCTAGGGATGTCTCCAGTTGTGCGATGAAGTCTTCGATGTTTCCATTTGGCGGTCTATATAGACTCCCTACAGCTATATTAGCTTGTTTTTCATTTTTTATGAGTGTCCATACTAGTTCAATATTTGTGTCTGATCTGTTTGCTTCTTGTAATGGCTTATGTTCGGAGTTTAGGTATTGTTTGGTGTATATTGCAACTCCTCCACCCCTCTTTTGTATTTTTGCATTGGTCAGTGTTTTTCTATCCTCTCTCACGAGCCTGTACCCACCAATTTCTAGTAGTTGGTCACTATGCAGTTCATGAAACCATGTTTCTGATAGTGTTAACACATCAAATTTACAGATATCTAGGTGTAGTTTAATGCTGTCAATTTTGTTGTAGGCGCTTTGGCAGTTTAGATGGGCAAAATGCATGCCTCTGCCTAGTCTACAATCAATCTCTTCCACCATATTTGTGCGGCAGTCAGGTCGAAATAGCTGTTTGTGCTGGAGGTGGTTTTTAGTGTGGAATTGGGATTTGTATTTAACTCCGGAAACTGACCACCTCCCTAAATGGACCTCTTAAAGTTGGCCGCAAGTTCAGTCGATTTAGAGAGGTTTTAATGGTTATATATATATAGCAGAAATGTAATGTAGTCTATGCCGATTTACAATACCAGGGTTTGTACCAAGGCAGAAATAAAAATCCTACTTTTGTGCAACCAAAATCTTAGTTTTCCTCCAGTACTTAAAATTTGAAAAAACAAAGCTGTCAGACAATTAAGAATATATATTCTGAATAAAATAATTTATTTCATTAGCATTCCAAAGGATTTATGACATTCTAGTTAAGTTTTGAACTAGAAATGTAAGCAAAATCCGACGGATTGGTAAAAAAGAAATTAATGAAAATCCAACTTTATGCGATAATGCTCGTTCGTTTCCCTGAATACAGGCGTGGCCAAGCACCCCACCTCATTATGATCATCCCCTAACCAACATCAGGTGTTGCGTGTATAATATATAGACCTGCCGACAAAGACCAGTAACTAGACACTTAGAAGAGAACTATTTTAATGAATATATTCTTAAATGTGGCTATACCTTGGCGATGCCAAGTTCTTGTTGGGCACCTCAGGTAATCCGGACTTCATAGTAGTACTGGAAATAAAAATAATCACATCAGAAATAATGTAAATAAACCGAGGCAAAAACAAAATATCAGATTGTATGAAGCCTCATTTCCCCAAATAGACAAACATGCATGGAGTCTGATTGCCCAAAATATACCATTATATAAATGTGTCATCCAAAGTTGTCAACATTCTCATGGTCATACAATGTGTAAGACAGGGGCGAGAGGGTGTCCGCTAATTAATAGACTTTAAAAGTGGAATCGGGAGTATCCAGTGGCCGCCATCTTGCTTGATTACAATCTCCCACATTTCACCAACTCTACTTCAATATATATATATACATAAATACAATAAAACCTCTCTAACCAACGACCTCCACAGATCGACCACTCCCCTATCTCGATCACTTTATTTGGGTCCAAACAATACCATTGCAACCATATTATAACTCCGGAAACTGACCACCTCCCTAAATGGACCACTTAAAGTTGGCCCCAAGTTTGGTCGATTTAGAGAGGTTTTAATGGTTATATATATATAGCGGAAATGTAATGTAGTCTATGCCGATTTACAATACCAGGGTTTGTAACAAGGCAGAAATAAAAATCCTACTTTTGTGCAACCAAATCTTAGTTTTCCTCCAGTACTTAAAATTTGAAAAAACAAAGCTGTCAGACAATTAAGAATATATATTCTGAATAAAATAATTTATTTCATTAGCATTCCAAAGGATTTATGACATTCTAGTTAAGTTTTGAACTAGAAATGTAAGCAAAATCCGACGGATTGGTAAAAAAGAAATTAATGAAAATCCAACTTTATGCGATAATGCTCGTTCATTTCCCTGAATACCGGCGTGGCCAGGCACCCCACCTCATTATGATCATCCCCTAACCAACATTAGGTTTTGCGTGTATAATATATAGACCTGCCGACAAAGACCAGTAACTAGACACTTAGAAGAGAACTATTTTAATGAATATATTCTTAAATGTGGCTATACCTTGGCGATGCCAAGTTCCTGTTGGGCACCTCAGGTAATCCGGACTTCATAGTAGTACTGGAAATAAAAATAATCACATCAGATATGATGTAAATAAACCGAGGCAAAAACAAAATATCAGATTGTATGAAGCCTCATTTCCCCAAATAGACAAACATGCATGGAGTCTGATTCCCCAAAATATACCATTATATAAATGTGTCATCCAAAGTTGTCAACATTCTCATGGTCATACAATGTGTAAGACAAGCGCGAGAGGGTGTCCGCTAATTTATAGACTTTAAAAGTGGAATCGGGAGTATCCAGTGGCTGTCATCTTGCTTGATTGCAATCTCCCACATTTCACCAACTCTACTTCAATATATATATATACATAAATACAGTAAAACCTCTCTAACCAACGACCTTCACTGATCGACCACTCCCCTATCTCGATCACTTTATTTGGGTCCAAACAATACCATTGCAACCATATTATAACTCCGGAAACTGACCACCTCCCTAAATGGACCACTTAAAGTTGGCCGCAATTTCGGTCGATTTAGAGAGGTTTTAATGGTTATATATATATAGCGGAAATGTAATGTAGTGTATGCCGATTTACAATACCAGGGTTTGTACCAAGGCAGAAACAAAAATCCTACTTTTGTGCAACCAAAATCTTAGTTTTCCTCCAGTACTTAAAATTTGAAAAAACAAAGCTGTCAGACAATTAAGAATATATATTCTGAATAAAATAATTTATTTCATTAGCATTCCAAAGGATTTATGACATTCTAGTTAAGTTTTGAACTAGAAATGTAAGCAAAATCCGACGTATTGGTAAAAAAGAAATCTTCACAGAAACATTTTTGAAGATTTTATTTGTGTTCTTTTTGTGTGTTAAAAAAGATTTATATATATATAGATTGTTTTATTATTTTGTTCATATAACTTTAAAGGTTAATAGAATGACTGGGACAATGCGGGGGGGACCTGGGTACCGGGGGACAGTGTGCAGAGGATATGAGCATGGGACAAGTGGCTGGGCAGGCTTCCTCTGAACGAACTGAAGGGTCTGCCAGGTTTCAAAATAGCACACCTAAATGTACGTAGTCTCACACATAAAATAGAGCAATTAAGAATTGATCTGCCAGGATCGGGACTTGATATTTTCACAGTATCAGAAACATGGCTCAATAGCCTTATAGAAAAAAAACTAACTTCAATAACAAACTACACCTTCCTTAGGTATGATCGAAAAGCAAAACATCTAAATGGGCAAGCCAAAGCTGGAGGTGGACTAGGAATTTACTGCCGAAATTCTCTACAAGTAGATTCTAATAGATATGCAGATAAAAATATTTCAAATGCTGTGCTGGAACTACAATGGGTGCTTGTAACAAGGCCTTATTCAAAGAAGATCCTAATTGGAAATGTGTACAGACCACCAGATGGAAGTGTTAAACAGGCCTTTGAGGAATTGAGCATTATGATGAGTGAAATAGATGACATAGACAAGTATGAGACCCTACTGATAGGCGACTTCAATGCAGACTGTAGTGCTAAGAGAAAGCTACCAGCCATAATCATAAATCAATTTGCTTCAGAACATGAGCTCCAACAGCTGATAGATAAACCGACTAGGTCAACTAGAACTACTGCAACCACAATCGATTTAGCCTTTACTAACATCAAGTATTGCACTCAAGCAGGAGTCCTTAACTACAATGTCAGTGACCATAAGCCAGTCTATATTATCAAAAAGAAACCCAGAAACAACCTAAAAACCACCGCATACTGCGGAAGGACATATAGAAACTTTTCAACTGATGCACTTAGGACAATCTTGCAGAGTTATAACCCCACTACAATATTTGAAGAACAGGATCCCAACAAATGTTGGGATATTTTAGAAGATATGATCAACCAGGCAGCAGATACACTTTGTCCGATGACTGAACTAAAAATAAGAGAGAACACGGCTGTTTACATCACCAATGAACTGATAGAACTACAAAAGGACAGAGATTATTTTAAGCAAAAGGCTGACCTAACCAAAGACCCAGGAGACCAGTTTATAGCAAAATGCTTAACAAGTAAAGCCAGAACAGAGGTGAGGAAAGCGAAATCTATGTACTACATTGATCAAGCCATAAAGCACAACCAGAATCCTAAGAAATTCTGGTATGAACTAAGTCAAATTCAACCAGAAGCCAAACCACAGATAAACAGCATAGTAGACGACAGCACAGGTGAGCGAGTACCTGATGGTCAGTTAGCTGAAGTAATAAACAACTATTTTGTAGACATTGGGGCAAACCTCGCCAAGAAATTCAAACAAAAAACCAAGTATCCACAAAATTATCACCCAGTCGCAAATCAACATGAATACAATCTTGAGAAAACAACAAGAAAAGAAGTACTCACCAAGATTGAGGAACTTTCATCATATAAATCATCTGGTATGATGAATATAAATTCAGCCTTCATTAAGACTGCCATTAGCATCCTAATAAATGAATTTACGCATCTCTACAACCTTGTCATTGAAACAGGTATATTCCCAGATAAATGGAAAATAGCTACTGTCACACCAATACCAAAGATAAGTAATCCTAAATCATGCAATGAACTGCGACCAATATCAATACTGCCCCTCCCTGGCAAAGTCATCGAACAAATAATCCATGATCAAATAAAAACCTTCTTGGAAGACACCAACTACCTTGCCAAACAGCAAAATGGCTTCAGAAAAGATAAATCAACCACAATAGCCCTAGCCACTTTATTAGATGAACTGCTGACTAATATGGATAGAGGAGATCTGACAATAACTGTTTTTCTTGATTTCAAGAAAGCTTTTGGCACAATAGACCATGACATTGTACTGTGGAAAATTGAAAGGGCAGGACTTGGTCCTAAATCTTGTACATTTATAGCCAACTATCTATCAAATAGACAACAAGTTACAAAAATAAATGGCACTAAGTCAATGGAGAGATCAATTACAACTGGAGTACCCCAGGGTTCCACGCTTGGGCCACTACTCTTCCTCATATTCATTAATGACTTGCCCTTGGTAACAAATGAGACCATGTTCACACTGTTTGCTGATGATGCGGCCCTCACAGTCCATAGCCCAAACATTGCATCTGCAGCAGAGGTAGTTGAGGATGTACTAGCTAAGGTTAACATCTGGTGTAAGGAAAATAAACTGACAATTAATGCAAAGAAATCTGAATACATCATTTTTGCAACCAAAGTAATCAATTTACATTTGGGTGATGCAGTATTGAATGAGGTAGAATCATACAAATATTTAGGGACCACACTCGATTCTACACTAAATGGTAATCGACAACTCTCAAGACTTACTCAAATGATAGCCATAAAAATGACAACTTTCAGAAAAATTAGGTACTACATGAGCGAGAATACAGCCCTGTTACTATATAAAGCCACTATTCTTCCAATAATTGACTACAATGATTTAATATATGGACTGCTGACAAAACAACAAGAAAACAAATTACAGAGGATTCAAAACAGGGCACTTAGAACTGTCTACAGAGGGAAAACGCTGTCTGTAAAGGAAATGCATGCTAAAGCACAAGTCAGCTACCTTAGCCAAAGGAGGGACACACATCTCCTCAGTCTCATGTATAAAAGATCCAATGATGAACAATATGTTGACCATACAAACAGAGTAACCAGACAGAGCGGTGCTACACTTCTAAAAACACCCATGCCACTAACAAACAAACTGACTAAAGCACCGATTTACAGAGGTGGCACATTGTGGAATAAACTTCCAGTGAGGACAAGACAGTCCACAAGTCTCCTTGAATTTAAAAACTTTATGAAAATACAACCGGCCTGTCAGACCCTGACACGGTTATAGGTATTCTAAAGGCCTTCCTTGCCCTGACCCTTGTACATACATATATATATAAATGTTCTCAAATGCACTACACAGCCCTGCACGCTGATCCCTTTCCCGCCCTTACCCCACCCCTATTACACCTTCTTTCAAAACCTATTACCTAAAATTTTCCTTTAAATTGACATAAAACCTGTCTGATGTAAGTCCCCACTGCAATCTCAGACCGCGATCCCATCATTATGCCACACAGAACGGAACACTCGTGATGGGATAAAAAATATAAAAAAATTAAATGGCCAGGTTTCCGCATTTGGTATTGGTGATTGGATCCACTGATTTGCATATTTGCAATATAGTATATATATATGTGTATTGTAGATATGTTATATCTTTTTGAAAAGAGAAGAGAGAAAATAAAGGAAGAAAGAAGTGTTTAAAGACAATTCTAGAGTCATCTTGTACATTTATTGATGCATGCTCACCAAGTGCATAATACATATGTTGAACTGGAATTGCATGCAGTTACTATTAGGACAAATAGTCAATTTATATTATGCTTCTATTATCGAACAGGTTTTTCATGTGGTTATTATTGCAACTAATATTGTCATTTATGTACCAACAAATTGTAATTAACGGCCGGAAGACCAGTGCTCTGGCGCTGACAAAAGACATTATTCGCTGAATAAAATACATTTAGTAAAAAAAAAATATGAAAATCCAACTTTATGCGATAATGCTCGTTCGTTTCCCTGAATACCGGCGTGGCCAGGCACCCCACCTCATTATGATCATCCCCTAACCAACATTAGGTGTTGCGTGTATAATATATAAACCTGCCGACAAAGACCAGTAACTAGACACTTAGAAGAGAACTATTTTAATGAATATATTCTTAAATGTGGCTATACCTTGGCGATGCCAAGTTCTTGTTGGGCACCTCAGGTTATCCGGACTTGCTAGTACTACTGGAAATAAAAATAATCACATCAGATATGATGTAAATAAACCGAGGCAAAAACTAAATATCAGATTGTATGAAGCATCATTTCCCCAAATAGACAAACATGCATGGAGTCTGATTGCCCAAAATATACCATTATATAAATGTGTCATCCAAAGTTGTCAACATTCTCATGGTCATACAATGTGTAAGACAGGGGCGAGAGGGTGTCCGCTAATTTATAGACTTTAATAGTGGAATCGGGAGAATCCAGTGGCTGCCATCTTGCTTGATTACAATCTCCCACATTTCACCAACTCTACTTCAATATATATATATACATAAATACAGTAAAACCTCTCTAACCAACCACCTCCACAGATCGACCACTCCCCTATCTCGATCACTTTATTTGGGTCCAAACAATACCATTGCAACCATATTATAACTCCGGAAACTGACCACCTCCCTAAATGGACCACTTAAAGTTGGCCCCAAGTTCGGTCGATTTAGAGAGGTTTTAATGGTTATATATATATAGCGACAATGTAATGTAGTCTATGCCGATTTACAATACCAGGGTTTGTACCAAGGCAGAAATAAAAATCCTACTTTTGTGCAACCAAAATCTTAGTTTTCCTCCAGTACTTAAAATTTGAAAAAACAAAGCTGTCAGACAATTAAGAATATATATTCTGAATAAAATAATTTATTTCATTAGCATTCCAAAGGATTTATGAGATTCTAGTTAAGTTTTGAACTAGAAATGTAAGCAAAATCCGACGGATTGGTAAAAAAGAAATTAATGAAAATCGAACTTTATGCGATAATGCTCGTTCGTTTCCCTGGATACCGGCGTGGCCAGGCACCCCACCTCATTATGATCATCCCCTAACCAACATTAGGTTTTGCATGTATAATATATAGACCTGCCGACAAAGACCAGTAACTAGACACTTAGAAGAGAACTATTTTAATGAATATATTCTTAAATATGGCTATACCTTGGCGATGCCAAGTTGGTATTGGGCACCTCAGGTAATCCGGACTTCCTAGTAGTACTGGAAATAAAAATAATCACATCAGAAATAATGTAAATAAACCGAGGCAAAAACAAAATATCAGATTGTATGAAGCATCATGTCCCCAAATAGACAAACATGCATGGAGTCTGATTCCCCTAAATATACCATTATATAAATGTGTCATCCAAAGTTGTCAACATTCTCATGGTCATACAATGTGTAAGACAGGGGTGAGAGGGTGTCCGCTAATTTTTAGACATTTAAAGTGGAATCGGGAGTATCCAGTGGCTGCCATCTTGCTTGATTACAATCTCCCACATTTCACCAACTCTACTTCAATATATATATATACATAAATACAGTAAAACCTCTCTAACCGACCACCTCCACAGATCGACCACTCCCCTATCTCGATCACTTTATTTGGGTCCAAACAATACCATTGCAACCATATTATAACTCCGGAAACTGACCACCTCCCTAAATGGACCACTTAAAGTTGGCCCCAAGTTCGGTCGATTTAGAGAGGTTTTAATGGTTATATATATATAGCGACAATGTAATGTAGTCTATGCCGATTTACAATACCAGGGTTTGTACCAAGGCAGAAACAAAAATCCTACTTTTGTGCAACCAAAATCTTAGTTTTCCTCCAGTACTTAAAATTTGAAAAAAAAAAAAGCTGTCAGACAATTAAAAATATATATTCTGAATAAAATAATGTATTTCATTAGCATTCCAAAGGATTTATGACATTCTAGTTAAGTTTTGAACTAGAAATGTAAGCAAAATCCGACGGATTGGTAAAAAAGAAATGAATGAAAATCCAACTTTATGCGATAATGCTCGTTCGTTTCCCTGGATACCGGCGTGGCCAGGCACCCCACCTCATTATGATCATCCCCTAACCAACATTAGGTTTTGCATGTATACTATATAGACCTGCCGACAAAGACCAGTAACTAGACACTTAGAAGAGAACTATTTTAATGAATATATTCTTACATGATGCTATACCTTGGCGATGCCAAGTTCTTGTTGGGCACCTCAGGTAATCCGGACTTCCTAGTAGTACTGGAAATACAAATAATCACATCAGATATGATGTAAATAAACCGAGGCAAAAACAAAATATCAGATTGTATGAAGCATCATGTCCCCAAATAGAGAAACATGCATGGTGTCTGATTGCCCAAAATATACCATTATATAAATGTGTCATCCAAAGTTGTCAACATTCTCATGGTCATACAATGTGTAAGACAGGGGCGAGAGGGTGTCCGCTAATTTTTAGACATTAAAAGTGGAATCGGGAGTATCCAGCGGCTGCCATCTTGCTTGATTACAATCTCCCACATTTCACCAACTCTACTTCAATATATATATGTAGTAGTCTGAACATGAGCTCTACTATCACGCGGTTGCAGCGGAGACTACGACGCCATCAGCGCAGTTCCACTACACTGCGCTAGGTGGCGGCACGGGTCACCACCGGTCAGACCCCAACTGGGCTGACCTCTACTGCGTGTGGTTGACCCACCCCCCCACACACACCTATAGAGTCGATGTGGGATCTGGCGAGTCAGGGGGCGGGTCAGAGGACTACTGACGCCGCGGAGAGCAGAGGGTTCAATAAACCAGGTGAAGCGTACATTGAATTGAATCTTGGTGTTCTTTCGGGTGAGAAAGGGTGAGTCGGAGGGCCGTGGGCCATTACATATATATACATAAATACAGTAAAACCTCTCTAACCGACCACCTCCACAGATCGACCACTCCCCTATCTCGATCACTTTATTTGGGTCCAAACAATACCATTGCAACCATATTATAACTCCGGAAACTGACCACCTCCCTAAATGGACCACTTAAAGTTGGCCCCAAGTTCGGTCGATTTAGAGAGGTTTTAATGGTTATATATATATAGCGACAATGTAATGTAGTCTATGCCGATTTACAATACCAGGGTTTGTTCCAAGGCAGAAACAAAAATCCTACTTTTGTGCAACCAAAATCTTAGTTTTCCTCCAGTACTTAAAATTTGAAAAAAACAAAGCTGTCAGACAATTAAGAATATATATTCTGAATAAAATAATTTATTTCATTAGCATTCCAAAGGATTTATGACATTCTAGTTAAGTTTTGAACTAGAAATGTAAGCAAAATCCGACGGATTGGTAAAAAAGAAATTAATGAAAATCGAACTTTATGCGATAATGCTCGTTCGTTTCCCTGAATACCGGCGTGGCCAGGCACCCCACCTCATTATGATCATTCCCTAACCAACATTAGGTTTTGCATGTATAATATATAGACCTGCCGACAAAGACCAGTAACTAGACACTTAGAAGAGAACTATTTTAATGAATATATTCTTAAATGTGGCTATACCTTGGCGATGCCAAGTTCTTGTTGGGCACCTCAGGTAATCCGGACTTCCTAGTAGTACTGGAAATAAAAATAATCACATCAGATATGATGTAAATAAACCGAGGCAAAAACAAAATATCAGATTGTATGAAGCATCATGTCCCCAAATAGACAAACATGCATGGAGTCTGATTGCCCAAAATATACCATTATATAAATGTGTCATCCAAAGTTGTCAACATTCTCATGGTCATACAATGTGTAAGACAGGGGCGAGAGGGTGTCCGCTAATTTTTAGACATTAAAAGTGGAATCGGGAGTATCCAGTGGCTGCCATCTTGCTTGATTACAATCTCCCACATTTCACCAACTCTACTTCAATATATATATATATATAAATACAGTAAAACCTCTCTAACCGACCACCTCTACAGATCGACCACTCCCCTATCTCGATCACTTTATTTGGGTCCAAACAATACCATTGCAACCATATTATAACTCCGGAAACTGACCACCTCCCTAAATGGACCACTTAAAGTTGGCCCCAAGTTCGGTCGATTTAGAGAGGTTTTAATGGTTATATATATATAGCGACAATGTAATGTAGTCTATGCCGATTTACAATACCAGGGTTTGTACCAAGGCAGAAACAAAAATCCTACTTTTGTGCAACCAAAATCTTAGTTTTCCTCCAGTACTTAAAATTTGAAAAAAACAAAGCTGTCAGACAATTAAAAATATATATTCAGAATAAAATAATTTATTTCATTAGCATTCCAAAGGATTTATGACATTCTAGTTAAGTTTTGAACTAGAAATGTAAGCAAAATCCGACGGATTGGTAAAAAAGAAATTAATGAAAATCCAACTTTATGCGATAATGCTCGTTCGTTTCCCTGGATACCGGCGTGGCCAGGCACCCCACCTCATTATGATCATCCCCTAACCAACATTAGGTTTTGCATGTATAATATATAGACCTGCCGACAAAGACCAGTAACTAGACACTTAGAAGAGAACTATTTTAATGAATATATTCTTACATGATGCTATACCTTGGCGATGCCAAGTTCTTGTTAGGCAGCTCAGGTAATCCGGACTTGCTAGTACTACTGGAAATAAAAATAATCACATCAGATATGATGTAAATAAACCGAGGCAAAAACAAAATATCAGATTGTATGAAGCATCATGTCCCCAAATAGACAAATATGCATGGAGTCTGATTCCCCAAAATATACCATTATATAAATTGATTGATTGATTGGTGGTTGCTTTACGCCGTGTCGGCAGCATAGGCCATATTCACGGCGAGAAATGTTTGTTTTTGTTCAAACCATCGCTTTTACATGTAAAAGCATACAATCCATTTTGTGTCAATGGACACTCATGAATTTTGTAAACTCACAATCATATAGCTAAATAAAAGTCTAAATGATAGTATTATTCACTGATGAAATTTGTTTAAAAACCGATATGAGTTGGTACAAACCAGCTGCCCTCAAAAAGGCTAAAATCTTTTCTTGTTTTACTTTAGTAAAAAGGTCTTGCATGTTGTTTGCAGTGTAAAATTGTTGGCGCAGGGCCATGAAATCCACACAGTTTAATAAAATGTGTTTTAATGTCAGTGGGGACTGACATCCAATACATTCAGGGGGAGGCTCCCCCTTGAGCAGAAAAACGTGTGTTAGCCACGAGTGGCCAATATGGCATCTTGTTAAAACAACCTGGTCGTGTCGCCCTTCCAGGCGACTCTGCGGCAGTCCGTTCACGGAGGGGGTAATTCTATGGAGTTTGTTGTCTGGGTGTTCATCCCATTCGATCTGCCATAGGTTCCAAATGTATTTTTGAATGGTAGGTTTCAGATCAGAGTGGGGAATATGACAGTGTTCCAAAAGAGCAGTCAGGGCTCGAGTGGCCGCTTGATCTGCTCTCTCATTTCCTGGGATACCCACATGACTAGGCACCCAACATAGGTGAATGTCAAATTTTGCTATTGAAAGAGAGCTTAGTTTAATGAGTACTTTAAATAGTATTGGGTGGTCCAGTTTCCTATTGTTTAAAGCCTGAATGCAGGAAAAAGAGTCAGTGAAAATGATGAATTTATGACTGGCTGAGGTTTCGATGCACTCTAACGCGAGTAGGAGTGCTCGTGCCTCAGCAGTAAAGATGGAACTCTGATCTGGAATACGCGTACCTAATTCACGTCCGTAGACGATTGCTGCCGCAGAGACTCTGTTGTCTGTCTTTGACCCATCCGTGTAAACGGCTAGGTGGGCGCTAAAAGCACTTCGCACATCGATAAAGCTTTCATGATATGAAAGTGGGTGCGTTTGACTTTTCTTTGACATGGCCAGCTGGAGGATGATGTTTGGTTTCCTCAGCTGCCAGGGAGGAACATCTGAATATTGTGAGGGTGCTATGTTATGTATATTTGCCCTCAAGGCCTCCAAATGAGGCTTTATTCTGAGGCCTAACGGCTTTATGTATGTTGGCCTTGATTCATAGAGGCGTTCATATGGTGGCATAAAAATGGAGTTATATGCAGGATTTAAAATATTTCCTTTTAATTTTATCGCATATTGCATAGACAGTTTGAGCCTTCTACTCTTAAGGGAAGGCTCTCGGCCTTCGACATAAAGGCTCTGGGCGGGCGAGGTTCTAAACGCCCCCAGGGCCAGCCGAAGGCCTTGATGGTGTATAGTGTCTAACTGTGATATGTATGATTTCCTGGCTGAACCATAAACAATACAGCCATAGTCCAATTTTGAACGTATTAAAGTTCTATATAATTGGAGCAGAACAGTGCTATCTGCTCCCCACTGTGTGTGGGCTAGAACTTTTAAAATGTCCAGTCCCTTAAAGCACCTGGACTTTAAATACTTTATATGAGGGATAAAAGATAATTTGTTGTCAAAAATGACTCCTAAAAACTTGTTCTCTTTGACAAATTTTATGGGATCATTTCCAATTGTTAAATTAGGTTCATGGTGCAAAGTCCGTAAAAGACAAAAGTGCATGCAAACGGTTTTCGATTTGGAGAATCTAAAACCATTTTCCATTGCCCATGAGGAAAGGCTATTTATATTTAATTGGAGTTGCCGTTCTATAGTGTTCATATTTTTACCTTTATAACATATTAAAAAGTCATCTACATAGAGACTGCAGGATACAGTACTCTTAATGGATTTGACTATATTGTTAATTTTAATGCCAAAAAGGCTAACAGATAGAATGCTACCCTGAGGTACACCCATCTCCTGATCAAAAGGATCAGAGAGGGTAGCATTGACCCGAACTCTAAAGTTCCGGTTTGATAAAAATTTAGAAATGAAAATGGCAAGCGCCCTCTAAAACCCATATTGAACAAATCCTTCAGGATGCCGTACTTCCATGTCGTGTCGTATGCCTTTTCGAGGTCGAAAAACATGGACACGACATGTTCTTTGTTTATGAAGGCATTTCGAACGAATGACTCCAATCGGACCAAGTGGTCGAGGGTACTCCTCCCCCGCCTGAAACCACACTGGAAGTCGGTCAGATGGTGCTCCGACTCCAGGATCCAGACGAGGCGATCGTTAATCATTCGTTCGAAAGTTTTACAAATGCAACTTGTAAGCGCTATCGGGCGGTAGTTCCCGGGCTCGCTGTGGTCTTTTTCGGTTTGGGGATGGGAATAATGATAGCCTCTTGCCAGGAGGTTGGGATGTCTCCCGTGCGCCAAATATTATTAAAACGGTGCAGAAGCAGTTCTATTGGTGCTGGTGGGAGGTGTTTTAAAAATTGGTAGTGTATATTGTCTGGACCTATTGCAGTGTCATGCGATCTATTTAAAGCGTGCTTTAATTCATCTATTGTGAAAAAACTATTGTAGTGCTCAGTGTTATTTGATTTAAAATTTATAGGTTGTCTTTCCAGGCGCAACTTCATATGTGCAAAGGCCGGGAGGCAGTTTTGCACAGATGAGTTCTGGGAGAAAGTACTGGCAAGAAGGTTGGCTATATCAGTTACGGAAGTTAAAAGAATATTATTGTGTCTTAGATGTTGGACCGATGATCCAGCATATTTTTGTTTTATTTTCCGGATCATGGTCCATACTTTAGAAAGTGGGGTGTGAGTGGTTATGCTGGAGACATATTGTCTCCAACACAGCCTCCTTGCCTCCCTAATAATTCGGCGAGCCCGAGCCCTTAGAATTTGAAAGCGAACGTGGTTCTCGGCGGTAGGCCGCCGGAAGAACAGACGTTGCACCTTTTTCCGCTCATTGATAGCGTTCTTACAAATTGCATTAAACCAAGGATTTGTTATATGTTTTGGAAAAGCCGAGGTCTTAGGAATGGTTTCCTCTGCAATCGACCCATTATATAAATGTGTCATCCAAAGTTGTCAACATGCTCATGGTCATACAATGTGCAAGACAGGGGCGAGAGGGTGTCCGCTAATTTTTAGACATTAAAAGTGGAATCGGGAGTATCCAGTGGCTGCCATCTTGCTTGATTACAATCTCCCACATTTCACCAACTCTACTTCAATATATATATATACATAAATACAGTAAAACCTCTCTAACCAACCACCTCCACAGATCGACCACTCCCCTATCTCGATCACTTTATTTGGGTCCAAACAATACCATTGCAACCATATTATAACTCCGGAAACTGACCACCTCCCTAAATGGACCACTTAAAGTCGGCCCCCAAGGTCGGTCGATTTAGAGAGGTTTTAATGGTTAAATATATATAGCGGCAATGTCATGTAGTCTATGCCGATTTACAATACCAGGGTTTGTACCAAGGCAGAAATAAAAATCCTACTTTTGTGCAACTAGAAATGTAAGCAAAATCCGATGGATTGGTAACAACGAAATTAATGAAAATCCAACTTTATGCAATAATGCTCGTTCGTTTCCCTGGATACCGGCATGGCCAGGCACCCCATCTCATTATGATCATCCCCTAACCAACATTAGGTTTTGCGTGTATAATATATAGACCTGCCGACAAAGACCAGTAACTAGACACTTAGAAGAGAAGTATTTTAATGAATATATTCTTACATGATGCTATACGTTGGCGATGCCAAGCCGTTGTTGGACACCTCAGATAATTCAGACTCCGTACTGGTACTGGAAATAAAAATAATCACATCAGATATAATGTAAATAATCCGAGGCACATACAAAATAACAGATTGTATGAAGCCTCATTTCCCCAAATAGACAAACATGCATGAAGTCTGATTCCCCAAAATAGACCATCATATAAACGCGTCATCCAAATGTATCAACAATACAATGTGTAAGACAGGGGTGAGAGTGTGCCCACTAATTTATAGACTTTCAAAGTGGAATCGGGAGTATCCAGTGGCTGCCATCTTGCTTGATTACAATCTCCCACATTTCACCAACTCTACTTCAATATATATATGGATAGTGATAAACCCGTTATTGTGGGTAATAAACTCTGTAGTGGTTCCTTCCCCCCGTCTCATGGGGTGGGGGGGGGGGGGGGGGGGGCTCCCAGCATGCACCTCGCCCCCTGCCCACCATGGGGGGACTGCTTCTGCCATTCTGTCGGAAGCAATGTTTGTTTAAATAAAGGAGTTGGGGTCTTTTTCCTCCAACTCATATCCGCACTTCTATCTTATTGTCTTACCATTTACTTATCCCCTGTTCTGTGTATTCTTAACGGTAGATTTATTATATATATATATATATATATATATATATATATATATATATATATATATATATATGGGTCACTCGCCTGAAAACTGGTCAGCATGAGATGGGATTTTAAAACATCAATAAAAACCTTCCTACTTATTTGTTTCCTTATACTTCTCATATTCATGTTCAGATTTGATGAAAGAAATTAGGGAAATAAAATAAAACTGTGTGCAACTTTGCTCTTTTTAGTTATGAACTGTTTTTGTACCAAAAAACCCCATTTTACAGTCAGCCATTTGTAACATGACATATGGGACGTGGTTGAATCCTTATTAACATCTTGTATTGCATTGATATATCAAACAAAACAGTTCCCAAATCAAAGAGGAACTATTTATTAACATGGATGCATGCTTAAATTTAAAAAAATTGTTATGTCTTCAGAAATAACATTACAAATTTCCGTCACACGTGTAACCGTGGTGTCTGGATGCCACACAAATATTGTACACTAATTATTCAGTGAATAAAGCATGGCTGGGAATTACTTTTTTTTATCAATATAAGCACTATATATTTCTGTATATTATGCCATGATTAATATGCTTTTAAGTATATTATTTAATTCTGATTAGATATTTATTAAGCAGACTGTGTGGTGTCCTAAACATGTGTTACACGTGTGACACACATGTTATACTGCCATACGAGATATCTTATTCATGGACTACACCTTTATTTTGTATCTCATCAATTTATATTTTACATAGATGTAAAGGGGAGTTTTCCAGCTTTCATTTGCAACCAACAAATGTAAACAATTTAGATATTAAATTGTAACTCTCCATGTGACACTTCTGGCCAGTTTTCAGGAGAGTGACCCATATATATATATATATACAGTAAAACCTCTAACCAACCACCTCCACAGATCCACCACTCCCCTAGTTTGATCACTTTATTTGGGTCCCAACAATACCATTGCAACCATATTATAACTCCGGAAACTGACCAACTCCCTAAATGGACCACTTAAACTCGGCCCCAAGGTCAGTCGATTTAGAGAGGTTTTACTGTATATATATATATATAGCAGCATTTGTGACATGGAAACGAAAAGTGAAAACATGCCAAATAATAGCAGGAAAGTGGCACCACTGTCCTGGTTAATTTGAATTGTGGCATGGTGGGTTTGGTCCATGACCAGTGGAAAACAATGTCATGTAGTCTATGCTGATTTACAATACCAGGGTTTGTACCAAGGCAGAAATACAAATCCTACTTTTGTGCAACCAAAATTTTAGTTTTCCTCCAGTACTTAAAATTTGAAAAAAACGAAACTGTCAGACAATTAGGAATATATATTCTGAATAAAATAATGTATTTCATTAGCATTCCAAAGGATTTATTACATTCTAGTTAAGTTTTGAACTAGAAATGTAAGCAAAATCCGACGGATTCGTAAAAAAGAAATTATCGAAAATCCAACTTTATGCGATAAAATACGTGAATATCCGTTAAAGTTTGGATAATCTGACTGTGGACAAAAATGCAAAAATTAAAATGTCACTTCTATCAGGAATACCGATGCTTGATCCTTCGGGGAATAAGTATGACAGCAATAAAGCTTTGAGGGGTTACACATGACAAATTGTGAGAACATTAAATAATACAACTAGGAAACATAAATACAAATTCAAACTTGTATAATGAAATAGCTTTATGTATAATGGAATAGGTGTAACATCAACAAGTATATTAAAGCTGCATAGTCCAATGAAAAATCAGATTTTCAAAACAAAAGTAATTATCTAGAATTTATTCTACATATTTAACTCAGATAGTGATGCATTTATTAACCACATAGAAGGGAATACCAATGCAATTTAATAGAACCTGTTACTGCTAAAGCCTGTGGTGTCAGAGTTTTGGCGTGCTTCCCAAAACTAATTTGACATATGTGCACTTCAAATATACCCACCATAATATATACCCAGGAGGTAAACTTTAAACCAAAACTAACGACCACTAATGCAAGCTGGTGAAGGCAGTCAGGGAAAATAACTATAGGTAACCAACCAACTAACTAATTGTAGAACTAACAGAATCACAGAGGGTGCGGAGATGTGGAGGAATGCTTAGAAACAGAGAAAGAATGCATGCAGTAGATAGCTACACAACAACTGAAAGTAATAAAACAAGGGGAACCATGAGACTATTACTGTCTAGCGGCGAAAACAAGTCATTAGACTTAACTGTTATGGGCAGCATAAATACACCATCACCAACAAAAAAAAGAACAATAATCTCAAAACTTAAGGTAGATTATAATAATCAATTTAATCAATTTATCTCAGAAAATTGACAGAAACTTAAAACCATCAGACTATGCAACTTTATGTGCTAAGTGGTTACTGCCCTCCCCATCCAGTAATCAACGTACACATCGTCGGCACTGAAGAATTTCTCATCTAAAAATACAACGATCGGTGACATTTAATCACGAATCACATGACAAAATAGTTAACCTCATCATGTTGTAAGATATCGATATGAAAGAATAAAAGCAATATGCACAGAGGGTCCCGTCTTGGTGAAATCACGCCCAAATCCTGACTGATTAAAGACATTTACAGTAGATGTGGGAGGCGTCATCGGGAATGACTTTGTAATGTATACAACAAATAAGCAGTGTTCTATGCTGTCATGTGGAATGACATACTAATGTATACAACAAGTAAGCAGTGTCCTATGGTGTCATGTGGAATGACTTACTAATGTATACAAGTAAGCATTGTCCTATTGTAAAACTATACGGATTTTCGGTTCGGATTTATATATTGGCAGAGAGCATTATTATCCTCGCGCGACGGAGTGGGCACCAAGGTTATGTAATTTAAAAGCAATGGGTGCCCCACTCGCTCTGTGACATATTAAGCTATGGGAAATATATCTTCATACATAGTGACCGAGATTGTGATGAGATGTTCCTATATAAGAGACAGTGAATGTTTGGTAGAATGTTCCCTCTATGCACCAGTAAGGGTGCAAGTGAAGGAAAAGGACATTTTAATATATATATGTTTATTGTAACTATCTGCAACTACCTGTTACCACAGGACTGATGGGCAAGCACACCAGCCATACTGCACACATTATGGACACCACCTACAGCTGGGTTGAGTGACCGCTGCCCATATGGGGGGGGGGGGGGGGGGGGGGGGGCGTCGCCTCCCATGCTGTGGAGGATGCCTGATTGGCTGGCTGTGGGAGGCCCAGTCCCCTGCACCCCTTTTGCCCCACCTGACCACACCAGCCTCACTTTGATATTGATTATTCTAGACACTGTTCCAGACACACTGGGCAAAACACTCTACTCCTGACTCTTGAGTGAGACACACTCTTGGGCAGGGAGGGACCCAGACACTCTGTCTGATGCTCCACCTGTCATATGTACAAACTGAGCTGTATGCAACAACCATGGGACTCTGGTTCAATGGGCTGAAGGCACTGATTCATAGACATACTAAACAGGTAATGACACTCTGTGTGGACAGAAGGTAAGGGGTGAGTGTGATAGGTCACTAATAGGTGAACAGGAGTTGATGCCAATAAAGCACACCTTCTTCACTGTCAATCTTGGGTCACTTGTCTCCCCTTTCTTCCTTATGAATTTGTTTAAGAGGGGCATCAGGTGTGAACTGACAGACCGTCGTCAGAAAGCACCTGGGGAGAGTTTTGTGGTATTATCTGGGGCTGTGATGGCTGGGGCATTCAGAAATATTATAGTGGCAACCACGCGATTCTCTGAGACACCGCCGATCGTCTCAGACGACAGAAGACTGGGCTTCCACAACGGAAGACAGTCTCGGAAGACGGAAGAACTCGCAGAAGACGAGAGATGGGCCGCCATGACGAGAGATGTGAGATGAGGGGAGGCGTGCCAGGGACGCTCCGGGCAATGAGAGACATGCCGGTGACGACGAGAGGCGTGCTGCTGGCGACGGATGATGCAAAACTTGTCACCGATGACTGGGTAGGGTCCAGTTTTGTTTGATTGCTTCTTTTGGGTGCTGGGGGGCTGAGACAGGGTGAGACACTGCTGTACCGCTATTTATAACGTATTTAGGGTTAAAATAATGTATTTAAGGTTAGAATAACGTATTTAATGGTTAAAATAACGTATTTAAGCTAGAAAGATGGGAGGTATAGAAAATTATTTTAAATTGTGCTAGTCACTAGGAGTGGCGAGGGGGCATTGGCTAATAGAATATTAGTAGTTCGCACTCCTTTGACCATGCTATTGAGCAGGCTAGACCGACTGCTGGAGGCTGCACCCATGAGTGATGCCACCCACCGTTTATGACCAACCGGCGGGTGATGAAGGATGGCAGGGCTCTGTGTATGTGTGGGTGAATGGAAACAGAGGGAGGTGAAGTTGACCTGAGGTGACCTAGACAGGGTCGGTCAGTATTGTGATGTGTATGTGTCGGTGATATATATGTGTTTTGTGTATATGCATGTTGAACACAGGTATACATAAGGAGGAGCAGGCTCAGGCCGCACAACACACACAGCATACACACTGCATGCGCACGCACAACACACAATATACATATCAGGTACATATAGGTGGGTTGATGGTTTGATGTGTATGTATATCTGTGTGAGTGAATAAGAGCCATGGAGTACCAGTGTGATGAAGGTTTCTGGGAGGAAGACATAGAAGACATCTGGGATGAGGACAACATAGTGTGGAACTTTGGAGATAGAATGGAGATGGTAGATGAAAATGAAGTAGAGATGGACTAGGAATTGGAAGAGCTGATGGGATACTTTTAACTAGGGTGCAGGAGCTGGGATGCGAGTTGGATGATAGGGTGGAGGAGCAAAAAGAGTTAGTTATGAAGACATTGGCACAAGGGGATTTTGACACACTTAAGGTATGGGAAAGGGAGTCAAAACAACAGACGAAAAAAGCAAGAGTTGGCAAAATCATACCAAGAGAAAGAGGAGGGAATTAGAACAGCAAGAAGGAATTAAAAGATAAATTATATTATTCCAAATGGCAGCAATCACTGATGAAGTCGTCTGTACAGGTGAAGGGGATTGATAAACTGGATAGGCGGACCCATAGTGGGGCCGATAGGTCTGACAGAGGCTGGAGCAGGTCCAGGTCTAGATCCTCCAGGGCCAGCTCTAGATCCTCCGGGTCATGTGAGCTGAGCAGGAGGGGAACTGTGCCTAGTGACAGCACCGGCAGCATTATGGCAGAAGCGGAATTTAACAGGGGTTTGCCAACTGGTTCACGGCTGGGGTCGCAGCAGGACAGATACCCAAGAATGGGGATAAATTACTATATTTAGCTAAATATGCGGCTGGGCAGTTGGAGAGGCAGTCTAAAGTGATCAGGAAAACAAGGGAGTTTGGGGTCGGTCTCAAGCAGGAGAAGGCGCAGCTCCTGCGAGACAGTGCTCGCAGGGAGGACCAGCTGGCCCTGAGAAGAGACCGACTCAAGGAGGAGGAGAGAGCTGTAAGGGATCTCAGGGATCAGGGACGACAGATAACCACTCTGGATGGCTCAGATCTGGGAGCCCTGAGGACCTGGGTAGAACAGGTGGGCTGGGAAAGTCGAGTGGCTGGGGTAAGAGGGATATATATAGTCAAGTTTGCACTCAGTCACTCTAAAGGCAACTTCCATGAGGTAATCTACTCAGTATATGAGGATGATGCAAACAGCTCATGGGAGGAGGTCCGGGGACGCCTGGTTGGACTGTTCTTAACGGCCAAGAAAGACACAGCATTGGTAGACATACTGTTCACACTGAGGCAGGAGAAGGATGAGCTCATGTCGGCGTACCGTATGCGATACAGTACGGCAGTACCGATAACTTGGCCGGAGCAGGGATTAGCATAGCTAGGTGCAGTACATGATATGGTGATCAAGAAATTTGTAGACTCCTTGATTGAGCCTGTGGTCAGGTTGGCGGTGCGCCTGGCCAGGTCGGTTAGCCTGGAGGTGGCAATGGCTGTAGCCAGGGAGAATGAAGAGGGCCTGGCAGGGCCAGGGGGCCAGCTGACCGGGGCCCATAGGCTGGAGGAGCCAATGGAGGTGGGGGCTGTAAGGAAGACTCGATGCCACGATGTCTCAGTAACAACTGGTTTATTTCTTTCCACTCCTTGTCTGTGCTGGTTCCCCTGCCGGCGCACACACCAGTACCAGCTGGTCATCTATATATAACCGCATACGTCACATCTCCCTTTTTTGTTCAAACAAGTTTTAATACTAACAATGTTTTATCGTGGTCGATTTGGTTTAACTGTATCTTGTAGTAACTGGTTCAATAGTCTTAACTAACATCATATTTAAATGTAATAATATCGGTGCCTTGGACTCAGTGATCGCTTGTTGATATGGTTCGGTATATGCACATGTCATCAACTCTTTTCACAAGAACAACAGAAAAAATAAATATAAATAAAATAACAACAAAGAAATGAACCTTCATATGATTGAAACAAAATGTAATACCAACATGAATCATTAATGGTCTACCCAGAGACATCCAGTGTACATAGTACATTTGTGTTCAGCGTACATTAGATATTCCTATCTTAATCCGAATCTAATTGCCACAATAGACATTGCATTATAACTCCTTGGAATTTGATTGTACAATTGTATCATTTACACGTAGCTTTTAATTAACTTGAACTACTTAACCTTCTATACCTTGTGTGTCTCTTTATATCATTTATTTCTATTTACCTTGTTACATGACCTGGATTTGAGCTATTCACGGGCCCAGGTTCCTAGCGCACTATGAACCTTGATTGCTTATGCGGTAATGATCATCAATCTTGAGACTGCTACTAGTGTTCAGTCATTAATTGCATGGGTCACTTGTGCTAAATTAGTCATATCCTAGTCTAGCTACTGGTTTTACGGTTCGTCCATATCTCGTTGCATTTTCGGCTTCTGGTTCGAATAATGTTTCATAATCTGAGTTTGATTCTTCATTGTGGTGACTGTTCTGAGTTGTTAATTGAGCGTTGTTTCTGATTTTGATTATGTGGATCCTGTTTCTTTTCACTATTTTGTGTTTACTATTAGTTATTTTGTAATGTCTGTCTTCTTTGTTGTCAGCGGTTGTGATCATACCGTCTGCCCACTCCCATGTGTGTGTTATATACTTAACCTTAGCATTCAGTTTCAACAATGAATGCGGCTTGCCTGCGCGCTTGTCGAAATAGTGCTTTTGTGAATTTTGAATTTTCAACACCTGTTGGTTAGATTTCTGTGCAACTGGCATTAACTGTGCTTGTGTGGATGGCATTTTAGACCTGAGTCGTCTGCTCATCAGAAAAAGCTTCTAGGCCTGTCATAGGGGTGTTTCGAAAATTCAAAAGGCCACGGTTGTAATCTTTGCCTTCTATTATAGATTTTGTTATCATTGTTTTGATCGTTTGCACATCTCTCTCTATCTGGCCATTCCCTTGTGGGTGGTGAGGGCTTGTGTATACGGCGTTAAATCCGTATTCACGTGCAAACCTGCGGTATTCCATACAAGTGAATTGGGGACTGTTATCTGAAACGATTGTTACCGGAATACCATGTCTTGCAAATATCCCCTTTAATGGAGTCTCTTTTTTTATCTGTTCAGTAGCGTTGTCCACTAGAGCGATCGATGCTATACTAATGTGCTGTTCGAAGAGGACATTTGGCTCTATTGACTTGCTGTGGTCAAGTGACAGCGCATCTACAATGAACATTTGAGATCCCTTAATGTACGCAACAGAGAGATCATACGTGAGTAAGCGCATACGCATGCGCTGCATCGTTGCAGATAATTCATGGATAGGTTTGTTCAGTATAGCAACTAGGGGCTTGTGGTCTGTCTGCACATTTATGGTTTTCCCGAATATGTAGCTGTGACATTTTTTGCAACCAAAGCAGATTGCCAATAATTCTTTCTCTATCGTTGCATAATTAGCCTGTGTGTCATCTAATGATTTAGAGGCTAATGCTATTGGTCTACTTTCTTGGATGAGTGCTGCGCCAAGGCCTGATTTTGAGGCATCTACCTGCAGAGTTACCTCTTTGTTGACATTGTAAAAACGTAATAGAGGAGCAGTCATTAACAACAATTTCAACCTATCGAAAGCTTCTTGCTGTTCTGACTCCCAATGCCATGCTGTTGTTCTGTTGATTTGAATATGCAATGGTTTGCTTACTATTGCTAAGTTTGGTATAAACTTACTCACATACCCTACCATCCCAAGGAATCTTTGTACAGCTGCTACATTAGTGGGAATCGGCATATCATTTATTGCTTGCACCCTGTCTTTACTCGGCTTTAGCCCCTCGTGTGTTATTGTATGGCCAACATATGTAACTTTGGTCTTACAAATCTTTGATTTCATAGGATTGAGTTTTAGATTTACTTGGCGGGCTCTATCTAATACGGTTTGAGGCTTTCGTTATGCTCGGAGATAGTTTTGCCATACACCAAAATGTCATTGGTAACTACTTTTGCCCCTGTCATATCAACTAGGATCTTATTCATTTCATATATGAATATGTCGCCTGCAGTACTGATGCCGAACGGCAGTCGAGCGTATCTGTACCTGCCCCATGGAGTGTTAAAGGTACACAATTTCGATCTTTCCTCATCTAATTCGACCTGCCAATAGCCGCTATTAGCGTCGAGGAACCGAAAAGTATTTGGCATCATCTAATTTCGACACAACCTCCTCGATCGTCCGCGTAAGGTATGGTCCTCTCTTGATAGCTCTGCTAAGTTTCGTCGGATCTAAACATAATCTAATTTTGTTAAGCTTTCTCACTACTGTGACCGAGTTCACCCATGGGGTGGGTTGAGTTACTTCGACAATGAAATTTAGTGCAATCATACGATCTAATTTATTTTTTACTTTCTTTTCAATGGCATGGGGAATACGACGTGGAGGGTCAATGCATGGTTCGATCTGATTATCTACATATATTTTCGCCTGTGTCTTAATTTTACCTAAACCTTGAAATACATCTGAATATGATTTTACCATGTTATCGGCTTGTTCGACTGTGCTTTCTGCCGTGGCTGTGGCGATCGGTACCTCCTGCGCGTCGACTGTGTCGATCCATTGGATGAGCTGCAGTACGCAGGCATGCTTCCCGAGAATCGGCATTCCGGTGTGGCGGTTTCAGCGCCCGGTCAGTTTCAGCGGCCTGTCATGGCTTCTGCGCATGCGCGGATTTTAAGACATATGCAAAACACCCGTGGCCTCGCCGGCTACAAGCTCAGCTGGTGCCCGGCAGTGTTAGGGTCCGATCAGGCCGAAATCTATTGAATGCGATCATATTTAACAGAATTACATACTCAAATAATGAAATTTCATTAAAGTAACCTTAAATTCCAAGCGATATTAACGTAGCAGCTAACACCGTAGCAGTAAACAAAACAAATAGCAGTGCTCGCCGCAACGTGCGAAAATCTGCGCATGCGCAGAAGCCACGACAGGCCGCTGAAACTGACCGGGCGCTGAAACCGCCACACCGGTGCTGGTCACTTGAAACCGCAGATCATGGTTCTTCATGTTAATCATGCACTCGCCGATCGGTTGTATGCGTGTTCCCGCATATGTTACCAGCTGGCAGCATGGTGCTTTCAGATGAATCCCTCCGATGTCGTTGAAGATCTTGTGCGGTAGGATGTTTGCCTGTGATCCCGTGTCCATCTTGAACCTCACACACGTGTGGCCTATGTTGATGTTTACAAACCACAGTTCGGCCATCTTGTTGTTGCTTTCAGACAGCTCCCCTACGAATAGGTCGTCGTCCATTGTTTCCTCTGGAATGGGCCGTGTTTGTTGGGCTGGCATGTTGTGCTCGTCTCCCACTATCGCGTCCTCTGGTGCTGTGTGATACTCTTGCAGACTTTGATAAAGTGCCCCAACGCGTTACAGCCCACACACGTTTTACCTTTAGCTGGGCATTGTCCCTTTCTATGCACATAGCCGCACCACCCGCATAGTGATTGTCTGGTGCTCGACACGCCCGGTTGACGCTTGTGGGTCCATGCTTGAGTGGGTTTCTCCGCCTGTGTGGACACGTGCTATGACGTTGTCTGACAATGGCGTCCACAGCCGCTGCTATCCTGTTCGGGTGATTCGACAACTGAGCGGCTGTGTGTTCATTCATTCGACACATTTCCTCGCACTGCTGTAATGCTAAATTTGCGGTTTGCAACAGCCGGACCCTTAGCGTGTCACACTTGATACCACATACTAGGCGGTCACACAGTAATGACTCCTCCGTGTCACCGTACTTGCATTGAGGAATGAGGTTCTTCAGCTCCCTGTTGTAATTGTCCATGTTTTCAGCTCCTTGGTTATAGGAGTTGAACTTATAGCACAAAACTGTCCTGTTGGTTTTGCATTCACAGTAATTACGGAAGGCTTCAATTAAGGGTGCCAGCTTGTCTTGCTGTGTCGGTGTAAATTCCATTGTGCGGTAGACTTTCTGAGCTTCCGGGCCCGGTACGTGCAAACACACGCATGTTTGCACTTTCTCCGGCTTGGCACCTACACCTGCTGCAGTTGCATAGATTTCATAACTGCTGAACCATTTATACCAATTCGCAGCGAGGTTGTCATCTAGGTTGAGCGGTCCGGGCGGTTTTAATCCTGTAAGCGCCATGTTTGTCTCGGGTTCTGGATCTGACACCATGTAAGGAAGACTCCACGCCACGATGTCTCAGTAACAACTGGTTTATTTCTGTCCACTCCTTGTCTGCACTGGTTCCCCTGCCGGCGCACACATCGGTACCAGCTGATCATCTATATATAACCGCATACGTCACAGGGGCCATGGAGGCCCACACCGGAGGCCGCACTGCTGTGTCAGCAGGTGCCTCTGGTGCAGATATGACTGCGTGACAGGGGGAATTAAAAAGCCTCCGTAGATTTGTAGCGGAACGCACTGAGCGGCCAGTGCAGGCCGCACAGTTGGCTATGGCACCAGCACCGGTGGTACCGTCGACAGTGGTGGTGCACACGGCACCGGCACTGCCCTCAAATATGAATGCTAATGGAGAGGAGGAGTGCGCCACGCCGGGTAGTGGGGCACGGCCCAAGTCACTCTCACCAGGGTCAGGGGAGACATACGTAGGGTGTAGCTATTGTGCACATAACTACGACCGTGATTATGAGACTGCCCATGAGCAGCTGCCTGTACCATCAAGATCGGGCCCCAGCAGAGGCGGCCCTGTGCAGTCGGGAAACTAGGGGAGGCATCCGATCGGAGAACGTGCATCCAGATGGAATTTGGCGGAATTTCATTTGCAAGTCTCATCGATACTGGTGCCAGCAAGAGCATGATAAAAAGCAACTCAAATTGAGAGGATATGCAAGAGGTAAACTCCAGCAGGGCTTGAGGCTTCGCTCACTCTCAGGACATTTGATCCCTACAAGGGGAGTGGGGAAGGTCACACTGGTGGGAGTTGAGTGGGAGTTTTGTGCAGCCAGGGAGTTGCAGCATGATATCCTGATAGGGATGAATGTCTTGCAGCAGTCTGTTGCCGTGCTGTCCTACACGGATATGAGTATTATCCTGAATGGTGAGGAGCAGAGGTGGTTGGGCACAGAAGCTACATGTGCTAGTGTGTCGGGGGTAGTCTCGGAGGTGGAGTACTGGAGGGAAAAATTCCCCACAGTGTTCCCCATCCAGGGGGCTCCGATGAATACTGCGGATGTGGTGGAAATGACCATCAAAACTGGGGATGCCCATCCTATCAATGAAAGACCATATAGAATTCCACTCTCAAAAATGAGACTGGTAGAGGAAGAATTGGAGAAGATGTTGAAAGAGGAAATAATAGAACCAAGTCACAGTGCATGGGCGAGTCATGTAACGGTTGTTCCGAAAAAGGATGATTGTATTAGGTTATGTGGGGATTATAGGCACTAAATGAGGTGACTCATAAGGATGCCTACCCGCTACCCAGAATCCAAGACATCTTTGACCAATCAAGGGTGCAAAAGTCTTCACTACAATAGACCTAAAGTCAGGATATTGACAGGTGAAAATGCACCCAGACAACAGGGAAAAGACTGCAATCAGTACCCACAGGGGGGGGGGGGGTATGCAGTGCATAATACTGACTGGATACAGGGTGATAGGGGTAATAAAAGCACTCAGGTTGTATGCATGGGTACGAATAAGGGGATGACTAATGGGAACGGTATTTGTGTGTCTCGCCCGTATTTTTTTCCCGGCTTCCTGAACAGGAGGTGAGACAGGAAGAACCTGGGCCGGTAATGACAATGAACCCGGCACGCGGGGGCAAATGCACCGGTGGGCCAATAACAGAGGTCGGTGACGCACCAGGCAATGACGTGAACCCAGCAACGCATGGCGGGTGGTAGGGTGACTCCGCTTGACGTGACGTGGGAGCTGAACTACCGCCGGACGGTGACCGGTGTGATTAAACGCCCACCGCCAGTCAGCACAGACAGTCACACTGCCCAAGTGCTGCGCTCTCACACCCGCGAGAAGACCAGACTGACTACGCCTGTCCCAGACCCGCAGGAACAACACTTAGCAAAACGCACCTGTATTACTTGTGTGGAGATGTTCTGTGGAGATTCCAGGAGGAGAAGGTATTAGTTTGTGAAATTGGATATTTTTGTTTGATTTAGGGTGTGTGCCGTTGTATACATGGGCACTTTGTCATATATCAGAAATAATTGCCACAAACTTTGTGTCCACCTCAGCATTTCACAAACATTGTGTGAATCCCAGCATCAGGTGAGCATTTCCACAAACATTGGGTGCTAAGATATGTTTACACAGACATTGTGTGAATTCCAGCATCAGGTGAGGATTTCCACAAACATTGGGTGCTGACATATATTTACGCAAACAGTATGTGTATTCCAGCATTGGGTGAACATTTCCACAAACATTGTGTACTGACATATTTGCACGAAAATTGTGTGGATTCCAGCACGAAGGGAGTCATTTTCACAAACATCACATGCTGGTAGGCTGTACAGAGACATTGTGTGGTATTTTCCCTCGTGACAGTGATTATTTAAATATAATATTTTTGTAATCCTTATTATTATATTTGTGTTCTTGGTATATGCTCGTCCTGGAACCTAAGGCGTGTTTTTAAGACTGAAATTGAGTTTTTATCGCTTCAGGACCCTCCGGATGCAATTGATTGATTGATTGATTGGTGGTTGCTTTACGCCGTGTCGGCAGCATAGGCCATATTCATGGCGAGAAATGTTTGTTTTTTGCTCAAAACCATCGCTTTTACATGTAAAGGCAGACAATCAATTATGTGCCAATAGACACTCATTAAATTAGAAAGCTCACAATCATGTATTTGTGGTCAAGGGAAACAAATTCCCATAAAAAAAAAAAGTGTTATTAATAATTGATAGAATCTATTTAGTAAACTATATGAGGTGGTACAGTCCAGCTGCCCTCAAAAAGGCAGGGACTGACACCCAATACATTCAGGGGGAGGTTCCCCCTTGAGCAGCAAAGCATGTGTAAGCCACGAGTGGCCAATACGACCACTTGGTCCCGCCGACCTCCCGCATGAGTCTGTGGTGGCTTTCCCACAGATGGTTCAATTTCTTTAAGTTTATTAATGTTTTCATCCCACTCATGCTGCCATTTGGATTTTATGTGGGTGGCTATTAGTGGTTTCAGATCAGAGTGAGGGATCGGACACGGTTCAAGATCACAGTTCAGGGCCTTCTTCGCAGCCCGATCAGCTTGTTTGTTTCCAGGCACCCAGCACAGGAGGATGTCATACCCATCCATTGTCAGTTGGTAGAATAGGGTGATTTGTTTTCAGTCCAGCAACAGCCAGGAGGCAAGAGAACGAATCACTGTATATAACATAGTTAGTGTGGTTGGATACCTCGATACACTCCAACGTGAGAAGAAGTGCTCCGGCTTCTGCAGTGAAAATTGAGCTCTGACGCCGGGTGCAATTAGATTGCATTCAGGAGTTGTCCAGATTGATTGCAGCAGTTTGGATTTTTCATCGGGTACCACGTGAGTGTTCGTCGAATATAGTAGTGTGGGGCTGATATTGGGATCTGCCCAGTCTCACTATTAAAATAGTTCAACAGGACACAACTTCCTTGTGATTTATCACCGAGAAACTGGATTTCTTTATATTCAAGTCAAGTTGTACCATGTAGGCCTTGTAATGGCACATACGCATCATTTGGTGCTGCCTGCTTCTGGGCAGCAGCAGCGACCTCTTTAAGGAGGATGGTGTCCTAGTTAGGGGCCAGGGTGAGGTGAGGACAGTGTCGGCTGTGTGGCAGCTGGTCATATTGATCACACTCCCAAACCGGCCACCTGTGGAGGACTGGTTCTCACAGGTACAGGACCATGTGGACAAGTTGACTCAGAACAGACATATTGTATGCACTTCTTTTGTGGCGGAACCAAAATTAGGGGGATGAGCAGGGACGCTGTATAAATTTTAAAGTCGCTGGAGCTTGCCATTATAGGGTTTCTAATTACCTACCGCTAGCCTTTCCCATGCCTTCCTGCCCAATCTGCAATGGCACAAGTAAGGGGGGGGAGGATTTAATTAAACATTATGCGCCTCTCTGATTCCTGCTTGTTGGAGTACAAGTATAGGGGGGGGGAAGCTGATTCCTGCTTGCAAATGAGCCCTCAGTAGCAAGTAAGTGGTGGAGGATTGAATTCATTATATTATGCGCCTCTCTGATTCCTGATTCCAAAACTGGAGTGGATATAGCCATGGGCAGGTCATAGCAGACACCTGACCCATCGGGTGCAGTGTGAGCCATAGGCGAGCTAGCTACTCGGCCTGCTCACAAAACCGCACCGGACGTTATCATCCAGCAGATACGGGTCCGTGTGTGCGATGGAGGAAATCTGAGAGAGAGACGACCTGGTGTAGGATGGAGGGTGTGGTAACATGCTGTGTGTTCATCACCTCCCTCCATTTGCAAGTACTCTTGGGCTAGTGTGTGGCAGGGACGTGATCCGAGCACCAGTCTGCAATTGTTTGTAGGTGTAAACCAAGGATGTGGTTTTGGCTAAATCCATGATATCACGGTCAGATCACGATATCACGGTCAGATCACGGATCCATAATTGGTGGCCGAGCATCCAATCAGTGGTAGCGGTGCCCGACAGGCTGCAGATTGTGCGTGGTCGCACGACAGGACCGATCCCGATGCGGTGTCGCTGGTGTGGGTGTCGTCGGCAGGATGCCACATCATTCTTGGATGATATTATCATTGTTGTTGTGGTATGCAGGTATAGCAATACCTCAGGGAGTTTGACATCCCTGCCTTGCAGAGTTGTAAACCACTGCCTTGTGGTACAGGTTCTTGACAGAACCGAAGGCTAAGGGAGCAAACCCTAAACAGAAAACCATGTCACTGTGGCAGCATTAAGGGCGGTTGATGTATGGAACTCCCAACATCTCCCGACCAGCCACTGCAGGGACAAATAGTTTTGAGCCTGTCTTGACATGTTCTTGCCAGTGTGAAACCTCTATTTGCTCCCCGAGAGAGTGCCGCTGGTAACTTGCAAAAGCCAGCATCACTTCAACACTTTGGCAGGCAGCTTTCATGAAATGGTCATGAGGATGTCATCAGACAGGCTACCAAAGCAGTTCCGCTATTCTCAACTGTCTTCTGGTTACAGAAAGAGAGGGCGCCCTCATCCCCGGTTCAAGGATACCATCAAGAGAAACCTGAAGCTGAGAGACATTAAGACCGACTCATGGATGCAACTCTCACAGCAGAGAACTAAATGGAGAGCGGCAGTCAAGTAATGAAAGCAGTCTTTGTCGCATCGCGACCGACAGCATGATGATGATGATGTTGTGGTTGTTAGTTGTTGTTGGAGGTCGCATGGTATCGCCGGTGCAGCACGGAAGCGAGTGTGGTATCGCGGTTGGATCCCGGGTCCTTAATTGGATGCCGAGCATCCGATCGTGGTAGCAGCGCCGGGCAGGATGCTGACACCGACCTCCACCAAGGTAGTCTTGTACGGGGTTGGCTGAAATTCAGCAAGGTCTGATTAACATTTTTTTATATTTATATATACCATAGAAATGTTAGTGATCCATGTTTCGTATTTCTATTCGAAGCGGCTTACCCGATTTATCGGAACTTGAGTAGAGTTCAGCTTGAGTTTTAAGGGGCCTGGGTCCACAGGAGAATGAGCAAATGCAATATGGACACTGACAGAGTGTAGGAATATATATTGTTACATAGACCTGGGGTAGGTAACGCTAACGACAGGCTGCGTGAGGAACGTGGTCCCACTGCGCTGTCCGGATGCGCTATGGCGACCGGCATCGTTGTGTGAACACCTCGTGCTGGGGGAAATTGTGTGGTATTGCATGCACAGCGCCGGTCAGGGTGTGGCGTCACGGTTGGATCGCGTCCTGAAATTGTGCTGGGGGGATCGCTATACTAATATGCAGTTAGATCCTTGCGTTTTGGCTACCTTTTCGACTCCGGCTACCATTCCCGACTACCAGCTCCTCAACTCTCCCGAGTGTGTGATCTCGGGCCTTGTGTTTGATGAACCCGTTCTTCATGATGAACGTGTTTCATGTAATGTACTTCGCGACCATTTGTATGATTTTGTTGGCGCCCCTAGTTTGGCCGCCCACTGTAATGACCGTGCTTGTGGCACGACTGGCAACCACACTTACACCAGCGAATCTGCTGCTGACTCATCGGTTATTATTGACAAGCCTCCTACTTGTATGCCACAGTGCCCACTATTCGCTTGTAATTGGTTATCTTTGCCTTGGGTGGAGGGTAGTGTTAATTTTACTGCCTTCGATAAACTCAGTTCTTCAGGCAAACCTATTGTATTAATTGTTTCCCTTGCCTGCAGGAATGCTACTTGTACATGTGCCCATTACATAGGTCCCAACAGGGTTCAGTTTAAACCCTGTCGCATAATCCGCGAATGCTTCTTCCGAGGATCTGTGGTTTATGACTGGGAGTTTATACTCTATGGCTCCCTCTTTGGTTTCAAAGGCATTAACCCCAGTTGCGCTGCAAATTATTTGGCCCCTTCTCGTCCTACACGAGATGGTGCAGAAAAAAGTTTTATTAATAAGAAACTTATTTCCTAGCCTAGCTGCGGTTATATTAGTCAGGCCGACTCAGCCCCAGTGCACTCATAATGTTTTCGCTGTCCCCAAGTCAAGCGGCGAGGGGATGCGCACCATTATCGACCGCAGCAAGCCCAGCGACCGCTCTGTGAATAACTTTGTCGATGAGTGGTCGCATACCTTCTCTTACCAAAGCGTTGGTGACCTAGTCGACCAGCTCCTATGTGAAGATTACATAGCTACTATAGACATTAAGGATGCCTATAGGGCCATCAATATCCATCCCAGTGACCGCCCTCTCCAGGCGATTAAATGGGACTTCTGTAGGGGGGGGGGGCCAGAAACATTTGTTGATAACTGCCTATGTATGGGGCTCTCCTCTAGCCCGTATATTTTCAACCGCATATCTGATTTTGTTGCTCGCTGTGGCAGGCTCGATGGAGTAGACAGATATGTTGACTATCTAGATGACCTTGCCGTTATAGGCTCCTCATTTGAGAACTGCTTAATTAACCAGCAGAAAATTGCTGCCGTTCTTCGTAGGATTGGGGTCTACCTAAGCCAGCCCAAACTGCAGGCGCCAGCCCAGTGTGCAAGATTTCTTGGTATTGAAATTGACAGTGTCCTTCTCCAGCTCTGTCTTCCCACTGATAAGATCCTTAAACTTAAAAATGTACTTTCCAGTTTTCTCGGCAAGCGCAAGGCCTCTCGTAAGGACCTAGGGAGGCTAGGCGGCCGCCTTGCCCATTGTGCTACTGTCGTCTGAGGGGGTCGCTCCTTCTCAACCAGGGTCTATGACGCGATCCGGCAGCTGCATAAACCCTATTACAAATTCCGCCTCAACAAGGAATTTAGGTCAGAGCTGAAGTGGTGGCTTAACTATGTTGACACTTTCAACGGCTACGCAAAAATCCTCGGTCCCCACGCAGCTGTTGTTTCAGTCTACAGTGATGCCTCTGATTGGGGCTTCGGAGCGACCCACTCGGACGACTGGTTGGTCGGCTCTTTTTCTCCAAATGAGCACGACTTGGGGCCTGAGGTCGGCCACCATGATGACGAGGCGGTGGGGGTCGGACCTGAGATGCATATAAACCAGAAGGAGATGTGGGCCGTCATCGCTGCTGCCCTCCGCTGGGCAAGACAAAGGGGTTGTGTTCGCTACGGACAATAATACTGTTCATGCTGCGCTTGCCACAGGCCATTGCATTAACAAAACCATCATGTGTTGGGTTAAAGAGCTTTTCTGGATCTCTGTTAAGTTTAACTTTGATGTGAAATCTGTTTACATTAGGAGCGCCGACAACACTATCTGTGACGCTTTGAGCAGGTGGCAAGATGTCACTAGCAAGTAATGCATTGTTCGCGCCGATCCTGCCGGTCGTCTGCGTTGTGTGCATGTATTCAGCGATTAACTTTATCTTTACAGGTCTAACCGAACTGGAGGGACAGGTCAGAGTCATGTGCGACCAGTTTTACTCTTCGAACTCGAGAACAACTTGGTGTATGCAGGTGCGGAAATACCTCTTCTTCAGTGAGGAGTTCCGCGGCCTCCTGTCTCCACTACCCTGCCCCTCCTCACAGGTCGCTATGTATGTGGATTGGCTGGCTCGAACCCTGAAATACTCCTCCATAACCAATAACCAATTACATCAGTGCACTCCAACTTTTTTTAAAAATCGGAATGAATGAATAAATGCTTAACGGCATATCAGCACACTAAGGGCTATACAATGCCATCAAAAATGTCTTAAAACCGATTAAACAGTCCAATGTGCTTTAAAAACGATAAAACTAAGGCAGTACTAACAGTGTCAAATAAACATTTCATAATTGCTACATTAAAATACTGCGCTCGAACATTTGCAAAGTCAATGCATTCAATCAAAATATGTTTCACAGTCAGAGGCACTCCACATGGTATGCATTCTGGCTGGTCTTCTGCTTTAAAAAGGTGACTATTAGTCAAATAGCTATGTCCAATTCGCATACGTGCAACAACGGTCTCTTAGCGTCTATTTCTATGACAAGCACCTGAAAATTTGCCAAGGGTGGGCTGAATTGCATGAAGCTTGTTCATGACAGCTTCATCCCATTGTAATTGCCACTTTTTCCTTATGAGTGCACTAATGTGCCTTTTGAGGTCTGTGTGAGGAATGGGAAGAGGTGTAATGCATTTGTCGAGAGCTTCTTTGGCAGCCACGTCTGCAGCCTCATTTCCTCGAATGCCAACATGACTCGGCACCCAATAAAAAAGCACAGTTTTGTGAAGTCCTGAACATAAATAATGTAACCTTTCTAAAATCTTGTGGATCAGAGGGTTCTTCCAATCCTTGCTCTGAATAGCTTGTAGGCATGATTTGGAATCCGAACATATCACAAATTTTCTATGGGAAGAGGTTTCTACATGGTCCATTGCTAAGAATATGGCATCAAGCTCTGCTGAATATATCGAAGCACCCTTTGGTAATCGCTCCGAGAAGGTGTGCTTGCCCATGACAGCTGCCGCTGCAGCTTTGTCATCCTTGTAAGAACCATCTGTGTAGATGAACTTATGATCAGAATGTATGTCTTTAACCTCCCTGAACATACTGTTGTAGATCAGAGGGTCAGTTGAGTCTTTCCTTGCTTCAGAGAGAGTCAAGTTCACATTGACAGCGTATGTCCAAGGTGGTGTGTCTGGATATTGGAATTTTGCAATGTTATCTACATCAAACTTGAGTGTTTCTAATGATTCCTTAATACGTATACCGAAAGTTGGAATGGCCTTGGGTTTATTAGCAAAGAGTGTTTCATTACCTGGGTTGAAAATGCAGTCATAGGCAGGGTTGCTGGGATTTGCTGCGATCTTGGATGCATACTGTAGAGCGAGCTTTTCTCTCCTCAGCACAAGTGGAGGTTCCTCTGCTTCTACACTAAGACTCTCCTCTGGTGAAGTTCGAAATGCTCCAAGACAGAGTCTGAGTCCTTGATTTTGAATGGGTTTCAACATTTGGATGTATGACGGTCTGGCTGATCCATAGACCATGGAGCCATAATCAAGCTTTGATCGGACCAGTGCACGATAGAGACAGAGAAGAGTGGTGCGGTCGCCCCCCCAATTGGTATGAGCAACAACTCTCAGGAGGTCTAGAGCTTTTTGACATTTCTTTTTGACATATTTAATATGCGAAATAAAATTCAATTTCTTGTCAAAAATGACACCCAAGAATTTGGTTTCTTCAACCACAGGAATCTGTGTTTGGTTGAGATAGATCTCTGGGTCTGAGTGTACACCCCGCTGTTGACAGAAATGCCAACAGCGGGGTGTACACTCAGACCCAGAGATCTATCTCAACCAAACACAGATTCCTGTGGTTGAAGAAACCAAATTCTTGGGTGTCATTTTTGACAAGAAATTGAATTTTATTTCGCATATTGCCATTGGACTTGGAGGGTAACATCAACCTAAACTGGACCCAATGGATCGATTCCTATCGGATTTACGCGGTGGCAGCCGGAGTGGCTGCGAAAGCTGAAAAAGTTCAGTGTTGCGTGTTCTTACACATCGCAGGAACTGAGGCTAAAAAAATGCATAGGACGTTCGACATTGCAGGGATTGACAAGGACAAAATTGAAGTATTGATAGAAGCATTTCGTCTTTATTGCGTAGGAAAGACAAACATTACGGTGGTAAGATACCAATTTAACTCTTTAAACCAAACAAGTGAGAGCATGGACACGTATATTCGGAATCTTCGAAACCGTATTTCATACTGTCAATACGGGTCGCTTGAAGAGTCCATATTGTGTGATAGAATAGTGTGCGGGGTCAGGAGCCGTATTTTACGGGATCGTCTGTTGCAAACGAACAATTTAACCCTAGAACACTGTATTAACATGTGTCGTTTGAGTGAACACAAATCTGAGTTAATAAGTGAGAGTACGAGGATGTTACACAGTGAGAACATTGATGCAATTTCAAAACTAGAAAGCGGCGTGACGTCACAGCGCCGGTCGGCGCCATGGAGACGAACGTCGCAACAACAAAACTACCGTTCAAATAGTTCAACACCCAAATGTCAGAATTGTGGGTATCAACACTACCAGGGGCGGTGTCCTGCCAAGGATAAACAGTACTCCAGATGCGGGAAAACAGGACATTTCGTCAGGATGTGCAGAAAACATAACCAATGGAGTACCGCAGTAAATGAATTGAATATGGATAATCATGACGAACATGATGACTGGACTCATGGATACGAAGGATACGATCAACACGACTTGTTCGTCGGTGCGGTAAACAATGACGACGGGACGAAAGCAGGGATTTGGTACACAAGCATCAAGATCAAGGACGTCATGGTCAAGTTTAAACTCGACACAGGTTCTGAGGCTAACATAATCCTGAGACGATTATTTGATAGGATAGGTGGGATAACTCTATCCCCACCTCACTGTCGCCTAGTCACGTATTCAGGTCAGCGCATACATCCGATTGGAGAATCGTGGATCGAGATCCACGGTCACCCTTTAAAGTTCCAAGTGACCAGGGAGGGGAGCCCCCTTCTAAGCAAATGTGCGTGTGTGGACCTGAACTTAATTTCAAGGGTGGATTCCATTTCGGACGTGATGGGCCCAGGAACACGCGCTGATGAACTGGTAAATATTTATGCTGATATGTTCAATTGCCTTGGTAAAATAAAAGTCGGTGCTCACATTCATGTCAATACAAATGTACCCCCTGCTGTTGATGTACCTAGGAGAATACCCCATGCAATAATTCAAGATGTACGTAATGAATTAGATAGGATGTTAGCATTAGGAGTAATAGTGAAACAAACAGTACCAACTCCATGGGTCAGTTCCATTACCATTGTGAGGAAACCTGGCAAGATAATGATTTGTTTGGATCCTACAAAACTGAATAAAGCAATTTTAAGGGGCCCTTATCCCACCCGTACAATTGAAGAGGTTGTTGCAAACACAAGTGGGGCCAAAATATTCCCGGTGATAGATGCTAATAGTGGGTATTGGCAGATCGAATTAGATAAAGAAAGCTCTCATTTATGCACATTCAACACACCGTGGGGCAGGTACAGGTATACACGTTTACCTTTCGGAATAAAAACAACTGGCAATATATTTATAGAATAAATGAATGGCATACTGGGAGGGTTAGAAGGTGTTAATGTGATCACGGATGATATTTTAATATATGGCAAAAATATTGAAGAACACAACAGTAGACTAAAAAAGGTTTTTGAAAGAGCCAGAAAATTCAATTTGAAACTTGACCCGAAAAAGTAACAGGTTAACAGGTTAACTATGTTGGTCATTTGATAACAGCAAATGGACTATTGCCTAACAAAGACCGCATCCAGGCCATTATTGATCTGCCAACTCCTCAGGACAAGAAAGCAGTGCAAAGCTTTCTGGGGATGGTGGGCTACGTCAGTAAATTTATACCTAACATGGCGGAGTTAACCAAACCTTTACGGGTCATCTTAAGCAAAGATGTGGCATGGCACTGGCAGGAAGAACAGATAAAGTGATTTGAAACACTTAAACAGCTCTTAACAAAGGCCCCTATACTAAAGTATTTTATTGTCAAGGAAGACATAGTTTTACAAGTAGATGCGTCCAAATCTGGGCTGGGGGCAACGTTGTTTCAAGACAAAAGACCAGTTGCCATGGCATCAAAGGCTTTGGATAAAACCCAGTCTAATTATGCTGTAATAGAAAAAGAGTTGCTAGCTATTTGTTTCGGTTGTAAAAAATGTCACGAATATATATTTGGAAAAAGTGTAACTGTTGAAACTGGTCACAAACCGTTGGTAGCCATTATGGATAAACCAATACATACACTGTCTGCCAGGATGCAACGCATGAGGATGCGTTTGCAGAATTATGACATCTCAATTGTCCATATTAAAGGCACCCTAATGTTTTTTGCAGACACATTGTCCAGAGCACACACAAGGGTAACAAGCCCTGATGAGTTGTTCGACGACGACATGACGGTGGCTGCAGTCGACATAGACCATGACATTGTAAACAAAATCAAACTAGAGGTAGCAAAGGATAGCACTCTACAGAGAGTTATATTTTTAACTAAAGAGGGGTGGCCCAAGCATGACAAAGGTTTGCACCCGATGTAAAACCATTTTTTACTTACAGATATAACATTTCAATACAAGACAACATCGTACTAAAAGACAACCGCATTATTATCCCCAACACATTACAAAAAGACATGTTAGACAGGATACATGAATCCCATTTGGGTATAGTAAGGTGCAAGCAATTGGCACGAGATACCATTTTTTGGCCTGGATTAGGGAGTCAGATTGAAGATAAGGTATCACGCTGTCAAATATGTCAGGGGTTGCGGAATAAGCAGGCCGCTGAACCGTTGATTAATCATAACATAATGGACATACCGTATTATAAAATTGGGGTCGACCTGTTTTATGTGGACAACACAACATATTTGCTCTTGGTCGATTATTACACAAAGTTCCCAGAAATTGTGAAATTGACGAGTACTACAAGTCTGTCTATAATAGCTGCTATGAGACAAGTATTTGGAAGATACGGTATACCCAGATATGTAGTTTCAGACAACGGCCCCCAGTTCAGCAGTGCTGATTATTTAACATTTGTGAATGAATATGAATTTATTCCCATATTTTCGAATCCAATGTTTGCACAAAGTAACGGTCAAGTGGAGAGGTATGCACAGACTGTTAAACGCATGATAAAAAAGTCAATAGTGGACAATAGAGACGTAAACATTGCACTACTAAATTATAGGAATACCACTTTGCAGGGCATGGCTGTTTCTCCAGCTCAGTTGTTAATGTCTCGGACACTCAGATCAAAAATCCCCATTTTAGACAAACATTTAAGACCAAAAACACAACCATCGAAACAAGACGAAATACATCACAGACAACAGATACAAAAGAAATACTATGATCAAAATGCAAGTCCTGGACACAAAATTTTGAACATAGGGGACAGCGTCCGATATCTCAACCAAAGGGGAGAGTGGCAGGTTGGCAAAATTGTAAAGGCAGGTACACCAGGTCCACGTGACTACGTTGTCCTAAATGCTCAAAATCATTTGATCAAAAGAAATCGACAGCACATTTTAAAATCAAATACAGTAAATGCAAAACTACACACACCACACACAAAATCTGTAGTACAAGTTCCATATACGACTAGGTACGGCCGGGAGATTCGCCCGGTCAAAAGGATGGGATTCTAAGAGTCATATGAATGATGTGTGATAAAATTACAAAAGTCGTGTGAATAATATATCATAAGTGATATGTCCATGGAAGGTTCCATAATTTTGGCATGTTCATTGATATCGATTGTATTTGGTTGTCATATTAATAACTACTGCATTTTGGTAGTTGAGTTCACACCATTGCCTTCACATTGCATGTATGCTCAGAATAAGTCGTTGAAACAGAATAGTATTTAATAGTGTTGTTGTTTTGGATATTACTAGACATTGGAATATGTGCTATACCCAGTACAGTTATAAATTATACATGTATACCGATTTGTACAGTACATGTAGTTGTTGAAAAGTGTGCATTTAAGCATGTATTTATCCCATATATATATATAGCAAGTCGTGTGATATCAAGTTACAGTACCAGATTATTAGTAATTTCATGTAATGCTACATAATTTATTAAGCCGTTCAGGTCAACTAGCTGGTGTGGAGGAAGTGATCTAATATGTTTGTGATACTAACCAGATAATAAATGAAACAAAGAATCTGTGAATTATTATACCATTAAGCATATGTTACATTTACAATGGAACAGAGTATTTACTATGCACCTTTGGGAGGGTGATGGAATTGTTGTGTATATATTTAAGAGGTGTAGTGTCACAGGTCAGCTGGAGTTAAGTTGTTCACACATATCTATATAGATATATCTCGGGTTTTATCACGAGCAGTTAACACAAGCATTTAATAGGTTTAAGTTAGGGTAAGCACATGTCACATACGTTTACTGATGGTGACCAATTTACTATGTAATTGATTAAAACTATAGAAGGGGAGATGTTATGTATCTAGGCCAATCCGGCAGGTACGGGGAACCAGCGGCATATGGATTGTAACCAAGGGATACATGAATCAAATAAAGGTCAGTTACTAACTGGAACTCAACGCGTCGACTCATATCTTACACACCCCACACACACCTACACCCCAACCACACACACACCTACACCCCCGCCACATCCCTAAACCCCCACCACATCCCTAAACCCCCACCACACCCCTAAACCCTCACCACACACCCAACACGCATCTACACCCCCACCACACACATACCTACACCCCTGCCACACCCCTAAACCCTCACCACACACCTACACCCCAACCACACACACACCTACACCACCACCACACCCCTAAACCCTCACCACACACCCAAGACACACCTACACCCCCACCACACACATACCTCCACCCCCACCACACACCACCACCACCACCACACACCTACACGACGAACACACACCTACACCCTTCTATCCAACCATAATCGCCGACTTGGACCGGAACGGGTGCTGCCACCTAGTGTATAGCGAGAGAACTGGCTCATGAAAGCTCCCCATTCCGGTGGCCCCAGTTCCGAACACCGAGCTCTGGGTAGAAAAACATTTTCAGCAGGTTAAAGTCAACCAAGATGCCCCTGCCTTCCAAATTCCTTCTGTGCGGGGGGGGTCTACAGGCCCCTAGACTATGGTACCCTCCAAGCAACTATAAAAATCTTCTCTGAAGAGGCCGGTGTAGACGCCTCCTCCTACTCATGTCACTCGCTCTGCAGGGGAGGGTGTACCTTCCTGTAATGATGTGTCAACACCTTGAGTTATGTAATGGAACTGTTTATTTCACTCCTCGGTTCCCAGCATGCCCCTCGTCGGGACTCACCTTGACAACTCCCTATGATACATAACATCTCCCTTTCATATTATAATTAACTAATACAATGAGGCTATCTACTTACCTCTACATACACACGGGATAGATATTTATCCATCCCAAATATTAAAAGTGACATTATATTATTATCAATAAGGCCTTAAATACCTAACCTTATAAACTAGTGACACTACATATTTTTAATCCATTTGTCACGTATTATTATGGAACATGTACGATTATGGAACATGCATATATTATATTATGGAACATATATATATTATATTATTATGGAACATGTATATATTATCTCTATGTCTTAATACTATGCAGCTAGTAACATTACTTATTTCCTCCTTTCTCTGTGTTTGATTAAATACGATGTATATAG
This sequence comes from Branchipolynoe longqiensis, assembly GCA_030323885.1. Taxonomy (NCBI): domain Eukaryota; kingdom Metazoa; phylum Annelida; class Polychaeta; order Phyllodocida; family Polynoidae; genus Branchipolynoe; species Branchipolynoe longqiensis. Next base: position 64,601,363 of record CM059198.1, read on the forward strand.
TAAATTCAATTACATTATGATCAATAAATATTACATGCATTTTTCGAGAACAACATATAAACATGTGATCGACATACAAATGTGTAAACTTTACCCAGACATATTCGTCCATAGTCGATTCGTGTAACATACAGAATAAAACAGTGTCTTAATGAAGCCTAACCTTAGGCTGTAGCCTGCGCAACTTATAAGTAACAATAAGTATTCTTAAGTACATGCATTACCGACAAACGATGAATACAATCGGCCTTTGAAGGCCATGTAGAATTACGGAAAGGACATAACTACAAGTAACGATAACAATTCCTTATGACATGCAGCATAGAAGGACCATGCATATAATTGTACTTCCAAGGCTCTGCCTAACATTAAGTGTAAGCTTATAACTTTACCATTTTATTTATTGTACATTCACTATTGTGATACCGTCTTTTTGGAATATCCCAACCTGGGTGGTTGCCTGACCTCTCTCCCATAGCGTGTCATATATGGTGTAGGTCGTCTGTCAACACTATCAGGAGTTTCTTTACATTATCTGCATGTGTGATGTTGTGTGTTTATTATACTGTCATACGACCTATTCTTGGGACATTTATAAATGTATTTCCTATTACGGCATAAAATGTGGTTGTCATCATTAATTATTTCGTAATCCCTTGCACCCGGTGTATGCGTTCCTACGATTCTCCCGACCTCCATTCATTGGTATGACTGCGATACCTGATATTGTCCCCTACATCAAGGGGAGTCAACAGGGATCCTGCATGAATATCAAAGTACTTTTTCTGTTGTATGCGAGCTTGTTTCATTATCTGCAATTTTGAACCCTGTACCTCTGGCATAAGACGAGAATCTAGTACGGGTAGTTTATTCCGTAGCTTTCGGGAAGGTGGTATTCTTGTAATTTATTAATCCCAGTTGGATGTCCCCGTCACCCCTGGTGGCTTTCTTTATCATTAATGTAATAGTTTGTACAAACCGTTCAACCTGCCCATTGCTCTGCGCGTGCATTGGGTTGGTATACACAGGGGTGAAGTCATACTCAATAGCAACATTTTTATATTCCATACTTTTGAACTGAGGTCCATTATCAGAAACAATGTAACGTGGGATCCCATACCGAGCAAAGGTTTGTTTAAGCATGTGTATTATAGCCTTGCTGGTGGTTTCATGCAATTCAATGACCTCAGGGAACTTTGTATAATAATCTATTAATAGAATGTATTCTTTACCGTTAACATGAAATATATCTATGCCTATTTTATAAAAGGGAATGTCCAAAATCTCATGATTGATCAGAGGTTCTTTGTGCTGAGCATTGATAAATTCTTGGCATATCGGACATCTGGAAATAGTATCCTCCAACTGTTTGGCCATGCCGGGCCAAAAAACGGTGTCTCTCGCTAGCTGTTTACAACGGACTATACCGTAATGAGACTCGTGAAGTTTGTGTAACAGATCCGATTGCATAGAACTCAGAATTACTAGCTGATCACCCTTCAATACTAAACCCTCTGTGGTGGTAATGTCTTGACTGTAAGTGCAGTACGGTTTTATAACAGGTCGTATAGGTGTTTTATTGTCTGGCCAACCATTTATAGTGAACTGAATTATTTCTTGCAAAGTGTCGTCAGTATGAGTCGCACCTCTGATGCGGTCTACGATATCATTGTTGATACCCAGTGCAGCTACAGACACGTCTTGATCGAACAGATCGTTCGGTTCAATACTCATGGTGTGGGCCATCGATAGTGTATCTGCAAAATAGAGCGTTGGCCCCTTAGCATACATTACTGTTAAATTATAATTTTGTAAATGCATCCGCATGCATTGCATTCTCGCCGACAACTCGTGAATGGGTTTCAGCATAATCAACACTAAGGGCTTATGGTCTGTATGTACAATGACTTCATTACCAAATAAATACTCATGAAACTTTTTACAACCGAAACAAATAGCAAGGAGTTCTTTTTCAATAATGGCATAACTAATTTGAGTTGCGTCCAGCGCTTTAGATGCCATGGCTACAGACTGGTCATTCTGCAACAGGGTCGCCCCCAACCCATACTTGGATGCGTCAACCTGCAAAACTATTGCCTCCCTTCTATTGAAAAATGTTAGGACAGGTGCAGTAGATAACAAGTCTTTCAGGATTTTAAACGCCTCGATTTGCAGTTCATCCCAGTGCCATGCTATATCTTTTTGTAATACCGTTCGCAATGGTTTAGTTATGGCTGCCATGTTCGGTATGAATTTCCCTACATATCGCATCATACCTAAAAACCTCTGTACAGCAGGTTTATCACCGGGATCGGGCATATCCAAAATTGCCTGGACCCTCTCTTTATTTGGTTTAAGACCATCAGCTGTGATTAAATGGCCAACGTAATTCACGCTGGTCTGGCATATTTTCGATTTCTTCGGGTTTAATTTAAGATGCACGAGACAAGACTGCTCCTAAACTCTTGCTATGTTCAGCAACCGTCATGCCATGTATTAGAATGTATTCAGATATCACATGCACCCCAGGCATATCTTTTAACAAATCGTTCATTTCCTGTATAGATATGTCCCCTGCCGTTTTGATCCCAAAAGGGAGTCTAGTATATCTGAAATGACCCCAAGGGGTGTTGAATGTGCAAAGCTTCGAGCTGGCCTCATCCAGTTGGATCTGCCAATAGCCACTATTAGCATGCAACACAGAAAAATACTGTGCTCCATGTATGTTCCCTACAACCTCCTCAATTGTACGTACAGGATAAGGTCCTCGTAAAATTGCTTTGTTTAGCTTGGTTGGATCTAAACAAACCCTAATTTTTCCGGGCTTCCTCACGATCGTTATCAAACTAACCCATGGGGTTGGTTTATTCTGCCTAACTATCACTCCCATATCTAACATGCGTTGTAACTCTTTTTGAACTTCCTCAGTTACAGCTATAGGGATACGACGTGGGGGATCAATAACCGGGCTTACGGTATTATCATTGTGAATGGTGGCAGTTAATTTTATTAACCCTAAACCAGAAAACACGTCAGAATATTTATTTACCATGTCTTTGGCCAAATCCGTAGACGCTACAATGTCACATCCGATATTATCGATCCGGGTTAACAGTCCTAAAGTCACACAAGCACTTTTCCCAAGGATAGCACTACCCGCATCCGTTACTTGAAACAACAGTTTGTGGCCCCTCACGGTTAAACGTAACTCTCCTGCAGGCTTGATTCATTGTCCGTTGTACGTCACCAAGCGGCACCTCGACGGCTGTAGATCAACACCGATTAGCTTGTCGAATACGTCTAACGGGAGCATGTTCGCCTCCGACCCTGTGTCCATCTTGAATGATACATCACCACTCCCAATGGTCATTGTTGTGTACCACAGCCCATCGGAGTTCTCATTGTCACAGTATAGGGCACCCACAAACAAATCGTAGTCCCGACTACCGTCTCCATGGTCACTATCTGCAATATATGGGTCAACGGACACTTCATTGACCGGGGCACTGCATGATTGTTTTAGCTCTACAAACTTTAATAAAGTGCCCTACTTTTCAACAGCCAGCACACTCCTTCCCCTTAGCCGGACAATTTCCATGTGGATGATTATAACCACAATTCCAGCACGGAAATCCATGGGAACCTGACTGTCGAAAAGGCGTGCTGTAGACTGCATCCAATGCGGTTGTCTCGTCATAGGCCAAAGACGACGTTCGGGAGCTGTCGCCACACTGCCGACACTGTCTTCACGTTGTGTTCTGTTAATCGACAATTGTGTACTTCTATGCTCACTCAATCTGCACATCTGTACGCATTTTTCCAATGACAATTGAGTGGTCTGTAACAAGCGATCTCGTAATAAATTATCCTTGACACCGCATACTATACGATCACACAGCAACGAGTCTTCGATGACGTCATAATGGCAATGTGTAATACGCGATCTGAGCTCTCGAATATAAACGTCCATAGTTTCATTAGTTTGATTGTATGTATTAAACTTATATCGTACGACAGTGATATTACACTTGCCTTCACAGTATTGTCGAAAAGCAGCTATTAATGCTCCAATTTTGTCCTTGTCACTTTTGTCAATCTTCAATGTCTTGTGTATTTTCTGCGCCTCTGAGCCAGCCATATGCAGGAACACGCAACACTGTACTCGCTCTGATTTTGATGCGGCACCTGATGCAACTGCGTAAATGTCATACAAGGTGATCCACGACCTCCAACCGACAGCCATATTGTCGTCAATATTTAGTGGACCTGGGGATCTCAATCCAGTCAAAGCCATGACTCGTATTTCCCCTTAAACATCTGACACCATATAATGATGTGTCAACACCTTGAGTTATGTAATGGAACTGTTTATTTCACTCCTCGGTTCCCAGCATGCCCCTCATCGGGGCTCACCTTGACAACTCCCTATGATACATAACACTTCCTTGCCCTACAAGTGGCGTCTATTGACTGATCAAGGTCCGCGGCGACTGGTCCTCGGACTGCGTCTATAAATACATTGTTTGAACTCTGGTCGACAACATCGTTGCGGATATTAAGGTTGCTACAGCTCTCTCCGTCTTGATCTAATTATTCTCTGTTTGGTTGTGTCTCTGACTTTGGCATTTGAGGCCCAGCCAGCTGCATTACCCTTCTTATACTATTGTTATCTATTGTAATAAACGATGTACCCACCAACACTGTGTTGCCGTGCTATTCTTACACCCACGTATATACAACGTATAGGCGGATGTAACTGAATTGCACCATGCTGCCACCCAGGGGCTCCTGGGGGGCTCACAGGACAGTACACGGCCAACCCGCCAGGTGGGTCCGGGCCCTCCTTACACCTGGTTGCCTCAGTGTGTCACGACCAGTCAGTGCAGCCACACTACCCTTTCAAAACTTGTTCTTTTATTCTTCATATTGATTTAGGTAGTGCATTTGAGGCCCAGCCAGGTGCATTACCCTTCTTATACTATTACATTAGGAAACTGATGCACCTTTTGGTTTGTGAAATGGTTTGTGAACTGGTTCATGAAAGTAGGCAAGTAGGGCCTACTGTAGACAAGTACAAATTCAGATGGATAAGTGAAAATCACTTCAGAATTGTACAGCAGACAAGTGAAATTTGTTGCTTATTTCTATCACTGAACAGTAATTCTTCCCTACCATTTGTTTATACTTGTATGATGCGTTATGCATCACATATATATATCAGTGACCCCCATAGAGATCTTTCTCGGCTAGTAGGTGGTCCAGTTTTGATATTTCATGAAGTTATTGCTCGTGCAGGACCTTGCAGACCCTCATGCATTCTAGATCATATATGCAGCTTGTGCTCTTGCATTCTGTCCAAGTGATTGATGGTATTTATCCACTGTGTCTAATTATTAAATTAGCCTACCAAAACAATGTATTATGAGGAGAAACAATGTGATTAGGGATGGCTGGAAGCTCAGTGCTTTGATACTGACACAAGATTATTCAGAAGAATAACTATTTACAAGAAAGCAACAATTTTTGTCTTTAAACAACAAAAAAACAGGGGCGCAATAATTGTGTTGAATCACATCTCACTAGCTTGGTTCCCCCGCCACAGACAAGTCCTTATGCTTGGCACAAAACATGATGTCAGAGGACCATATATGGAAGCCATGTAGGAAGGGACCAGTGTAGGTGTTATTCCAAGTGACATGCACTACTCTGCAGCGGTGCCTTCAAAGCATTAAGCCGGTGATCCATCAATGCATTAAGCTTATAACATATAGCAATCCCAGCATCTATTTCTGTATCAATATTTATATGCCCTAAACATACATTATTCAAATAAAACTTTTAAAGTGAGAGGCGGGTACATAATTATTGCATAATATAACAGCTATTTATGGCTTATGGGCTTAAGCCTTGACTGCTCTGCCGCAGCGTGGCTCATTTGCGGAGGAATACCTACACTGGTCCCAATGACATCATGCTTTGTGCCAAGCCTAAGGTCTGTGCCCGAAGTAGAGACTAAGCTAGGCATCTCACCTGAGTAGCAGCAGAGTGCTTGGAAGAAAATATACACAGCAAGGATGGCGATAATAAAGATGAACATGGTCATTACGATAATAATATCCAGTACATCCCTGAACACTAGAAGGAAAGGAGCGTATTGTTAAAGCCACAGTTGAATGAAAATATCAATATTTCTAAATTAAAATGCATACTTAAATCGGATTTTACATGTCCAACCCCAACAATGTTGCAACCTTTAAAGATTTTAATTCTGTATATAAAGAATATTAAGTCTATGTAATTAAAAGTAAAGCAAAGGTTGTTTTAGTTAACGACGCCTCTAGAGCACAACTAATCTCCTGATCTCCTGCATGCAAGACCCACACTCTACTGATTTGGCCACTGCGCTGGTCATTTTAAAGGGTCAACCAAATACTCTACTATAGTAAGGTGAGTGATACGCACATCTCTTACTGGAAATATTGTATTCCTGCTCATATGATTGGATCCAACATCAAGTGTGCAAATATAGTTGATTGCTTGTTTTGCTCTATCATTTTTTGGAAATTACACCATTTTCCTGTTTTATTTTCCTTTGATTTTACACCGAGATCCCAGTGGTTGGACATATTCATAACTATATAAGTTAAAAATTGACAGTCCGAGTGGGTCTGGATGCGATAATGACCAGACACCACTGGACTATAAGGAGTCAGAGTCGCTGACAGGTGGCGCCGGAGTCGCCAAACCTGAAACTAATCGGTTTATATAGACTAGCTGCGGTTCGGAGAGAAGACGAGGAGTGGTGGGAAGCCTCATTTACTTAGAAGGGGCCCTTGGCCAAGCAAATAATAGCCCTACCTAATAAATATTAAAATCTGGAGTTCATGTGACTCCGGACAAACAGGTTGGTGCGTGACCTTAACGGTATTGGCGCCAGCCTCAAGTAGCAGGACTGGCCCACAGTAAATAATGCCTTTGATATGATTATTTAAATAAATAAATAGCATGCAGAATAATATATTAAATGCGAATCAATGCTCCCCCCATTATACTCAAGTAATAAATGATATATCACATAAATTCGGCTACAACCTGGAAGAGAGGAAGACAAGACAGAAGACGAGGAGTAGTTTGAAGCTTCATTTACTTAGATGCCCTTGGCCATGCAAATAATAGCCTAAACTGGCAGGCGATCACCCAGCCCCAACCACTCCTACATCCCTTCCTCTACAACCGCCAGGGTAGCAGCAACCTGAAGATCGTTGATAATACGAGTCAGAAGTCTAGGCACCAGACATTGCACAATACTTAGAACGTTACAACAGCTTGGGTCCAAACATTCAAATTATAATTTCCAGTGACTCATAAGCAATATGCTTTTAGAATTGTTTAAATATTCCAAAATAGGTGTCTCATCAGGGGTTCAGTCAGGGAGAGGTCATGAGGCAGCAGTTACCATAATTAAGGGGTACTTTACTAAAACACAAACACCAGATCATTTCTCTGATCACTTAAATATAAAATCTCCAAATGTGTTCTTTAATAATACATATATTTGTCAGTTTAACAATACCACCATGACATGAGGTGCAATATATCAAAATCATTTGGTTTTAATGTCAATTCAATCCTTAATTACTCTTAAATGAAACACCAAATGTGACTGATGGTGTGACTGAAATCTAATTAACTAATCGGTCAAACTGCAGCTGCAATCAGGTTCATCCAGCTGATAAAAGTCATTCTCCCCCCCCCCCCCACACACCCATACCCAGCGACTGTGAGTGGGCATGTGTGTGCATACCACCCGGCCAGAGAGCGGGGGTATTTATTTACCAACTTACCAAGTCGTTGACATAACACCCCCCAACCCCCAACCCCACCCCCACTGTGGCACCCCACATACACCTCCCCTCCCCCCACTATCGACACTTGCAACTCAGTGATTTAACTCCTGATTTAACTCGCCGACCCGCACCACCAGTGAACAAATACACAATAATAATAAACAAGTCTCATCTAGTACTTTAAGATAAAAGGGGATGTTTTAGTTGATGTTGCTGTATGATGATTATGCATGAGATGATTATGCATAAGATGTATAATTATGCGTAAGATGTATAATGTGATGATGCATAAGCTGTATAATTAGTGATAATATTTATATATTTATGTCAGGATAATGTGACGGTGTCAGATATTGGTTCATGGTACCAGCAGCCTGATTTTCCAGTGGGGCAGCACAATAAAATCGTGAAGGGTGTGCACTGTCATAAGTTGGTACCTGTCCTGGTATGACCATTGATGTTGCTAGGACATAAAACAACAAACAACAAGGACAGTTATTACATATGTGTCTCTGCATACCTAAAAATTATTATGTCGATATATCACCAAATGCATTGCACCAATTAAATGACTATCAGCCACATTTGTTGTTTCATATAAGAGTAATTAACAATTGAATTTACATTAAAACAAAAGGAATTTGAGGTATTGCACCTCATATCATGGGGGTATTGTTAAACTACCAAATCATATTTATATTATTAAACACAACTTTTTCAGATTTTATATTTGTGATCAGGGAAATGATCTGGTGTTTGTGTTCTAGCAAAATGTCCTTCTCCTACTAGTGAAAAAACTCAATATCTCATGTAGCTTCACTAGTTCATCAGCTGGCAATGTGAGTTCCAGTGACTGTGTGTCGATATCTATACTTAAAAACCTAATCTTCCTGGCTGGAGAGATTAGCTTTTTGAAAACTAATAAAATAAACCAGCCTCCTTAAAAGAGTTATAACACAGCGCTGGAAAACCCCTGACAATACAAAAATCGTCTAAGTAGTTAATAATTCTACTCACTCCCTCTCTCAGTAGTATAGAGAGGACTGATATAGGTCCATGTTACGTAATCGTCCCGTGTCAGAGGTCCAATGCGGGACAATGACATTAAATGAACCCTCTGTGGTTAAATGATGCATGGCCTGCGTGCAGGATGGCCATCTGTTTTAGGTTGAACTCATTTGACCTTTTAGACTGGATTGATGACATCACTGTTCTACCTTGCAGGATGGCCATCTGTTTTTGTTTGAACTCATTTGACCTTTTTGACTGGATTGCAGGAGGGACATCTGTTTTTGGTGGAACTCATTTCACCTTTTTGACTGGATTGATGATGTCACCATTCTATCTTGCAGGATGGACATCTGTTTTTGGTTGAACTCATTTGACCTTTTTTCTTCAGTTTAGACTAGCACATCTTCCTAATCACTCAGTCAGTCAAGAATACCGCCATCACTTCAACACAAGTATTCAATATGAATGAATAATAATATATGAAAGATTACAATGGACAAGCAGCAGGTATGTGTACTCAGTTTTTATTTATGTATATAGCATATTTTCACAAGTTTGGTATCACATTCAATAGAAATAATAATAATAATAAAAAATGAATGACCGAATGAATAAATATCCTTTCTTTTTCTCTCTCTCTCTCTCTCTCTCTCTGCTTCTTTTTCTTTCTTCCTTCCCTCCTTCCATTCAAGCTGAAAATAGAAGATGAAAATCAATTACTATTTACTATGAAATTGTTATTTATTTATTTTCAGATGAATTCATGTGACACATGCTCGAAGATTTGTACTTCCTCTTCTGGTTTGCGGAAGCATCACTCCAGTCTATGGATGTCGCGCATCACTACAATTGCTCACTTGCAATCAATGTTGGAAGGCATTCCATTCCTTGCTGGGATGAAGAAGACATGAGAATAGATGCACTTCCAGAAATGGATAACGTTCACGATCACGTTCACGTTCACGATCACGATCACATTCGAAACCACAATCAGTTGCTGTTGCTAATACTACTACTACTACTACTACTATTCCTGCTGATACTTCTACTATTACTAGTTCCAACACTTTCAAGTGTGGAGAATGTGAAATCAGTTTTTCTTACATGAGAGATTTATTGAGACATATGAAGATACACAGAATTTGATGTTCTCTATGTTCAGAAATTGTGGAGAATAGTAGACTTCTTAATAGGCATATGCGAGTACAACATGGGAAATATATTTCTACTCCCATTCCATCAACATCATCTACTCCAGCTGCATCAACATCAATACTATTTTAGCACCTCACATCATGGGAATAATTAAGAGGAATCTATAACTTTCCTATTCTCGATTTCACCAGGGATCCCTCATTGATAGAAGAGCATCTTTGTTGTATTTAAGATTAACTTTGCTTATGGAATAATTTTGAAATCGATTGAAACATCTGAATACCATTATTTCACTTCTTATTTTTATTCATTTTTTAAAAGTTTTCCCCGCTCTGTTACTAATCATGCTAATCTATTATCATTATTTGACTACGTTAGAAAGATAGACGTAGAGCGAATTATTCAGTCGGTGGGTGAGAATTCCAAATGGTTAAAGTTTACATTACTAATGTTAATTACTATGTTTTCAGAAAATCCTTTGTTATTGGGAGAGCAAATTACATTCTGGATTACATTCATGCAAAGAGATCATCAAATCCTTTTCGAAAATCATTAACAATAATAATTTATATTTTTTTCACTGTTTATCTCACCATACAGAGAAGAACTTTCAAAAGATGCTAGAAATTATGTGATGAATGGATTTCTTCTGCAATTCACAATGGAATACTTTTCAGAAGAGTAAGAAAAGAAAGTTTGAAGGTGTGAGATTAGAAGATATACCAAATTTGGAGTGTTGTTTTAATATTAGTATGAATGTTTACTCATTGGGAGAAGCTGATACATGTGAAGTGGGTGCGACTATTCGCCTTGTGACATTTGCGAGTGTGCACTGATTAACCCGCATTTGGAAATGCGGGCTACTCGCCATGGCAGACTCGCGAATGCCAACATTTGCGAGGCACCGGGTTTCCGGCCGTAAAGCGTTGCTAGGAGACGCCAATTGCGACTCTCCTGGCAACGATAGGAGGTTGGGCGTTCGGGATCAGACGTATTTAATGACGCTCTGATGTTTTAGCCAAGTTTTAGGCCTTTATTGTCGAAATTCAAAACTTGTTTTAACTAAATAATATGGGAGGGGATTGAAGAATACATCACCGACATGTGCTACAAACAAATGTTAGTTTGGTTAAGAATAAAAAGCTGTGAGCTCTTGGAAAAGTAAATTGGAACGTTTCTTGCATTCTTTACTATTCTCCAGACTTCTATAGATTAACCGCTATTGGTCAAACTTAATATTTCATTGTTTTATATATAATTACGGGCCTTAAGCCTAATAGGCCCTACACAGCTACTTATCCCATCTGCGGGAAGATTATACCAGACATATTAACAGAAATAACGTGGAGATCTTTTGGCTAAAATATGACAGTAACTTAGGCTGATTATCAGTGACAGTGGCAGTGACGCTAGCGCATCTGCTTAGTTCTGGATCAATTTAAACATCTTAAATACATCGTAAGGCCGGTAGACCAGACAGTTAGTTGAAATAACTAAGTAATTGCTTGAGGCCGATAAATGCGAGAGGGGACAACATCTGTATTTAGACGATACTCTGGCTGGTCGACCTTAGCCCGGGAATGACACCGACGGACACGGACTACCTGCAGACGGGATGGGAGGCAGCGGCGGCTCGCGGCTGGCCCAGGAAATTCACATGGAAATAATTATATAAATTAACACGAAGGCTCGCATTAAGCGGGGGTGGAATAGCCCAACGGTTAAACTGGTGCCGTGACCAGGATAGTAAGGAGTGTAATACCTTTTAATTTACTTTTGATATGCAAATTAATAGAAGAAAAACGGTGTTGTTGTCTTTTTGACAGCTCACTCGTTCTGTGACAGTGAACAGCGGCTCCTGTTTTTCGGTTTCACGCCGTACCATGACGGTTTAGGGAATACCCGGGGTTGCATTATAATGGGGAAATAATAGTGTTCAACTAAATTGGTATTCCTGTTTTCTTTTGCGGCTAGTCATACTCATTTCGCTGTGAGGGCTAAAAGCCTAGAGTCCACAGTGGGTAACTCAAGCGTCAGGCGTTTGCCCATAATAACGACGTTATCCTCATGTCACTCTGAACGGATAGAGTCGTTGGTTACGAGGATTAGCTACCCCGGCATAAGTTATTAACGGGCGTTATATTTAGTTAGAGTTTTAAACAACAACAAAAAAACAACAAAAATTGCTTCTGCGGCCTGCCAACATTTGGATCGGTTCGAATAGAACGTTTAGTTGGACTGAGGCAGATGGCTTTGAACTAGTCCGCCTTTTCCATTTGTTACGGTGTCTCCTAGCAACGAAGCGCATCGTGGAGTGGAGGTGACGTCAGTATTTGGAACCTCAGGGCAGACTGCTCACTTTTCGGTTAATTCTTTGTATTCCTAACTTTCTACAAACTTTTTAACCTCTCATGATGTTTTTATATACCCTTGTGCGGCAAACATTCTAAAGTTAGTCGGAAATTTACAGTGTATCTAAATAGCGAAACAAAGGAAATATCAAGAAAAGCCAAAGCAAAGGAACACTAATATCCGGGTATATTACTGTTTATTTCTCTTAGTTGCTCATTTTTTGTATATACACATTTCTTTTATTTCATTTTTTTTGTCAGGGGTTTCAAAGTCTTTTTATAGAATTTATTTTATTTTTTTATATAGAAACATTCACATAATATTTTCTTGAATCTAATCCAAAGTGCTTACCATCTCCTAAATTATCAGGAAAGTTTAACATAAACCTTTTTCTTCAGTAGCACATAGTCATTTTTCTTTGTAAGGGGATTTAAACTATAAATCGCTACCTGGCGACGGCATAAGCCATGGCGAGGAAACATGCCAACCCTGGTGTCCCTGTGTCTTCTCGCCGCAGCTGCCTGAGGTCGGCAGGAAATGCAGGGGAAGGTGAGGTTGAATTAGAGACGCTATCGTCAGATGGTGCCTCTATAAATGCGGACCTGGTATGCTCGGGTGGAGTCTCTCCCCGTACATCAAATGCGGACCCAGTCTGCTATAGTGGTGACTCACCACAATCCTTAATTGCGAACTCGCAAAACTTGAGTACGGGTCCTCGGATCTCAAATGTGGGACCTGCCCCTCCTGAATCTAGAAAGATCCTACGTCCTACAGGACGTGGGTCTGGCCGCGATACGAGCAACGTATTTTCTTTCCCGCAAAAGGAAAGAGATGCGGGCCCTCGCGTTCCTATCCTCCCTCCTCTGGAGATTTACCTCACCTACATGTTACCCGCCCCACTGCATGGCGCAAAAAGGGACAGGCTACACACATTAGAAACACAGGAGGAGCAGCTCCTCGCCCGCGAAGATGAATTAAATGCCAAATGGCAAGAACTTGTTGAGCGTCAGGCAAAGGGGCTTGGTCCGTTAGCCCATGTCCCAGTTGCCCATGAGGCCAGCATCACTAACCACATGCTGGATACAATTCAGCAGCAAAATGGGCGTTGCCCGTATTTTTATAATAACATAAACGCGTCTAACGCATCTAATGGCAGATCGACTGCCAACATAACGCAATTTGGCCAAAGCGCCTCTGGTGCAATAAGCGGGAGCCCGTGAATGTTGACTGCTATGCCACCTATCGCTTTACGAGCGAGGAACACGCCATTATCCGATCTAACCCCGCGATTCGCCGGGCTGTGATGGAGGCCTCGAGTATAAACCCATGGATTGGCGCCTCGGCTGTTAGTCGGTCTATGCATTTGCGGGACCGCAATATTAGTGTACAAGAACAGTACCAGCCCGCGAGGGTACATGCTGTGGAGGTGCCTCCCTTTGATGGTATCCACCAAGAGTGGGATACCTGGTGGGAGAAGTTCAGTAAGGCGATGTCAGTCAACAGATGGAATGAAACCACCGCGCTGACACGCCTATTACATTTACTGCAAGACGGCCCTGGCCAAATAGCAGTAGATAGGTGGGAGCAAGATGATTGCTCCACCTTAGATGAGCTGGTCGAAGCTTTGGCTTGACAGTTTAAGGGGTTAGACCCTCTGTCTAAATGGGAACTCTTTGAGAAGCGATTCCAAAGGCCTTCCGACTCCGCAAATTCCATTTATTATGGTATGCTGCTCGAATCTGAGGCAAAAAAAGCCGGCTTAGGATGCGGCATGTCGCGAGATCTAATATCTCGCAAAACTGTTTTCGTGTTCATCAATGGTCTTCGGGACCGTGAAGAATGTGACATGATTGTTAAACAATGGTCCCCTGGTAGACATACCATGGAGGATATATATCAAATGCTGCGAGACCATGCTGCGAAAGCACGCATTATCCCAGCTAGACGCGGGTTGGCAGGTATCACCAGCACCGTATCTGAACCTAATTATGGCAATCAAAACGCGGGCATAAGCGCTTTTCATGGTCAGTGTGCTACGCCCAATAATGATCGCGTTGCTAATTATCCCGGAAAAGGGGACTGGCATGGCAACCGCCAAGAATTCAATTCAGGGTACCAGGGAACGTCCTCCGGGCCTTTCCGAAGGAATCCCAATAACAACACCAGATACCGAGTCCTATAGGTGTAGAGGCTTTGGCCATATGGCATGCAAATGCCCTCATAACAAGACATGTTCCATTGAGCAGGCTATGCTGGAGGGGGACCGCAAAGGTCGCAATAACTCCAACCATGATGCGGCCCTACAGGCCAGACTAATTGCGCCCAAAAGCAAAAATATTGCGGCCATGCCCAACCAATCGCCCTCCGAGGCGGAATTCATTGAGGATGGAGCATATTTAAATTAGAATCAGCTGCAACGCCGGGAGTGTTGTTAGCTATGGTATCACCGGGTAAACTTCCGAGTGCAACTGTCGAAAGTTGTGCTAAAACCCCATTACACAATCTCTCGACAGACTTGTGCCTCTCCTTGGGTTTTACCTATATACATCCACTTGCTCAGCACTGCATGTCCGTCAGGTTTTCTTGGCGGGTATGCGGTCGTTATGCTCACAAAATGTGAGTGATAGCGAGCCTGATTTGTGCATGGATTACATTTTAAAGAAAACCGGTCTGGACTTACACATCGTAGGTGAGCGAGACAGGTTTGTCACTGATATTTTCCCACTCAACGGGAAAAGATGGTATACATTATCGATATGGGCACCGCTATGTCTGTGATAGGGAAGCGATGAACTTAATCTTTGATGAACTTAATCTGACCACCCGCAATTTGGTGTCAGACGTTAGACCATTGAGTGTTACCGGCCTTGTGATACCGCAATTTGGTTGCACTGACATACCATTAGGTATCGCCAACCACGTCTTTCACTCATCCGTCTTAATAGTTGACATACCCGAAGACGGTATATTGGGGAGTGACTGGATGTCATTTTATGAAGCCAGTCTATCATCGCATAATGGGCTCTTTGAGGTGTTGCAACCCTATAATTTAGTCACACATTGCCAACTCAGAACAGATTGCGGCCTCGCATATCTGACTGAGGATGTGACGATAGCCGCTCACCAAACGGTCGTGGCCTTGATTACCACCAGGCAGATAGACGGGGACGGTCAGTGTTTAATTGAACCCGACCCGGAAATATATTATCTATATATATACATGTCTAAAGATAAATAAATAAATAATTAAATTAAGTTATATATCTATATATATAAACTTGTTAAAATGGGGATTTCACTCTTTCTTTTTAAATACTAAACTCCACACCACCCTCCACTCTCTCTGACTTTCACATATCCGACACCACCTCATTTAAGTTTTTCCATTCCTCTATATTAGAAGTGAACATTGCAAATATGATGTATCATGATGTGATACGATGAAAAGTGAAATTTAAAAAAATACCTAATGTTTGTACTTATTGTTTCTTTCTAATAATAATAATAATGAATAAATAACATTATATATATATATTCTTTACAAACTGAGTCTGAATCCTTTTGCTCATTGTTCTGTTTCCCTGATTCGACCTTGCAGCACATATCATGAATTTAGTATTTTCTTCTACATTATATTAACGATGTATGTATGTATGTATGAATGCATGCATATATATATATATACAGGTCTAAAGATAAATAAATAAATAATTAAATTATATATATGTATATATGTATAAACTTGTTAAAATGAGGATTTCACTATCTTCCTTTCTAAATACTAAACTCCACACCACTCTCCACTCTTTCACTATCGCATATCCGACGCCACCTGATTTAAGTTTTTTGAAATCCTCTATATTAGAAAGTGAATATTGCAATTTCTTTTATTATTTATAACATGTAAATTGAAGATATATAAATAAAGCTATATATATATATACATATATGTATATGTATATATATATATAAATGCATTTCATAAACTGCTTTCATTAAAATTGTCCAATCATTTTCGAACATTCTCGACAATGCGAAAACGGTTTACTCTTCCCCGTGCTTCAGTGTGATATACAGGATTATAAGGAGTGATAAGGAATCACGATTCAATCATATATGATGTGGAAAAAGGATACAAAAAATCTACTAAAGAAGAGAAGTATTTCTTTATAAAATAACAGATGTCAGTATTATCGGAGAATCATGATTTGGATGGGGGAGGAAGACTAAATGTGGTAGACTAAATCTTCTGTTGTTTTTTTTGTTTACACTAGTTTTGATAATGTAGACTTTTCACAGTTAACACAATATAAAGAGATATGATACTAAGTAATTCAGATATATTTTCATTATCCAGATTTTGTTTGTTTATTTGAAAGATAGTTCTCCATTCATTGACAACATTATTTAATATTTAAGACAAAACTTGTTATTTCTCACCAAGCGTGCCACACTCATGGATCAAACCGATCCTGGCGCACCAGGACGAGATTTTCGAAATGGCCTCCGAGTGGCAATGGGACACTTGCCTGGCCTGGTCGGAGAAGGTTTTTTCGATGATCGATGATGGATGATTAGCGAGGGATTGGCATGACACCCAAACAATAAAGGACCTCCAGCGAGGAGCCTGCCTCTCAGGCATTAGGAAGGAAGAGGAGAAACGGTCGGCACACCCTACAAACGCCCTGAATTTAACCCCGACACGGATTGGGACCCCTGCCATAGATGGAACTGGGGGACCGATTGCGGTTCTCCAGCTCCCACAAATCAGCCGGCGACCACTTTGTGCATCTGTGCGCCTGCTGCGCAAACAAGTATAGGAAGGCAAATCCCCACAGAGAGCAGGACTGTAATAATAAGAAGTGACAGACAGACAAGAAGGTGGCAGCAGCAGCAGACACCGAAGACACTAATACGGCAGATTTTTGCTAAATGGCCAGGGCGAGGCCGACGGAATGACCACACAAGACCCCACAGAAAAAAACAGTGTAGTGGCCATGACACTCAGATCAGCAACACGCTGGAGACAAAACACCCCGACCACGTGAAGCCCCAAATACGCCGCATGGCACATAATGCCCTCAGCTAACCACCCAGCGACGCGCATGAGAAAAACCCCTACCTGGGGACGCGATGTGGCACCAACCCCCCCGGATGCTCCCGCCAAAACCCCGCGATGTGGGGACGCCATGCAACACCAACGGATGCCTGACACTCCCGCCAAAACTCCCGCTAAAACGCCCCCGACGCGGCCCAACGGTCGCCCCACACACACGCACATCCAGATCACCATACGAGCTGCAGCCCACTCCGGACACCCACCCCCCGTCCCACCACACCTGATAACCGCATGGCACCACCTCTGATCGCTGGACATGCGACGCCTCAGGCCGCCGCCTACCCGACACCAACCCGCCCCCCCACACAGAGACTGCCGATGTATACGCCCATAAAGCCGGTGCAAACACAGACGCCGCCTCCCCCAATGGACTTCATTATATCACCCTCGGACCGGCTCCGACTGGACGTCCCACAGGTCCCACTGCCAACACCAACAATGGACCCTCTGTCGACTGACCACCCACCACCCACGCCGACCCCGCCGAGCGAGAATGGGAACTCACAATGGCCGCGTCCCCCCCACACCAACACCACACCGACCACAGACCCGACCACCACCCGCCACACAGAGACCCCTACACCCACCGTGTAACATTCTCCGATTAAGTGTATATTGAATTTTGAGATGGCTAAATATGAAACAGTACTCCCTTTATAAGGCTCAAACCGGGGGAGGAAAACAATGCCCCTTTAAGCACACTCCTTCCCCTTATCTCACCCAGACACACGGTCACCACATGTTATGTAAGCCCATGATAGCCAGGTGGTGGCCAAAGCTGGGTGGGAGGGGGGTGATCCTTTAAAGCAGCCAATCCGAATGTCTATAACATCGACTGTTGCATGTATCCAAAACATAGATAAACTGAATAAAACTAAGCATCAGGATCATTATCTACCTACGCGTCTGCTGGTGCTGGACTCGAATCATGTGTGTGCCATGTGTGTCTCTACTATGCGGTAAGCTCTGCTATATAATTCATACGGATAGAAGATATAAAAGGGGGGGGCATGCAGGATAGTATGCCTTATGCAGGATAATATGCCTTATGCAGGATAGTATGCCTTATGTAGGATGGTATGCCTAATGTAGGATGGTATGCCTTATGCAGGATAGTATGCTGTATGCAGGATAGTATGCCTTACGCAGGATAGTATGCCTTATGCAGGATATTATGCCTCATGAACCGCACGCAGTATGCTGGATGTCTGGGCAGTACAACTCCAAAATATTTATATTGATTGATTGATTGGTGGTTTCTTTACGCCGTGTCGGCAGCATAGGCCATATTCACGGCATATAATGTAAAAGCATACAATCAGTTAGGTGTCAATAGACACTTATTAATTTTTAAAAGGCCAAAATCATATAATTAAATGAAATAGATGAAAGAATTAAGTAATAAAAATTGTTTTAATGAACTATATGAGGTGGTACAGACCAGCTTCCCTCAAAAAACCTAAAATGTCTTCTTGTTTAACTTTGGTAAAAAGGTCACGCATGCTGTTTGCAGTGTAAAATTGTTGGTGCAGTGCCATAAAATCAACACAGTTTAATAAAATGTGCTTGACTGTCAGTGGGGACTGATATCCAATACATTCAGGGGGAGGGTCCCCCTTGAGCAGGAAAACATGTGTTAGCCACGAGTGGCCAATACGGCAGCGGCTAAGGACCACTTGGTCCCGCTGACCCCCCACATGAGAATGTGGTGGTTTTCGCACAGATGGTTCAATTTATTTAAGTTTATTAATGTTTTCATCCCACTCATGTTGCCATTTGGATTTGATGTGGGTGGCTATTAGTGGTTTCAGATCAGAGTGGGGTATCAGACACGGCTCAACATCATAGTTCAGAGCCTCCTTCGCAGCCCGATCAGCTCGTTGGTTTCCCTGGATGCCGACATGGCCAGGCACCCAACACAAGTGGATGTCATATCCATCTGTTGCTAGCTGGTTCATTTTGTAAATGACCTTTGCCACGAAAGGGTGGTCCGTTTTTAGCCCAGCAACAGCTTGCAGGCAGGAAAACGAATCGCTTTATATTACATATTTAGTGTAGTTGGATAGTTCAATGACATCCAATGTGAGAAGGAGTGCTTGGGCTTCCGCCGTAAAAATCGAGCTCTGATCGGGCATGCAAACGCCAAATTTATTGCACTGGCAAACTCCAGGAGCAGCTGCCTGGCTTAGTTCTTTGGAACCATCGGTATACATGGAGAAGTGGTTTTCAAACTGGCCTTGAATCTCTGTGTACAGTCTTTGATACTCAAGTGGATGTGTGCCAGACTTCCTCAGTTCCGTGAGTCGGAGGATGACCGATGGCTTCCTCAACGACCCCTGGGGATGTTCTGGGACCTGGGTATCCTCTAATACATCCAGATCCAAGTACAAAGCCTCCAAGTGATGTTTCATCCGGAGCCCCAGGGGCCGAATGAAATTTGGCTTGGCTTCATACTTGGAGTCGTTGTGTGTCTCAAAAACACAACTGTACGCAGGATTTAATGCCTTTGTTTTTAATTTGACAACATATTGCATGGCCAGTTTGGTTCTCCTAGTGTCAAGTGATGGTTTGTTGGCTTCGACGTATAGGCTCTGAACTGGAGAGGTGCGAAAGACCCCAATAGCCAGACGCAGCCCCTGGTGATGCACCGTGTCCAGCAGACCAATATACGACTTCCTTGCGGAGCCGTACACTATGCTGCCGTAATCTAGCTGTGACCGAACTAGGGTTCGGTACACGGCAAGCAGAACATCTGCTCCCCACTCTGAACTGGACAACACCCTCAGAACGTCTAGCGCTTTCAGGCATCGCGTTTTGAGGTACTTGATATGAGGCACGAAAGACAGCCTCGTGTCAAAAGTGAGACCCAAAAATTTGGTTTCTTTGACAACTTTCATGGGATCCCCATCGAGGGTCAGCTCTGGCTCTGCATGCCCTCTGCGCAACTGGCAGAGTGCATGCAGACTGTCTTGGCCTTGGAAAATCTGAATCCATTCAGAACTGACCATCGGTGAATCCCATCTATACACAATTGAAGCTGTCTCTCAATGACATTCATACCAGTACCTCTATAGTACAAAACAAAATCGTCCACGAAAAGACTACAGGAGACCCCCCTTTTAACAGCGGCAGCAATACCGTTGACCTTGACTCCAAAAAGAGTCACTGCCAGTATGCTGCCTTGGGGTACTCCCAATTCCTGCGAGTGCAGACTAGAATATGTAGTCTTGATGCGGACGCGAAAATGCCTGAGCGCCAGAAAAGTCTTGATAAAAGTTGGCAGGTGACCACGAAGGCCAATCGCATGGAGATCCTCCATAATGCCATGCTGCCACGTTGTGTCATTGGCTTTTTCGAGATCAAGATCGAAAAAGACAGCCACAATGTGCTCCTTCTTAGGAAGGCATCTGTTATAAAGGTCTCCATGCAAACCAAATGGTCGAGGGTGCTGTGGCCTCGTCTGAAGCCACATTGGAGGTCGGACAATTGGTGTCCTGACTCCAGTAGCCAGATGAGGCGTTTGTTTACCATTCGCTCCATGGTTTTACAGATGCAGCTTGTGAGGGCAACAGGATGATAGTTGTTAGCTTCACTCTTGTCTTTACCAGGTTTGGGAATTGGTATCACTGTCGCCTCCCGCCAAGAGGCGGCGACGACACCCGACTCCCAGATGTTGTTAAAGAGTTGAAGCAACAGTCTCAGCGCAGATTTGGGGAGATGCTTAAGGAATTGATAATGGATTCCATCAAGTCCAACTGCTGTATCATGCAAGCTTTCTAGAGAACACCTCAACTCACCCATACTGAATGGGGAGTTGTAGTGCTCCCTGCCGTCAGAGGAAAAGTCCAAGAGCTTATGCTCTTGGCGTTCCTTGACGGCCAGAAAGCCCGGGAGGCAGCTTGCCAAAGACGAATTTCCGGCAAAGGCACAAGCCAATTCTTCGCTTATTTAAATTGAGTGATGTGAGAATAGTGCCATTTTGCTTCAAGAATCATCTCCCCTTTGCTTGATTCTTCTGATCATCGTCCAGACTTTGCCCAATGGCGTGCCCGTGTTAATGCCAGAAACAAATCGTCTCCAGCACTGCCTCCGCGCTTCTTTGATTGTTCTGCGAGCGCGAGCCCGCATAATTATAAAGAGCGCCAGATTTTCAGCAGTCGGTCTCTTGTGGAATCTACGCTGAGCTTTCTTTCGTTCCTTAATAGCCCCCCTACAGCTGTCATCCAACCATGGATGCGTCAGACGCTTGGGATTGCAGAAGTCTTCGGAACAGTTTTCTCTGCGATCCACGTCAGCATTTCAGTGAAGGAATCAATGTCACTGATGTCTGGAGTGAACTCCTCGCGGCATAGGGTCCGGAAGGAGGGCCAGTCGGCTTGACGCAGCCGCCAGCTCCTCTCTCGCTCTACAGGAGATGCCCCTTCACAATTAAGAATAATTGGGAAGTGGTCACTCCCGCAGAGGTCGTTCCAGACCGTCCACGAAAAGTCCAGCTCCAGCTCTGGTTCAACAATGCTGAGGTCGATGGCAGAGTATGTTCCGTAGGCGGGATGCAGATATGTGCATGAACCATCGTTCAATACACACAGTGCATGACCGTCCACAAGGTCCTTAATCCTCTTGCCCTTTGGGTTCCTAGTGGTCCCTCCCCACAGTGGGTTGTGGCCGTTAAAGTCACCCATAAGTAAATATGGGGACGGTAACTGGCTCACAAGAACATCCAATTCTTGTAAGGTGAGAATGGAGCTCGGAGGAACATACATGGAACAGAGAGTTATAGTCTTATGTAGCATCAGACGAACAGCTACAGCCTGTAGTGTTGTGTCTAACGCCACGGTGTGGATTTGTCAAAATTGATGTAGCCTTTAAGACTACAACTCTCAGAAGCTCTCAAGTGAGTTTCTTGTAAGCAAATGGCAAGAGGGTTGAGGTTGCAGCACAGAAGAGATAACTCTTCAATGCTGCCCTTGAAACCTCTGCAATTCCACTGAAGCAGAGAACCACCTCGCACTGTCATTTTGGGGCAGTGACAGGTGTTCTCCCCCTCCCCTTAGGTTTGGGGGAGAGACTGCGGTCTCGACTAGTTGAGGCCTCAGCCATCTCTACTTCTTTCAGCACCTCGAATCTGTTTTTAGTTAGGGACAGAGACCCTTTCGGGACTCTGGGACAGAGACCCTTTCGGGACTCTGTCCGAAACAACTGTAGGTTTATGTTTTAAAACCGTAGCCTTTTTAATAGGGCTCGGATTGATTGATGGTTGTTTTGTTTCTTTATGCGGACTCCGACTCGGAATCCCTGGCGTTTGCACCGACGTTGTTTTCTTTGTCGGCTCGGTCAAGTGATGGACTGGGGTACAGCCTTGGGCTTCTCCCCAGTCAACCACGTTAACTCGGTCTGGCAGTCGACTGACCTGCTTGAAGGCTTCACTATCACTATTACCTTCAACCATCCTCCGAGCTGCCGGATAGCTCAGCCCATTCTCTGTTTTTACACGTTGAATTGTTTTTTCTTTGATCCAAACAGGACAGTCTTTGGATGCGGCCATATGGTCACCCAGGCAATTGACACATTTTGCCTGATCATGGCACTCAGTGCCATCGTGACCCTTCTGACCGCACCGGAAACATGTCGTTTCGTTACGACATGAATCCTTACCATGACCAAATTTCTGGCATCGGAAACAGCGGAGCGGATTTGGTATGAACAAATCCACTGCAACACTGAGGTATCCGACTTTCAAATTCTTGGGCGGAAACGGTGTATCAAACGTGAGGATTTACGTCCCTGTTTTTATGGACTTGTTATCCTTCTTAATCACTATCCGTCGAACGTTTAATACACCTTGGGTTTTAAGTTCCTGTGCGATTTCATCCTCATCACAATCGTCCAGATCTCTAGTATGGATCACTCCCTTACTAGACTTGAGCGTGCAATGAGGAGAGGCTTTGATGGTGACGCCTGCTAGGGTGCTTGCACGTAGCAGATTGTCGGCATGAGCCTTCCTCGCACATTCCACAAGAATATGGCCAGACCGCAGTTTTTTAACATCCTTGATCGTGCCAGCAATCCCCATGATGCCTTTTTGTATGGCAAAAGGAGATAGCTTTTGTAATGGGTTGGTCGGGTACACTAGATTCAATCATTATGAATCTAGGCCATTGAGTTTGGATTTCCGAATCGGAATCCGAATCAGTTCTTTTCTTTCCAGTTTGAGGGTGTTTTTTTTTAGTATCCATATTTAGTTTTTTTCTGATTCGTCACCCTTGCTCCTCACCCACCACGGAGCCCCACATGGGGGGTGTGCAGAGCTGCGGATACCCGGCAGTTACACACCAAGGATACAAAGGTGATATACTCAAGCAATGATCTACCAAAATGGAAGATCATTACCGGATTGACCCTAGCCACCGCCTTCTAGGAGTAGTGAAAAATGAAAATAAATGGAATTTATGTATATATATAAATATATGTATAAATATGAGTTTGTCGATAATTACATTTTTCATAGTACTACTCCTAGGGCTTGGCATGACCAGCCGATTGATTGGACCGGGCCAGTCCAACCCCTCATCTAGGTGAAGTCGCTGCCAAAGTGCAGTATTGGTCGACAGGAAGCCGCAGCTCCCTGAAGACCTGATGCACCAGGATCCCTTCCTCCACCGACACGAGCTGCGACTCACGGCAAACGAGTCGCCCCATTTGTCGCCTTGTACGATCTGCAAGGGGGTGCAAGGGCACTATTCTACCCCGGTTCCCCATGGGGGAAGGTGAGGTTGAATTAGAGACGCTGTCGTCAGATGGTGCCTCTATAAATGCGGACCTGATCTGCCCGGGTGGAGTCTCTCCGCGTAAATATTTATAAGTGAAGGTTTTTAATTGATTGATTGGTGGTTTCTTTACGCCGTGTCGGCAGCATAGGCCATATTCACGGCGAGAATTGTTTGTTTTTTATTCAACCATCGCCTTTACATATAATGTAAAAGCATACAATCAGTTAGGTGTCAATAGACACTTATTAATTTTTAAAAGCCCAAAATCATATAATTAAATAAAATAGATGAGAGAATTTATTAATAAAAATTGTTTTAATGAATTATATGAGGCGGTACAGACCAGCTGCCCTCAAAAAACCTAAAATGTCTTCTTGTTTAACTTTGGTAAAAAGGTCACGCATGCTGTTTGCAGTGTAAAATTGTTGGCGCAGTGCCATCAAATCAACACAGATTAATAAAATGTGCTTGACTGTCAGTGGGGACTGAGATCCAATACATTCAGGGGGAGGGTCCCGCTTGAGCAGGAAAACATGTGTTAGCCACGAGTGGCCAATACGGCAGCGGCTAAGGACCACTTGGTCCCGCCGACCCCCCACGTGAGATTGTGGTGGTTTTCCCACAGATGGTTCAATTTCTTTAAGTTTATTAATGTTTTCATCCCACTCATGTTGCCATTTGGATTTGATGTGGGTGGCTATTAGTGGTTTCAGATCAGAGTGGGGTATCAGACACGGCTCAACATCATAGTTCAGAGCCTCCTTCGCAGCCCGATCAGCTCGCTCGTGAAGGTGTATTCAAAACTGAAGAAGAAGAAGAAGAATGGGGAGTGGGAGGGGAGAAGAAGTTGTCGTAGTCGTTGGTGTTGCTGTGTTTGCCATAGGCGTTGCTGTTGCCGTACTCATTGCTGTTGCCGTACTCCTTGCCGTTGCCGTACTCATGCCTGTTGACGTATTCGTTGCCATAGTCGTCACTGTTGCCGTAGTCGTTGCCGTAGTCATTGCCATAATCATCATCGATGCCATATTCATTGCCAATGTCATAGTCATTGCCGTAGTCATTTCCGTTGCATAGTCATAGCCGTTGCCATTGGCATAGTCGAAGCTGTAGTCGAAGCCGTAGTTGATGACATTTTATGATGATGATGATGATGATGATGATAAAACTGATGATGATGGGGAGCGGAAGAGGACTTTTCGCGACTTTATTTTATGTAAATAAGGGAGGGAGAAGACTGAGCGCAGTCGGAGGTGATGATTAAGCTTCCTTTCCCTCCGTTGGAAGGGACAGAGCTACAATCAAATGCCATCAACTGTCTCGCGACAGAAATACATTTTTTTTAAATGTGTCGTATTCTAGTGATATTAATTCAAAATAAAAAGGTGTGATCTAAAAATAAATTTGTCAAAGAAATATCGTTTGGAAGATCCCAAAGATCTTCCTCACTAAAGCGAGGACAGATTTTAGTCGTTTTTGATACAAAAGTGCAATGACGAAACGCATTGCATAGATCAATAACCACCACCATTCCCACCACCAGCACACACCAACACCAACACCACCTCATTCTAACACCACCTCCACCACCAGAACCATTTCCAACACTGCAAACCATGACTGAAAAGCGAAAGCAATAAAACAAATCATTCATTCATTTATTCATTCATTTAACCCTTCCATTCATTTATTCATTCATTTAATCTTCCAGTCATTTTTCATCATTCTTTGATTCATTACATACATGCATTCATCTAAGCATATATATACACACGATTACATACATAGTTATATATAAATAGTCAAACCTCCTTCCTAACCTTTTAGTTGAAAACAATTAAATTATATTTATATACAAATCCATACTTACATACAAATGAATAAAAATCACATCACTCACTTCGTTTTACATAAATTGAAATACATTTATATAGCAGAATAATCAATTCGATAAACTCACCTTCATTCATTCATTCATACATTCTATACATACATGCATACACTCATTCATATATACATACATCCATACACTCATTCAAATACATTTACTTCCTCCTTCCTTTTAGTTGATAAAGTTAAATAAAAATTGCATCATATGAAGCGCTTTACATAAATTGAGCTATATTTCTATAGCAAAATAAACATTTAGATCAACTTACCTAGTATTTTAGAGGAAGTCTGCAGCTTGAATGAAAAGTCACTTTCAAACTGTAGGAGAATGTCTAGCCGTGGTTTATCAAACCTTTATCTATGGAATGTGGCAATAAGAAGATTGCTCTAAAAACTTCATTTTGAAAATCTTAGCTCATCTATTCTCCTTCTTTTTCCTCATCAATAAAATTGTGGAAAATAATAATAATGTTCATAGTAATAGTAAAATGAATATAATACATAGTGTGAAGACATATAGGAATGAAAACATATAGTTAATTTTATATAGTTTTTTTTGTAAAACACTTCATTTAGACAACAGATGGAGTATGTTCACGTGATAAGAACTGGAGTCTTGCTAATTGAAATGAGGGAAGGAGAGAGGGTGGGTAGGGATCATTATAGCTGTCATCAATTCAGTTTCTTCATGGGAGGGAGTGACATGGTGTAAGTAGGTGGTTGGGTTAGGAGGGGTGTGTGTATGTGTGTGTTAGGAGTGGTGTGTGTATGTGTGTGTATATGTGTGGGTGGGTGTTCATTCACACATATACATTCATGTTCTCATCCATATTCAGTGGGCGTTCATTGAACTCACATATTCACATATATATTCACACATATACATTCATATTCTCATCCATATTCAGTCTTTTCATATATATATATATATATATATATAGAACTATAAATAGCAACATTCTTCCTTGTGTGGAGTGGATGTGGGGAAATGGAGCGGAGTCCAGTTGGTGGTTTTCGGTTGTTAGAACTGGGTGTAGGCGCTGGTTGGGAGGGTTGTCCCATGAACGTGTTCACACACACACACATACGACGCTGCCTCCTGAGTCGGAGTGATGGACGGACGGAGGCATTTGTATGTGCGTTTGTATGTCTGTTTCTTGTCTTATATGTTTGTACATACATTCCATCGATCATTCGTTCGTTTGATCGAAGGTCCAGACCCTCTGTCTCTTCCTTTCTTTTCTCTTTCTCTCTCTTTATCTCTCTCTCCCTTCCTTTCTTTCCCTAACCTGTTATACTTTTCACGTTTCCAAATACTTTTCATGTTTTCGAATACTATGTATTACTGAATGAAAATATTTCACTTTCATCAATTAGATTAAGAAAATGTTAACAAATGCTAATTTTATTATTATTATTTATTTATTTATTCTCCCATTTTCTCTAGATCTGATAACTAGAGTTATCTGCGGTAAGTTTGGCTAGTCGCGCTGATCTCCATTTTCCACAGAGAATTGCGATGCGGAAAATGGGTGCTGTTCTGCAGCGCAACATGGATGCGGTGATGCGACGAGTAACGCTTCCAAGCGACGTGATCATGGAGAAAAATGAGTATGGGAGGTTGAACTAGATAAAAAAAAAACAGATTTTGGTCTCCCTCTCCTTCTCCTTCTCCTATTCCAATCCTTTCTCCCTCTCCTTCTCATAGTCTTATTCCTAATCCAAATCTCATTCCTACTGCCATTCCCACTCATGCTTCTACTCCCACTGATTTGTCCATGCCTCCTCCTCCCATTCCGCAAAGTACCTCTATCTCTTTTCCTCAAAACTCCATTCTCATTTCTACTTTTGATGAAGAGAGTAACATCTCCTTCCTCCCTCTGGAGACCTCTACCCCAAATCCTAGTGTAGATAATGTAATTGCTGTCACTGACAGTGTCACTGACACTGAATGTCATTTTCTCAAGGAGTTCTCCCCACCCGTTCCAACCTCTCCACTAGCTAATGATGTTCTCTGTGGCGGAGCGGTTAGAGTGTCTGACTTCGATTCCCCATGCCCCTCCCCACCTCTGCCAATTTGGATTTCCACCGCTGTGTATCACTTACAGCATCATCAAAGGCCAGTTGCTCTCATGCCATGTCTATGTGGTGTGGGAGGTTAAAAATCCCTTGGCTTTCTATCGACAAACTGTCTAATGGTGAAAACAAGTCTATTCAGGCTTATCCATGATAAGCAGTATAAATCTTCAGGGGAAAAATATGAATCTCTGATTGAAATGATTAATGAGTTTGTAGAGACTTCAAATTCACTCAGCTTTGAAACATTAGTCATGAATTTAAATCTCCCTGAATCAACTATTCAAAATTATAATAATAATGAGGATGACAGTTTGTTTACGGATGTAGAAATTATGATCGTAAATCTGGGAGATATTTATTCTCCTCTGCTTCCGTCTCCTTCACATTTGTCCTCATCCCCTCTTTCTTTGAGAGATATTCTAGAGACAGAGGATGAGGAGAAATCAAGATTGAAGGAGTTACACCCTCCTCTTCATTTTACTTCTCCCATTTCAATAGCCACATTACATAAAGAAAATCATGATCTGTCTAGTAGCGACTCAGCTCTAGAGTGCGCTAGAAAGCTAGTGGAGAGAATGGGGATGCATCAACATCAGCAACATCACCATCAGCAACATCATCATCAGCAATATCATCATCAGCAACATCAACAACCACATCTGCAACATCAGCATATACATCAAGACAAATATGTTGATGTTGAAGATGAAGTAATTACTGGAGATAGAGGAGATAGTGTTGTTGATGGAAAAGATGATGATGATGTTGTTGAAGTTGTTATTGGAGGAGATGTTGTTACTGGAGGAGATGTTGTTGTTAAATATGGGGATGATGATGAAGATGATGATGTTGTTGATGTGGATGTTGATGATGCTGTTGATGTCACTGTCACTGTTGATGTTATTGATGTTGCTGATACATGTGGAGGGGGGAAAAACTCGTGCTTGATGAAGAAGAGAGGAGGATTCAATATGAAAGACTCCTCATCTTATTCATGCTTTTCAACCAAAAAAACGAGAAGAGCTTCAAAGCCGTCATCAGCAAATTGAAAATGAAACTGCAATGAGAGAATCCATTATTTCCTATCCTCTTCCTCCCAAGAAAAGTGTCTTTCCATCCAAATCACAGGATGATAAGAAAGAGTCAGTCAAAAAATAAACCAACATCAACAACAGCAATATGAACATCAATAGAGAGGGGGAAGGGGAGGGGGAAATTTCAGAGATTGGAGAATTGGAAGGGGAATATTTCTCCCTTAAGCAAAGGAGGAAAGTAAAATTAGTCTTTCCCCTAAAAAAAAATCTCTCATTGACATCATCACCATCATTGTCCTTAAGATCTGATTCCTCTTCTTATTATTTGATGTGAAAAAGGGGGGGGGGGGAGTCAAACTTTCTTTTGAGTGATGAAACAGATTTGAAATAAGAGATTGTGTGAATGAAACAGGGAAAAAGAAGAATGTGAAGATGATGATAATGATGTTCCTGATTATGATGTTGATGATGATGATGATGATAAAAGTGATGGAAGAAGAGTAATATCAATATAGCTGAGTGAGAATGAGTCAAAGTACATACAATGAATATGTTTTTGTAAAAAACACATTACTTGATAGATGGTTACAGAGCTATAACCACAGATTTGATTGTACGAGGAGGTAGTGGTGGAAAAGATGATGACATGTGGATCTTCTAACCAAATACATCCCTTCCTCCGCCAAAAAGAGAGAACTTTCATCAAGAGAGGGAGATTTCACTGATTCCAGCATGTGTAATGCGAATAATGAAGTGAGAGTTGATAACAGTGGTGAAAATTCCAGTGATGAAAACACTATTTTATCTATGTTAATGAAAATGTTGGGGAATGATTCTAATGATGTGCATATTCATTTTATCCTTGTTTTTCACTGTATTTTCCACAATGAAAGACATGTTTCAAAGTGAAAGGTTGTGTAAATGTTGAATATTATTATTTAATGGAGTTTGGTTTGTGATTTCTTTGTATTTTTGTAAACGATATATTTTCTCCAATAAAAGTAATGATTAAAAGTGAAAAGTTGTATAAAATGCGGAATAGAAGTCATGAATATCATTATTATTATGTTATTATTATTATCATTTGTATTATTATTAATATGTTCAACATCATTATTATTATTATTATTAAATGGAGAGAGAATGTGTTCTATTGATATATATATATTCAGTCACATTAACATAAATGAACATAACGCAATATGAAGTTGTTTATTTGTTTTGTTTTATTTGATTAAACAAAGATAACAATTGTTTATATGAAAATCTTTGCAAGATATATATATATGGTAATAGTAAAAGATATACGTAGTAGTAGTTCAAATTCCTCTTCCTCTGACGCGTCTTCCTCTTCCTCAGACAAGTTTGGCCTTAGTCATCAACTGAGTTAACTGAATCTCCATGGGCAGCAGTGCAACTCAAGTTCAGATATCACACTGATGGGATTCATGGGATAGTCCATCACACTTCACCTCAAAGTCTCCATGAGGAAAGAGGAATGAGTGGAGCTGTTCCTTCAGGAACTTGTTTAACTTTTCCAGTTGTGCGCCATTCAAATACACCCCCTGCTTACAGTGTGTTAGCGCCCTTTTCTCCACCGGCTTCATCTTTTCTGAACTTGAAACAAATCATTTACGAATGTCGATGCGGGAACTGTCACATTCAATCACACCAAACACCGCGTCCAAAGTTGATGTGGAAGTTCCCCAAAACATCGGTCTTTTTTAGCTGTTTTGAGGGCCCAAATTATTTCATCTATGCTCTCGAGCAAGATGCTGATGGCATTTTCATCAAAGTCCATAAAATAATGATTGCTGCTCATCAGCAGAGTCCTACCATTGGGATTAGCTGTTTCTGCTGATGGCATTCCACTCCCCTGGATGTCATACCCTTGACATCCCCTGTCATCTACTCCAGAACGAGTCCATAGGGCGATCTTTATACCAAGTTTTGCTCCAGCTCCTCTCACACACTCCACAAAAACTTGGTTCCCCAGTGGCAGGTTGGCAGCATCAAAATGCAAAATATCAATTACCCGGGGAATAAGTAAGAATTAAGCGATCTTGCATCGCTTCTTACTTCCCAGCAACTTATCCTCCTCCTCCTTCTTCTTCTTCAACTCAATTTTTCGAATCTTGAAGGATTCAACTGCATCCTCAAGTATGGAGGGAGAGGGGGAGGGAACGGTAATTGTTAGCTCCGCCTCCTCTCCGTTCTCTTCTTCCTTCCCTGCATTATCTGAGGAGAAGTACATACACAATCTCTTGAGATTGATAGCTCTCGCTCGTTCTGCTGACATATCGAGTGCTGACAATGCTGCCGACGGTGTCGATATCGGAATCAATATTAGACGTTTCAGAATCCCGTTCTGCATGAACATGGTGAAAGGTATACTGACTAGAGGTGGGTGGAGATCAGTAGGCTTTATATGCTGCATCAAATTTGGTGATATGGAAATGAGGAGTATTCAAATCAAATGGAGTGGGGGCTTAGGTGGGTAGGGATGGAGATGTATGGATAGGTGGGAGGGGGGATGGAAGGGGGGAGGGGGAGAGAGGGAGTGAGGGAATGTCAACTCATTTTCATCTATCATCATACTCTTCCAGCCGAAGAATGGCCACTTCCAATGCATTTCATATGAAAGTAAATGCGCATGATTAAAGGCGAATGAAATCTTCTTAAAAAATTATACTTTATTTGCTAGTAAAATAGAGGAAAAGTATCTATGTGCATAGTTAAGAGCACAACAAATTAGAGTATTATATTAAAACCTGACCTTGACCATGCTGAAACCTCGGATTTTCCCTGGCCGCTTAATGATTGTGCTGAAGTTGTGGGTGTTGTTACTGATGTTGGTATTGATATCGATGCCGGTGGTGATATTGAGCTTGATATCACTTCCCCAGTGCAGAAACATGATGGTGGCCCCCCGACGAGCCTCTTGATCCTCACCCTCCGCTTTACCGAGTTATGGGTGGGGAGTGGGGGAGGAGACCCCACTGCTAATGGCCGCCATGGAGTGGATGCCTTTTCTGTTGGTGATGACGGTGAGCCTGCTGGCGTGACACCCGCCCCCCCCCCCCCCCTTGGAGAAGGTGATGGCTGACACTCCCCTCAGTGGAGTTGCTGGTTTCTGGAGCTGCCGAAGTGTCACTGGTTACAGTGGCCAGAGTGCCGCTGGTCGGGGGAGAAATCCCTCTGACTACCTTGGCCCTGGCGGGGTTCCCCCACCGAATACGGGGGACACCCGGGACGGGGCATCATATCAGGCCTCATGGAGGTGCCCCCCCCCCCTTTCCCCAGGGTAGGGGGTGGCTGACACACCTTGATCACAGTGACCGTGGGCCATCTGGATGGCTATGGCCCCCTCGACGGCCCGCCGGGGTCTCTCTCTCATGTCGCCGCCGGTCGTGACATAAACAGTGCCATGCCCCCCAAAAGGGGCTGGGCAGCTGGTGAGGCCGGGACCGTTATCCTCGGATGACAGTTGACTACATGGGGGCTGCTGACTGCGCCCCCCGCATTACCGCCAGGGATAGGACAGGTGACTCCCCCAGTTATGTTGATGTTTCCAACAAATGATTAATTGATTGATTGGTGGTTGCTTTACGCCGTCTTGTCAGCATAGGCCATATTCGCGGCGAGAAATGTTTGTTTTTGTTCAAACCATCGCTTTTACATGTAAAGCATGCAATCAACACATTCATCTATTTTATTTACCTTGACAACACTACTGAATTATTAAAGCTCAGAATCATCTAGTTTCTGGTCAAGCTAAATCAAATTCTGTTCCCACAAATGTGTCGGTGGGACTTGTGATTGTTCCAACACCATAGCTGGCCTTCCCTCCCAGCTCAGGCCTTGCCAGATTTTCTGCGAACTGTTTGTCCATGGGGACACTGACCCTGATTGGGAATACATCCTGAGGGGCACCCTCTTTGGTTTCCGGGTTATAAACCCAGGTTGTGACCTTGATTACGACTCCGCCCACCGCTGGATCAGTACAGATCCTGACAGGACCATCATCAATAATTAGCTCTTCTCTTAGCTTGACAGAGGCTGCATTTCCATTGTCGATGCCAAGCCCACCTGTGTGCATAACATGTTCTCTCTTCCCAAGGATGGGGGCGGAGGCAGTACCATTGAGGAAAATCACAAAGAACTGGAAGACCAATCAAAGGGCTCATCTTATCACAAAAAAAGTCACAACAGGTGCTATGGGTAGAGCACATGGTGGGGTGTCTATTTTTACAAAAAGCTCTCTGCCACAGAGTGAAGTTAATTTAAGTACAAATTTACAAGCTGTCACTGCCAAAACAACTTTTCACACTACAATAACATTTTGTTTGTTCTATCTTCCTCCTTCTAGTCCTGTAATAGCTGAGGACTTAAAAAATCTTCTTAATTGCCATAATCACCTCTGGAGTGCCACAGACAATACCGATCCGAGGGGACGCATTCTAGAAGATTTCATGAGCAGGCAGAATCTCTGTCTGTGGAACGATGATAGTCCCACATATGTCCATCCAGGTAAAGGTTCCTTAACTTCAATTGACCTCACCATGTGTTTGCCCCAAGTTTCCTTGATTTTTCTTGGGAGGTGGAAGAAGACCAATGGGATAGTGACCACAATCCCATTGTTTTGTCTAGCCACTTTTCTCCTTCTGATGAGAGTGCCTAATTGGCACTTTCAAAGGGCCAATTGGGGCAAATTTCAATCTCTTTACTGTGAAAAAATCACAGGCGATCTTCTGCAAGATGTGGAAGATCCCATTAAAAGTTTTACAGACACACTGTATGACGTTGCTAGCAATTGTATTCCTAAGTCAAATCCTAACCATAAAAAGCCAGAAAAACTATGGTTCACAGAGGAATTTAAGGAGGCTGTAACAGCTTGTAAGAAAGCTTAAAAAGAATTCAAGAGACAGCCAACAGAGTACCATCTACAACAATACAGAATAAAAAGAGCCAAAGTCAGATATATCATTTGTTGTAGTAAAAAGAAAAGCTGGTTAGATTATATATCAAAACTGAACACCCGGACACCGATGAAGAAATGTTGGGATATGATTCGAAGGATCAGTGGTAAAGGGGGAGGTGGAAGAATAAAACATCTTAATCAAAATGACCAAAACATTTCAAATCCGAAGGATATAGCTAAGATGTTAGGTGAATTTATATCCCGGAACTCCTCTTCTGCTAATTACACTCCTAAATTCTAACAAACAAAAGCAAGGCAAGAAAGAAAGCCTCTTAATTTTATTTCGCAGAATTTAGAAAATTTAGAAAATTATAATAAGCTTTTTTCCATGGAAGAATTACAAATTGCTCTGTATAAATCTCATGACACAGCACCTGGATCATATCAAATCCATTACCAAATTCTTAAGCATATGCCAGCTGAAACCACGATCCGTCGCTTAGAAATATTCAACACCATCTGGACAAGTAGTAACTTTCCTCATTGCTGGAGCGAAGCCACAATAATCCTGAAACCCAAACCTGGAAAAGACTCCACCAATCCCAATAACTATCGACCAATTGCACTCACCAGCTCTGTATATAAGACCATGGAACTCATGATCAATGAAAGGCTTGTTTGGTTTCTTGAAGAGGCTGCTATTATCTCTTCTTCTCAAAGTAGTTTTAGAAAGACTAGAAGCACCATGGTCCATCTGGTACACCTTGAGACATTCATGAGAGACAGTTTTATCAAGGGTGAACATGTCGTTGCACTTTTCTTTGACTTGGAGAAGGCATACAACACCACATGGAAATATGGCATTATGAAGGACATCCATGATAGTGGATTGAGAGGCCGACTACCTCCTTTTATACAACAATTTCTTTTAAATAGGTGTTTCCGAGTCTGTGTTGGAAATACTCTCTCAGAAGCCTTTGACTAAGAAATGGGTGTACCCCAAGGGAGCACCTTATCGACTACACTCTTCATAATCAAAATTAATAGCATTGTGGGTTGTGTCAGACCTGACATTGATGAATCTCTCTTTGTAGATGATTTCCACCTTTGGTCATCATCATCATCATGCTGTCGGTCGTGATGCGACAAAGACTGCTTTCATTACTTGACTGCCGCTCTCCATTTAGCTCTCTGCTGTGAGAGTTGCGTCCATGAGTCGGTCTTAATGTCTCTCAGCTTCAGGTTTCTCTTGATGGTATCTTTGAACCGGAGACGGGGGCGTCCTCTCTTTCTGTAGCTAGAAGACAGTTGAGAATAGAGGATCTGCTTTGGTAGCCTGTCTGATGACATCCTCATGAGGTGTCCAGTCCACCGGAGATTCTTTTGATCAGAAGATCTTCCATAGAGGGCAGCCCCATCCGTTCGAGTATTTCCTTATTCGTCACTTTGTCCTTCCTGGTTAGCCTCATGATTGAACGCAGATGTCGCATCATGAAGGCATGCAGCTTTTTCACCTGCTGTCTGTACACTGTCCAGGCCTCGGCTCCATATAGTAGGGTGGATAGCACGATTGCGCGGTAGATCTTACCTTTGACCCGAATGGACACATGGTGGTTGTTCCAGAGTCTCTAGCGTAGTCAGCCGAAAGATGCGCTAGCCTTGGCCATCCTCCTCTGTATCTCAGCATCAATGCGTCCATCACTTGATATAGTGCTTCCGAGATAGGTGAATTCCGGAACAGAGTTCAGCTTGTTTCCGTCAACCATGATCTCCTCCTCTCGGGTTCTTGTAGAGTTGGGTTGGTACAGCACCTCCGTGTTCTTGATGTTAATTTTCAGGGCAAACTTCTTTGATGCATCGGAGAAAGCGTCCACTATTTTCTGGGTCTCTTCAGCAGAGTGGGCAACCAGTGCACTGTCATCTGCGAATAGTAGCTCTCTCACCAGTATCTGAGTAGTCTTGGTCTTCGCTCTGAAGTGTGCGACATCGAATAGGTCAGCGCTCTGTCTGGACCTTTGGTACAGGTCTAGAAAAATGGCAGCTATAGAAAGAAAACTGCAACATCACCTGAACAGAATAGCCGAATAGGCTGACGAAAATGGTTTTAAATTCTCTCTCAGCAAAACTGTGTGTGTGCATTTCTGTCAACAGCGGGGTGTTCACCCACACCCAGAGATCTATCTCACCCAAACACAGATTCCTGTGGTTGAAGAAAGCAAATCCTTGGGTGTCATTTTTGACAAGAAATTGTTGCTCATACCAATTTGGGGTGGTGGTGGTGGTGGGGGGGGGGACCGCTCCACTCTTCTTTCTCTCTATCGTGCACTGGTCCGATCAAAGCTTGATTATGGCTCCATGGTCTATGTATAAAAACACGAGTGCTCTGCCGCTGTGAGCACCCTATGTAATTACAAAACTCTCCCCCTTCATTTCACCTGTGATGCAATCAGCCTAATCAATTTAACCATGTCTGGAAAGAGGAAGGAAAACTAGTCACAAGGATGAACAGTGAATAAGTTGTGCTTTATTGGCAGCAACTCCTGTCATCCCCTTTACATGTGACATAACACCTGTACTCCTCAGATACTGCCCACACTATGTCTCATTGTCACTTTAGCCTGTATATTGAAACAGTGCCCACAACCCATGGGACAGGAGTCCTATGGCTGTGGATGCACTCAATTTGAATATCTGAATTTGGATAGCATCAGACAGAGTGTCTGGGGTCCTGCTCTAGAGTAGGTGTGTCTCACTCAAGAGCCAGGATGAGAGTGATTTTCCTTCAGTGTGTCTGAAGCAAAATCTTGAATAATTAATTAGCTGAGACTAGTGTGTGGTCAGGATAGGCCAAGGGAGTCAGGTGACCGAACATTCCCCAGCCAGCCAATGAGACACTCCCCACAGAATGGGTGGGTGACCACCCCATTAGGGGCTGTCACTCAAACCAGCTGCAGGTGGTGCACTCTATACATATGCAAATTAGGCAGGTGGGTCAGTCGGTGGTCTTGGGTGGACAGGATGTTGCAAACAGTTACAGATATGTATATAGATATAGATAGCAAAATCATTCTTTTCCTCCTTTGTATTCTTTATGAACACATAGAGAACATTTCAACCATCATGTACTGTTTCTTGCAAAGGAACTCTTTTCATTAACTCCAAACATCATATATAACAGATAGTTTACATCATTCAGCATCATGTACATTTCCATCAACTCCACTCATAATATATAACATATAGTTTACCTCACTCAGCATCATGTACAATGGGAGTGGGATTCTATTGATTTTAGTTACTTTTAGTTTACATAACTTAAGTCCCACTCCGACATCCAAGAATAATAATGGTCTCTGCCAATATATAATTCTTAACCGAAAATCCGTATATTATTACATATGGATCAGCCAGACCATCATACATCCAAAATGCTGAAACCCATTCAAAAATCAAGGACTCAGACTCTGTCTTGGAGCATTTTGCACTTCGCCAGAGGAGAGTCTTAGTGTTGAAGAAGATGAATCTCCACTTGCACTGAGAAGAGAAGAACTCGCTCTACAGTATGCATCCAAGATCGCAGCAAATCCCAGCAATGAAACACTCTTTGCGAATAAACCCAAGGCCATTCCAACTTTCAGTATACATATTAAGAAATCATTAGAAACACTTGAGTTTGATGTAGATAATATTGCAAAATTCCAATATCCAGACACACCACCTTGGACATGTGCTGTCAATGTGAACCTGGCAATCTCTGAATCAAGGAAAGACTCAACTGACCCTTTGGTCTACAACAGTATGTTCAGGGAGGTTAAAGATTGATTGATAGGTTAAAGAGATACATTCTGATCATATGTTCATCTACATCGATGATTCTTACAAGGATGACAAGGCTGCAATGGCAGCTGGCATGGGCAAGCGCACCTTCTCAGAGCAATTACCAAAGGGTGTTTTGATATATTCAGCAGAGCTCGATGCCATATTCTTAGCAATGGACCATCTAGACACATTTTCTCATAGAAAATTTGTGAAATGTTCGGATTCAAAATCATGTCTACAAGCTATTGAGCGTAAGGATTGGAAAAATCCTCTGATCCGCAAGATTTTAGAGAGGTTATATTATTTATGTTCAGAATTTCACAAAACTACTCTCTTTTATTGGGTACCGAGTCATGTTGGCATTCGACGAAATGAGGCTGCGGATACGACTTACCAAAGAAGCTTTGGATAAATGCATTACACCTCTTCCTATTCCTCACACGGCGCTCAAAAGGCACATTAGTGTACTGATAAGGGAAAAGTGGCAATTACAATGGGATGAAGCTGTCATGAACAAGCTTCATCCAATTCAGGCCACTCTTGGTAAATTTGCAGGTGCTTGTCATAGAAGTAGACGCGAAGAGACCGTTGTTGCATGAATGCAAATTGGACATAGCTATTTGACCCATAGTTACCTTCTTAAAGCAGAAGACCAACCATAATGCATACCAGAGTGCCTCTGACTGTGAAACATATTTTGATTGAATGCATTGACTTTGCAAATATTCGAGCACAGTATTTTAATGTAACAATATATTTGACACTGTTAGTACTGCCTTGGTTTTATCATTTTTAAAGCACATTAGACTGTTTAACTGGTTTTAGGACATTTTGATGGCATTGTATAGTGCTTAGTGTGCTGGTATGCCATTAAGCATTTATTCATTCATATTATCTCAAAAGTGAGCCAAGTAAAATAAAAGTTACTTCAAACTAAAGTAAGGTAGATTATAGCAATCAACCTATTATAATTATCTCAGAAAACATTACATGAACTCAAACCCATCGGACTATGGAACTTTACATGAGGCATCCTAACCTGCAGGGCCCCAGGTGAGCGAGGCTGTGTGTGTATCGAATGTGTGACTATTAGTGGCGATACAGGTGTAAAGTCCAGCATATGTTCTTCTGATGGCACTGCTTAGGCCATCTAAATTCAGTGTCAACACTCCAGGATTGTTCCTATCCACTTCCATCCGACTGCCCTGGCAAATGACAAAGACAAGTAACAACATACTAGTATCAGTGGTCATCGCATGCCCATTCAGGTTGCAAAATCTGATGGTTTAAATATTTCTTGTCCCTGACACCCACATTCCCAGATGTTTATCCATTTTCAGAGTGAAGCAGGGTAATGCAAGAGCACTAAGATTCAATATAATGGCGCACGCAAATCACTGGAAGTTATCTGGTTATAGGCTCTGCTTACTCTTTTATCATCACAGGGGAGTAGTGCAGGAGCATCATACAGGAGCTACACTGGAACCAGTGAACCTTGCATTACTTATCTTTAGAGTGATTCTATTCTATTAATTTTGACTTCATGTTCCATTTATGCAACACCAACTGACTAATTGAGGCACTTATTATTAGTTTGGACATGTGGGATTAAATCTAGCTAAGATTTTTGGTCTTAAAATATCAATTCATCACATTATGCAATTGTACACGTAGTAACACTGCCACCTCTCGGTTCATCCATGTAGCAGTTAATCACACCACTTCTCACCAGATGACACCACCCTTGAGTCACCTGGAAGTGCGGCCTAACTTTAGCTTGGTCCCCTGACACAAACGAGCAGTCCTTAGGCTTGGCACAAACCATTACCGCATCGGACCATATATGGAAGACTATGATGGGAGGGACCAGTATAGTTGTTCCTCCATGCATCATTCCCTACTCAGCGACGGGTTGTCATCAAGGTGGTAAGCCCATAGACCATCAATTTGTTAAGCTTGTGACATATACCAATACTGGCATCTATTTTTGGATCGATATTTACGTTCCCTAAATATATATAATTCAAATGAAACTCCATAACAAATTGCAATATTAAGTCTCTCACAGGGATTCACCAGACAAATACAATATAACAAATCTACCTCCGTAGATTTGGTGGAAGTGGTTTAAGTATGCTAATTTATGCTAACTAGTTGTTTGCATCAGGGTACAAAAGGTATGAGAGTAAATTGCATGGATCACTCTATCAAATCATCACTCTAATAACCTCTTTTTTTATGGTCCAAGAACACCAATGTGCCATTAGTAGTGTTACTGTTAGTCTGTCTGTTACATAATTATCATATGCTAATTAGAGACCACCATTACTAGAAAACCCTTTTTCTCACAAACACCCCAAATGTCACAAATGATGGGTCTACACCTCGGTTTTCATAGTCAAGGAAAGTAAATATCATGTGTTTTAGCTAAAATTACCAAAAAATATTGCTCTGCCAATAGTTTTGTTATTAGTGACTATTATCACTTTCAGGTTCACGTGCATTTGAACAGTTATTACCAATGTCAAATTCACTAGAATTTTTGCTGCTAATCCCCTTGCCCTCCCCACAGGTCCAACTGCACTTCAGTACATCTTTCGGCATATGCACTGTGAAGAAAAGCATTCCGTTTTGCGATTGCAGTGAATCATCTCCATCAATGAGGATGGATCTGGTGGTTGATCTGTTAAAATTGGCAACATTTCACATGCCAGTCCCATTCTGTGTGTCAAAATATCTCCTTTCCCGCCTTTTCAGTCATGTACTTAATAGAACATGCACAGTATATGGTATTTTGCAGTTGCTGATGTTGCTGGTAAGCTGTGCGGGTTTACCAGACCTGGTCAGTTTTTCCTTGAATTGGTTACATCATAGGAAACCCAGACAGCAGACTACAGTCTATGATGAATGGTGAAACATTAGGAATTCTTACGAATATCAACAGTTCACATGAATTATGAAGAGGGTGATTTCTGTTGTTTGAACTGCTTAATTCACATGACCCTAGAAGGCAGTACTAAAACCTCTGGGTGCCAATTCAAGTGCCAGTTGAGCAAATTTCTGTGGTGCTTTTTACTCAAATATGTTAATGGTAAAAAATATGCATTTTAATAGTCTCAAACGACGAAATGATGGATGGTCCCATGTCAATGGCAGAAGTTGGCCATTTATGCATCTACTTGTGTTTATTTTAGCCAAAACACCTGCTAATCATTTTCCTTGACGAAGAAAACCTAGGTGTAGATCCATCATTTGTGATATTTGGTGCATTAGTGACAAAATTATAGTCAAAAAAGGCTAATGAACATAAATTAGCATAATTAGAACCCTTCCACCAAATATATGGATGTAGATTTTTAATATGTGAATCCCATTGAGAAACTTTCTCTTGCAATTTGTTTTGGATCAGGGCCCAAAATCAGCTTTAACGACTGGACTATACATGCCTTTTACTCTAAACAAATCAATTAATCAATATATAAATAAATAATTTAAAACCAGTAACACTCTTGAATAATGTTATCCATTGCCTTTTACTTCTTTGAGGGATATTGTCGAGATTAAAATATATAAATACAATAAAATATGAAAAATAAAAACATCTCGCCATGAATATGGCCATAGCTGCCGATGTGGTGTAAAACCTCCGAGTCACTCACCCCATTGTTCATGTTGTATACACCATGGGTAATTGAGCACACCAGCACACAGGATTGATGGTATTCTCTACTGACTTGGTGCATAACTGGCGCCACCTATCTGACTATGATTCAATTAGACTCTCTACCATGATTCGCCACACTGTGGCAAAATAAGACACTAATGCACTGATTCCCTGCAAACTTTGGCACCACCTATATTTAACCTTTCTCTCTACCATTATATTCTAGCTTGCTCGCCACCTAGCAGATTAATCTGGCTGACTTCATAACTGCCCTGAACTTGTATGTTAGAGATCACTCGTCCGCTGTTCCTTAAGCAGACAAGACGTATGAACACACAGCCAAGTTTTTAGAGTCTGAAGAACCAAGGAACACATACTACAGTGTTGCCTACCACACGAAAGGCAACCTCTAGCCGGCAGTACAAATCACCACCGACAACGCCTACAACTTCTACAAACAAACAACTTGTGGAGGACCGAAAGCAGTGGCCGTTGCAGGTAGACCTGACAGTGCAGGGCTCAGTCATTCAAGCCGACCGTGGAATGGAGCGACACACGTGACAGTAGTGACATTGACACCCCAACTGTCATCTTCCCCTCTAAGAGACATGAAGAATCTCAGTTATTGAAACTCTACAGCAGCAACTAACGACACTTGCTGATGGATTCAACTCATGAATGGACAATCTTGATAAAAAGATGGGAAGACAGCAGGAGGACTTGCTCAAACAGTCCCAGAAGCTGGTGCTCAGGTGTCACACCATGTGCGTTCAGTCAACCAGACGTCTCGCCGGATGCCCTCAGGCGAAGGTCCCAGGGACAGACATGACACCACTCCCTATCACTCCACCACTCAGATAGAATGTACGATTACTACTATGGGGAAAGCAGCAGTTATGATGATTTACATGATGACAAGAGACCAAGGGATCGCTATTGTGAAACAAACTCATACAGACGTGATCGGTCGAGCAGGAGCAGGGACAACTATGACCGCAGCAACCTCAACTACACGCCGTTCGATGACTCACTACCGAACACCGGCAGAGATGAAGGAAGGAACGACATGGTTAACAAGCTCTTAGTAGCTGCCGGGTCAGCCCCCAGGAAAACAGAGAGGTAACTCAGTTCTTGCCACTCATAAGTATGTCATTCGTAAAATCAAAACCTTAAGATAGCAATGACCCATATTCCATGCACACTATAATGAAGCCACGGATGGTAGGCCCTACCAGGCTTGGAACCTTGGAAATGACTGTCGATTTGCAACCTCCCATGGCCTCCAGTTTGACAGGCAATGCCACCTTTGCGCCTGGTGTGCTACCAAGAAAAGAAGGTCCAAAGCACATCAGGAAAAAGTTTGCCGGGAAAAAACCCAATATCAAGATCGTGTCAACCAGAGCAAGAACAAAGAACAGAAGCAGGATTTTTAGGAAGCGGCCACACTGGAATGACCCCCGGACACTGTGATCAGGCTACTAAAAATATAGCAGGCGAACAAGAAGAAAAATCATTATATAAAAGTCACATTGATATAGTCTCATAATACTGCATCTAATAAGAAACATTTACGAAAGAAGTTCCCATGACCACGAGCGTGAAAGAGCCAGGTAAGCTCAACCAAAAGATAAAATCGCCAGCTACGGTGTTAAAAGGCACGGGAAAAACCTTACACATCATGACAAAGTATCAAAGGTCTACAAGAAGAATTCAGATGTTGCGGTTAACAAACTAACTGCATGACCCCTAACCGCACATAACAATGCAGCTGATGTAATAAGCCGTAAAATGATATCTACATGTCGCGACAGAGATTGTAACAATGTTGCACTAAGGTCACACGGCGGCGACAAGGAATCTGGGCCAAACAATTTAAAGTTGACCAAAGTCAGCCCAATGATAAAAACCTGAAATAGCATTAAAGATGCCAGCAGTTCCCATGGCCGCAGAGATGAAACTAGGCCAGACATCTCAAAGCCAGACAGGTTCAAATTCTGCACCGTCACTCACCCAGACATGTGCAAGAATGCAGACGCTACACATGATTATAAAAATCTTCCAGCGCCAGCAGCCA
Source organism: Branchipolynoe longqiensis (assembly GCA_030323885.1). NCBI lineage: Eukaryota > Metazoa > Annelida > Polychaeta > Phyllodocida > Polynoidae > Branchipolynoe > Branchipolynoe longqiensis. The sequence goes on from CM059198.1 coordinate 64,645,095, forward strand.
CCAAGACTTCCCAATCACAGCGAACTCTCACATACATAAACGTGCACAACATTCCCGGTGAGGCATCCCGGACACAGGCCACGCTTCTAGCGAGGAAGCTGAAAGACCCACACCCTGTAATAATGATGACGTAGCTGAAACTGATGAACAATGCGCTGCTATACCCAAAGAACCACACATCGACATACACAAGCAGTGCTTTGTGTTTGCCCCTCATCCCACAAGTTAACTGACCGTTCAAAATCAGACCACTGACAGGATCACCTAATCACTTAACACGCCGGGGAAAAGGCGAGCGACAAAAACTTAGCACCTCAAAACAAATGGAAGGGTACTCAATGTAAAGACACTATAACGAAGTGTAGAGGGACGGATGAGAAACACATTGAAACTGCTGACGAAGGCAAAGACTAACACACACTCACATGGGACATGGACATAAACACTGACAATACCGTCTCCCATAAGGTGCTGACTGGGGCCAGCTGGCACCCAGTTGTCTGCGCCAGGGAGATCTGGCTCTACGCAGCAAGAGAAGTGAAAGCACCAACGTCTTTGTCTGCCACAGCCCGGCATGGAAATCGTCTACGCCGAAGCTCTCAGATACATGAACTTCGACCATGCGGCTAAAAAGACGGCACACAACATGATTGCAGAGCACATTGTTGCATGTGTATATGTTAACCACAATGATGCTCTAACCCCGACACTGTAATTATAACCTGGGATTCGAACACTATCTCTGCATCTCTCCCCAGGTTACTGTATGCTACATCACTCAAGAATCATCAGCATTATGGAGGCTGGACTCATGAACAGTACCTGGAGAAATAAAACAGCACAGGCCCACAAGTACCTCAACTACACGGCTAACCATCATGTCGACCCACTAAACCCAACGCAATATCAAGTCATCTCATGCATACTGGAGCTACATGACGATCTAAAGTTCCCGGCTGCAGTGATGAACTATTTCAGCGGTGCCCGCACCTGGGTGCGAGCCTACGGGGGACATACACACGCCTTTGACACATACCGGTCTCGCTGGTAAGAAGAGGAATCCAGCGTACCTCTGAGCACCGGCAGGCCCAAGTACCCCCTCTACTTCCCTCTGACATACAAAGGGGGGTGGACTTCTGTACGACAGCTGCACAGAACGGATCAGTACTCACAGCGGCTCTCCTGGTCGGCTACTTCAGCCTGCTCCGGCAGAGCACCTCCTCAAGCCGACACCACCAATGGATGCATCTCACATGCGTCTCACATGATGCTTGCCAGGGAAATCTTCATGGAAGAGGATGGCTTACACATTTGCGTTCGGTCAACCAAGACGCTATATAGATCATCAAGACCGCATGTTATCATCCTTCCCCACATTTCCGGGTCCAACTACTGTCCGATCCGTGAGTGAACAGCGTACACATGCAGCACTCAGCCTTACACCCAAGGCCCTAAGGGACACACTGAGACTTGCTCTGTCCTTGGCGATAACACTTCACAGCCTTCGACAGGGTGGGCTACAGGCATGAGCTCGCCTGGGTGCCCCCCCTACAAGATATCAAAGACTTCACTTCAGCATGCATATATGCCCAGGCCTCTCGTCAACTCAGCAGCACAGACACTCTCCACTACATTTGGTTAAGCATTAGTTCTCTTCACCATTACCAATCTTGAATTGAAATGTCACTACTGTTAAATGTTCTAGACAAAAATAATAAATGCCAGTATAACGTGAGTCAGTCTCATGTTGCTCAATTGTTCAACTTTTATACAACATGGGTAATTGAGCACATCATCATGCTGTCGGTTGCGATGCGACAAAGACTGCTTTCATTACTTGACTGCCGCTCTCCATTTAGCTCTCTGCTGTGAGAGTTGCGTCCATGAGTGGGTCTTAATGTCTCTCAGCTTCAGGTTTCTCTTGATGGCATCCCGGAACCGGAGATGGGGGCGCCCTCTCTTTCTGTAGCCAGAAGACAGTTTAGAATAGAGGATCTGCTTTGGTAGCCTGTCTGATGACATCCTCATGAAGTGTCCAGTCCACCGGAGATTCTTTTTGATCAGAAGATCTTCCATAGAGGGCAGCCCCTACATTTCATGAAAGCTGCCTGCAAAAGTGTTGAAGTGGTGCTGGCTTTTGCAAGTTACCAGCGGCACCCTCTCGGGGAGCAAATAGAGGTTTCACACCGGCAAGAACGTGTCAAGACAGGCGCAAAACTATTTGTCCCTGCAGTGGCTGGTCGGGAGATGTTGGGAGTTCCATACATCAACCTCCCTTAATGCTGCCACAGTGACATGGTTTTCTGTTTAGGGTTTGCTCCCTTAGCCTTCGGTTCTGTCAAGGACCTGTACCACAAGGCAGTGGTTTACAACTCTGCAAGGCAGGGGCGTCAAACTCCCTGAGGTATTGCTATACCTGCAATACCTGCATACTGCAATTGAGCACACAGGATTATATTCCAGCTTGCTCGCCGCGAGCAGATTAATCTGGCTAACGTCATAACTGCCCTGAACTTGTACGTTAGAGATCATTCGCCAGCAGTCCCTTAAGCAGACAAGACGTGTCAACATGCAGCCAAGTTTTTCAGAGCCATCCCACTCACCCAACTATTGGGTAAGGCTATAGGGCTAAGAGTCTATTCTCTTCATGCTTACTGATCTTGAATTGAAATGTCACTACTAGAGAAAAATAATAAATGCCCTACTAAAGTAAGTCGGTCTCGTGTTGCTCAATTGCAGCAGGGATGAAAGTGGACTCCAACAAAAAAAACAATTGGGAAATCAAGCCAAGACCCTGTTGCCACCTACCAGATTCTGGCAGAAGCAAGCCGTGGTAATCCGTGGTTATTACATCGTTGGAAAATGTCCATAAATAGATAGATATTTGCCTATAGGATTCACTGTCAGTGAGTTTAAGTCATGTTCCAACTGTCTTTGTTGTGACTGTATAGCTAATTCTTTCTTATTTGGGTTTTTAGTTCTAGCAAGGGATTCAGACTAATCAATTGCTGTCATATATATCCTAATTCATTCGCATTTTGTGAACGTCAACCATTGAATACAACTAAAAAAAAGAATTGCAGAAATTGTTTGTAAAGAATTACCCCCACCCTGCTGCTGGTAGACCAGTGCTACTACAGCATTGAGAAATGTCCTTTTCATATAAATAAAATACATTCAGGGAAGAAAAAGGTAAATGGAATATTAGTTACACACTGCTGCCTCACTATAATATATAGTTAGTAGCTCTATTAACTGAGTAAAGCTGCATAATCCAATGAAGCATCAGATTTTCAAAACCCAGACATTCAGCTTGATTTGAATGAACACATCAAATTTAGATACTGGAGCACATTTTAAGCATTTCCTGTCACATAGAAGGGTTTAATGAATCAATTTAACATTTAACAGCATCTGTTACTGCATAAGCATATGGTGTCATAATTTTGAATTGCATGCCAGAATTAATTTTGAATGGTTGCACTTCAAATATCTCAAAAGGTACCCATGGTAAATAATAAGTCACTTCATGCTAAAGCAAAGTGCATTATAACGATTAAGATAATATATTTATTTCAGAAAATGTCAGAAAATCAAAACCATCGGACCATGGAACTTTAAACACCCTGCTTATGTAGAATGCTTACCCTATATACTCACTCTTAAAGGCATGCCATCTCTGCGCCATTCAAATTTGAGATGTGTGCTGTTATCCGTGGTAGCAGCACATGAGAAGGTGATCTGATCGGTGTTTATATTCATCACCTGGTCATCAGGCTTCACTGTCAGAATGGTTGGAACTACAAACAACACCCATGCATTATTATTCTTTTATTTCTTCAAGTGTTTTTATTCCTCTTAATAAAATGTTGTCAGTGCTAATGCACTGGTCTTCCAGCCCTAATGATGATTGCCACTACACAGTAAACAAATGTACAACAATATAGATAGACAATTACAAGATAACAAGCAAAGCATCGATATGAAGGACAGGTTCCAGGGTGCTCCCCATAGAACAACTGGTGACTTTTTCATCTTACTAGTTTCAACACATGGTACTTTGAGAAGGGTGGCTTCTACTGCATGTGTGGCTTGTGCCGGTGTCTATGTACTCTGTGTATTTTGCATGGTGATACAGTAAGCCTAGCAGGTGCTTGTCTCTATGAATACTTAGCTTATCTAGATAAGCTCTGTGTCAATGGTATGTAGTGTCTTCCTTCTAAATACTGTTCACAGAGAACAATGGAATATGCAAATGAGATGACATCAGACACATAGGGTGCCGTCGGTTCAGGTCCCTGGATGGCGAATAAAGCATTTAGAATCCAGAAGTCAAAGTTTTCAGACATTGGTCATGTTGGTTCACCAACATGGGTAATTTACGTGCAAGCAAGGAGTCTCCCCAGTGGTGCCACCTGGGTTCGAATCCAGACCCTAAACCCCTACCGGATTTCCCGTGGACCCACCGCCACACAGGACAACCATAGAGACGGCTCCTCCTCCCGCGAGCACAGTCATGCATGGCGCTCTACCTCCACTACTCGTGACAGCAATGCACGCCACAGCCGTGATGACAGAGAATGGGGAAGGAATAAAGTAAGCCGATCCAGGAGACACTCCCACTCATCAGAGGACAAAATGAGACACCGCGATGTCATAGACGAGCTGCTCAACTAGGGCGGCACCTACAACAAACAACACAGAGGTAGGAAGCCTATTCTACCTCACACTTACATAATAAGAGGGGACCTGAAAGGGAAGGCAGCTCAGGGTGAAAGCACTTGGTTCGAGTACATTGCGGCCCTTCACAGGATGGCAAAGGACTCCACCGTACCGCACAGCTGGGTCGAGCCCTTTGCCGAACACGTGGAGCACCTGGTGGATATGGCAGAGGAGTGGGAGTGGGAGAGCTGCCTAGCATGGTCTGAACCCATCTTTAATATGATAGATGAGGGCAGGCCCTCGCGAGGATGGAGAGACCCCACCGCCATAAAAGACACCCAACGGGACGCGTGCCTCACAGGTACCAGGAGCCTCCATGCACAAAAACGCCTCACGTCAGGCAGACGTGCCCAACGCTCGCCCCAGCACTGCATGGATGACGACTACAACACAAGATCTGAGGCAGCATCCACCTCGGGATACCAGCAATATAAATGTCCCGAATTTAACTACAAAACGGACGGTCGTCCATACCACCACTGGACCATGGGCAAGAATGCGGCTTCACAGTTTCGCACGGAGCAGGAGCGGAACGGTTCACGCACGTGTGCGCATGGTGCGCCAACAAATATCGGCGCACAAATCCCCATAAGGAGAACGAATGCAACAACAAGAAGAGCCAAATCGAAAAATGGCAACAAACAACAACAGGATAGGCAAACCAAGACAAGTCAGATTTTTGCTAGACAGCCCAACCAGGGCTGTTAAAAACGATATGCACAAACTAGATGGCAGTGCATGCACAGATCCCTTCGTGGAACTTGGGGAATCACGGCAAAAATAATCAGCAAGCGCACGACCGACGCAAAACACCACTCATACAATGCCTCAGCACACACCACTACCCCCTATCACCACAACTTAGATGTCGCCGCCATAGTCAACGCTGCTTCCGCACACGACACCAACGGACATCGCCCACACAATAACAACCGGACCCTACGGCACCCCCTGCCAGCGTCAAAAACTCCCCGCCAGACGGCGAGATCACCACGCCACATGACACCGAGGAAGCACCCTCACAAGCCCATGCACACTAATTGGACCCCCGGACGGCCCCTCCACCGCCATACACCACCACCGCAACACCCGGCTCCAAAGCGAGCAACTCCCCCGTCACCAACCGCAAGGGACTGGCGCCCCCTGGTGGCGAACCACCATGCATCGCAGACAGCGACCCAGGAGCACCACAAGACACCCAGACAGCCGCTTCCAATGTAGCCGCCACCCGCTGCATTCTAATGGCAGCTGGAGTCTACCGGAGACTTTGTCAGGGTAGCGGCCACCAGGAAGGATGCCGATGCTGCCTACACCGACATGATACAGAGCATGGCGGCCCTGTGTCTGTCCCTGTCCCCCACAAAGTTCACCCCTCCCACCCACCGGCTCGAGTGGCTGAGGTACGAGGTGTGCACTCAACAGATGATGGTCTGCATACCAGATGACAAACTCGCTGACATCATCTCCGAGTGTAAGGAAGTGGCCGCCGCACCGAAGATTACCCAAACTGTTCTCCAAAGGGTAGTCGGACGACTACATCGCGTTGCCAAATGCGTGGCGCCAGCCCGTCGCTTCATGAACAGGATACTCGCTCCACTCCGAGATACCCCTCGGACAGGGAAACACCCCATCACAGTTGACCTGATCCGCAACCTCCACTGGTTCGAGGACTATGCAAAAAAAAAAACAAGGAGGTCTGGGTAATAGAGTGTGACTCCTCCCTCGTCGCCGTGGGGTAGAGGGGGGACACTCCGAGACGACCTACTTCACTCAGGCCTACCCCGCAGGGTACCTGGTGAGTGGACATCACATAAACTGTCACGGTGCAGGCGTAATCCACATCAACACGGACAACCAGGTTTCACAATCAGTCCTCGCATCTGGGGCCGGCAAGGACCCCATACTCTGTGTGAGCTCTGGCGGTTCGCTGCCCTTCACTCCACCTACATAGAGGTGGTCCATAAACCGGGCAAGGACCTGGTCCTGGCCGACGCCCTGAGCAGGGTTCCCTTTAATGAGGCGGCCCAAGAGAGGGCACGCTCCATCTGCCAGCACCTCAAACTCACTCGCACCCGTGTCCGACACTCAAACAACGCTATACATGATGCTATCTACACCTGGAAATAGTAATATTTGCTTTCTATTCCCAGGTCTCAGTACGACGATGACGTTGCCCGGATCGCCGCCCTCTTCATGGCTGGACTGGCGTCTGGGATGGGGCAGAACAAGTCACGCCAGGTGACGCGGTATCTGCAGCACTCCCGCGATCTCTGCTACGACCCCCGGCACCCATCACAATACCACATGATGGCCTTCATTGCGTCCCTCAACGGGGCCTTCAGGTCCCCCCGCCATCCTCAACTACATCAGCGGGACACGGACCTGTGTGCGCCTCTTGGGAGGCGCCTCAGAGGCGTTCGACACCTACCCCGTCTCGGTTATGAAGCGTGGGGTCCTCTGGTCGTCCACCCACATCCCTAAGCAGGCACTGCCAATCACGCCCGCAATACTTAAGCACATCGTCCAACACTTCCTTCCGGTCGTCAGGTCCCAGAGGCCGGGTCCTCTCCACCACCACCCTCCTCAGGTACTTCACCCTCCTCAGGCAGGGCAACCTCCTCCGCACGGGACGGCAGGGGGACCCCGGATACACTCTTATGGGCGGCGATGTGGTCGACACTGGAAGACTCTTGGTCGTCCACGTCCGCTCCACCAAGACCAGCAAGACACCCGCCAACACTTTCTCCATCATGGTACGCCCCATAGACGACAGCCTCCTCTGTGTCATACGGATCTGGCGTGCATACAAGCACGCGACCAACACCGACCAACATGCTTCCGCATTTCTTCTCCCAGACGGAAGCCCCCTCACCGCAATACTCCTCACCACCGCCACAGGACTGCTCTCATCGCCGGACGACTGCCGGATATCGACACATACACCTTCCACATCCTGTGCCGAGGAGGGGCGCAGGCCTGTGTGAAAGGGGTGATCACCTCAATGAGATACGGGAGCTTGGGAACTGACGGTCTTCCACCGTCTACACCTATGTACCAAGGGCCGCCTTCTCCGTAGTGACACAGGCCCTCTCCACCCACTTGGTTGAGGACCTGAGTCAAATTCAAACATGATCTGAGAACCCTGACATTTAACCCATTATTGAACACTATATTTGACATTGAAACTTTCTTGACCTGTACCTTACTATGTTATTTGAATAAATTCCGATTCAATGAGCTGCTTGTTCGCATCATAAATTGCTCATGTTGGTTTGCCAACATGGGTACTTTGCGCACGAGCAAGGAGTCTCCCCGGTGGTGCCACCTGGGTTCGAATCCAGACCCTAAACCCCTACCGGATTTCCCGCGGACCCGAGCCCCTCGCGAGACTCTGACGTCACCAACACCCATCCTCGCACCCCGAGACCCACCAAACATCACTTCCACCATGGCAGCCAGACGAGCAACACCACACCAACTCAGCCGCCCACCCATCCCAACAAATGACGAACATACCGACGTGGTGGGGTTGAGGGCCTGAGTCGAATTCCAACATGATTTGAGAACCCTGACATTTAACTCATTATTGAACACTATATTTGACATTGCAACTTTCTTGACCTGTACTTTACTCTTACCAAATACTATGTTGTTTGAATAAATTCCGATTCAATGAGGTGCATGTTCACGTCATAAATTATACTTTCACATATACTAGTTCCTGTCTGCACCTTTCGTGAATTGTATATGGGTAGTTCTCAGAAACTGTGCACCACTTGAGGTAGCCTACTTGAAATGCATATTTCAAAGAAACCCATTAGTATCAATATTTTGATTTCATCATTTAGCCCAATAATGTGGGAGATATTTTAGATCAAAAGTAAATGTTAATATTGTGTATTATGAATCTTATTGGGATGGATGTAGCTAAATAAATCGAAAATGACATCACTAATTTGTGATGTTGTCAACAGCATTCAAAATAAAGTGTCACAAAATTAATAAAAAAACCTCTGAACAGCACATTTCACTTCAAATAGTCAGATACAATGTCTTCATTAAGTTGAAGACATTTATTTCTAAAAGAAATGTATAAAATTATGAAATAGTTAACTTTTTCTGGAGTCATTAACATCGTAACATTTCGTTTCCACTTGCAAGTATTATGAAACTCTGTATTGTACAGAACTATTTTCACCATTTGACAATCTACCCATGGACAGACTTATGGTATAGTATAAGATAAATCCTTAAATTGCCCCTAAACATGGAAATTTGAGCCGAACATTTGTGTGAAATTGTTGATTCCACTTGGAATGTTACCTTGTTAATATTTTTCAGATTTTCTCTTTAATCATCACAAATATAACAAAACCATAGCAATGAGGTTTCAAATTATTATTACTACTGTTTATAAGGCAAGTGGCATGTGAAATGTCCTAAAAATGTCAAGCTTTGTGTGGAAAATATTTGCTTTTGGAGTTATTTATTGGGTGTGAGCATAATTTGACCTATTTAAAAATGTCAGAATATGTTTACAGGCGATGCACTTATATACATACACAGAATAGGTCCAACAAGCATACAACATTTACCTTTTATTTTACAGGGTCCTGGTCACAGCACCAAGTGTCATGGGGGTGATGAAAATGGGAAAATATTGCTCCTAGAGCATTATTCAAATCGACACCTTTTGTCATTCCGGGGCTAGCATGCCAACCATTAGACTACCTAGGCTCCCTACATGTCTATGTGGGTCCATGCCTGAGATGTCAGTCCAGACTATGACACTGATAAACAGGCTTACTATGTCACTTAGTGCATCTTTTTTTTTGGGGGGGGAGGGGAGAAATATTTATTTATCAGAATATGCAACTTAGTTGTTGCCAGGACACAAAACTCCAACCAACCAACCGAGAATCGGGTTGAGTGTCCCAAGACTGAACGTTGTCAGCACCTTTATTATGGCCCAGATGGGTGTAAGAGACTACCAGCAACACAAGTAAGTCATTAACAAATAACATTAGTATACAACTTATACATGCTTCCCATGTTTTGAATTACGCTGCTTTAAATTAATGCATCTCTATTTACACAGGATTTATGCATTGTTAATCTAGCTACCATTAACTTTAACAACTTTTGTTTTAAGCATGTCCATTTATTTTTAGCATGATTATCCATCATTGTTATCGACAAGTGTGATTTTATTCGTCGATTAGTGACTTGGAAATCTTTGGTTTAATAATGAGAGTGCCTTTAAGGGATCATTTCAGGCAGATATCATTTTGTGGGAAGAATTACTACAGCATTAATCTGCTAATAGTCAAAGTACACTGTTGTAAAATATGGATCAAAGCCACATCTGATAAAAACAAGCAAAACTTTGACTTTCAGTAGGAAAATGTGCCCTCGATTATCTGGCAGTGTCATATGGCTAGGAGAGTGGCCAATGTTTTTCTGAATACCCAACTGCCAAGGAAATATTTAGGAAAGTTGTATCAAGCCTTTTATTTGGGGAAGGGGGGAGGGGTAGCGAGTCAAGTAGTTATTGTTGCCTAAGTATGTTAGCAGTACTACAGGTATTTAATCTATCCCACAAAATGTATCCTAAATATGCCTATATGATTTTGTTGTAAGGTGAAAAATTGCATATCAACACCACGTATCTGCCCAACCTTTTTTTCCAACATTTTTCTTGTAAGACATGATCTTTTTTGCTTAGAAGTAATCAATAAAATCTTGTTTGAATTTGTTTTGTGTGTTCAAATGATGTTATGGATGTGTGTTAAAATAATGTTATTGATGGAACTCCACCACTATATGGGAAGAGTATATATGTGGCTGGCCTTCCCTGGTAGAAGCTGTTGGGTCTCTCGGAGTTAGCGCTGGCTCCCCGGGGGAAGCTGAGGTTGACGATGAGCCTGGATGCAGTACAAGAAGAAGACATATGTGAAGCCAGAAGGCCCCACCTTACTGACCACCTACGGTGAGCCTCTGCATGTCCAAACACTAACTGCAGAACTCAGGATGGCACAACTGCCATGGGACTAAATTCACTGCCCACCCACCCACATTATGGACATTTGATTATAGGATTGAGTGCCTGGTTGATGAACGGACTCGAACACACTCCCTCCTTTCTCTATACTTTTAACCTTTAGACTTAACTTATGACTACACTTATCATTGTGAATAAAGCCCACAATATAGTAGTCTGTCTCGGCCTCATAAATTATATAGTATTGCATTATTCTAGAATTTTCGTTAACCAGATATACACATTCATATATGGTGTAAATATGCAAATCAGTGGATCCAATCACCAAAGCCAAATGTGGGAAACCTGCCCATTGCTAGATCCAAGCACAAGTGTTTTGTACTGTAAATGTTAGGTAACAGGTATGCATTGGGTGTTGTAGGGGGTGGGTACTTACAGAGTACTGTCAAGGCGGCATTAAAGATAACAACTCCATTTATATTAGATGCCCTGCACTGCACAATTTTCCTGTCACTGACCGAATTAAGGTCTGTGATCGTCAATTTTAGCCCCAGGGGAAGCGTGGAGATTGAGGTTCTTTCAGCTGGGAATTTACCTGGTGAGACATGTGTACTGAGTTAACTTACCAACTGGGCATCAAGTGAGGCAGTGGGTCAAACAAATAGGAAAATATGAATTTCTTTGGCAGAAAAATAGGGATAAAACATAGATTTCCCCCACAAAATAACAAGAAAATAGGAATTCATTTATAACAGCAAATGTACCAAAATAGTGTATATAGGGCATCAAAGGAGCAGTCACCTCAAAAAGTAGGAAACCAGCAAGTTCAAATTGTAATGTATGCTATGATCATACGGTATTAGTTGTTCAAGTCTCATTCTATTTGATTCATAATATATCACATTACCCAGTTTAGTAGGTGCCCCCCTATTTTCTTTAAATATAAACATTTGCTGACAAAAATGCTGCAAAAGTGTGATTGTCAAAACTGATTTCTAATAATCCAGAAAAAATAGTGTGTAGAGCAGAGACAAATCATGGTGTTTAAAAAAAAGAGAGATGGGTCAAAAGATTAAAACGGATATAGGGAAATTAGGATCTAATCACGCGTATATCCTTGATATGCCAGTGTAGGTGAAGCGCAGTGCCTCCCCCTGGTGTTCTCGGATGGTATCGAATCATTGGTTCCGGTGGGTTCGAATCTGCTAGGTGGCGCCTCTCCCCCCCTCCTCCTCTCCTGGCGCCTATGTTGTAGGCGCCAGGAGAGGAGCAGTCACCTCAAAAAGTGCAGTCAGTCATTGGATCTAACTGGCCACAATAGACCAGATATTGTGACATGAGCCGAATACAAAAAGCTATCTGCGCGTGCTTTACTCGATATATAGGCAATGTGTTGAATTACGCGCCTGCAGTCATCCAACGACGCATAGGATGACTGCAGACTTATACATGCTTCCCATGTGGACCCACTTCTGCCTCGGACGTCACCGGAACCAGTACTCGCCTCCCTCCCCTGCTCTGCCTGTGTTTCCAGGCCTGGGGGCTGACTGTGACACCACGTGTGTTGACAGCTGATATGCTGGAATACTAGTGACATTGGAATGGCACATATATCGTCTTTGGTCAGGACTGAAGGAGTTACCAAGTAGGTTTGGCCTCCCGTGCTGTATTTTAACTACACCAACATGTTCTCGGGCCTGGGGGCTGTAACTGTGACAAGGCGTGTGTGACAGTTGATATTGAATTACTAGTGGTATTGAAGTTGCACGTACATGGTTGGTCAGGACTGAAGGAGTTACCAAGTATTATCAGCCAAGGTGACTAACTTGACAGGACGTGTATTGACAGCTGATATTGTGATATGCTAGTAATACTGAAGTGCACATAGATGTTGTTTGGTTAGGCTGAGTTGGAACCAGGTCATTTCGTCAGTAATTTTGTAAACCGCTGAGCCGTTTCATTACCGTATCATTCTGCCACATGCCTGACCTGTACTGTGGGACTTGTGGGACGGCACATCCAAAACCGGTGAACGTAAAGTGTAAATGCGGTGAGTCACATTCTACTCATTCAACTCGTGCTAGTGCGGTTATGGCCGAGAAAGAAAAGGCAGTAAAGGTAGAGTGTAAGACGGGCGAGAAGCTTCAGCCGGGACCGGCTGTGTTGTTTGAGGACGGAGTGTTTAGCGATGAAGAACGCGTGTTAGAAGAAAAGCTGCGGCTATTGGAACGGCGCAAACGTTTGGCGACCATGGCAGCAAAAACCAGGCAGTTGGAGGAGGTGCATAATTTAGAGGTGACAGACAAAGAGAGCCGTTCAAGACCGAAATCGAAGACAACGAGGCGCCATCGCCGGCGAACACGCTCGTCGTCGAGCTCGTCCAGTGACCGAACCCCAAGCCGCGAACGCAGATTGAAAAGTAAGTGGTCACTGAAACACCATACAAAAGACCACAAAAGCGTCGCAAAATTGAACCCGCATGAATTGGTTGAAGCAAATTGTCGGTGGATTTTGGACTTTGAAGATGCGTCGTTGGATGACTGCAGGCGCGTAATTCAACACATTGCCTATATAATGAGTAAAGCACGCGCAGATAGCTTTTTGTATTCGGCTCATGTCAGTTATGGTAATTCTGTGAGAAAAGACGCATTGAAGGACGGCTTCGACGCTTTCAGCACTGGAGCAGCAGAGCATGCGTTGTATCATTACGCGCTCGAGAATATTCTAACGTGTAAAGACAATGCCGGGTTGTCAGTCGACGGGGCAAACGCCTATACAAAAGACGGTAAACGCCCATGCTATGCATACAATAAGGACGCCGACTGCCCTGCTACGTTTGCGGACTGCCCGTACGGCCATTGGTGTTCGAAATGTGGCTCTACTTCTCATAAATCATTATCGTGTAAAAAAGAATGATTCGCAGCTTCAGTTGACCGCCGGTCTGGGTACACGCCAGCCAATTGTTTTGCTGAGGGACTACTGGAATCGTTTGGGGACTGCCCTAGAGTTAGCGACCAGGTCACTGAAGTTTCTCTAGTTGTGTCAAATATACAAGACTTTCCGGTCGGAGTTGCAGCCATTGCTGGCCAGGCTATTTTTGATTTGCCCGCTACTGCACTCATGACTGCGCGCGATGTTCCAATTACTCATATGTCTAGCAATGACCTAGTTCCGCCTGGTTGCGTTCTACCGTCGGCCGACTGGCTAAAAATCACCGACTGTGGGGCTTACTTAGAACTTTCTGCTACGGACAGTTCACATAGTGACAATATTAAGACATTTAAAATATCAGCTCTTTATAATACAGGTCAGTGTGCCTGCATTCATTTTATTGCAGAATGTTCAACACAGTTAAAACCATGCCGTCTGTTTTGTGAATTATGTGTTGGACTGGAACTGGTCTTATATTTTACATGGTATTATTTTTGGTTTCCATGTTATCAATATTAATTGTTCCAGTCAGTATTTGGCTCCGGCCTCATTTAAATTAAGTTCAGAGGAGAATTAATTTATTCAGAATAAGCTGTTGGAGGAGTTGCAGTCGGGTTATATCAGTCCTGTTACGCGTCGCCCGGACTGCATCCATAATGTAATTTGTGTCCCTAAGTCGAGCTTGGGATACAGGTTGGTGGTCGACTGTTCTAAGCCCTATGAAAATTGTGTAAATAATTATGTTAGTGAAGTAGCACATCCTTTTTCCTATAAGGGGGTCGATTCGTTAGTCAGTCAAATGGCCAAAGGTGATTACATTGCTATCACAGACATCAGCAATGCGTACTGGTCGATTGCTATACATCCTATCGACGGTCCTAGACAGGGATTTTGTTTTAATTTGGGGAATGGCTTGCAGATGTTTGTAGACAATCGTATGTGTATGGGCCTTTCTTGGAGCCAATACATTTTTACACAAATTAGTGACTTTATCGTCCGTTGTGCAATGCGACGGGGGTAAAATCGGTGATTCATTATTTAGACGATTTTGCTATCCTTGGTGCAACTGAGAAAGCATGTCTTACCAACCAGGCTATAATTATGGCAGTTTTGCGCCACTTAGGCTTCTTCGTGAATTTTCAAAATTAAAATTGCCATCTCAATGTACACGTTTTCTAGGCATAGAAGTTGATACGGTAGCCTTGCAATTGCGCTTACCGTCAGATAAAATTCAGAAAATTAAAGCACATCTTGAACCTTTCTTGGGTATGCGTAAAGTGACGAGGCGCCAATTGGAGTCTCTCGCAGGTCGGTTGGCGCACTGCGCCACAGTGGTGCATGGAGGGCGGTCTTTTTGTGGTGGAATATATGACGCCATAGGGGCGTTAAAACGTCCCTACTACCGCCTATGTTTGACAACCCTCTTCAGGGAGGAGATACTTTGGTGGTTAACGTTCATAGATCAGTTCAATGGTTATGCAAAAATGTTGGATAGGCACGCCTCTGTGTTTTCAGTTTATACGGATGCATCAAATTTTGGGTTTGGTTCACTTTACCTTGAGGTTTGGACAGTGGGTGTGTTCAGTGACCTCGACTCTGTCGAATTGGCATTAGAGTTAGGTCATCACTTTTTGGCATCTTGTGACGCGTGCGCAGATGCACACATTAATATAAGGGAAATGTGGGCGATTATGGCAATTTCAGGTTGCTGGCAAGCCGCCTGGCAAGATCGATCGATTATTTTCGTTACCGACAGTAAGGTAGTCCAGGCAGCCCTGAATTCGGGCAAGTCGAAGAATAAAATAATAATTAACAGGGTTAAGCAATTATTCTGGGCTTCCTGCACTTATAATTTTGACATATCATCGGCATATATTCAAAGCAAAAGCAACGCCGTTACAGACGCGCTAAGCAGGTGGTCGGATAGCGCAGCTAGGGTGCGTCTGAGGTCGGCAGACGCGGCAAACAGACTCTGTTGCAGTCATTTGTTTGCCGATTGAACTTACTTGCATCATTCTTAACACTGATTAATTTCTAGGCTTGCACCGCGAGATGAGGCTTTTGCAACAGCAGTACTGTACGCCTAGTTCCATCTTGATGCGTAACATGCAAGTATGCACCTACATGCGTTCATTGACGAGTTCGCCGGTCTGCTTCGTCCCACTCCATGTCCACCGACGCAAGTCGCATTGTATATAACGTGGTTATCCAAATTAAAAAAATATTCTTCACTAACCAATTATCTGAGCGCGTTAAATTTTTTTTTAAATGCTGGGGGAGTAGAGGGAATTGATTATCAATCACACATTATTAAAACTGTCCTCGGGGGAGCCAAGCGCAAACTAGGGTGCGCAGTTAAAACAGCTGCTCCTATATTGCCAAAAGAGTTAATAACTATTTTTTCCTATTTTTCATCCTCCCCCGGTCATACTGCCACCAGAGCGGCGCTTTTGACGGGATGCAGTGCGTTATTAAGAAAATGTCAGATTACAGCTTCCAATTCTATGCTTTTGCGAGGAGATTTTAAATTCTATGACTGGGGGGGTCATTGTAACGGTCAGAAAGTCAAAAACTATCCAGTTCCACCAGGGGGAACGGTTATTGCCTATCGCAAAAGTTGCGAACATTGATTTGTGTGCTGTTCAGTGGTTATCTAAGCACTTTGAAGAGTCGCCGGCGTCTGATGACGCACCAGCATTTTTGGTACTGTCTTCGGACAGAATTTTGTCCGCATTATCGTACGAGGCTTTACAGTCCCCCATTAAGTATTTTGCAGCACTTGCTGGTCTCAATCCTGAGCATTATTCATGCCATTCTTTACGTAGAGGTGGCTGTACTTTTTTGGCCATGCAGGGGGCTTCTTTGGAGGAGATCAAAACCAGGGGGGATTGGGCTTCGGACACAGTTTACAAATACATCTGCTCGCCCTTGTCCGAGCGTATTTTGGCTGATATGCGTGTCGCGACAGCCCTCGCGACGACTTAGTGGCTGGGTGGACGGGTTGTCCTTGGCGCCTTGCCCAGCCCAAAGACAGTCATGCAACGAGCGTTTGTAAAATAAATACTGTACTCGCCCTTTTGTTGTTGGGTTGCTGCCTTCACTACTCACGCGTATATCCTTAATATGCCGGTGTAGGCGAAGCGCAGTGCCTCCCCCTGGTGTTCTTAGATGGTATCGAATCATTGGTTCCGGTGGGTTCGAATCTGCTAGGTGGCGCCTCTGCCCCCCTCCTCCTCTCCTTCCCTGGGGTTCTGGAATCGGTGGACCCACTTCTGCCTCGGACGTCACCGGAACCACTCACCTCCCTCCCCTGCTCTGCCTGTGTTTTTTTTTTTAATTATTAGGTATATGTATTTGATTCATTGACTAAACATTGTAACTTGGTAGGGCGCCTTGCCCAGCCCAAAGACAGTCATGCAACAAGCGTTTGTAAAATAAATACTGTACTCGGCCTTTTGTTGTTGGGTTACTGCCTTCACTACAACAAATAAAAAAATAGGGCTAAATAGGGCCTCATGAACAAAATAGGGAAAACTAGAAAAAAGTAGGACACGTGATGGCCTGTATCAACCTTTGCCTTATCTAAGGAAAATATAAACTTTCAAAAGCAAAGCTTTTCCCTATTTTTGATTGTAGATATCCAACACAAATACTGGCACATTAGTGAATATTGTGTAGCTCTGCAGAACAGAATACTGAGTTAATTTAAATAGCCTAAATACCACTGCTGAAGCATATGATGTTCAGCATTTAGGAAAGAATGCCAACAGTAAATTATCATATTGTCAATTTCAATAACTCCAAAGTTGGCAATTTATAATAACAGTTACTTCAAAGTAAACTGGTATGGCCAGAAGATTAACGCCACGGTACTAGGAACAGATTTTACTCAACAAGAATATACCAATAACTTGAAATGTATACTTGTCGCTACCTAATATTAATAGGATTGGGCAAGGACTGGTTAGCTGAGAGTCAGGATAATGTGACTGAGTGGGATAGTGGGTCATGGTGCCAGGGGCCTAATTGCCCAGTGGGGCAACCCTATAAAGACTCCATGATTGTGCACTATTACAATTTGGTACCTGTCCTGATATGACCTTACATGTTGCAGGACGTAAAACTCCAACAACAAATGGAAACCTGATGTCAAATGCTGCATCCCCTATACCGAAAGCTCTGAACCTCAGCATGTGCATGGCACCTAACCGGACACTGCCCATCCATCACCTGCGAGCCACTCTCTCGTGCAGGAACCCACCCAAACCAGAAGACACCTGGTGAGGGACTGACAGGCATCAGACTGGGCACCGACTTGTGACAGTGCGCACTCATTGCGACGTTATACCGCTGCCCCCCTGGGAGACCAAGCCGCCAGCACCAGGACCCATCCCCCACATAATCACATTATCCTGATACTGAGCAAACCAGTCCTTGCCCTATCCTAGTAATGCGAGCGCCAAGCTTTTGGAAAATAAGTATAAATAATAGACTTATACAACAACTTGTTGATTCGACTGGGAAGAAAACTCCCAACCTTCCACATGGGAAGTCTGCGCTCTCCTGATTCGGCCAGCACTTCCGGTAGGCTACTTGAAGTTTTTACTGCTTAGCTGGTAAACTATTAAATTTATTGCAATTACAAATATAATATTAATTCCTTTCATAACATAATAGATAACAGAAACAAAGACAGGATAGATTCTTATGGATCGGCCCTATACCTCTGGGTGGCCCTTAAGACTCCCATTAATTTTATTGAACTAAATCGCTGGCGAAATGGGCAGATAGCAGGTAGGTGAGGCGCCGCCTTGAGGAAATGAGGGTAATTAGTGGAGCTGCTTGGAAGCAGGCCTCCCGGTCTCCAGGCTTCACCCCAACCTCCAGTAACCCATAGTAGAAAGGAGCATATCAAAAGGAAGGTTACAGGACCAATATCGCAATAAGAACATTAAGAAGATAGGAGAATTACATACATAATATTATTTGCATAAGTACTTTATACCTCACAAAATCATCTTAAAACAAAAAGTTATGATGTTAAATGTGTCATTTTCCAACCTGAGATATGAGTGACAAACAAGATTTCGGATATTTTACAAATACAACACAAGTGTAATGACAATGTTATGGGTATATATCATTGGAATAGGTACCGGAAAGGTCGGCAGAAGGTCGGCGACCACCTATAATCACTAATAATCACTTTGTGATTACTTGCATTCCAGCCATTTTTTTGGTTGTCGCAAGCGGAGGGTGAGTTGGGTATCATGCAGCATTAGCAGGATGAAAGAAACCATACCTTTCAGTAATATTCCATTGGATAGAAACTCAACCTTTGCCTTTGGGTTTGTTTCCGGAGTTGTCTGACAAATAAATTCTGCTGTCTCTCCCACAGCTCTTGTTTGTGGATATGGTCTTCCAGATGGAACAAATTTTGGTAGTGCTGGTTTCGTTGGTGTGTTGTTTGTGGTTTTTTTTAGGGCAGTGGGAAAGAGAAATACATCAAGAGAATTATGAATACATTATATTAATATTGTGAATTAACCCAACAACAGTAATGATAGTGTGGATTGGGATAATATGAGATGCATGATAATATGGTACAGTGTAAACAATATCTCATTAACATAATACTATGCTTGCCACTGTTGGCACCTGCCAAGATTACTTATTGTTGGTGTACATGTTATCTTTAATGGAGTCAGATCGGTGGGTGGGAGCATACATAAAGTAAGGCACCCACCCAATAAATAATAAAGTAGCAAATAAACATACAATTCCCTTCTGTGCCTTTATATCTTAGAACCACCCATGGCGCGTATGCATGGGGCAGTGTTAGCGCCCTAACCAAGTTTTGGTGGGCACCATATGGCTAACAGTGGAAAATCTGCATGCAAGAAGCGGTGCCAGCGCTAGCCGCCAACCGAAGCCTAGGTTAAGCTACCCTGCTTTTATATCATGGTGAACGGCCGTGTTAGGTACCGTTTAGGCCCAAATCTATTCAATGCTATCATATTTAACAGAATCACATACTCTAAAATTGAAATTTCATCAAATTAACTGCAAAATCGAACCGATATTATCGCCGCTGCTACATCGGCGGTGATATTAATATTGAGTTATTAGTCTCGGTTTGAATAGCAGCATCACAGGTGAAATGAAGGGCGAAAGTTTATGGTATTATCTGGTGTTCATGACGGCCGGAACCCAGTAATATTAGAGTGGCGACCACGACGATGATCTGGGACGATTCTCAGACGAAGACAGAAGAACCCATGAGAAGTGCCACGGTGACGTGAGAAGTGCCGCGATGACGCCCGTGATGCCCGTGAGATGTGCGGCCGTGACGGCCGTGAGAAGTGCCGCGAGGACGCCCGTGAGATGTGCGGCGGTGACGGCCATGAGAGGTGCGGCGAGAACGCCCGTGAGGACGACAGACGTGCCCGTGGGGACGACAGACGCGCCCGTGAGGACGATGAACATCACCGATGGTCGGGTAGGGTCCAGTTGCATTTATCGCTTGTTTTGGACTCTGGGGTGTCGAGATGGGGGTGAGACACTGTGTACCGCCATTTTTAACTGATTTAAGGGTGAATGTGTGAACGTTGATATATATCCGGCAGTACAGTGAGTGTATGTAGGGGGGGGGGGGGTGGTGCATGCACAGACGAGTGGCGCCCCCCAACGGATCTGAGTGAGAGTAGGATGGAAGGTTGTAGGTTAAGCAGGCTCCACCAGTAGATGAGATAGGCTGGGGGAGAAGATGGAAGCTTCCGGCCTTATAATACTTGTATAATGGCTTATACAGCATATATATATATATATATATATATATATATATATATATATATATATACATATATGTGAACAAAGGCACACAAAAAGGAAGAGCAGTCTGCACAGACACACGGCATACCCACTGCCTGCACACACACAACACATAATACAAATCTACTGTATATGTGAGTAGATGGTTTGGTGTGTATGTATAGTGGGTGAAAAACTAAGGGAGAACAAATATAAGAAAGACTGGGGTGCTGGTGCGTTCTGTGTTGGGTTGATGCGTTCTGGGTCCAGTGGGACTGATATATATATTTAGGGAAAAAGGCTTAGTCCGTTTCTTGTCCGGTTCTCGTCCGAAGGGAATGAAAATGTATATATAAGTAGACGGTGCTTAGTCCATTTCTTGGCCGGTACTGGTCCAGTAAGAATGAGACAAATTGTTTATTATATTATTAAGTCCGGGTAGTCGGTTGGTTATCCAAATAAGGGTTAAAATAACGTAATTAGGTTAAAATAACTAGTCGGTAGGAGTGGCGAGGGGGCAGTGACCAATAGAATATTGGTAGTCGCACTCCTTTTGCTAGGATATTTTAGCAGGATAAACCGACTGCAGAAGGGATCTGTATCAAATGTGACACGGGTTTAAAAGTGTATGCGGGCTGCACGCATCAGTACACCACCCACCGGAGGTGTAGAGGCCGCCATGGGTGTGTGTGTGAGTGTGGGCGAGCTGGGGGCCCGCACCCGGCAGCGACAAGGCGCACCGTTTCAATCAATAGGATACAGCTATAATAGGCCTTGGACCTGTTAGCCGCTCTTAATTAATTGAAATGGAGACAGTTCTTCAGATGTGGTCAATCGTAGCAACTGTCACTGGCTCCAAGATATATGTAATGCTTGACCAGTATGCATCCAGTCGGGACTTGAAGCAGTTCACCGACTCCGCTGCTATGACACTCTCCGGCAGGTCATTCCACAGGTCAACCACAGGTTTGTATCCAGCCAACAGTTTAAAGGGGCATAGTCCAGGGCTTTGGAGTTCTGTCATGCCATTAACAGGTTCTAGTAAATTGCTCAGCAGTATCCCCAGATAGGTGATGACAAGGTTGGTAAGTGCGCCCACATCTGGGTTGGATAGGTACAAATCAGATCTAGAAACAGTGTGTTGGTTTTGAAAATTGTGTGTTGCAGTAGAGTATGCAGCTTTAAGGTAGGTGGGGGCTGTACCCAGCAGCGACACGACCCACCAGGTGTAGACTGTGTGTGTGGGGGGGGGGGCGCACTCAGCAGTCACGTGACTCACGTTTACGGCCAGCCGACGGTAATACTGGTGTCAGTAAATTAAGGTCGCATATTCCGATAGATTGGAGTTCTGTTATTTCAGAGAATAGGCTCTATTAAATTGGATTGGTATTCCATTCCAGTGGACAATGGATGTTTCGTAAGGGCACAGGTATCTAACATACATATGAAGGATCGGATCTGAAAACAGGATGTTGGTTTTAAGAATCTGGTATATCATCGTACCGTGCGGCTTTAAAATGAGTTGGGGGGATACACCCATCGGTGACTCCGCCCACCGTGAATATCCAGCCGGTGGGCGTGTGTGTGTGTGGGTGAGCCGGGGGCTGCACGCAGCAGTCAAGCACCCACCGATTATAGCAGGCCTGCAGGGGTCTGTGTGTGTGTGTGTGGGGGGGGGGGGGTGTAAACAAGAGCTATGTGGGTGTGTAGAGGTGAAATTGACCGGGGACGACCTGTAGAAGGGAATTGTGTCGGGTGTTTTATTATCGGTGTCGATGTATATTGTGTTTTGATATATAGCGACAGATAGAAGGGAATTGTACGTCGGTACGTCGATATATATTGTGTTTTTGATATATCGACAGATAGATGGGAATCCTATGAATATATACACACACAGGTTGAGTTGTATAGAGAAAGGTGAATACAAGTGATAAACTGGATAGGTCTAGATCTTCCAGGGCCAGCTCTAGAGCTTCCAGGGCCGGTAACTTAGATAGAAGGAGGGGCATTGTGCCGGGTAACAGTACGGACAGTACCATGGCAGAAGCAGAGTTTAGCAGGGGGTTTGCTGACTGGTTCACAGCTGGGGTGGCAGCAGGACAGATACCACCAGATGGAGATACATTATTATATTTAACTAAATATGCGGCTGGGCAGTTAGAATCGCAGTCTAAGCTGCTCAGGGAGACAAGGGAGTTTGGGGGGGGGGGGTCTCAAGCAAGAGAAGGCGCAGCTCCTGCGAGATAGGGTAGTGGGTGAAGAGCGGCTGGCCATGAAAAGAGACCGACTTAAGGAGGAGGAGAGAGCACACAGATAGCCATGGTGGATGGGTCAGACCTGGGAGTGTTGAGGACCTGGGTAGAGTAGGTAGGCCTGGTAGGCAGAGTGGCTGAGCGAAAGGGGTGGATGTAGTCAAGTTTGCGCTCAGCCACTCCAAGGGCAACCTCCATGAGGTCATATACTCAGTATATGAGGATGATGCAAATAGCTCATGGGAGGAGGTCCGGGGACGCCTGGTTGGACTGTTCTTAACAGCCAGGGAAGCCACTGCATTAGTTGATATAATGTTCACACTAAAGCAGGACAAAGGGGAGCTGATGTTGGCGTACTGTATGCGATACAGTACTGTGGTACAGAGGGCTTGGCCAGAGAAAGGATTAATAAAACTGGGCACAGTGCATGATATGGTGACTACGAAGTTTGAGGACTCCTTGATTGAGCCGGTAGTCAGGTTGGCTGTGTGCCTGGCCAGGTCGGGTAGCCTAGAGGTGGCCATGACAGGTGCAAGACTTCACTACCATAGACTTAAAGTCAGGCTATTAGCAGGTGAGAATGCACCCAAACAGCAGGGAAAAGACTGCAATCAGTACCCATAGGGGATTGTTTCAGTTTAAAAGAATGCAGTTTGGCCTGACTAATGCGCCTGCAGTGTTCCAGCGCATGATGAACTCAGTGCTGGCAAAATGCCTGGGGAAGTCATGCCTGATCGCTAGATGACATAGTCATCTATTCCAGGAATGAGACGCAACACAGGGCTCATGTGGCCGAGGTCTTGGCCACCCTGGCAGAGATTGGCCTGGTCGTAAAGGAGTCCAAGTGTTCGTTTGGCCTGAGGGAGGTTAAATCGTTGGGTTTTGTGGTCTGTGCAGAGGGTCTGAAAGCAGATCCTGATAAGGTTGCTGCAATCCGGGATATGGCCCCTCCCATTGACAAAAAGGGAGTGCGTCGTGTGTTGGGATCTGCCAACTATTATCGACAATTGATGGTCAATTAGCACCACTGACCCATCTGACCAAACAATCAGTCAAATTTGAGTCGGGGGCTGAGTGCCAAAAGGCCTGGGGAGAATTGAAACAGCTTCTTTTGGACTGTGTGGTACTCACATTTCCAGATCCCACAAAGCCCTAAAAGCTCTATACTGACGCCTCAGATTACAGCATAGGTGCAATACTGGTGCAGGAGGATGAGAATGAGATAGAAAGGCCGGTGCACCTGATTAGTGGGAGGTTAAATCCAGCACAACTGAATTACCCCACGATTGAGAAGGAGGCATACGCGATGATCTTTGCACCCATAAAGTTGAGGCATATCTATATGGTGCTGACTTTGTGATCTATACTGATCATAAGCCATTAAAATGTCTATTTCAGAAAGAAATGAAGAACAGCCGCCTGCAGCGATGAGCAGTATTGCTGGCTGAGTATTCAGCTCCAATCCAGTATTTTGCAGGGGCTTCTAATGTGTGGGCAGACATGCTGTCGAGGCTGAGACCAGTGGAAGTAGTTGAAGAGCCAGAACAGATGTCAGTAGAAGAAATAGCGGGTATGGAGGAAATGGTCCCTTTGAATATTAGAAATTGGACAGAGAATCCATTGCCGGGTTGCAAGCCGACAGTGCACAGGCAGCCCTGGCCAAAGAAGAGCAGGATGATTATATACTGATGGATGGGTTAGTGTATTCACTGATTCCACCACCAGGGGGAAAGAACTATCCCAGAGCAATTGACAGGGCTAATGCAGTGCAGCTTAATGTGGGAGATGCAGTATTGCTGCTGGTTAATGAGCCAGGGCCATTGGACCACCAATTTGATCCTGGGTTCATTGTGACGAATGTGAGGGGGCTGTAATCACTGTGGTGGGTCCTGGTAATGTGAAAAGGGTGGTCAACAGAGACCAAGTAAAATTGGCAGATGGCGAGATGAAATGGGATCTGATTAATTCTAGGCTGACCCGGGGTCAGAGGAAGAAACAGAGACTGCGGCAGAGCCAGGCCAAAAACAAGTCACACACCACCAGTTATGATCAGTTTGATAAGGAGAGTAATGGTCAGTTGCCATTTGGGCAGCTTCAAGGGCAATTACCAAGTCTACTGAATCATCCCGGGGAGTGCAAAGGACTGAGTCACCACGCACGCATGCGATGGTGACGCATGGCCGGGCAGCATTAGGGGTGAGTGAGAGATGGCGGGTAGGATTAGACCCCGCAAAGGAGATTTAGGGCCCCCCACCAGGGGGTCAGAAAGTGCATGGTGAGTAAGGACAAGTCACGCACATGAAGAAGGCGTTGGGTGGCACTGATGGGAATGCATGGGTGATTAGGAAGAGTGATGGTGGTGTGCTGGGTGACTCGGCGACCCGGTCATTGACCCACCACAGGGATGTAAAAGGCAGATTGCACCCTCCCCCCGCACGCCGGACACTGACGCAGCGGCTAGGGAGGTGTGGCGTGGTATATGGCGGGACATGGCAACGGTGCCCCACCGCACGCCCACACCGCATCCCCCCCCCCCCACACGGGGCACCCACCGGCCACCCACCCACCCACCGTTCGAGCATAAGGGCGACCAGCGAGGCGAGCAGAGTAACTTCGCCTGACACGACCCGGCTGAGCACTTCGCCTGACGCGACCCGGCTGCTGACTTCGTACATCAGACCGTGACTCACTGGACGCGACGCGAGAGCTGGGCTACCACCGAACAGAGACAGGGGTGATTAAACGCCCACCACTGCCTCCTGACAACACCGACAGATACAACACCCGAGTGTTGCTTTCACACACCCGAGAAAAGACAAGACTGCTGGAGACAATCCCAAATCCACAGGAACAGCACTTCGTAAAATGCACCTGCATTGCTTCTGTGGAGGTGTTCTGTGGAGGTGCCACAAGGAAGCAGTAGACTCTTGTATTTTTGAAATATTATAATATATATGCTGGAAATGGTGCATATATGAGATTTTTTGTTGTTTGAGTCAAAAACATTGAAACTTGAGTTTTTTATATTTGTGTTTGCTTTTGGCGTGTGTCGTTATATACATAGGCACATTGGGACAGGTCGGAGGTCGTTGCCACAGACATTGTGTCCAGCCCAGCATTCACAAACATTGTGTGAATTCCAGCAGCACGTGAGCGTTTACACACACATTGGGTGTTGACATACATTTACACGAACATTGTGTAGACTACAGCAGCTTGTGAACATTGTTACAAATGTGCAGGCTGGTACGTTGTACACGGACATTGAGTGGTATTCCCCTCCCGACACAGAGGCACTTGAATAACAAAAACAAAATTTGTTATGGTGTCCAGCACCATAGATGTTGGTTGGATGGGAAACCACAGGAGATCGACAAGCCATCGGAGGATAGAGGAGCACAAACTTTGAGTGGTTCCCTACCAAGGCGGAGGTAGTTGAACTATATTAGGATTATTATTTCATGTGAATGCAAGTAGAGGTGAGAATTTCCACAAACATTAGGTGCTGATACCTATTTACACAAACATTGTGTGGAGGTCAGCACCGGGTGAAAGCATTTTCATTAACACCGCCTACTAATAGGAATGTACACATACATGGTGTGGTAACAGTGCTGCAAAAAGACAGTGATTAGTTACAGCAACGGTGCTAATTTATAGCAGCGGGCCAGTTGTGGTTGTTCGGGAGGCTGAGTGGTTGACCTCTGAGGGTATTGGAGCGTGCACAACTAAACGTGGCGCCGGACTTGATATAGGCCACACGGTGTTCGTTCAGACACAAGCACCAAAATCGGCAGTGATTATTTCATAGAGTAATAGGCTGCGCGGTGTCCGTTTGGAGGAAAGCACCAATATCGAAAGAATTATTTGGTCGAATAAGTATTTTAGTTTTTTGTTTTTTTGTTTTGAGATAAACTTCATTGATGATAGTGGCCGGGAGGCTACGGATGGATCTCGAGGTGAGCGAGAGTGCACGCCTGAAGATGGCGCAGGAATTGAACTAGATAGATAGATGCACACAGCGTCGGCCCGGGACTGAGCAGTGTGAACAATATTGTTGAAGATTTGGCATAGTGCTTGTGCTGGAAGCGAAGACGTGTTTTTGAGACTAAAATTGAGTTTTTATCGCTTCGGAAACCTCTGGGGTGCAATTTTATTGCATTCAGGAGTTGTCCAGTTGATTGCAGTGGGTTTTGGGTTGCAGAAATATACCATGTGAGTATAGCGGTGTTGGGGTTGATATTAGAATCTGCCCAGTATCACTATCAAATAGTGCTAAGGGGCACAATTTCCTTGTGATTATCACCCAGAAACTGCATCTTCTTATATTCCAGTCAAATTCTACCATGTGGGCCCTGTATTGGAACGTGGGCGTCATCTGTTGCTGCCTGCCTCTTTGCAGCGGCACCAACCTTTTTAAGGAAGATGGGCTCCTAGTAAGGGGCCAGGGAGATGTGAGGACATTGTCTGCTGTGTGGCAGTTGTTTGTATTGATCACACCCCCAAATCGACCACCGTTGGGACACTGGGTCTCACAGGTAGGGGCTATGTGGACAAGATGACTAAGAACCTGTGGTATGTTAATATTCATCATTGGGAGATGAAGCTTGATGTCATGCAGGCCAGGTTAGAGCACAAGCCTCCTGAAGTTCTGCAGGTGCTTGCGAAACGACCTAGGAGGGGATTGGTTAATGTGGTAGGGATGGCGGCATCATGGCTGTTTGGTACGGTAAGCCATGCAGAGCTAAACAAAGTGCAACAGGCTATTAACGTCCACAGTCTACAGACATGTGCCCTAAAGCATACCCAAGAGCACATGCTTTCCATTATGAATAGGATCAGAAATATTCAGCTGCAATTAACGGAGCATGTTTCGGCTGCAGTTCGCAAGGAGGTAGCGATGATGAAGGGCATCGCCAATGACTTGGCGCTGCTGGAAGAAGTAGAGAGCGTGGTGGACGATTATGTAGCGAAGTACACCATCGGATGGTGATGCAGCTGGAGCGCGGCATGTTGACGGAAGCACTGCTGAGGCCGGATCGGCTGGCAATCGTGATGAAGGCGGCCGAGGATGCGGGCTTTCGCGGTCTAGATCTGCACTGGCATTACCAAGACGCAAGGGTGGAGGCGCTGTGGGGTCCGGACGAGATGATCGCCTTCTGCCTGGGACTACAGATGGTGAGTCAAAAGACTTATTTGGCATACCACTTGAGGTATCTGCTGGTACTGCTAGATGCGGAACATTTAAGGACCATGGTGGGAAAGTCGGTGGTAGCGGTGAGCAAGAGAAGGAAGGCGAGCTGCTATCCGGGAGTCTCATGAATGTCTCATGGCCTCCTGCTCTCCACCGAGTGATGAAGGAGCAGCTCGAGTGGCTGCCAGTGTTGCAGGTTCCCCTGATGTCAATGGACGGTCTGGTGCAGGTGCCAGACGATTACATCGATGTTGAACATTTTAGCATGTTGTGGTATTGTCTGTTGGCAGTGGCCGGTATAATCGTATTGGGTGGTAAGAGATGCAGACGTCCAGGGAAAGAGCGGGGATATGGTGGTCTATGAATCCAAAGGACTATCCCCTCCCTCCCCATTGTTGATCCATGGAGATGGTATAGTGAGGTATAAGCAGCAGGGCTCAGTGTTGGAACTGGCTGCGCTCCAGTATAGCGCGTAATAAGCTTACTAGCATGTGTATTCAGTGCCTGTGGCATCGGAACCAAAAAATGTGGGGATGAGCAGGGACGCTGTATAACTCGCGTAATTTTAAAATTTCTGAGCGGTCTACTAGGGGTAGTGTATATTCCGCATATTATATGCACTTCTTATGCATCAGAACCAAATTGAGGGGGAT
Source organism: Branchipolynoe longqiensis (assembly GCA_030323885.1). Taxonomy (NCBI): domain Eukaryota; kingdom Metazoa; phylum Annelida; class Polychaeta; order Phyllodocida; family Polynoidae; genus Branchipolynoe; species Branchipolynoe longqiensis. The sequence continues at coordinate 64,673,661 of CM059198.1, forward strand.
GAGCAGGGACGTTGTATAAATTGCAGGACGAAATAACGTTTCTCATTTGGCAGAAGTAACCGGTCGGAATTGACCGATGTTTATGTAACGGAGTGAGAGTTGCTCGGAACCGCTGGAGCTTGCAATCATAGGATTTCTAGTCACCTATCCCTAGCTCTTCCCACGCCTTTCGGTCTGGCGACGGGTAGCTAACTGGGGATCCTGGTAGTGCTCGGACGATTTGGGAATATCGGGAATTTAGGCTCCCCACCCAACCCAACAAGTAAGGGGGGGGGGATTTAATTAAACAGTATGCGCCTCTCTGTTAGTATAGGGGGGGAAGCTAATTATAACAATTGGTCTTTCCTCGGATTCCTGCTTGCCAAGGACCCACAGTAGCAATGTAAGGGGGGATGGTTTTAATTAAAACATTATGCGCCTCTCTGTTTCCTGCTTGCATGAAACTGGAGTGGATAAAGCCATGGGCAGGTCCTAGCGGTCACCTGACCCATTGGGCGCAGAGTGAGCCATAGATGAGTTCGCTGCTTGACCTGCTCACATAATCGAACCGGACGATGTCGTCTGGCAGGGACGAATCCATGTGTACGATGGTGGAAATGCGAGAGAAAGACGACCTAAGTGTAGGAGGGACGAGTTTGTGTGTGCGATGGGGAAATACGAGAGAAAGATGACCTAGTGTAGGGCGGACGGTATGGTGATGCGCTGGGTGTTCACCACCTCCCTCCATTTCCATGTACTCGTAGGTTAGTGTGCGGCAGGGACATGATCCGAGCACCAGTCCGAATTTTTTTTTGTTAAAGCAAGGATGTGGTTTTTGGGTAAATCCAATAAGGTACAGGCGCTGATCGCGGTGCGCATGTTATCATGATTGGATCACGGATCCTTAATTGGCTTCCAAACATCCAATTGGTGGTAGGCGGTGCCGGACAGGCTGCAGAGAGGTGTGGGCTCACAACGGTGTGCACACCACTGGTGGGGGGCATCGGCGGTGGGGTGCCACAGTAGGCATGATTGATTGGGATCGGTTGATTGATCTTGGGTCACGGATTGATGGGGTCAATGAGGCATGAGGGTCACTGAAGTGACGGGACCACTGGTTGTCGGGGTCAACCAATGATGGAAGAAATGATTGGGTTCATTTGATTGATTCGAGTCAGTGATTGATTTGAGTCATCTGATTGATTCGGGTTAGTTGATTGATGTTGGATCGGTGGACCGATCGGGTCGATGATTGATTGGAACAATCACTACTGGGAAATGATTGGTTTGTTTATCTAATACAGTACTTTCAACCTGGTTGATTGGATCAATCACTACTGAATGACATGTTTATTCTGATTATCTCGTGCAATATCACTGCTTGTGTTGCTATTCTGTCCTGCTTACCCTATTTTTAAGACTTATTTTTTTAGTATATAATGAGTTTTAAAGGGGGCCTGGGCGCGCCAGAGAATTAGCGGACACAACCTGGACAGTGAGTTTGATAAATGACTTCTTTTTAAAATATAAATGTAATATTAATTAAGGGGGGGAGTAGAACTACTATAGATAAGTAGCAAGATAGCCAGTGCAAAGCCACCGTCTACATTGGGACCGCCATCCTAGTATAGATGTTTGGGCTGTTCTTGTCTAAAACAATTACTGTAAACAAGTAGATAGGAATGGTCACCAAGGTGGTGGAGAACTGGAGAAAGACAGAAAACTTGATAGAAAAAAACAACTTGACAGTGAGGAAGGGAGGAGTGGCCAATACCATGGAGAATATACGTAAGTTAAATGACAATGCATGGGCATTCAAACGAGAAGGGTACAGAAACTTATATTGCTCCACTGTATGGCACTCGCCATGGCTTAACCAAAAAAGATGTAATGTTTAAGGGCTTCCATTTTTCTTGACCGTTTTGCACAGAGGGACGTTGTAAAAACATACGGATTTTCGGTTTAGAAGTATATATTGGCAGAAAGCATTATGCATTCTTGGTTCTTGGGCGACGGAGTGGGGAGAAGGTTATGTAATCTAAAGGCAATGGGGCCCCCACTCACATTATGACATGATATAAGCTGTGTGAGATATATGTTCATACATGATTCCTAGGATTGGTGAAGAGATGTTCTTCTATAAGAGACAGTTTAGGTTTGGTGAAATGTTCCTCTAAGTATTCATAAAGAATGCAATTGGAGAAAAAGGACATTTTTAATATATATATATATTTGTAACTGTTTGCAACTACCTGTTACCATGGTGCCGATGGGCCAGCCCACCAGCCTAATCAACATATACACCCTGGCCGGAAAGACGAACCCGGGCGATCATCCCGGACACGCCCCCCCGCCGCCCATCCCCCTGGTGCCCATCTCATGGGTGCCCGCCCTTGTAATGTACGTGTGAACGCAATGAGTTATGTGATGGAACTGTTTATTTACTTTGTCTGTTCCTGGTATGCCCTAGTCCCCACTCCATGGCAACTCCCCAGGATACATAACATCTCCTTTCCACACAACGTTTTAAATAGGAAAATGGTAACTATGATCAAATAGATCCGAAACACTTGATACCTTAAACTTAATGGTAACAAGTGACCTCATCTATTATTTAGGCCTTAACTTCTTATTCTTATAAAACTAACACCGTTGGAGTCTATGATATAGCTGTGTATATTGATACATATCATTATTGTAAATGTAACAAGTGACATTATATATATATATTAATCTTAGGCTTCAACTTCTTATAACACTAACAACATCAGCACTGTCTTCCATTCGTCATATCTTGTTATGGAATAATTGGATCCAACCCAGTTACATAATGACGGGTATAATTCTTGCACATGAATGTATGACATCGTTATGCATTCCTTGACAAATATACATTTATCGTAATGGTAACAAGTGACAGTATATATATTAATTTAGGCTTCAACTTCTTATTACACTAACAACATAAGAAATGTCTTCCATTCGTCATAAGCAACATCATATATTATTTATTCCATGCGAATGTTACTTATGTGTACTCTTAGGCCATAACAAGAGCGACATATAAATTATGCGGGTGTACATACATGTAATGGCACTTATTCTGAAGTGTCTACTCTGTCATATGATTACCTATCTTCGCTCTTTTATGGCATGGAACCTACAAGGACACGTACCGATCTATAATTACATTGTGTAATTCTTAAATACTCTCATATCGTATTTAGGAATACCCCAACCTGCATGGTTTAATGGGTCTCCCGTATCGCGATATGTATGTTGCAGGTGCAATGTTATTATTAGAAGGCGATGGTACCTTACAGTGTTTACATGTGGTATTTTGTATATGCCTGTCTCCTCTACATGTCAGAAACTTCAGACATTTGTAAACGTATTTTCTGTTTCATCGCAAGATGTTGTGTTCTTTATTAATTATCTTATAATCCCTTGGACCAGGTGTGTGTGTCTCAACGATTGTACCGGATTTCCATTCGTTGTTATGATTTCTATACTTAATATTATCTCCTTTGCCAAGAGGTGGCAGGGTGTTCCCTGCCTTCTTGTCAAAGTATTGTTTCTGTCGTTGCTGATTTTTTCGCATTATGTGTAATTTTGAACCTTGTACGTGAGGCATGAGACTAGCATCAAGCAAAGCTAACCGGGTTTGTAACTTCTTGGACATTAATAATTGGGCAGGTGATGCACCAATACCATGTCAGGTTGTATTTCTGTAATTTAGCAGGCCTAGTTGGATATCACCCCCATCCATTGTGGCCTTTTTTATCATTAATTTAATCGTTTGCACGAACCGTTCAACTTGACCATTGCTTTGCGCATGCATGGGGTTGGTATACATGGGTGTGAAGTCATACCTCTTAGCGAAATTTGTGTATTCTACGCTGTTGAATTGAGGGCCATTGTCTGATACTCAATCAGCAGAATGTAATCTGTACCATTGACATGGAATAACTCTACACCTATTGGTATGTTGACAATTTTGCGATTTATTACGCATTCCTTGTGTTGTTGATTTCTAAATTCTTGACAAATCGGGCATCTAGAAATAGTATCCTCTAATTGTTTGTTTATGCCAGGCCAGAAAACGGTGTCCCGTGCTAACTGTTTACACCAGATTATCCCATAATGTGACTCATGTATTGTACGCAGTATCTCCGGTTGCATAGAATGTGGAATTACTATTTGATCACCTTTCAGCACCAAACTGGCATTGGTTGTAATGTCCTGACTGTAAGTGCAATATAGTTTTACATTAGGTTGTATATCTTTCTTGTTATCTGGCCATCCATTAACAGTGTAACTAATTATATCTTGTAATGTCCTGTCAGTATCAGTCGCATCTCTTATGCGTTGTACGATATCGGTGTCCATACCCACGGCGGCTACGGACATCTCTCGATCGAACAGATCGTTTGGTTCGACATTGTTGGTATGTGCCCTGGGCAGTGTATCTGCAAAATAGAGTGTGGGGCCCTTAGCACATAAGACTGTTAAATTATAATTTTGTAATCGCATCCGCATGCGTTGCATTCTAGCCGATAAGGTGTGGATGGGCTTCAGCATAATAGACACCAGTGGTTTATGGTCTGTTTGTACTACGATTTCATTACCATAGATGTACTCATGAAATTTGTTACACTCAAAACAAATGGCTAGAAGTTCTTTCTCTATCACAGCGTAACTAATTTGAGTTGCATCTAATGCCTTTGATGCCATGGCAACAGGATGACCGTTTTGCAATATAGTCGCCCCTAGTCCATATTTGGACCCGTCAACTTGCAATATTATTTGTTCCATACAATCGAAAAATTGCAGAATGGGTGCATTGGTTAATAATGCCTTTAGTTCCTGAAATGCTTTAATTTGGGGTTCATCCCAATGCCATGCTACCTCCTTTTTTAATACCGTTTGTAACGGTTTAGTTATGTTCGCCATGTTTGGTATGAATTTGCTGATGTACCCCATCATGCCCAAAAATCTCTGTAGAGCAGGTTTATCAGTCGGGTCTGGCATTTCCACAATTGCTTGCACTCTTTCTTTATTGGGTTTAAGACCCTCTGCAGTAATCAAATGACCAACGTAATTCACACTGGTCTGACATATTTTGGACTTTTTCGGGTTTAATTTGAGATGCACTTCTCTAGCACGAGATAGGACCCCCTCTAAACGATCGCTATGTTCACTTATTGTCCTGCCATGAATGAGAATATCGTCGGAAATGACATGAACCCCTGGTAAGTGTTGCAGCAAATCATTCATTTCCTGTATAAAAATGTTCCCTGCTGTTTTGATCCCAAATGGCAATCTAGTATATCTAAAACGACCCAAGGAGTGTTGAATGTACATAGTTTCGAACTGGCCTCATCCAATTGGATCTACCAGTACCCGCTGTTAGCATCGAGCACCGAAAAATACTTGGCTCCATGGATTCGAGCCACAACCTACTCCACTGTCCGCACGGGATATGGGCCACGTAAGATCCCTTTATTTAGTTTTGTTGGATCTAAACACACTCTGATCTTTCCTGGCTTTCGTACTATTGTTATCGAACTGACCCATGGGGTCGGTTCAGTTTCCTTAACAATCACTCCAAACTGTAGCATACGGTCCAGTTCCTTTTTAACATCTTCACTACCTGCTAAAGGAATGTGGCATGGAGGGTCAATTACTGGGTATACATTATTATCAATATGAATGGTAGCATCAACTTTTGTTAACCCCAACCCAGAAAATACATCAGAATATTTATTTACCACATTCTTGGCAGTATCCACAGTAGCAACAGCATCACATCCCAGTTCCGTAATCCGGGTTAACAGTCCTAAGTCGACATATGCCCCTTTCCCAAGGATAGCGCTCCCCGAATTCGTCACTTGAAACCGTAGGTCACGTCCTTTCACGTCCAGAAGTATCTCTCCCATTGGTGTAATCCGTTGGCCATTGTACGTCAGCGCGAAGGTTGCAAATGAAGATCCTTCATCCTGTCGAAAATCTTGAACGACAGGATATTCGCTTCCGATCCTGTGTCCATCTTGAATGAAACCTCACAACCTCCAACTGTCAGAGCTCTTTGTGTTACAACATACGGCCCCAACAAACAAATTGTATTCATGGCAACTGTTAACATGCAAACTGTCACCGGTATCTGTGTCAATGGCTAGTTCATTGACTGTATTACTGCGCTGTTGCTTGGTACAACAAACCTTGATAAAGTGCCCTATCCTTCGACAGCCAGCACATTCTTTCCCTCTTGCTGGGCAATTTCCTCGTGGATGCTGATATCCACAATTTCCACATGTCAAATTTGACTGTCTAAACGGTGTTGCCATTGATCTCTTCCAATTTGGCTGCCACGTCATCGGCGCCATTCGACGGTCAACAGCCGTTGTCACACTGTCGACACATTCATCATTCTTGGGTCCGCTATTGGACAGCTGGGCGCCTTTATTTTCACTCAATCTGCACATCTGTATGCACTCCTGCAGGGATAATTTAACAAACAATCCCATAATGAATTATCCCTCATGCCACATACGATCCGATCACACAGCAACGAGTCTTCGATGACGTCATAACAGCACTGTGTGATCCTAGACTTGAGCTCTCGAATGTAAACATCCATATTTTCACTTGTTTGGTTATAGAAATTAAATTTATAACGGACAACCGTGATGTTACACTTGCCTTCACAGTACTGTCTGAATGTGTCAATCAACGGTCCTGTCTTTGTCAGACTCATCTATCTTTAGCATCTTATGAATTTGTTGTGCCTCACTTCCAGCTACGTGCAAGAAAACGCAGCATTGCACCTTCTCCGATTTAGATGCAGCACCCGACGCAGTCGCATATATTTTGTATGACGTAATCCATGATCTCCAATTAACGTCCATATTATCCTCCACATTCAGTGGTCCTGGTGGTCTCAATCCTGTTAAAGCCATGTTTAGGATTCCCTCTTAAACATCTGACACCATGTAATGTATGTGTGAATGCAATGAGTTATGTGATGGAACTGTTTATTTACGTCGTCTGTTCCCGGCATGCCCTAGTCCCCATTCCATGGCAACAAAGGCGGGTTGCACGGCACGGACACCCAGAAGCTGGCAGATGTCTGCGGCTACTGCGTGAACGTTAGGCGCATTGTCACAAACCACGCCGAGGCGGCCTGCTACTCTAAATGCTCCCACGAGAAGGGAATGGCCAAGAAACCTTCGGGTTTTTTTTAGACGGCAGGCGGGGTAGCCTCCCGAGCCCGCATATGGCCTCACCGCACGGCGCCCAAGGCACCCAAGGCACCCACAGTAAAGAACTCTTCAGCTTTGTTGACACTCTCGCGGCGGAGCCACATGGCTTCGCCACATGGCTTCGCCACATGGCTTCGCCACATGGCTTCGCCGCGCAACTGGACACTCCCCGTGAAGTCATTCGGATTCCCCCCTGTGCAAACAGCACCACCGCCGGTTCCCGGCCGCGGCTTGGCCCCGGCGCCAGCCCGCCCGGTACCGTCCTGGGGACCCCCCCCTAATTTGCATATTAACCAGACTACTCGCCCTGCTGGTCCCCCGGTAGCCGGGCGCGGCGCATTGGAGCGGGCCGTGATGTTCGTCCACTGTCTCTGGCCTGGCTCGGCCTCCATGCAACGCCCTCCCCGGACCCGGCCCACCGACGGCCGCCCCATCGACCCGGTGGGCCTCCCGGAGCCTGTCGATGACGTGGTCGACGGCCTACTCCAACAGTCGCTCCCGGTCGAGCTGCGCTGTGGATCTGACCCCCACCAGTACCAATGAACACTCAACGCATTCTGGCCCGTGATTTTGGGAAACGCGTGGAGGCGCTACCCCGAATACACGGCGGCGTACGACACCGCCTGGGCTGCGGCCCTCCCTCCCTCCGGGAGGCGGGTCATCCAAGACCATCAGGTCCCCCTCGCAGGCTGTCGCCCGCAGATGCTGACCCCCATGGTGATGGAGGCGCTTGTGGAGGCCCGAGTCCTGGAGGCCTCCAGGTTCACCTTGCACAGCCACCGTAGGGGGCTCGCCCAGGCGTGCGTGTCACGCAGCGCCGACCTGGCGGCCATAATGGTGCAGGGCACATGGGGGTCCTCGACGGTGTTCAATTACATCCCCCACCTGGCCCTCTCTGAGGCCCCCGAGCCTTAGCCTTGTGTTTTGGGTCGGCTCCGGCGGCCTCAGAGCTTCCGGCGCTCCAGGAGGCCCCCCTCAAAATCGACAAGCTGGACTGATTCCCCGCACTGTAACCCTCCCCTCACCTGTGAAATAAATGTGTTCTTCTCCCACCTGGTCTCCGGCTTCCGTTACTCAAATCGGCACATAATTTCCGAATTGCGGTTGATTCGGTGAGGGGAGCCAGGTACCCACCACGCCCCAAGCGGCCTGGACAAACATCACCCGAAACCTCCCCCTGCATAGAACCATTCGGTTTCGCTTCCCCAAACAACCAACATTTCACCACTCCCACCCACCTCTATTTAAGGACTACTACGTAGGGGTCGGCTCCAGTGGCCTCAGAGCTTCCGGCGCTCCGGGAGGCCCCCCTCAAATACAATGAGCTGGACTGATTCCCCGCCCTGTAACCCTCCCCATACATGTGTTCTTCTCCCACCTGGTCTCCGGCTTCCATTACTCAAATCATATACACATGAACTCTTTATGGTATTACTTCACCAGGTTTCTGTATGCTATTTATATAAAGCAAATGAAGCAAGTAGGGAATCAACATCTTTATTATACTTAGCAATTGTCCTAGATTAGTTAATAAGCCACACAACTAGCCGTTCAAAGCACTGTTGTCAATCAAATTGTCCTTCTCTCCTCACCCAAAAGTCAAAAGAATTAAAGGTTGCTTTTGTCATTTGGCCAATTTTCAAGGCCTTTTCAGGGTATGTTCAAAATTAAGGCCTTTTCAAGAGACACCTTCACATTCAAGGCCTTTGCAAGATTGGGTGAACCATGGTTAGTATTCTATGCCAAGGTGGCCTTGATGGCTCTGAACGCCCACCCATTCCTGCCAGTGCTGAAAAGAAAAGCTTGTTGTATTTACCGACACCTCTAGAGCACATTAACTTTCACATCATCAGCTATTGGACCTCAAACATATAGCCATTCTAACATATATCAATTTTTGAGCAGTTGGGCAGTGTCCCAGGTGTGAGCCCTGCTAGGCTACCTACTCGGAGGGTTGGTCACGTGACAGAGTTCTGGCAGGAAAGCCTGCATGGGTAGGGGACGGCTGCTCATGGCGGCGACATAGAGGTTGGAGAGCTTCAAATTATGCTGGTCATTTTAAGTCTGCTTCAATTTCAAAGGTCAAATTGTATATAGGATAATGTAGTGAAATGACATAAATCACCCTGGAAGACTGAGATTGGGCTAGTTTTACTATTGGAACATATCACAGGAAAGGAAGAAATTATATTATGATCACTGATTAGTGTCAGGATACTTAGTTTGGGAACTAATTAGTAAAATCACCTTTACATATTAGTGCTTAATCAGAAGTTAATGGCTATGGACCAGGTTCCCTGTGTTAGTTATTGTGTTGGTATAACCAAACAACCACATCACAATAGGGGGTACCTAAATTCAGCCAAGGTTGTATATACTGGTCAGTGGCAAACCCTGGGTGACTGCCCCCCAAACCCACACCCACACACACCCACACATACAACCTTTACACTCCTTCAAAAGCAGTGGCCAGCTTACTGGGGGTTGGGTTAGTTCAGAGAGGGAGAACAGTGAACATGCCAGATTAGGTTTATTAGCTGTATTAGTACCTATAATTTTATCAATTACTATTATCACTATTATTATTATCATTATACTTATTGTTATTGTCATTATTATTGACATTATATTGACAGTCTTATTATTATTATAAGTATAGTAATTTTAATTGGCTTTATTATCGTTATTATAACCGATTTATTTGCATTATCATTGGCATATATATATACAGAGGTGTACATATGTAGGCATACACATACATGCATATATGTATATAAATGGATAGTGATAAATCCTTTATCCCATTAAAAGAGCCCTGTTGTGTCCTACCCCTCTCCCCTTGTGGTTGGGTGTGCAGCGGGGGCATGAAAACCTGAGTCGCGCCAGGCTGAGGGGAGTCACTTTACCCGATTTGACTTTACACGACCGGACTTTACCTGACCTGACTATACCCGACTGAAGTTTACCTGGCTTGACTTTACCCAACTTGACTTTACCCTCCCTCACTTTACCCTTCCTCACTTTACCATACCTTGCTTTACCCGACCTCACTTTACCGACCCCTGTTTACCCAACCTGATTTTACCCGACATGACTTTACCCGACTTGACTTGACCCCTCTTGACTTGACCCTACATGACTTGATCCAACCAGACTTTACCGAATCTGACTTTGACCGGCCTGACTTTAACCGAATTGACTTTACCATACTCAACTTTCCCGACTCGACTTTACCCGACCTGACTTTACCCGACCTGACTTTACCCGACCTGACTTTACCCAACCTGACTTTACCCGACCTGACTTTACCCGACCTGACTTTACCCACTGAGTATGAGGGTGTCACACAGCTTATGCCCCTTGGAATGGGTGTGAGGGTGGATTGGATTTGGTATCTCAGGCCCAGTGTCACAGTGCACTGCACACACACACCTCTGAAGGAACATACTACCCATGGGTCAACTAGTTATTAGCAAATGGAGGTGGATAGCATGGTCTGAGTCAGTCATCCATACACTTACTCTTTACTAACATTGGTAAACCTCACTTTACCCGACATACACTCACCATTATAACAGTGACTGTATGTCAATAATAATAATAATAATGTCAATAATAATCACTGATAATAATGACATTAATAATGACGATAGTAATGACATTATTAATGACATTAATACTCAAATTAATAATGACCGGTCACCCTCCCTGCCTCCCCGTCCCCCTACCTCCCTCTCTCCCCTCCCGCTTTCCCACGGGGGCTGGCGCCTGGTGCGGGTCGGCAGGGGGGGCCATGACGCAGGGGGGAGTGGCGGGCACATTCCGCCCGACCGGAGGAGTGGGGCCCGGGTGGGATGTTATGTGCAGGGGGAGAACGGCAATAATATCAATAATAAAGACAACAATAATAATGATGATGATAATACTTGATACTAATATTGATATTAATAAGGAGGATATATATAGTATTATAATAATGACAATAATAATAATGCTAATAATAATAACAATAATAATTGATAACACTATAGTTACTAGTACAGCTAGTAAACCTAATCTGGCATTGTCACTGTTCTCCCTCTCTGAACTATAGAGCTTTAATGAAAGATCCTCAATAAATTAATCATAACAGCACTATTATACCACTCCTTGTCTTGTCGTGAATTATGCAACTTTAATAAAAGACTTGACCTACTTTTAATTAAGAGCGTAATTGTGGCATTCTTCTTGCCAGCAGGGTTCACTCCAGTACACGTGTATTTCCCTACGTGGCAGTGAGTCATTCGGTGCAGGTTCAAAACTGTATTTGCCTCTTCGAGTACTCCGAACATTGGCCCGTGCCAATGTACATCCACATCAGGCCTAGAATTGTTTAGATTAAGATGTCAAAGTATATATAGGTGATGCATAAGCAATTAGATGAATATGAATACGCGCAAATACCCTATGAATACGCGCAAATACCCTATAACACTAAGACAGCTCACTCAGCCTGCACTGTGTAATCAAGAGAACAACCAGCGCACGAGGTGGTGTGTTTGATTTTGTGTTGGTGGTAAATGTTTATTCTGCTGAATAAGTATTGTGTCAGTGCCGAAGCACTGGTCTTCCAGCCATTTTTCAATTCAGGGTTATTTACACAAAAGGTATATAGACTAAGGCATACAATAACTGTTGAATACACAATTTGCAGCATGTAACACAATGACATTCTGTAACCCAAAAGTTCCATAGCAATATGGTAACAGTAGTGTCATATAACGAGATCAATTTTAGTCAGATCAATGTGACTATTTACATATTATTTAGAATTTAATCAGAAGTTATCTTCTGTATTCAGTTGATAAAGTTGTAGTAAGTTTTAATGTTCAGCTGGAGTTCGGCAAGCGGTAGGTATATAAATGTCAGTTTGTTAGAAATATCCTAGTTTCACTCTAGTGTAGTTAGTTATGTGAGTTTATGAATTATGTTGTTGGGGTGGGGTTGTTAATAATACTGTAATGGCCCATGGCCCTCCGACTCTCACTCTCACACGGAAGAACACCAAGATTCAATTCAGTGTATGCTTCACCCTTGGTTTATTGAACCATCTGCTCTCCGCGGTGTCAGTAGTTTTCTCCCCCGCCCCGACTCGCCAGATCCCACATTGACTCTATAGGTGTGTGTGGGGGGGTGGGTCAGCCACACACAGTAGAGGTCAGCCCAGTTGGGGTCTGACCGGTGGCTACCCGTGCCACCACCTAGCGCAGTGTAATGGTACTGCGCTGGTCTACGGCGTAGTCTCCGCTGCTACCGCGTGATAGTAGAGCTCATGTTCAGACTACTACACTACACTGGACCAGCTATGACCAGTTACGCAGTTTGACCAATCCCAGTGCATTTAGGTCTTAAATTTTACATTTTTATTTGGACTATCTCTGTTATTGTATATGGTTGACTGGAAATAACGGAGGAACAGCAACAAATAAAAAAAAGTGGGGGGGACCTGAGGCTGAGGGTTCGGTGGTCTGTCACTTACAGTATGGTGACGACATGGAACATACTTTACTGTAACTGCATAAGGGCCTGCCCAATCCGATGTACTCTTAGTGAGTTTTTAAATTCTAGATAAAAGGGCGCTGCCCTGGTTCTGGCTGGTAGATTGTTCCACATCATGCTGCCTTTGTAAACTGGTGCTTTAATTGGTTTGTTTGTTCAAGCCTTGGGTACTTTGAGTAGAGTGGAATCAGCCCATCTAGTATTCCTTTTTGTGTTGTCTATATATTGGGTCTCTCTGGCTCTTCTGTACATAAGTGATAGGAAATGTGAATCTCTTCTAATCATTAGGTAATATAGGTTTGCTTTGTCATGCATTTCCTTTACACTTAGTGTTTTGCCCCAATAAATTGTTAACGCCCGGTTTTGGATCCTTTGTAGCTTAGTCAATTGCTGCTTTGTGAGCAATCCATAAATTATATCATTATAGTCTATTATTGGTAGAACTGTTGATTTATATAGCAGTAGCGCAATGATTTTGCTTATGAAGCTCCGCATCTTCCTGATTGTAGTAATTTTTAGTGCCAATGATTCAGTTAGTCTAGCCAGCTGTTGATTCCCATTTAAGGTAGAATCAATCACTGTTCCTAAGTACTTGTATGCACTTGCCTTCTTAAATTGGTTTCCGCCAATATGCAGTGTAATTGGTTGTGCTCTTGCCTTCCTTTCTTTGGTGCCATAAATGACAAACTCAGTTTTATTGGTATTAAGGGATTTCTTTTTTTCACTACACAATAGATTAACCCTGGTCAGCACTGTCCGAACCTGATCCGTTGCTATTTGGAAATCTTTATTGAATAATGTGTGTGCTGCATCATCTGCAAATAATGTGAATGTTGCATCCTCTGATACTTGGATCATTTATAAAGATTAAAAACAGAAGGGGGGGCCAGGGTTGATAGCATTATAATGGGATGTGCGAATGGTGTGTGTGCTAGAGCGTGTGTTTGTGCATGCGCATGTCTGTGTGCTGGAAGAAGGATGCTGGGGGAATGTGTGTATGGTGGCAGGGGTGGGTGGGTGAAGAGGTGGAGGGGCTGGGTGGGGATAGCGGTGGTGGTGGGAGGAGTTCTATAGGAGTAGCAACACCCAATCAGTGGGGACCTCCCTCCCCCCATCCGCTTACATTAGGGAGGGGGTCATGAGGTGTGGTGTGAGAGCGCCGATTGAGGCCGGTGAGGAGGGGGACGGGAGGGGAAGGGGGAGGAAGAGGGAGTGTGCGGGAGGAAGCAGAGAGGAGGCCGAGAGGGAGTGAAGGGGAGGAAGAGGGATTGTCGGGTGGGGGGGGGGGGAGGAGGAGGCCGAGAGGGAGCTGTGGTATGAGATCGCCGAGTGAGCTGGGTGAGGAGGGGGAGGGGAGAGGGAGGGGGAAGGGAGGGAGGGAGGTGTGGTGTGAAAGCGCTGGGTAAAGTGGATGAGGAGGGAGATAGGGAGAGGGAAGGGTGGGGATGGGAGGGTGAAGGGGAGGGGAACGGCGGTGAGGCCATTATTTTTGCAATGAAGGCCCATGGCCAGGCAAAAGAAATAGCCAAAACGGACCTCGAAGGGAGCCGCCCCAACAATACTCGTCGATCGGGCCAGGGAGGAGGAGATCCTCAAGTCGTTCATAATGCGTACCTGCAAAGGTGACTTCAAATAAGCATATACCGTCTCATTGGCCCAATCCCCCCTGACCTTAATCTCCTCGATAGTTGCACCACAAATCCCTATAATACGCTTTGCACCATTCAAGGTTACAGCGACAAAATAGTCAGAATAGGCAATTGTAGGGGCGCCATTTTGCTTCAAGTACACATTTAAGCCAGACAAGTAATTTAGGATCGATCGATGCAAAAGGTCTTTAGCTAGCCAGGTTGCATATAGCGCAACCCACTTAGAAGCGCATGGTAGAGGGGCCCTGGTTTCCCCCACCTGATCCACAAACTGTAGATACTGCTTAAGCTGTACTGGTCTGGATGACCAAGAGTTGGGTGCATAAAAGCCCCACTCATAACATCGCTGCTCCCCCGCCAGGACCTCCCATCCAGGAACAAAGCAAAAAGCGGGCCTCAAAAATACTTCTGTAGCACATCTTCCAACCCTCATCTACCTCTGCAATCGTGGCTGAGCTCCCCCTATCTGCTAACCTACTTAATTCATCACAAGATACATTGCTAGCATGACATGAACACAAAGTTCCACTCAATTGCAAGCCAGAAAAGCTTTCGCAAATAGGACATTATGGCCTGACAACGAGAGCGGCCTGTATTTAGGAGAGCCTGTAAGACCATACTATCATTCACAAATATTACTGAGGAGTCCCACCACTTGTGGGACCATCGACTGGCCGCTTCATATGCAGCGACCATATCCTTAATATTAATATGTGTAGCGTCCAGCCCTTCCTCCGGTGAGACATGGTGAAGTCCTGCATAACCCCAGAGGCTCTCATCACCCCTCATATCATAAGAGCCGACTAGCCACTCTTCGCCATGGGTGGCGCCCATCCCCCAAATTGATGCGTCACTACAGATAGACTGTACGGGCATAAACTTCCCAAGCATGGCAGCTATCCCCTTAAAGCCGCCGGCAAACCTCTCCGACCAGTCGATGTCCTCGCGAAACCCGGCATCCAACCTAACATAATAATAAGGTTTGCGCACAGATGCGATCAGGGTATATATCCCACAACAAAAGGTATGTGCACCTCTGATGACTTTAGCGCAATGGGCAAGTAAGCCCCCAGTCTCTCTAAATCCTTACCCTTTGCTTTTCTGCACCAATGGAACTGGCCCAGGACTGAATAGAGCTTCTCGAGCTTATTAGGGGGAAGTGTCAGCTCCAACTTATTAGTCTCTATGTCGATCCTCAAGAACCTCATGATTTGATGATTGCAACTACTTTAAGCTGATTGCAGGCAGGGTCCGTGTAGGATGAGCCGATGATACAAAAATCATTTAGATAATTGATACCTTCCCTTTTAGCACATCTATCAATAAAGTTAGAAATGTTGGTAAAATTGAATGGGCTCGATGCAAGTCCCATGGATAAGAGGTTATCGACTATATATCTAGCATTGTCGTCCTCAAAACGCCATTTAATCCCCTGCTTACTTCAATCATCTGGGTGTATCTGGACCACCCAATAGCATCCTTTAGATAATCACCCCTCACTAGTGCATCAATTACAGTATAGACACTCAGATATCTAAAGTTATGAGAAATCTCGCTCATTGCAGAATTTACTGATGGACCCCGGGGTGTCTATCACAAGGCGACCCCTTCAGGACGACAAACATGGAATGAATGCATTGGGGAATGTAATCAGTGAAGGAGACAATGCCCTGTTCTAGCTCTAGCTCTGATCTTAGTTTTTAATCGATGAAGTCCCGCTCCCATGTAGACAAGCGTTTACTATCGTAGGTATGCAGGTATTGCAATTCCTCCCGGAGTAAACCACTGCCTTGTGGTACAGGTTCTTGACAGAACCAAAGGCTAAGGGAACAAAACCTAAACAGAAAACCAGATCACTGTGACAGCATCAAGGGCGGTTGATGTATGGAACTCCCAATATCTCTCGACCAGCCATTGCAGGGACAAATAGAGTTGCGCCTGTCTGGACATGATTTTGCCGGTGTGAGACCTCTATTTTCTCCCTGAGAGAGTGCTGCTGGTAACTTGAAAAAGTCAGCAGCACTTCAACACGATTGCAGGCAGCTTTCATGAAATGCACACGCGCACAATACACCATACCAGCTCGGTCGTCCCCTGGGTTACTAAGGACCGCACTGCTCGATCGCATCTTCCGTCGACAGTGGAAATCAGCTACTAAGAAGAATACGACACAACGCAACACAACTATTGACAATAGCTCAATGGAACGTCAGGACTCTCCTCGACCGAGAAGCAGCTGACCAACCTGAAAGATGTATGGCACTAGTAGCAATGGAACTGGCAAAATACAACATTGACATCGCCGTCCAATGCAAAACAAGGTTCTCAGAATCTGATGGTCTCATTGACTTGGAATACTCTTTGTTCGGGAGTGGCAAACCAGAAGGAGAGAGAAGGGAGGCCCGAGTGGGCTTTGCTATCAAAAAGGACATCATCACAAAGCTGACAGACATGCCATGGCCAGTAAGTAGCAGAATCATGATGATGAGACTACCTTTGAGCAAGGACAACTTTACTACAATTATCAGTGTGTATGCTCCAACAATGAGAAACCAAGATGATAACAAGGAGGCCTTCTACAACCAGCTGGCAAGTACAGCCGGTTGCATCCCCAGTACGGATAAGCTACTGCTAATAGGAGACTTCAATGCAAGGATAGGAAGAGACAATGGCAAGTGGCCCTTGGTCATGGGCAAACATGGGATCGGGAAACGCAACTCCAATGGCGAGCTTCTACTGGCTCTGTGCTCTGAGTTTGAACTAATAGTGACAAACACCAGGTTCAAGCAGAAGGATGAACGCAAGAACAGTTGGATGCATCCTCATTCCAGACACTGGCATATGATCAACTTCATCATCACAAGGTGTCAGGATAAGATGGACATCCACAGTACTCAAGCCATGCATGGAGCTAACTGCTGGATCAATCACCTGCTGCTGAGGGCAAAAGTGGCATTCAGAATACGACAAAAGCACAACAGGCAAGGGACAAGTAAACCGACCAAGCTCAAGACAGCAAAACTAAGTAGCATTAGCCATAGGGAGAGCTTCGAGTAGGAGATGGACAGCGCTCTCGCCCAATGGGAGGAAAAGGAAAGCAGATGAGGAATGCGCAGCTTTGCAGTCAGTTGTATGCAACATAGCTAAAACAGGGAAGCCAGACAGAAACGAGTAGGAGCTACAGAATCTTATATATATATACCGCCTGGTCACCTACAAACACCATATCTTTACGAAAGTGCCTGCACCACTGCTCGCCACATCTCGGTCAACTGCAAAGACCGTCGCCATTAAGTCTCTCACTGTTAATGGTTGTGCACTACCACTAGAGATTGACAGTTTGGTAAGGTCGACTCCAAAAGACCCTGTCCTCGTCCCGTTTGCTTACTAACACTCGGTCACCTACAAACACCGTCCTGGTTAATTCTGTCCCATCTCTCTGCACCATCCCACTTCGGTCACTCCCGTCCTTACTAACTGGCATGGGGGCGTGGTTCCTGTGTATTCCGAACAGAATTGTCACTCGTATTCGCACAGCTCCCACAAGGTGTCTAACCTATATATCTTGTCCGAACAGCTGGTAAACACATTCTCTGGGTCGGCGCCCACCGCCACCAATTTGGCATTAATTGTCATCACATTGCCACTCAGGAAATCAATATGCATCGCCGGCTTCTGGCCAGCTTCCTCAGCGGTCACACGCTGGTGACCCCCCACATTAACCAATGGGTGTTCGCAAAGCCAACCCAAGGACTTCCCAAGTGTCACTCTCTGCAAGCCGGTTGCTTATGGCCCTTACCATTGCATTTCAAACAAACATGACCGAATCTGCACTGGTGCTCACCTCTGGGACAACCCTGCTCCCCATTCCAGGAATTTAGTATATATATAGTATAGTTATACAAATCTTACCTGGGTATAGATGATGGATAACTGTTGTTTTCCCGAGGTATAAGCCTCGGGTAGACGTGGGCTAGGGAGAAGGAAGCACGTGAGGTACCAGCAATTTTAACCTACTTATTCAGGATAAAAAATGATCTTTCAATACAATGGATACTGTGATTTTCCCGTAATGGTACACCAACGGGATAGACGTGGTAGGGCGTGGTGGGTGGGCCCTAGCCCACGTCTACCCGAGGCTTATACCTCGGGAAAACAACAGTTATCCATCTATACCCAGGTAAGATTTGTATAACTATACTATTTTACCTCGGTATACAGCCTCAGGCTAGCCTCAGGCTAGGGAGACTTTTACATAATTCATTTTTATCCTTAATTTCATTCATTCTTATTATAACATGTTTATGTGTCATTGTATTAGTAATTGTATCATTCAAAGTTGTTGTTCTCACCTAATCTTGTTAGTTGGTGAGCAGGCGCTTTGCAATGCCGGTAGGCTTTTCTAGTCGTTTGTTGTAATGTTTTGCAAACGACTTAGCCGTCTTCCAGCCTGCGTGCGCTAGTATTCTTTTCACAGAAATACCTAGCAACCGTGCCTTGGAGACCATGGCACCTCTACTTGAGTGGGAAGAGTATTTGCCCGTATCCACTCCAGCCAATTTCAACACCGTAATTGTCTATCTGGCAAGGGTGTCTCGTGAAATTGCCTTATGTGGCTTTATAAAGCTCACTAATAGTTGTTGTGATGCACGTAAATCCTTTGTCTTAGATATATAAGCCCGTATGGCTGACACAACACATAATTTCCGATCATTCGGAAAGCAGTCTAAGTGAACCTTAGATAAAGGGTCACCTAACGTGTTCGATTTGAGCAATTGTGCTAAATCAAACGTAAGTTGTTTCTTGTCTATTTCTAATCCAGTTAAGGATAAAGCAACAATCATCCTCTGTGTCCCGTTACTAATAATAACAGGACCGCGACCTTAAAACCTAATTGTTTGATATCTAACCACGAGTTGTGAGGCCAAGCCTGAAACAACTTAAATACTATAGAAACATCCCAAAACCGACTATACTTTGGTTTTGGAGGATTCCTTTGATAAATTGACCGAAGTAGATAACAAAGGCCATAATGTTTTCCAACTGTTTCGCCATCAATTCTAGGTAATATGATTGATAACGCACATCTTGCCGCATTGATCGACCCAAAGGATAGTCCTTCATCCTCTAGAGAACTAAGAATACAAGCTACTTGTGAAATTGTTGGATTTGTTGGCTTGACTTTCATTAACAAACACTGTACACCCCATTTCTTTAAATAGGTTGTGTACATTTTGACCGTTCCTGGCCTCCAGGCATCAGATACTATCCTGTTCTCAGTAATTTTGTCCAATCCAAATTGCTGCAGCTGTTTCCTTAGAAAAGGAATGCCAATAGGGGCGTCGTTGACACGTCGCCGTGAACCACTAGCGGTCCGTGGTGTGTCAGATTCCCGAGTTTTCTTGGGAATCGTATATGTTCTTTTGCCAGTTGTGAAACTGCTGGCAGCCAAGGTTGCGTGTCCCAATCGGGCACCACCAGTATAGCATGTGTCCCTTCCAAGCCGATTTTCCTCACAACTCGGCTGATAATGCTAAACGGTGGGAAAATATACAAATAATTATTTTCTCAGGTAATAGCAAATGCATCTACTTTCCAAGCATCCGGTTCAGGATGCCAAGAAACATAACAAGGTAACTTGTTATTATTTCGTGATGCAAACAAGTCAACTTTAGGTGTACCCCATGTTTCACAAATGAAGTTAAACAAAGGTGTAGAGAGAGGCCATTCTAAATGGTCATGGAATTTTCTACTTTTATGGTCTGCAGGTGTATTTTGTGACCCTGGAATATGCGCTACAGTCAGCCAGACTTGTTGAGCCTGTGCCCAGTTCCAAATCAGTTTAGACAACTGATTGCAAGGCTTTGATTTGGTTCCCCCCATGTTACGAATATATGCCATGGCAGTAGTATTATCAGTTACTATTCTAACTTGTGATTTATTTATCTTTACTAAACTACATAAGCCCAGATAAATAGCACGCAATTCTAGTGCATTAATATGGTCTGATTTTTCATCATCAAGCCATCTACCTCCTGTTGTGACCCCATCTCGATGAGCTCCCCAACCTTCTAACGAAGCATCAGTAGTAATTACTGTATCAGGTTCCGCCATGCGGAATGGATTTGGTGAACTTGCTATGTGTTGCATCCACCATCCAATATCCTGTAGCCCTTCTTGCGAAATAAACATCTTTCGCTCAAAATTCCCTTTAGTTTGTGTTAACGCTAAATTTTTATCTATTTCTAGAGATTTAATATGGGCCTTCCCGTATAGAATAGCGGGTGCATACGATATCATTATCCCAATAAGGACTGTGATCTGTCTAATTTTAGGTTTTGGTAACTTAATAAGCTGGGTCGCTGTATTCATAAACTTAATTAGTTTTTGTTCTGTTATCGACACTGTGTATCCAGACTGTGTATCCAGAATAAACCCTAAACATTTGAGTTGTTTTGTTCGTTTAAGCACTGACTTTTGTGGATGTACATAAAACCCCAGTTTAGTGAGTAATGCACATAAACCGAAAACTGCATTCACACAATCAATTTGTGTTGATGCTATAATAAAGGAATCATCTATGTATGGAAACATTGTGTGACCCTTCCGCGCCATTACTGAGAAAACAGGTTTAAGCAGTTTAGTGAATAAACGAGGGGCACAAGCTAAACCATTCGGCATGCAGGTAAACTCATAGAGTTGGTTATCCCAAAGAAACCGAAGAAATTTCCGGTCTTTTTCCCTTATGGGAAGCGTATAATATGCATCTTGTAAATCAACACTAGCCATCCACGCATCTGGCGTAATCAGATCTTGTGCCGTATCTAGCGAGAACATTTAAAAATGTCGATATTCAACCATTTTATTAAGGATTGTTAAATCCAGGATCATTCGAACCTCGCCATTAGGCTTTGGTCTCGAGAAGATGTTTGAAATAAACTCTCCTGAACAGTATGTCACTTTTTGTATAATTCCTTTGTCAAAGAATTTTTGTACCTGTTTAGTTAGTGCCTCTCGTTCAACCGGTTCAATGTTATAAGGAAAAGGTATACTGCCTTGTACCGGAAATTGTGTGAAGGGAATGTGAACACCCCTAACTATTTGTAAAATTTCTTGGTCACTAGTAATTTTGTGCCACTCAGAAATATGATTATTAATATTGCCAGCGACAAAGTTGCTTACAGTTCGTGTGGTTTTAGAGGCTGCAAGGACTTGTAACATCTGTGTTTTGACCTCTACTTGGACCCGCCCCTGGGGAAGGGTCTCGGCGAGTTGACGCCTCGGCCTAGTGGCCGTGCAGTGTTGTCGGTCCAGCCTGAGCAAGCGCCCCGGCCCCGAAAAGCTTGACCGAAGTTTGAGCCCGGTCTGGTTCCCGTGGTGAACCGTCGTGGACGAAAATCCCCTCGTGACCTTTTGAAACGAGGGGTTTCCTGTTTCTTCTTACCATCCATGTTTTTGCCACTCTTGGCTGCAGTTTCTACCTCTTTATAGAGGTATTGTAGTTGACCGCCAAACATTTTCGTGTTATCTAAAGGTTTCCCTTTAATCGGCTCTGGAGCGAGAAAGAGCGTAAACTCTTTCCCATTATTATCCGTAATCTTCTTTGAGCGAGCCACTTCTTTGCCAGCATCTGTGCAAACCGACTTGAGGACATTCTCATATCTTCGGTACGACAGGTAATTACCTGCCGCCGCTAACAATGCAATTCCTTTGTCCATCATCTTAGCCAAAGACGAGAACTTATTTTCTCTTTGCATTCTATTTGCCACAGGAGCAATAGCTGTTAGGGTACCAAGCACCGCCTTATGCACTGTGTGCAACACACCCTCAAATGTCTTACGGTCATCCATCATATTGACATCTCGATCCATCTCCTTAATGATGGAGTTGGGAACACGTTTAATGTCTGTTAATTCATCTCCTAACTTGGAGATAATTTCCGCCGGTTTAAACATGCGGAAATGGCCATTAATGGTCTTGCGCATAAGTGTAGTGGTTTTAACACGCTTAGCCTTTGGCTTCTCCACTTTCTTAGCCACTTTGCCACCAATGGCAGCATAGACACCTTCATATTGTGTGTCTGAGTCTGATTCCGTGGAAGTGGAATCTGTGGAAGAATCGGAAGAAGAATCTTTCCTCTTCTTCTTCTTCTTCTTGGACTTGGTCTTCCGCTTTTGCGAAGTCCAGTCTTCCCCCGTTCCTTGGTGAAATCATCACCAGAAGAAATTATATGTTTCTTCTTCTTCCTCCGTTTAGGAGAAGGAGGAGGAGGAGCCCTAAGCTCCATCGCTGAGTCTGTCTCCGAGAAATCCTCAAATGATGATTCATCTTGGACACTCGGCATTCGCCGTTTAAGAGACACCGGTGGTTTGAGAGACATAATATGACTCTCCATCTCCGCAAACCGAGCCTCCCAATTTGGAGCCGCGGCACCGTCAGGCACTATGTCTTCGTGGCCATCGGGAACTGAAACAAAGATTTTTGGTCAGTCCCGTTATATATATATGTCACATTATGGTTGTTTCAAACTCAATTGGACATCTAGTGGTGTTAGAGAACGTGTTTATACCGTTATAACACAGGCGTAATAAGCTAAATTTGTGCGTGGATTGTGGGTCAAGCCCAAACCTTACGCGGGGTCGGGACCAGTGTATCGTTCCGCCCATCCCTCTGTTCCGCACACTTCTCCCACCTGTGACTACTACGTCAACAAGTTGGAGAAAATGCTACGAAACTCGGAGAAACGCCTGAAAAAGTTTGTGGGGAGTCTATAAAAGAAACCCAGGAGCATCTCCAACATTACTCTGTATTAGAGTACGAGAGAATTTCCACAGGAGATGAGGCAGAGCCCACATCTCTACCCATAATCACACGGTGACACGGGTGTTGACAGAACCGCTAATGATCGGTTTCGTTCCTTCGAGAAGGAATTCTATCCTTGGTTTTTTATAACCAAATAACTCGTCCAAAATGGACCAAAGAAAGTCTAAACTTTCCATAATGATGCTCTAATGCATCATAATTAAGCTAACCACAGTTTTTATTATACTTACTGCGTATTTGCTTGTATGTACACTAATTTTGCCGGAGCAACCCAACGACACGTAATCCAGTCGTGATTGATTGATTGATTGATTGGTGGTTTCTTTACGCCATGTCGGCACCATAGGCCATATTCACGGCGAGAATTGTTTGTTTTTTATTCAACCATCGCCTTTACATATAATGTAAAAGCATACAATCAGTTAGGTGTCAATAGACACTTATTAATTTTTAAAAGCCCAAAATCATATAATTAAATAAAATAGATGAGAGAATGAATTAATATAAATTGTTTTAATGAATTATATGAATTATATGAGGCGGTACAGACCAGCTGCCCTCAAAAAAGCTAAAATGTCTTCTTGTTTAACTTTGGTAAAAAGGTCACGCATGCTGTTTGCAGTGTAAAATTGTTGGCGCAGTGCCATAAAATCAACACAGTTTAATAAAATGTGCTTGACTGTCAGTGGGGACTGACATCCAATACATTCAGGGGGAGGGTCCCCCTTGAGCAGGAAAACATGTGTTAGCCATGAGTGGCCAATACGGCAGCGGCTAAGGACCACTTGGTCCCGCCGACCCCCCACATGAGAATGTGGTGGTTTTCCCACAGATGGTTCAATTTCTTTAAGTTTATTAATGTTTTCATCCCACTCATGTTGCCATTTGGATTTGATGTGGGTGGCTATTAGTGGTTTCAGATCAGAGTGGGGTATCAGACACGGCTCAACATCGTAGTTCAGAGCCTCCTTCGCAGCCCGATCAGCTCGTTCGTTTCCCTGGATGCCGGCATGGCCAGGCACCCAACACAAATGGATGTCATATCCATCTGTTGCTAGCTGGTTCATTTTGTAAATGACCTTTGCCACGAAAGGGTGGTCCGTTTTTAGCCCAGCAACAGCTTGCAGGCAGGAAAACGAATCGCTGTATATTACATATTCAGTGTGGTTGGACAGTTCAATGACTTCCAATGCGAGAAGGAGTGCTCGGGCTTCCGCCGTAAAAATCGAGCTCTGATCGGGCATGCGAACGCCAAATTTCTTGCCCTGGCAAACTCCAGCAGCAGCTGCCCGGCTGAGGTCTTTGGAACCATCGGTAAACATGGAGAAGTGGTCTTCAAACTGGCCTTGAATCTCTGCGTACAGTCGTTGATACTCAAGTGGATGTGTCCCAGACTTCCTCAGTTCCGTGAGTCGGAGGATAACCGATGGCTTCCTCAACGACCACGGGGGATGTTCTGGGACCTGGGTATCCTGTAATACATCCAGATCGAAGTACAAAGCCTCCAAATGAGGTTTCATCCGGAGCCCCAGGGGCCGAATGAAATTTGGCTTGGCTTCATACTTGGAGTCGTTGTGTGTCTCAAAAACACAACTGTACGCAGGATTTAATGCCTTTGTTTTTAATTTGACAACATATTGCATGGCCAGTTTGGTTCTCCTAGTGTCAAGTGATGGTTCATTGGCTTCGACGTATAGGCTCTGAACTGGAGAGGTGCGAAAGGCGCCAATGGCCAGACGCAGCCCCTGATGATGCACAGTGTCCAGCAGCCCAATATACGACTTCCTTGCGGAGCCGTATACTATGCTGCCGTAGTCTAGCCGTGACCGAACTAGGGTTCGGTACACGGCAAGCAGAACATCTCTGTCCGCTCCCCACTCTGAACTGGACAACACCCTCAGAACGTCTAGCGCTTTCAGGCATCGCGTTTTGAGGTACTTGATATGAGGCACGAAAGACAGCCTCGTGTCAAAAGTGAGACCCAAAAATTTGGTTTCTTTGACAACTTTTATGGGATCCCCATCGAGGGTCAGCTCTGGCTCTGCATGCACTCTGCGCAACTGGCAGAAGTGCATGCAGACTGTCTTGGCCTTGGAAAATCTGAATCCATTCAGAACTGACCATCGGTGAATCCCATTTATACACAATTGAAGCTGTCTCTCAATGACATTCATACCAGTACCTCTATAATATAAAACAAAATCGTCCACGAAAAGACTACAGGAGACCCCCCTTTTAACAGCGGCAGCAATACCGTTGACCTTGACTCCAAAAAGAGTCACTGCCAGTATGCTGCCTTGGGGTACTCCCAATTCCTGCGAGTGCAGACTAGAATATGTAGTCTTGACGCGGACGCGAAAATGCCTGAGCGCCAGAAAATTCTTGATAAAATTTGGCAGGTGACCACGAAGGCCGATCGCATGGAGATCCTCCATAATGCCATGCTGCCACGTTGTGTCATAGGCTTTTTCGAGATCGAAAAAAGACAGCCACAACGTGCTCCTTCTTAAGGAAGGCATCTCTTATGAAGGTCTCCATGCGAACCAAATGGTCGAGGGTGCTGCGGCCTCGTCTGAAGCCACATTGGAGGTCGGACAAGTGGTGCCCTGACTCCAGTAGCCAGACGAGGCGTTTATTTACCATACGCTCCATGGTTTTACAGATGCAGCTTGTGAGGGCTATAGGACGGTAGTTGTTAGCTTCACTCTTGTCTTTACCAGGTTTGGGAATCGGTATTACTGTCGCCTCCCGCCAAGAGGCGGGGACGACACCCGACTCCCAGATGTTGTTAAAGAGTTGAAGCAACAGTCTCAGCGCAGATTTGGGCAGATGCTTAAGGAATTGATAATGGATTCCATCAGGTCCAACTGCTGTATCATGCGAGCTTTCTAGAGAACACCTCAACTCACCCATACTGAATGGGGAGTTGTAGTGCTCCCTGCCGTCAGAGGAAAAGTCCAAGAGCTTACGCTCTTGGCGTTCCTTGACGGCCAGAAAGCCTGGGAGGCAGCTTGCCAAAGACGAATTTCCGGCAAAGGCACAAGCCAATTCTTCGCTTATTTCATTGAGTGATGTGAGAAAGGTGCCATTGTGCTTCAAGTGCAGAAGAATCATCTCCCCTTCGCTTGATTCTTCTGATCATCGTCCAGACTTTGCCCAATGGCGTGCCCGTGTTAATGCCAGAAACGAATCGTCTCCAGCACTGCCTCCGCGCTTCTTTGATTGTTCTGCGAGCGCGAGCCCGCAGAATTCTAAAGAGCGCCAGATTTTCAGCAGTCGGTCTCCTGTGGAATCTACGCTGAGCTTTTTTCCGTTCCTTAATAGCCCCCCTACAGCTGTCATCCAACCATGGAGGCGTGAGACGCTTCGGAATTGCAGAAGTCTTCGGAACAGTTTTATCTGCGATCCACCTCAGCATTTCAGTGAATGAATCAATGTCACTGATGTCTGGAGTGAACTCCTCGCGGCACAGGGTCTGGAAGGAGGGCCAGTCGGCTTGACGCAGCCGCCAGCTCCTCTCTCGCTCTACGGGAGACGCCCCTTCACAATTAAGAATAATTGGGAAGTGGTCGCTCCCGCAGAGGTCGTTCCAGACCCTCCACGAAAAGTCCAGCGCCAGCTCTGGTTCAACAATGCTAAGGTCGATGGCAGAGTATGTTCCGTAGGCGGGATGCAGATATGTGCATGAACCATCGTTCAATACACACAGTGCATGACCGTCCACAAGGTCCTCAATCCTCTTGCCCTTTGGGTTCCTAGTGGTCCCTCCCCACAGTGGGTTGTGGCCGTTAAAGTCACCCATAAGTAAATATGGGGACGGTAACTGGCTCACAAGAGCATCCAATTCTTGTAAGGTGAGAATGGAGCTCGGAGGAACATAGATGGAACAGAGAGTTATAGTCTTATGTAGCGTCAGACGAACAGCTACAGCCTGTAGTGTTGTGTCTAACGCCACTGGCGTACATACAATATCACGTCTAACCAGGATGGAGGAGCCGCCAGCGGCCCGGTCTCCATCCGGTGCGGATTTGTCAAAATTGATGTAGCCTTTAAGACTACAACTCTCAGAAGCTCTCAAGTGAGTTTCTTGTAAGCAAATGGCAAGAGGGTTGAGGTTGCAGCACAGAAGAGATAACTCTTCAATGCTGCCCTTGAAACCCCTACAATTCCACTGAAGCAGAGAACCACCTCTCACTGTCATTTTGGGGCAGTGACAGGTGTTCTCCCCCTCCCCTTAGGTTTGGGGGAGAGACTGCGGTCTCGACTAGTCGAGGCCTCAGCCATCTCTACTTCTTCAAGCGCCTCGAATCTGTTTTTAGTTAGGGACAGAGACCCTTTCGGCACTCTGTCCGAAACAACTTTGGGTTTACGTTTTAGAACCGTAGCCTTTTTAATAGGGCTCGGCTCGACTGATGGTTGTTTTTTTTCTTCATGCGGACTCGGACTCCGACTCGGAATCCCTGGCGTTTGCACCGACGTTGTTTTCGTTGTTGGCCCGGTCAAGTGATGGACTGGGGGTACCGCCTTAGGCTTCTCCCCAGTCAACCACGTTAACTCGGTCTGGCAGTCGACTGACCTGTTTGAAGGCTTCAGTATCGCGGCATAGCTCCTGGTGGTTGGTGAAGGTGTATTACCTTCAACCATCCTCCGAGCTGCCGGATAGCTCAGCCCATTCTCTGTTTTTACACGTTGAATTGATTTTTCCTTGATCCAAACAGGACAGTCTTTGGATGCGGCCATATGGTCACCCAGGCAATTGACACATTTTGCCTGGTCATGGCACTCAGTGCCATCGTGACCCTTCTGACCGCACCGGAAACATGTCGTTTCGTTACGACATGAATCCTTACCATGACCAAATTTCTGGCATCGGAAACAGCGGAGCGGATTTGGTATGAACAAATCCACTGCAACCCTGAGGTATCCGACTTTCAAATTCTTGGGCGGAAACGGTGTATCAAACGTGAGGATGTATGTCCCTGTTTTTATGGACTTGTTATCCTTCTTAATCACTATCCGTCGAACGTTTAATACACCTTGAGTTTTAAGTTCCTGTGCGATTTCATCCTCATCACAATCGTCCAGATCTCTAGTACGGATCACTCCCTTACTAGAGTTGAGCGTGCGATGAGGAGAGGCTTTGATGGCGACGCCTGCTAGCGTGCTTGCACGTAGCAGATTGTCGGCATGAGCCTTCCTCGCACATTCCACAAGAATATGGCCAGAGCGCAGTTTTTTTACATCCTTGACCGTGCCAGCAATCCCCATGATGCCTTTTTGTATGGCAAAAGGGGATAGCTTTGTAATGGGTTGGTCGGGTACACTAGATTCAATCATTATGAATCTAGGCCATTGTTGGGTTTGGATTTCCGAATCGGAATCCGAGTCAGCTCTTCTTTTCTTTCCAGTTTGAGGGGGGGGGGTTTTTAGTATCCATATTTAGTTTTGTTTTGATTCGTCACCCTTGCTCCTCACCCACCACGGAGCCCCACATGGGGGGTGTGCAGAGCTGCGGATACCCGGCAGTTACACACCAAGGATACAAGGGTGATATACTCAAGCAATGATCTACCAAAATGGAAGATCATTACCGGATTGACCCTAGCCACCGCCTTCTAGGAGTAGTGAAAAATGTGGATCCATGTATGTATATATATATATATGTATAAATATAATTTTGTAGATAAATACATTTTTCATAGTACTACTCCTAGGGCTTGGCGTGACCAGCCGATTGATTGGACCGGGCCAGTCCAACCCCTCGTCTAGGTGAAGTCGGGGCCAAAGTGCAGTATTGGTCGACAGGAAGCCGCAGCTCCCTGAAGACCTCATGCACCAGGATCCCTTCCTCCACCGACACGAGCCGCGACTCACGGCAAACGAGTCGCCTTTTACGATCTGCAAGGGGGTGCAAGGGAACTATTCTAACCCGGTTCCCCACGGGGGAATCCAGTCATGAGTTGTATATGCTAATTGCTGGTACCTCACGTGCTTCCTTCTCCCTAGCCTGAGGCTAGCCTGAGGCTGTATACCGAGGTAAAATAATAAATTATATTTGACATATATATATATGTATATATATTATATGTGTGTGTGTGATGCATAATGCACTATGCAAGTATAAAGATACGTAAGAGAATTATTATTATTGCTATACTCCGTAAGACCTATCACGCCACCTTCGGCTCCCTTGCCTCCAGCGGATGTAGACCTAGTCTCAGTTGTCTTACGTTATCTTATGTACAGGAAGAGATAGAGATAAGTGTAATAGAGCTAGAGACACATATGCGATATGAGATGGTAGTAACTTAGACCCCAAATCCTTTATTAAAAACAAATTCCTCCCAGCGAGTGGAGGCTAGGCCCCGCGCAGGAGGCGGAGTGGTGCATGATGGGGGTCGCACCCCACACCCGGTAAGGGGGGGAATGCAGGACACTATACACATTATTACACGCAATAAAGGGTTTATCACAATCCAATAATTCTTGCGTTATCTTATGCACAGGAAGAAATAGAGATAAGTATAATAAAGATATAGACAAGTATGCAATATGAGTTGGTAACTTAGACCCAACAAAGAACCCAACTCAAAAAGGATGAGTGATGACAGAGCTGAAAGGGCCAGCAGCAAGGAGTGAGGGCTAGGAAGGGGAGCCGACCGAAGCAAGGAGGTTGGCGATCCGAAGATCATCAACTATGTGCTCCTGCAGGGGAACACGCAAATACAGGTACACACAATCACTCGCCCAGTTGCCCCTAGTCTTGATCTCCTGGATCGAGCTGCCAGCCATAAGTATATAAGTGCCCCCCCCCCCTCCTGAGCGAGTGGCTTGAGAAGAGGGCGGGGGTCGAGGCCTGACAGGAGACATAGTCTTTTTAGTACTGCAGAATAGTGGGGATAATCCATGGCCATCGAGCATGAAGCAGTCAGGGTGCGGAAGGCCTGAGCGGAAGGGAATGCCTACACCTGGGCGAAGTGGAGTTCCATCTTCCTAACCACGCACAGTAGCAGGTCCGAGGAGGTTATGTGGGCTTTCCTGAGCAGGCCCAGAATGAAGTAAGTATGGAAGTGTGCCTCGGTCATTTTGAGAGGTGGGCCAGCATTATGGCCAGCTGGGCTGGCGGTATAGGGGCCACCTGGCATGGCGAGTTGCCCAGGTACCTGCAGGCCCCCGCCAGATACCTCCGGATGTTGAAGTTGTCATAGTCTATACATGGCCCGCCAGATGCTTTAAGGTGCAATTTAAGCGAGCTGGGATACGATCGCATCGAAGCATAGTGCATCGTTTTTGCCAGCCATGTCACATAGAGGCATACCTGCCATGAATTGCATGGCAATGGGTGATGGCCATAATGTTTGCAGAAGGTTAAATACTTCCTAAGTCTTGAGCTGGCGCACAACCTAGTCGATGTTGCCAAGTGCAGGCCCATCAATTCCTTACACTCCTTCTCGAGCTTGCGTGTATCTGTTATGGAATTTATTAGTGGAAAATGTGGGTGCAGCACATGTGGCCTGGGGCTATGGCTGTGACCAGTCACACTCTTGCATCATGTTCATTAAGGCAGGAGAGGCTGTTGTATATTGTGTTGTCGCTGTTTTGAATGTAGACAAATGAAATGTCAAAATTCAATCTTACTGCGAGCCAAAACAACTCATATAACCAATTCATTATCAGCTCATTTTTTTACCTGTCAGAATATAAAGCATGCATGACAACAGTGGTATTGTCGGTGACCATCACTACATTCCTGTCCGACCAGCCGTGGGCCCAGGGTTTAGCCGCACTCAAATGCATTTATGAGGACTAGCTCCCCAGTGCTATCAATAGTCATCAAAGGGGGTTTGGTATGGTGACCGAGGTCGGGCAGACCGCCGCCCCCTAAACCAACTCTAAACCAACTCGCTGGCCCACCCGACAGCCAGACTCTCGCATGGAAGGCCGCCTAGCCAAAGCCACTGGCATCGCTGGAAGTACATAGTGCCTGGGAATGGCGGGGGCAGTGGTAAGTTCGGGTTAATTTTTATCGAATTAATCATGATATCGAGGAATCTACACAATGTGTTGGGGGAGGCGAGTTTTTTTAAACTGATAAAAAACCCTAGCAGCCTGAGCACTCCCACCAGGTCTGACTGGGCTATAACCCCCTCGTCAAAAGTGTTTGTAAGGGAGCAAAAGTTGCCCAAATAATTGGTTACTTTATCATGTGACCTACAAACCATGCAGCGTACCACAAAATATGAGAGCTTTGAAAAGACAAAAGGACTAGAACTGAGCCCCATACATAATCTGTTCTACATTGGAAAAGTAGTAACACCTTTAGTGAATTCCCATGACGGGCCCTGGTGGCGAGCACTGGAGTGGTAGATATTCAACGCCCTGTAGGCATCGGAAATGTCCACTACTGACATGAATTCCTTTTATACGCACATTTTGTTGCCCACTGATCAGTAAATAAATTAATGCATGTGTCGTGTAGGGAGCTACAGGTGATAAAGGTCCTGATACCTATTGAGTCAGCTTTTTGGTGAGTGCATATGGGTCGTTCTCAGAAACTGTGTACCACTTGAGGTAGTCTACTAGAAATGCATATTTCAAAGAAACCCTTTATTGGAGTGTCAATATTTAGATTTCATCAGTTAGCCAAATAATGTGGGAGATAGTTTAGATCAAAAGTAAATGTTAATATTGTGTATTATGTATCTTATTGGGATGGATGTAGCTAAATACATAGAAAATTACATCACTAATTTGTGACATTGTCAACAGCATTGAAAATAAAGTGTCACAAACTTAATGAAAACCTCTGAACAACAGTTCATTTCACTTCAAATGGTCATATACAATGTCTTCATTAAGTTGAAGACATTTATTTCTAAAAAAATATTGTTAATTATGAAATAGTTAACATTTTCTGGAGTCATTAACATCGTAACATTTCGTTTCCACTTGCAAGTACTATGAAACTCTGTATCAAACACTGAGTACAGATACAGTACAGGAACTATTTTCACCATTTGACACTATGCATGGACCCAGTTATGGTATAGTAAAAGATAAATCCTGAAATTGCCCCTAAACATTGAAATTTGAGCCGAACATTTGTGTAAAATTGTTGTTTCCACTTTGTTACTCTGCTAATCTGTTACTCTGCTAATATTTTCTTGCTTTTCTCTTTAATATTCACAAATAAGACAAAACCATAGCAATGAGGTTTCAAATTATTATTACTACTGTTTATAAAGCAAGTGGCATGTGAAATGTCCTAAAAATGTCAAGTTTTGTGTGGAAAATATTTGATTTTGGAGTCAGATTGGTTTCCATGCTATACTGCTATTTATTGGGTGTGAGCATCATTTGACCTACTTAAAAATGCAAGAATATGTTTATTTTCAATTATTCAGATGCAAAAGTACATACACATTGATGAAACTTGCTTATAGGACTTTGGCAGCATTTTGATTTTCTGGTACTGATGTCACACTATTGGTACACAACTTCTGAGAACGACCCATATCTCTTCCCTGACAGACGCTGTGGCGCTTTTCCGACATCGCAGCATGGGTCAGCTTGCCCGTGCTTGAGCCATAGTTGCGGCCCCCATAGGGCGAGTCACACCTGTCATCTATCACAAGAAAACCAAAAATGACCCCTCTCATGACATAATCCCAATTGGGGTCGTTATCACCCATAAAGAAGCCTTCTGCAAAGAAACAGCAGGGGAGGAGCATAGAGACCGTGTCACCCATGCTATGCAAACAATTGCAGCGGCCTCTAGTGCAGACGTCGTAGACCACAAACTTCACCATCTGACCGTCTATATCGTGCATGCTGACCCGGTAGAGGGGGTTCGCCGCCTCGCACCTAACGAATGAGAGCCACGACTTGTCCTCCCCTTGTGTATTTTTCATACTCAGCCCATCGTGATGGGGGGTGGCATTGCAACCAACATCGCCTTTACGGCTCACCGCCTCTACTGGCTGGCGGATGGGGTGGGACGCCCCTCTAGTTTCTTCCGCTACAACCATCTCACAGTGGGGAATGGGATAGGAACTTCTGCTACCTCTGCCAGTCAATTAACCCCCCACCCCACTACACCACTTAACCCTCCAAGCTCCACACCCTCCCCACAGCCACTAGAGCCGATACGGGTATCACCACTATCATGCTGCACATCGAGATTGACATAATGGGAACATAGTTCATGGGAAGGTTGAGCAGTTGGGGCACCGATGGCATGACAGTTTGAGCTTACAAATTCAATGGGGTAAACATCTATTATTATAAGTGGTATGGAGGTGATTTGTATCGACACAAGCATTAACAGTTGCATTGGGCTCAATATGGCCAACAGTTTTATCATGACAAACACTCTTGCTACATTTTTATCACGACACACGGGCATGCTATGGCCGGCATCAATATAATCAGTGTGTCCAACAGTTTCATCATGAAAAACATTCCTACCACCGTCAACATTTTTGTCATGAACAACGGGCATATCATCAACACTGTAGTGTATGTACGGATAGCATGCCAAACCCAGCAACAGGGGTCATGTGACACAGGTGACGTGGTGGATCGATGATTGAAGAAACGGCACTTAGAATTCAGACTTCTAAGCGTGCTTGTCTGTTACTTTACTACATGGTGTCAGATGTGGTGGAACAACTTCAAACATGGCGCTAACGGGACTAAAAGTGCCGGCTCTTCTGAGTATGAAAGGGAACTTGGCTATTAATTGGCAAGTATGGCACAGGGCCTATGAGTTATACCCCGCTGCCACTGGACTGTCTTCTAAGAGCGAGAAAGTGCAATATTGGACTTTTGTGCATGTGGCGGGCCTAGAAGCGCAGAAGTTTTTCCATACAATGAACCTGGAAAGCAGCGACCGGGACAAAATAAGCGCTCTAACAACCGCGTTCTGGGACTACTGCCATGGAAAGTCCAACTGCACTATTGTATGTTACATTGATTGATTGATTGGTTGATTGGTGGTTTCTTTACCCTGTGTCGGTAGCATAGGCCATATTCACATTACAAGTTCAATAGTTACAACCAGACTACACAAGACGTTGAAACTTATATACGTGAGTTACAGTTCCATGTTGAACTTTGTGATTACTGTGATACCGAGGAGTCGATATTATGTGATAGACTGGTATGTGGTATCAAAAGCAATGTAGTGGGGGACAAGTTATTACAGACCCCAAATCTTGAATTGGAGCAGTGTTTAGAAATATGCCACCTAAGCGAGCACAGCTCGGAGCAATTAGGAGGTGGCGCGGATAGCACTTATGATACCGACGTGCATGCCCTAAGTCGTCACAAGAGGCAAAGGTCATGACCCCCAGCATGCCCACCAGCACTTGCTGTTAATGTTAACCGGAGAAGCGAGAACCGCCCTAATTGCACTAGGTGTGGGTATTCGCACCCTCATGACAAGTGCCCAGCCAAGGGTAAAGAGTACATTACATGCGACCGCATTGGGAATTTTGTGAGTGTACAGGGGAGGTAAACGGCAACCAACGCCTGTCAAATCACTGGATGCGGATGAAGAGGGCACACCGGTCGAATGGTTAGCGGATGATATGGATGAGGAAGAGCCAAGTGACTTGGTGGTAGGTGCTATGGACAAAACCAGGGAGCCTTTGGGATTATGGTTTCAAACAGTGCAGGTCTGCGGTGATACGGTAAAATTCTAACTGGACAGTGGCTCTGAGGCCAGCATAATACCCGAGAGCATCTTCATGTCATTACCAAACATGGAGCTGAAGAGACCAAGGTGTCGGCTTGTGACATATTCCGGGGAGAGGATCCGTCCGCGTGAAGTCAAGATCAGCATACGAGGGCACCCTATCCTATTCCAAGTCATCGACAATGGATGCGCACTATTAGGGAAGGACGCCTGCATTCAACTTAACATCCTGAATCGTGTACTATCGATGGAAGCTGACAAGAAGCACCCGCAAATCGACAATGAGGCTCAATCACTGGTAAATCAATACCATATTGTATTTAACGGTCTTGGTTGCATCAAAGTGAATGCTACTATACATGTCGATGAAAATGTACCCACACTGATTGATCCGCCAAGGAGTATTCCGCATGCCATCAAGGATGCCATGCGGAATGACTTGGATAGGATGGTTAAGCTAGGTGGGATTGTTGAACAGGTAGAGCCAACACCTTGGGTAAACTCAATTACCATAGTACAAAAACCAAATAAATTATGGGTGTGCTTGGACCGGACTAAGTTAAATAAGGTGATATTGTGCAGGCCTTATCCTATCAAAACAATAGAGCAAGTGGTAGTCAATACAGCAGGTGCTGAATTTGTCTCTGTGTTAGACGCGCAAATCTCTCAGACATCGCTAAGCCCTTAAGGATATTACTGTCTAAAGATGTCGCCTGGCACTGGGATAATGAACAGAATGAAGTGTTTGTAAAATTAAAAGAATTGTTAAAAACAGTGCCAGTGCTGAAATATTATGAGGTAACGAAGCCATTAAAGATGCAGGTAGATGCTTCCATGACAGGGCTTGGTGCTGCACATTTTCAGGACAATCAACCAGTCAGCATGGCATCCAAAGCACTAAATAAATGCCTAGGGTATTTTGCGGTTATCGGGAGGGAGATGATTGCGATCTGTTTCGGCTGTCCAAAATTTCACAACTACATTTTCGGAAAGCAGATCGTAGTCGAAAGGGATCACAAGCCACTTGTAAACATAATGTTGAAGCCGCTAATACATTAATGGCAAGGTTACAAAGGATGAGATTACGATTTCAGAATTACTATCTAAAGTTAGAATATGTAAAAGGTGTTAACATTTTCTTTGCTGATGCTTTGTCTAGAGCACATACAACAAAGATTGAACGAATGAACTTATACGATGATCATATGTCTGTTGCAGCAGTAGACTACAGTGCGGATGAATTAGCTGACATTACACACTCGACATTACAGGTCCAGACACTGCAGCAACTCATCAAGTACATCCGTGATGGATGGCCAGCTCAAAACTGCTCAATACCCCTTGGTGTTAAACCATATTATACCTACAGGGACGAATTGACGGTACAGAGTAATCTCATAATGAAACAAAACAGAATAGTAATTCCGAAAGTACTACAAAAACAAATGCTAAACACACTACACACTGCACACTTAGGTATAATTAAGAGCAAACAGATGGCATGTGAGACAGCTACCGGAAACAATGCGCCGCACCAGGTAGCCCCCATGGCCGCCCGATCTGGTGGGAACGCTTCTCCACCGCAAAATGCTCCATAAACACATCCATGTTCCCCCGACAAAGGCATGCATCTCCTTATTGAAAGCAATATGACAAATATCTTTATCATAACCTTGATAGTCCTTATTGGGGTACGATTCAGCCAAGGCCTTCATGATCATGTAGCCCACATGCTTCATGACCCCCTCCTTATCAGCCACCGACATAGTCTTTGATGTTCCTCATTCTCAATGCAAAACTGTCTTTTGTGCCACATATAAAGTACCTGAAAACAAGATGCCTGAAAGCGCTGGATATTCTGAGGGTGCTGTCCAGCTCAGAGTGGGGAGTGGACAGAGATGTTCTGCTCTCCGTGTACAGAACCTTGGTTCGGTCACGAGTGGATTACGGCAGCATAGTATGCGGTTCCGCAAGGAAATCATATATTGGGCTGCTAGACACGATCCACCACCAGGGACTACACCTGGCCCTTGGGGCCTTCCGCACCTCACCGGTTCAGAGCCTTTATTTCGAAGCCAATGAACCATCACTTAACAACAGGAGAATCAAACTGGCCATGCAATATGTAGTCAAGATAAAAACTAATGCATTGAATCCTGCATACAATTGTCTATTCGAGCAATATGAAGCCAGACCGAATTACATCCGGCCACTGAGGCTCCGAATCAAACCTCATTTGGAGGCCTTGGGCGTGGATTTGGACGTGTTGGAGGATGCCAAAGTCCCAGAACATCCCCCGTGGTCATTGAGAAAGCCATCGGTTATCCTCCGACTCACGGAACTGAGGAAGTCTGGGACACATCCACTCGAGTACCAAGGACTGCATGCAGAGATTTAAGGCCAGTTTGCAGACCACCTCTCCATATACACTGATGGTTCGAAAGACCAAAGCCGGGTAGCTGCTGCGGCAGTCTGCCGACGGGAAAAATTTGGTGTACGTTTGCCCGATCAGAGCTCGATTTTCACTGCAGAAGCCCGAGCACTCCTTCTCGCTTTGGAGTGTATCGAGGTATCCAACCACACTAACTATGTTATATACAGTGATTTGTTCTCTTGCCTCCTAGCTGTTGCTGGACTGAAAATGAATCACCCTATTCTAGCAAAGGTCATTTATATAATGAACCAACTGACAACGGATGGGTATGACATCCACCTGTGCTGGGTGCCTGGCCATGCCGGCATACAAGGAAACAAACGAGCTGATCGGGCTGCGAAGAAGGCCCTGAACTGTGATCTTAAACCATGTCTGATCCCTCACTCTGATCTGAAACCACTAATAGCCACCCACATCAAATCCAGAGGGCAACATGAGTGGGATGAAAACATTAATAAACTTAAAGAAATTGAACCATCTCTGAGAAAGCCACCACAGACTGATGCGGGAGGTCGGCGGGACCAAGTGGTCCTTAGCCGCTGCCGTATTGGCCACTCGTGGCTTACACATGCTTTTCTGCTCAAGGGGGAACCTCCCCCTGAATGCATTGGGTGTCAGTCCCCGCTGACACTCAAACACATTTGACTAAGTTGCGTTGATTTGTTGGCCCTGCGCCAATGGTTCTACACTGCAGACAGTATGCATGACCTTTTTACTAAGGTAAAACAGGAAAACATTATAGCCTTTTTGAGGGCAGCTGGACTGTAGCACCTCATATAGTTTACTAAATAGATTCTATCAATTATTAATAAAACTTTTATTTTTCTATAGGAATTTGTTTCCCTTGACCACAAATATATGATTGTGAGCTTTCTAATTTAATGAGTGTCTATTGGCACATAATTGATTGTCTGCTTTTACATGTAAAAGCGATGGTTTGAACAAAAAACAAACATTTCTCGCCGTGAATATGGCCTATGCTGCCGACACAGCGTAAAGCAACCACCAATTAATCAATCAATCGTGCCCACTTCAAATTAGCCAGCACGATGTCGTGTAAATTCTTTCGCATCTTTGTCAGAAAAGTTGTTTTAGACTGTACTTACAGCGGACCCGCCTATCTGCATAGGGCTCAGTTCTAGTCCTTTTCTCTTTTCAAAGCTCTTAGATTTTGTGGTATGCTGCATGGTTTGTAGGGGGCACGATAAAATAACCAATTATTTGGACAACTTTTGCTCACTTACAAGCACTTTTGAGGAGGAAGTTATAGCCCAGTCAGACATGGGGGGAGTGCTCAGGGCTGCTAGGCATTCTAGACCTGCTGCTGCTGCTGCTCCGTGAGCGGCAGTGACAATGGTGGCGATGACTTTTTCCCCCTTGGTCTTGAGTGGCGCTTGGAGTCGCAGGGCATCCATGCCTCTACCTCGTCCTCATCCAAAGGCGGTGACTCACACGAGTCGGGTGATCTTGACCTGAGGTGGTGTGTCCCACTCCATGATCACGAGGAGGAGTGGCATGTGGCGTGAGGCATAGCGGCAGGGTGTCCACACTGTGAAAGTACAACATCTGAACACTTCTGGATACTGAATGGTTGATTCACGGCCTCGTGCTCGCTGAACCCGCCGGCTAAACTTTCCATGACGTCATCTCATTAACATAATCCTTTGTCTCAACCTCTGCATCTCGTTAACATATATTAGCCACATACCGATATGTCTATTACGCATGTATCACATCCCCCCCTCAAAGTATTTCTGAAACATGAAAGGTTTCAAAATAACCATCAACATAGCATATAACAGTCAAACGAATGCACAATAACATATATGCATACTTAACTGAAACATAAGTCCTTGCAAATGTCCAAGCGCCCTATGGCACTGAAGTCCTTCAACTGTCCGGCCGTAATGCCTCATGTTACCAATTGTCCATAACACATTAAATATCAAAACACTGCTGAAAATATAATTTAATCCTACATGCACATGCTATATGTGTACACACCCAATCTACACTGAGCAACTACAGGTCTAACCTGCTCGCCGGCCTAATCAGCCGACCTGACCTACTTAGATTAGCCGCACTGTTTACATTCGGCAACGATGCTGAACTACTTTGCGTCTGCCCGACCGGCTCGGGCTGTCCCCCCATAGGCGCCCTGATAATCTGCACTCGGTTTCGATATAACATATTACCTGACTTGTTCAAAATTTGATATTTTCTCCCTGAAATACCAGTCGGACCGAAAATAACCCCCTTTTTTCCATTCCCCAGGTTTGTGCGGCTTTCCACACTTCTTGTCATGAAACAGTTTCTGACTTTGCCGCCATTTTGCCATCTGGACTTTTTTTTGATTTTGTGTTTCGGGCACCAAAATTTCTTCGGCCATCAACAACCTGCCCCTCAGCCTTCTGCTCCTGAGCCGCTGAGCCGGAGACGCATTCAGGATGGGCAATGGAGTGCTACGATAATTCAGCAAAGCTAACTGAAAATCCGAACCAGTCATCTCGCACTTCTTTAACATGTCCTTGACCGTTTGCACAAACCGTTCTACCTGCCCAGCAATCTCGGACATGCTGGGTATGAACTTGTGCACATATCCAACCATGCCCAGGAACCTTTCGACACCCTGTTTATCACGCGGCTCTGGCATGTCAACTATTGCTTGTATTCTGTCTGGATCAGGCTTCACACCCTGCTGGGTAAGTTGATGACCTATATATTTCACTGTAGTCTTACATAGCAAAGATTTTGTTTCGTTTAATTTAAGATCAACCGACCTAGCTCGGCCCAACACGGCTCTGAGCCGCTCGTTGTGTTCCTCAACCGTTGACCCATATACCAAAATGTTGTCCGTGTCTATCCCGATACCGGGTATATCGCCCATGACACGGTGCATTGCCTGAATAAAAATTTCACCGGCTGCTTTAATGCCAAAAGGCAAACGGGTGTACCTGTACCGGCCCCGCGGAGTATTAAACGTGCACATATGTGAACTTTCTTCGTCTAACTCTATCTGCCAATAACCTGTCATTGCATCCAAAACTGACAAATATTTTGCATCTGCCATTTTGGCAATAATTTTGACAATCGTTTTGGTCGGGAAAGGCCCGCTCTTTATTGCCTTGTTCAACTTAGTCGGATCCAGACAAATCCTTATCTTGTTTTTTTTTTTTACGATAGGTATGGAGTAAACCCACTCGGTAGGTTCATCTTGTTCAACTATGACACCTAACTCTACCATGCGATCAAGCTCACCACGTACCTTACCTTGAATGGCAAACGGAATCCGTCTAGGCGGATCAACAACAGGTTGTACAGATTTATCGACATGAATGACAGCATTTGCTTTGATCAACCCCAAACCCTGAAACACATGCCCAGTCTGCTCCTGCAGACCTTACCGAAGTGCCCGATCTTCTTGCAGGCTATGCAAGCCTCGCCTTTCACTGGGCAGACTCCCCGGCAGTGTTCATATCCACAGTTCTGGCAGCGGATCTTGAACTCTCCAGCACCGGCGGCGCCGGCATTCCAAGATGGCGATTTCCAAGATGGCGTCGTCAATGACCGAACCGACGGTGCACCGGAATGCGCAGTA
Organism: Branchipolynoe longqiensis; assembly: GCA_030323885.1. Lineage (NCBI taxonomy): Eukaryota > Metazoa > Annelida > Polychaeta > Phyllodocida > Polynoidae > Branchipolynoe > Branchipolynoe longqiensis. The sequence continues at coordinate 64,714,642 of CM059198.1, forward strand.
GCATAGTTTCTTATAAAATCAATCTCCTTACTTTCCACGTCTGATTTGGTGTCCTCCAACAGATCTGAACTGAACTCACTCATTTCACAAATACTGACACATTTTTCCAAAGTTAACTCAGTAGTTTGCAGCAGTTTGTTACGCAAATTCACATTTCTCACACCAGGCACTAACCGATTGCGCAACAGCGTCTCCTCCACCGTACCATACTCATAATCCTTCACCCTATCTCTTAATGCCGTGATGTACGTAGCCATCTTTCCTGTATCCTGATTATGGGTATTAAACTTATATCTTGTGATGATAAAACTGCATTTGCCTACACAATATGTCCAAAACGCCTCCGTGAGTGGCCGATCTTATTCTTGATCAGTGAGTGCGATATCCATATTGGCAAAAACTGTTTGCGCTTCCTCGCCAGCGACGTGAAGAAAGATGCAGCATTGCACTCGTTCTGTCTTCATTATGACACCTGCAGCTGTGGCGTATATGTCATATGCTCTGATCCATGTTTTCCAGTTCGATCTTGCGTTATTGCTGAGGACAAGCTGACCAGGCGGCCGCAAACCCGGCAACGTATTAGCGGGCGGCATTCTTCCTCATCTGACACCATTTGAAAGTACAATGTCTGAACACTTAGACTTCTGGATACTGAATGGTTTATTCACGGCCTAGGGCTCGCTAAACATGCCGGCTAAACTTTCCATGACGTCATCTCATTAACATAATCCTTTGTCTCAACCTCTGCATCTCGTTAACATATATTAGCCATTTACCTATACGTCTATTACGCATATATCACACACAGTATTGCCCAGCTACTGGGTAGGGGAATGCGGGAAAACACGTCCGACAGGTCCAAATTCCTCCGAGCGGGTGGAGGCTAGGCCCCATGCAGGAGGTGGGGCGGTGCATGATGGGGTCCCACCCTCTACCCGGACAGTGGGGGAGGGGAGTCCAGGACACTACAGGCATTATTACAGTCGATAAAGGGTTTATCACTATCCATATATAGATATAATATATATATATAAATATGATCACTCTGCATCCAGACCAATGTTGTCCCGTTTACAATAGGGTGTCCTTCCATCAGAGTGACACACAAGATACAGAAACAGTTTACACACTGACAAATTCGTTCACACACAGCAAGGGTATGTGAGGGTGTTTGTGTAACTTGCGTCTGTGCATGTTACGTATGTGAATGTATATGCTAGTTTCATATGATACATATTTAGTTGCATTTGAAAAATGTCCATCATTAATAACTAGTCCATGGCAATATTAAATGATGGAGCCATATGTCAATGTTTTTCACGTGCCTCAAGTGACCTGGCATCCGGTACTTGATTCCCGGCTTCCATGTTTAGTTCTCGTTGCCTCGCCTGTAGCTTGACTGACGTTCTGCACGTTTTCATTACGGCCGTTTTCAATATAGCCGTTCACAGCCATTCGTCTCTGTTGGCGATATGTGCATCTGCGCTTCTTGGCATCCATGCATCTCTGTCTGTGCCTCTAGGCATATGTGCATCCGTGTGCCATCTTTTCAGGCATCTCTGTTTTTGTGGGCCATCACTTTGGGCCCTATCCTCCAATCTGTCCATTCAAATATGGTATTCTGCTCGTTACCATCACTGTCAGTGGTCGAACAAACCCCGAGGGTCGTCCAACTTGTTAATGCTGCTTCATTTGGTTACCAAGGAGTTGCTGCATGGTGAACCACAAATATTTGACACTGTCTTTATTGGTAGCCTGAAGCAATGGGTCTGAAAGCACCATTGCCTCCAAATCTGACACCATGTAATATATGTTGATGTTGAGACTGTGAGGTTTTGTTTGCAACTCTCTACCCCAGTCACATGAGGCCTGCGTTCGCTTACGATCGATTCACGATGTCCATACATCCTCCTTTCGACTGCCTTACCCCCTCATTACGCTCTGGCACCGCAATGTCGCCGACCTCCCCGCGACCATTTCGGAAATTTTGGACGCAAGGTGGTTGCAGCTGCTGTACTTGCAACCTCCTTGAGACCAGTTTGGTCGGCGCCATTAAAAACTGGTTGGCAACCTGGCGCCACCCTGGCACCGCCCTGGCGCCCCCAGGTCACCGACCCCTTGGTTGGCGAGTTGGCGCCGACCCGGCTCCGCCCTGGCGCCGCCCCATTGCTGATGCAGCGCCACGCGACGGCCCGGCGATGGCCTGGCGCCAACCTGGTGCCGCCCTGGCGCCGACCACGTATTTGAATCAATGTATTGAATGTGCAGCAGCTGCAACCTCCTTGCATATCGAATGATATGCTCATATATATGTATATGTGTATATATATATATATATATATATATATATATCTGGGCTAGTAATTATATGCCAAAGGAGTCGCACCCGCCCCTCCGACCACCCCATCCGCCGCAGGCCTAGAGCTCAGTTGCAGCCACCCACATGTCATTCACAATCCTACAGGCGAGAGGGGTTTTGTTATATGCATTAACCATCTCTGAGACCCAGTCCCCCCGGACCTTTAATTCCTCAATGCTCCCCCCAAACATGTGCAGGAACGTGCAACCCCCCTTCTCAATGAGTGAGATGACAGATGCGCCGCATCCAAGCCCGCCCTCGCAGCGAACAACCTCAGCGTATCCTGGTACGTCGAGTAAGGCATGGGCACCGACCCGGCCTCCCCCGGTATCCTAAATGCCCCTTCCTCCCCCCCCTTGCCAGCATTTGGCGGAAATGATATTCCATCCAAAACACTGCACACAATTCCATGTTAGCACACCATGCGATCGGGATCTCTAAGGTTCTCTCACGGAACTGAATAGTCTTGGACCTCCGGACATTCAACACCATGCCCCAGTCATGAAAGTGTATATCCCCCCTTGTTAGCATAGAATGAATAAATAAATGCTTAACGGCATATCAGCACACTAAGGGCTATACAATGCCATCAAAATGTCTTAAAACCGGTTAAACAGTCCAATGTGCTTTAAAAACGATAAAAGTAAGGCGGTACTAACAGTGTCAAATAAACATTTCATACTTGCTACATTAAAATACTGTGCTCGAACATTTGCAAAGTCAATGCATTCAATCAAAATATGTTTCACAGTCAGAGGCACTCCACATGGTATGCATTCTGGCTGGTCTTCTGCTTTAAAAAGGTAATTATGAGTCAAATAGCTATGTCCAATTCGCATACGTGCAACAACGGTCTCTATTTCTATGACAAGCACCTGAAAATTTGCCAAGGGTGGGCTGAATTGCATGAAGCTTGTTCATGACAGCTTCATCCCATTGTAATTGCCACTTTTTCCTTATGAGTGCACTGATGTGCCTTTTGAGGCACCCACTAAAAAAGCACAGCTTTGTGAAGTCCTGAACATAAATAATGTAGCCTTTCTAAAATCTTGCGGATCAGAGGGTTCTTCCAATCCTTGCTCTGAATAGCTTGTAGGCATGATTTTGAATGGGAACATATCACAAATTTGCTATGGGAAGAGGTTTCTATATGGTCCATTGCTAAGAATATGGCATCAAGCTCTGCTGAATATATCGAAGCACCCTTTGGTAATCGCTCCGAGAAGATGTGCTTGCCCATGACAGCTGCCGCTGCAGCCTTGTCATCCTTGTAAGAACCATCTGTGTAGATGAACTTATGATCAGAATGTATATCTTTAACCTTCCTGAACATACTGTTGTAGATCAGAGGATCAGTTGAGTCTTTCCTTGCTTCAGAGAGAGCCAAGTTCACATTGACAGCGTATGTCCAAGGTGGTGTGTCTGGATATTGGAATTTTGCAATGTTATCTACATCAAACTCGAGTGTTTCTAATGATTCCTTAATACGTATACCGAAAGTTGGAATGGCCTTGGGTTTATTGGCAAAGAGTGTTTCATTGCCTGGGTTGAAAATGCAGTCATAAGGAGGGTTGCTGGGATTTGCTGCGATCTTGGATGCATACTGTAGAGCGAGCTTTTCTCTCCTCAGCGCAAGTGGAGGTTCCTCTGCTTCTACACGAAGACTCTCCTCTGGTGAAGTTTGAAGTGCTCCAAGACAGAGGCTGAGTCCTTGATGTTGAATGGGTTTCAACATTTGGATGTATGACGATCTGGCAGATCCATAGACCATGGAGCCATAATCGAGCTTTGATCGGACCAGTGCACGATAGAGAGAAAGAAGAGTGGTGCGGTTGCCCCCCCAATTGGTATGAGCAACAACTCTTAGGAGGTCTAGAGCTTTTTGACATTTCTTTTTTACATATTTAATGTGCGAAATAAAGTTCAATTTCTTGTTAAAAATGACACCCAAGAATTTGGTTTCTTCAACCACAGGAATCTGTGTTTGGTTGAGATAGATCTCTGGGTCTGAGTGTACACCCCGCTGTTGACAGAAATGCACACACACAGTTTTGCTGAGAGAGAATATAAAACCATTTTCGTCAGCCCATTCGGCTACTCTGTTCAGGTGATGTTACAGTTTTCTTTCTATAGCTGCCATGTTTCTAGACCTGTAAAAAAGGTGGAAATCATCTACAAAGAGAGATTTATCAATATCAGGTCTGACACAACCTACAATGCTATGAACAGTGTGACCGATAAGATGCTCCCTTGGGGTACACCCATTTCTTGGTCAAAGGCTTCTGAGAGAGTACTTCCGACACGGACTCGGAAACACCTATTTAAAAGAAATTGTTCTATAAAGAGAGGTAGTCTGCCTCTCAATCCACTATCCTGAATGTCTTTCATAATGCCATATTTCCATGTGGTGTCGGATGCCTTCTCCAAGTCAAAGAAAAGTGCAACGACGCGTTCACCCTTTATAAAACACAAATGTCTCAAGGCATACCAGATGGGCCATGATGCTTCTTTCTAAAACCACTTTAAGAAGAGGAGATAATAGCAGCCTCTTCAAGAAACCAAACAAGCCTTTCATTGATCATGTGTTCCATGGTCTTACATACACAGCTTGTGAGTGCTATTGGTCGATAGTTATTGGGATTGGTGGAGTCCTTTCCCGGTTTGGGTATCGGGATTACTGTGGGTTCGCTCCAGCAAGGGGGAAAGTTACTACTCATCCAGATGGTGTTGAATATTTCTAAGAGGCGCATCGTGGTTTCAGCTGGCATATGCTTAAGAATTTGGTAATGGATCTGATCTGGTCCAGGTGCTGTGTCGTGAGATTTAAACAGAGCAATTTGTAATTCTTCCATGGAAAAGAGCTTATTACAATATTCTAAATTCTGAGAAATAAAATTAAGAGGGTTTCTTTCTTGCCTTGCTTTTGTTCGTTGGAATTTAGGAGTGTAATTACCAGAAGAGGAGTTCTGGGATATGGAATCACCTAAGGTGTTGGCTATACCCTTTTGATTTGAAATGCTTTGGTCATTTTTATTAAGATGTTTTTTTCTTGCGCCTCCCCCTTTACCACTGATCCTTCGAATCATATCCCAACATTTCTTAATGGGTGTTTGGGTGTTCAGTTTTGATGTATAATCTGACCAGCTTTTCTTTTTACTACAACGAATGATATATCTGGCTTTGGCTCTTTTTATTCTGTATTGTTGTAGATTGCACTGTGTTGGCTGTCTCTTGAATTGTTTTAAAGCTTTCTTACAAACTTTTACAGCCTTCTTACACTCCTCTGTGAACCATGGTTTTTCTGGCTTTTTAGGGTTAGGATTTGACTTAGGAATATAATTGCTAGCAACGTCATACAGTGTGTCTGTAAAAGCTTTAATGGGATCTTCCACATCTTGCAGAAGATTGCCTGTGATCTTTTCAAGGCAAAGAGATTGAAATTTCGTCCTATTGGCCTTTTGAAAGTGCCATGTAGGCACTCTCTCATCAGAAGGAGAAAAGTGGCTGGACAAAACAATGGGATAGTGGTCACTACCCCTTTGGTCTTCTTCCACCTCCCAAGAAAAATCAAGGAAAACTTGGGGCGAGCACATGGTGAGGTCAATTGAAGTTAGGGAACCTGTACCTGGATGGAGATATGTGTGACTATCATCGTTCCACAGACAGAGATTCTGCCTGCTCATGAAATCTTCTACAATGCATCCCTTTAGATCGGTATTGTCTGTGGCACTCCAGAGGTGATTGTGGGAATCAAAATCTCCCATTATGATACAGGGTTGGGGTAATTGAGCAAAAAGATTGTTTAAATCTGCAGGTATTACAGGACTAGAAGGAAGATATAATGAACAAAATGTTATTGTGGTGAGAAGAGTTACTTTGGCAGCGACAGCTTGTAAATTTGTATTTAAATTAACTTCACTCTGTGGCAGAGAGCTTTTTGTAAAAATAGACACCCCACCATGTGCCCTACCCATATCATCTGTTGTGCCCATTTTGTGATAAGATGCAAAACCTTTTAAAGTCATATTTGCATTATCTATTTTTGTTTCTTGCAGGCAAATTACAGATGAATTATATTTTTGAATGACTAGTTCCAGTTCATTTCGATTTGCCTGTAAACTACGAAAGTTCCACTGTATCATAGTTTAAAACAATAAATATATAGATATAAACAACTAAAATGCTACGGAGGGTGAACTGGAGAGTGAGACCTAACTCTCCACCTCCATATCATCCAAGTGCCCAAACTTGTTGAATAATTTGACGGGGTCATTTGAGCCCTTCGATTGTCTTCCAGTTCTTTGTGATTTATTTTCTTTGTCACTTGCAAGTTTGTGTTTAAGGTAGGTTGTATTAGTTTATATAGAAATTGAAGTGCTAGTGCTAGGCCTAGGTGTTGTGATACGGTAGTCCTCCAATGTTATAAATTCATTAGCACCCTCAATTGGCCAGGACAATTCAGTCTGCATTTCAATTGAAACACAGACCTACTTGACTGGACTTGTGGCAACAGACTTTATCACATTTGCATATGATGCTCTGAGGTCGACATTCAAACTTTCAACAATCTTTCTTGCCTCTGGGAAACTGACCTGTCTTCTATGCTTAATCTTCCGCACTTCTTTTTCAAATTTATATTTTGTGCACTGCCGAGAGTATGATGGATGATCTCCCTTGCAGTTGGCACATTTAAAAATGGTACTCTCACATGAATTGTCATCATGATTTCCAGTACATTTAGCACAAACCAATTGCTGCCTGCATCTATCTTTACCATGTCCGAATCTCTGACATTTGAAACAACAGAGCGGGCCAGGGATGTATGTATCAACCCTGACATTTAAATATCCAACTTTAATTGAATCTGGTAGCACCGTTGTCGCAAATGTCAAGATGAAAGTCTGAGTTGGCTTTCTGACACCTTCTCTTTTGATATGGATGTGAAATGCATGTTCAACCGTTCGGCTATTCCACCCCTGCTAAAAGGCGAGCCAACGAGTTAATTTTGTGTAATATTTTCCATGTGAATTTCCTGGGCCTGCCGCGGGCTGCTGCGGCTCCTCCTCCCGTCTGCAGGTAGTCCGTCGCCGTCAGTGTCCTCCCAGTGCTAAAGGCGGATAGCCAGAGTTTCGTTTACATATGCAATTTGCCATCGAACGCATTTATCGGCCTAAAGTATATATAGATCTATAAATTAGGTTATTTCAACTAACTGGCTGTCCCCTTCGCAGTTCGGGGTATTATCAAGGTTACTGAATTATTCCAGAAGTATGCGTCCAGCTAGAGATGCTGCCGCTGTCAGTGATAATCAGTCTAATGTTAACGTCTGAATTTCCACCATAAAGTAACACTATGTTAATTCTGTTAATGCGTTATTGTAATATTCCCGCAGATGGGTAAAGTAACTGCATAAGGCTTGCTTAGGCATAAGGCCCTTAATTACATATAAAACAATCAAATATCAGGTTTTCCATAGGGGTTAATCTACAGTAATACTGGAGGATAGAAAAGAATGCAAGGAACGTCCCAATCCACCTTCGCAAGAGCTCACGACTTTATTCTTACCATAACTAACAAGGATACCAGCGAAATATGCGTACGTAATAAAGAAGTATATAACTCTCTTTCCCTCCCGTGTTGTTTGATTAAGTTAGTTTTTGAATTTAGATAATAAAAAACCTAAATATCGGCAGAAACGACAGAGCGTGCAAAAACACGTCTGCCGGGTCAGGCCCCGAACGCCTGACCCCCTGTCATTGCTTAGCTAGTCACCCAGGCAACGCTTTACCACCGCGAACCCTCGGATGCACAAGCGGAAGCAATTTGCGCGCCCGTGGAACGAGTGCACAAATTGCTCAGGGCGAGTAGACACGCCCACTTCACTGCTCCCCCAGACTAAAAACAGGAACTGTCATTCGTCTAAAAAATAGCAAAGTGGGCGGTACTACAACGGTTCGCTGGAGTAGCACCCAAAAATAATAAAAGTCATGATCGTTTCCCGGCGCGTTCAGCGAGAGCTTATCGCTGACCTCGCTGGGGTGCAAAAATTACTTCCCGTTGTGTTTTTTTTATTCAATACATTTTTAAGTGCGTCTAAAGACGCACAGATATTTACAAATAAACGCGCCAGAGCGCAAAATACTTCCCAGAATTTTAGAAAGATTACACTAGCTTTAACTCATAACAAGTGCGTCAGAGTACGCGCAATAATATAGATAGAGGCGCCTGGGCGCAACTTGCTTTCCAGGAATATAGGAAGATTAAATTAGCTTTAACCCATAACAAGTGTGTCTGAGTACGCGCAATAATATAGATAGAGGCGCATGGGCGCAAATGGCTTTCCAGGATTTTAGAAAATTTAAGTACCAAGTTACTAGTAACCAGTGCGGCGAAGCACGCACACCCCTGTACACATTGATGCGCCGGGGCGCAAATTTCTGACTGGAATTTCGGAAACTTCACACCCAACTTATGAATATTCGTGGTGTACAGTATGACAAGTAAAACGCACCAGAGCGCAAATCGCTCACCTGAATTTTAGAAACTTTACATTCAACTTATGAGTATTTGTGGTGTACAGTATGACAAGTAAAACGCGCCAGAGTGCAAATCGCTCACCTGAATTTAGAAACTTTACACTCAACTTATGAGTATTCGTGGTGTACAGTATGACAAGTAAAACGTGCCAGAGCGCAAATTTGTGCCTATCACAAATTTTCAGAAAGTATTATTCAGAGGTTTCAAGGTTATTATTGCCGGAAGTGATAGTGAGGATAAGCTCTCACTACCTATAAAGTACTTTCTCATGGCATGTGTATCAAACAGCCTCTGATAACCAAGTCCAACTCCCGGCCTTCACGAGGCGAAACTGTTTCTACTGACGGGAGAAGGGGCAAAGGCGGATCTCTGGCGCCTCAAAACCAGATGCTTCGGGCAGGTGGGGCTCGTCAATCTTGGCTGACTGCTCATCTAGGAGAAGGTAAACTCTGATTTAAAACCCCCGCTGCCGTGCGGCTAGTCCCATTTATGGGAAGACCAGAAGTTGGTAGTGCACACCAGCGGCCATACCGACTCAATTGTCGGCCTAAACTAAGTGCGGTGCACATCAACTTTGTTGGTGTGGTCAGGGGATGTCACCCCTTCAAGTGCATGTAGACTGGAGCAGCAGATGAGTTAGAAGATCAATAGCTTTGAAGGTGTAACAGCAAGATGATGTGGCTCATCAGGGCACGCTCTGACAAAGATGAGTAAGTGGCCAGTCACCTTGGAAAGGAAGGGGAACCTACCAAGTATTTACCCATAGTAAGCAATGGTAATTAATGGAAACAAATTTAGAGATGGAGACAACTCTGGTCCCTCTGCGGGGAAGCCTTCTAATAGCTACAGTGGAGGCACCTTTCCTTCAACTATTAAGAAACCTCGTAATGACAATGTAAACTCAAAGCCTAAAATAGGAAGGTATGCATCTGATGTCAGGCACCTGAAAACTGGAGGAAAGGTGCTAAAGATTGGTACATGGAATGTACAAACATTGTACAAACCAGGCCGATATGACAACCTGAAAGTGGAAATGACAGCGCTAAACCTTGACATCCTAGGTATAACTGAGACGAGATGGACGGGTGATGGGAGGATAGGTGACAGTGAGGTAGATATGATATATTCTGGAGATGAAAAACATCAGTATGGCGTTGGAATTATGATGAAGAAGTCCATTGCCGCCACAATGATTGGATTCTGGCCAGTATCTGACAGAATTATTATGATGAAGCTGAGGGGAAAACCGTTCAATATAAACATTCTGCAAGTTTATGCACCAACCTCAGATCACGATGATGAAGAAGTCAATGAGTTCTATGACAGCATCAAAAAGGTAATGGAATACACCAAGTCTGGAGAAATAACAATTGTTATGGGCGATTGGAATGCGAAAGTTGGAGAACAACATGAATATCCAGTAACAGGAAGATTTGGCTTAGGTGAGAGAAATGATCGTGGTGAATACTTGATAAATTTCTGTTTGACATCAAAACTAGTAATTGCTAACACCTTATTTGAACATCCAAAGAGAAGACTATATACATGGAAGAGCCCTGGTGATGTATGTCGGAACCAGATCGATTACATTCTTGTCAACCAACGATATCGAAATTGTATCAAACAGGCAAGGACATATCCAGGTGCTGACATATGTTCGGATCATAATCCAGTAGTAATCAGTATGGTAGTGAAATTGAAACAGCAGAACAAAATTAAAAACAACATTCAAATGGATATGAACATGTTAAAAGATGCAAAATACAGAACTAAGTATAATGTCTCTGTTCATAACAAATTCAGTGTACTGATGAATGAAGAAACGCCTCAGAGAGAGTATAACAACATTGAAATGGAATGGGAAGCTCTCAGAGAAAGCATGGTCAAGACAGCAGAGGAGGTGTTACCAAATAAAAAACGAGAGACAAAGCAATCATGGATGACGCAAACCATACTAGAAAAGATGGCAGAAAGGAAGAAAGTGAAAACCACTGATCCACCTAAATACAAACACCTGAAGAATGAAATAGAAGATGAATGCAAAAAAGCTAAAGATGAATGGTGGAATAAGAAGTGTGAAGTAGTGGAACAACTTGAGTCTCAACATCGTTCAAGAGAGATGCACAAGAAAGTGAAAGAGATAACAGGTCAAGGATACAGACAGAGAAGCAGTAAATGTATCAAGAACAAAGACGGCAAAATGCTCTTTGAAGAAGATGAAATAAAGTCCAGATGGGAAGAATATGTAAACGAACTATACAATGATGACAGAGGGAACCCACCCACAATTGAGAAAGAAGATGGGAATATTATATTAGTATCAGAGGTTGAGAAGGCTATCAATGATCTAAAGGCAGGTAAGGCTCCTGGAAGTGACCAGATAACATCAGAAATGATAAAAGGACTAGATGAAGTGGGGATTCAAATCATTCATAAGCTAGTAACTGACATCTATGAGACTGGATTTATACCATTGAATATGAATGAATCCATATTTGTACGACTCCCAAAGAAGCTAAAACCAACATTGTGTACTGAGTACAGAACACTAAGCCTGATGAGTCATATGTTGAAGATGATCCTGAAAATAATTTTACTGAGAAACAGACAGAAAATTGAAGAACAAATCAGTAACGTACAAAGTGGGTTTATATCTGGAAGAGGTACACGTGAAGGGATTTTCAATATGAGAATGATTTGTGAACGTTATTGTGAAGTGAACCAGGATGTTTATGCCTGCTTTATTGACTATGAGAAGGCCTTCGACCGAGTCAATCATGAACTGTTAATCAAATGTTTACAAGATATTGGTGTCAATGGCAAAGACATTAAACTAATTGTGAACTTATACTGGACACAACGTGCATTTATAAAAATGGAGCAGGGCCTATCGGATGAAGTTATGATTAAACGAGGAGTTCGACAGGGGTGTGTATTGTCACCATGTCCATTTAACCTGTACACAGAGATGATTTTCAGACACATTGAAGATTGCAAGGGAGTGACAATAGGAGGCATGAACATCAACAATCTTAGATATGCCGATGACAGTGTAATACTAGCAGACAGTGAGAAAAACCTACAAGATATAGTGAATAGAATCAATAAAGCTGGAATACTATTCAACATGAAGATGAATGCCAGGAAGACCAAAACAATGGTTATAAGTAAAAAGACAGATAAACCAAATGTCAATATAACCATAGATGGCACAAACATAGAACAAGTATCCGAATTCATATATCTCGGACAAAAGATTACAAATGATGGGAGATGTGAGGAAGAAATTAAAAGAAGGATAACAATAGCCCAAACAACATTCTCCAAAATGAATAGAGTGTTAACATCAAGTAAGATATTAATACAAACAAGGAAGCGTATTCTTCAGTGTTATGTGTGGTCTACTCTAATGTATGGGGCAGAGACATGGACAATCTCTAAGAAAATGTACAAACGTTTAGCAGCATTTGAGATGTGGACTTATCGAAGGATGATGAAAATATCATGGACAAAGATCACCAACAAAGAAGTTCTCAGAAAAATTAAAAATAAGAAAAGCTTGTTTGCCACTATACAGACAAAGAAACTTATTTATTTTGGCCACATCATTCGTCAGAGTTCAATATACCGTACATTGTTGGAAGGGAAGGTGAATGGCAGCAGAGGGAGAGGGAGACCAAGAACATCATGGTTTACAAATATTTCACAGTGGACAGGCTTGAATTATTCACAGTCTATCAGAACAGCACAACATCGGGACAAGTGGAGAACCATTGCATCCAACCCTCGACTAGAGGATGGAACTATTGATTGATTGATTATTCAGAACAAAAGGAAGGGGACATTACTGGCGACCGGTGGGCCCCGTATATATAAAATACTCCCAACCGGATCTTACTGTTTGGGCACCATATACTCCGATTATACTCCCGACCGTAAAGTCAATTTCACAATGTGTCCCTTGGACGAATAATACTATAATATTGTTTTTACTTCCGCGCTAAAATGGCAGATTGATAACTATGGCTTGTCTTCAGGGCGATTAATTCCTTTCCTTAGGATATCACTGTCATCATCAATCGCCATAGCTGCTATATATATTTTTATATTTTAAAATTGAAATGCGTAGTGTTTGCAATGTGTGTTTTCTTCTTTTTTTTATATTTTCCGAATAACATCACAGATATACTCAATAAACATGAAATAAAATAAATCTCCTAGTATAGGCATATAGGAGAGGAGCCGTGATCCCGCTTAATAGTAACAACGTGGCGCTGTAGTCGGCCACTCGGGACCGACGCTTCCGCGATAACAACCGACATGCCGGTGGTGCCCGGTTCTAACTAATACAGTTACTAATACAGAGTTTTTGTGTGCCTCTGGGCATTTTACTCGCACTGAGCAGCATTTGGAGGAAGATAGTTATAATGTTTTAAATTTTGAACGCCACTGCGCATTTTCCTTCCTATCGTCGACTAAATCGTGGGCTAGACAAAAGATTAGGAGACTAGTTTTATATGCGAAAGTACACAGAAAAAAAAGAAACATTGAGTTATAGAAAACGTTTCATTACACCCCTGCCACCTCGTACTGAACCGGATGATTCACCATGGAGAGATTTGTCGGTCCAGTCCAAGGCAAATTCTACGAGGCTGCGGGTTGTCCTCGCTATATCCGCAAAATTACATTGGAGGGAGCCCAGACAAGTTTAGCTGATACTGCATCTGCAATATGACGGATTGTTAAGGTGAATTTTACTATCTCCCATATGTGCCTATCACATACGTTGCTGCAAATTCGGCGAAACAAAAGGGAAGGGCACATTACTGGCGACCGGCGGGCCCCGTATATATAAAAAATACTCCCGACCGGATCTTACTGTTTGGGCACCGTATACTCAGATTATACTCCCGACCGTAAAGTCAATTGTGGGCCCCGTAAGCTGTGATACTCCCTATGGGAAACCCTAGGTGGGCCGCGTCTGATTAAATACTCCCGGCGGATATTCCCATTTGGGGCACCGCACCACGACTTACTCCCGACCAGGTAATGTAAATGCCTCGCGCATCCCCATCGTTGGACCACCATGAGACCTAACAAATATCCAGCGTGCTCTCACTCGGAACTCTCGAGCACCCGCCATTAAATGCGAGCACTATATATGCGAGCGCGCAACCCGCGTCTACCCACATTTACACATTTTTACAAAAGGCTACTTAAACGGTGGGCTATGCCAGCTATCGGTGTTTCAGCTATGGCATAGTCCCAAAAACAAAAAAATGCGTACGGAATAATACGCGAGAAGCGATAAGCTTGAGTGCGCAAATTGCTTCCACTAGGATACTTTACCAACATTTATTTCAAAATTTGGTCCTTCTTCCCCATAAATATGTTTTCCTAAGCAATAGTAAACGAGCACTCCGGCAGCAAGGCCAGCTACACCATACACTTGGGCAACTGCCCGACAATGTCTTTTCTTTTTTTTTTTTAAATCACAATGTTGCGTCAGCGCGCGTCGCACCAGCTCTTTGGGCTATATGCAATATGCGCACGCAATATGCGCTCTTGTGATTAACCCCATGCATTATAATACACCCAAATTCGATATCTATCTACCCATTGTATCTAATCATTATAATTTTTCAACACCGAATCAACATAATGTGAACCATACTTTTCCTGGTGTACTCTACACTGACTATACTATATAAGTTTGGAACGCAAAATGCGTGCCGAAGTTAAATGAAATGAAGACCATTTCTCTAAGGCTGTCGAGAAGACACTAAAGAAGGTCAAATTGCCCCACAAGGCTAAAACATCCAAGATTTCCCCACAGAGGACTGGAGCGCAAGGAAATTACGGACAGAAAGCAGCCACCGAAGAAATGGTGTATTTCATGGAACTGATTCTTTCAAACTTGAAAAAGTCGAAAAACCGAGTAAGATGAGGATCTCCTCCCAAAGAGGACCGACAAGAAGGTTAAGGAGCCTACCGGTTTTCACGGTGTATTTCATGGAACTGACTCGTTCAAACTTGGAAAAGTCGAAAAACCGAAGGAGGTGAAGATCTCCTCTCAAAGAGGACCGACAAGAAGGTTAAGGAGCCTACCGGTTTTCACGGTGTATTTCATGGAACTGACTCGTTCAAACCTGGAAAAGCTGAAAAACCGTGGAAGATGAGGATCTCCTCCCAAAGAGGACCGACAGGAAGGTTAAGGAGCCTCCCGGTTTTCACGGTGTATTTCATGGAACTGACTCGTTCAAACCTGGAAAAGTCGAAAAACCGAGGAAGATGAGGATCTCCTCCCAAAGAGGACCGACAAGAAGGTTAAGGAGCCTACCAGTTTTCACTGTGTATTTCATGGAACTGGTTCTTTCAAGCGTGGAAAACTCGAAAAACCATCAGTGATGGTAACACTTGATGATGGCGAAGACCCCTTACTGGTATATGATCTCACATGACGGTACATACATGGGACTACAGAGGACGAAGCCACGAGTTTTGGATGGTTTACGAAAAGTATATCCTGACTCCTTTAAATAACCCCCTCACTGGCTCGTTCAAACTTGGCAAGATCGAGAAACCAAAGGAGGTGAAGATCTCTTCCCAAAGAAGACCAAGAAGGTTAAGAAGGTGAAGATCACCAAGAAGGTTAAGGAGCCTACCGGTTTTCACGGTGCATTTCATGTAACTGACTCGTTCAAACTTGGAAAAGTCGAAAAACCGAGGAAGGTGAAGCTCTCCTCCTAAAGAGGACCGACAAGAAGGTTAAGGAGCCTACTGGTTTTCACGGTGTATTTCATGGAACTGGTTCTTTCAAACTTGGAAAAGTAAAAAAACCATCAGTGATGGAAACACTTGATGATGGCGAAGACCCCTTACAGGTATATGATCTCACATGACGGTACATACAGGGGACTACAGAGGAGGATGCCACGAGTTTTGGATGGTTTACGAAAAGTATATCCTGATTCCTTTAAATAACCCCCGCACTGGCTCGTTCAAACTTGGCAAGATCGAGAAACCGAAGGAGGTGAAGATCTCTTCCCAAAGAAGACCACCAAGAAGGTTAAGAAGGTGAAGATCACCAAGAAGGTTAAGGAGCCTACCGGTTTTCATGGTGTATTTCATGGAACTGGTTCTTTCAAACTTGGAAAAGTCGAGAAACCGAAGGTGAAGATCTCTTCCCAAAGAAGACCACCAAGAAGGTTAAGAAGGTGAAGATCACCAAGAAGATTAAGGAGCCTACCGCTTTTCATGGTGTATTTCATGGAACTGGTTCTTTCAAACTTGGAAAAGTCGAGAAACCGAAGGAGGTGAAGATCTCTTCCCAAAGAAGACCACCAAGAAGGTTAAGAAGGTGAAGACCGACAAGAAGATTAAGGAGCCTACCGCTTTTCATGGTGTATTTCATGGAACTGGTTCTTTCAAACTTGGAAAAGTCGAGAAACCGAAGGAGGTGAAGATCTCTTCCCAAAGAAGACCACCAAGAAGGTTAAGAAGGTGAAGTTCGCCAAGAAGGTTAAGGAGCCTACTGGTTTTCACAGTGTATTTCATGGAACTGACTCGTTCAAACTTGGAAAAGTCGAAAAACCGAGGAAGGTGAGGATCTCCTCCCAAAGAGGACCGACAAGAAGGTTAAGGAGCCTACCGGTTTTCATGGTGTATTTCATGGAACTGGTTCTTTCAAACTTGGAAAAGTCGAGAAACCGAAGGAGGTGAAGATCTCTTCCCAAAGAAGACCACCAAGAAGGTTAAGAAGGTGAAGACCGACAAGAAGATTAAGGAGCCTACCGCTTTTCATGGTGTATTTCATGGAACTGGTTCTTTCAAACTTGGAAAAGTCGAGAAACCGAAGGAGGTGAAGATCTCTTCCCAAAGAAGACCACCAAGAAGGTTAAGAAGGTGAAGACCGACAAGAAGATTAAGGAGCCTACCGCTTTTCATGGTGTATTTCATGGAACTGGTTCTTTCAAACTTGGAAAAGTCGAGAAACCGAAGGAGGTGAAGATCTCTTACCAAAGAAGACCACCAAGAAGGTTAAGAAGGTGAAGTTCGCCAAGAAGGTTAAGGAGCCTACTGGTTTTCACAGTGTATTTCATGGAACTGACTCGTTCAAACCTGGAAAAGTCGAAAAACCGTGGAAGATGAGGATCTCCTCCCAAAGAGGACCGACAAGAAGGTTAAGGAGCCTACCGGTTTTCACGGTGTATTTCATGGAACTGGTTCTTTCAAACTTGGAAAAGTCGAAAAACCATCAGTGATGGAAACACTTGATGATGGCGAAGACCCCTTTACTGGTATATGATCTCACATGACGGTACATAAAGGGGACTACAGAGGAGGAAGCCAAGAGTTTTGGATGGTTTACGAAAAGTATATCCTGATTCCTTTAAATTGCTCAAGGCGAGTAGACACGCCCACTTCACATGGATAACTTTCTGGTCAGCCAATTCCCTAACAATTTCATCCTCAGAGCAATCAACTAGATCTGCACATCGTATGACACCTTTCCTTGTATTTAAAGTCCTGTGTGGTGTGACCTTCACAGGAATCGTTGCCAGGTTGGTGGTTCTTAGCAGATTGTCAGCATGTGATTTTTTGCCGACTTCCACCAAGATACCACTTCCCATTTTTCTAACACTGATGGGATCTCCGGCAATGCCTTTGATCCCTTTCGCTATGGCGAATGGTGACATCTTTGACAGAGTAGTATCACTGTCTGAGCCCATAATTACTAAAAAATCTTGGAAATGTCGTTGTCGTATGTCCTTTGGTCATTCCTTTGTCGTCATCATCTGAGGAAGCATCCTTCCTCAATCGTTTGCCGTGTGAGATTGAAATATCCATAGTATTTCCAGAACTTTGTTATTTGCAGTTCCCAGCCCTACTCTGACCCTATGAATATGCACAGAGGAGTGGAGCAGAGCCCAGCACTTGTATGCATGGGGATATGGAAATAATATACTTGCAGGAAGCAAAATTTTTAATAAAAAACTTACTTCACCTTGATTAGCTCATGAGCAGCCACCTTCTAGCATAGATTCTGAGAAAGTCACCTGGGATTTCCTCAGAAGGCCCCTGATAGAGCACAATACTGCTGCCCTCCAAGCCACGTGCCCCCTATTGCACGTCAAGAGATCAAACAGCGTAGAGAGCTACCTGCTCTTCCGAACATGGGAAAGGAGATCGTGAATCAAGGTGTAGCTCAACAAACTCTAAATATTTTTTTGGTTTGAACCCCCCTGGAAACCATGGAGTTATTTGCATAACACTGTGCTTGGAATGCCTTCTGTTCCGTTGCCAGAGTCACCAGCCCTGTAAGAGAAGAACGGCTTATCAAATACAGAACTGCAGCATAGCCTATAGCTGAGATCTAACCCTCTGATCCTATCCCCACTCCTACGCTCATTTAGGCGGGACAGTGCATCACAGACCCCATTCACCTCACTCCTTATATAAATAGAGTCGAATACAAAATTAAATTCCACCACTAGCCAGAATAGCCGCCTTAGATAGGGCATGATCTCCTTGCTCCGGGAGCGGCCAATATTTAACGCGGCCTGTACCACAGCGCTGTCCGTAATAATTAGAACCCTGCTATCCGCCCAGTCTGGGGACCATCTCAAGTATCCCGTGTACACACCCCACATTTCCTGTACATTTATGTGGGCGTCCCAGACCTTCCCCTCTGGCTGATGATAATGGTGACCTACATATCCATCAAGCCTAGCGCTATCCTGCTTATTGAATGCCCCTACCATCCAATCATCTCCATGCAAAGCACCATAACCCCACTTAGACGCATCACTGTAAGTACTTATCACGGATGCAAACTTCCCAAGTATCCTGGCTTTCCCGTTAAATGTCCAGGCAAACGACAGCCACCGGGCCAGATCTTCCCTAACCCCGCTGTTCAAGCGTTCCCAATGAAACGGTTCTCTAAGGGTTCCCATCAAGTCATATATACGCCTGGTGAAAGTCCTGGCTCCCCGGATAACTTTGACGCAGTGCGCTAGAAGACCTCCAACTCGCTCCAGCTCCCTTCTAGTCGCCTTCCTACGACCCTGGAGCTGAAATAGCACCGTCAATGTCTTGTCTAACTTGTCCCGGGGAAGAGTTAGCTCTAAAGTCAAAGAGTTGATATTTATGCCGAGCAATCTTATTGTAGTGTCTACTGGGCTCACCTTCCTAAAGCTTATATAGAACTCTAGTCTATGTAAAACATTCATCAATATCCATTGATCTCTTGCTGCTCCTAGCTTATCCGATCCTACCACACAGAAGTCATCTAAGTAGTTTACTACGCGGAGGACCCCCTCCCTCACGGCACACCTCAGGACAAAGTCAGATATTTGAGAACAGATGTACGCGCTGGACGACAGGCCCATGCAGAGCCGTTTATCGATGAAGTGCTCATAGTCCCCGCCTATATCCAGTCTACCTAGTAGGCCCTGCTTGGGCCTGTCGTCCGAGTGTATTGAAACCTAGTGGTATGCATCCTTAATATCGACAGTGCATAGATGGTCCCCCCGCTCCATTAGATCGGTGACATCATCAACCCCTTTATATGAGAATTTTTTAGCAATGTTGTTCGTACAATTATTAACAGATTCGCCATAAGGTTGGCTGCAATCTACTACAGTATGGCCCCTGCCATCGTCCTTAGGTACAACAAACACACTGTGGGTACAAAGAGGCTTAGTGTCCATCCTGGAAATAACCCCACTGTCGAGCTCTTCCCTAAATTTCTCACATAACACCCCTGACTCCCACACAGGTACATGCTTTGGTATTATTGCATCCTATGTCAAAGCACAGCACAGTCATTGTTTATAACATGGAAACCAAAAGCGACTCCCAGAGTTATATAAAGATAGTCCTGGTCTACAGTTCCCCTCATGAATGCCTCCGCAAACCATTGGCAGTGCTTCAGCTGACCCCTCACTCCTGGCACAAAGTGTACACATCCACAAGTTCCTCGGACACAAGCGTCCATCACAGAAAAGGTCATAGCCTCGCCTTCAATATCCTCCGTAATGCTTACAGCGATGCACCCATTGCTATCGTGTTTCACCTCGAGTCTCTCGTCCATGCAGGTACCCTCCGGCAGCCTCCAGCTTGCACAAGAGACAGTTTCACTGGCTGAAATATTAATGTTAGTACTCACTGTTTCGTCGGTCATCCCCTCACCCGTGTCCATATTACCCAAACAATCGCCTCGATTGCAGTTGTCACTCCATACCGCAGGAATCGTAGTCGCATCCGTGTCGGTGTGCACTCCCGTCAATGTGTCCGCCATTGACACATGATCTGCTCCTACAGTGCCGCTGCACCTGTTGTCGACTGTAAGGCTGACAGATGATCCCTCCATGGGACCGTCTCCCTCACTTGTTACCGCGCTAGGGACTGGTGATCGGCCGTGTCCATTCGATGTTGTGGCTATCCTGCGATCCGTCGAGCGATAGTCCCTACTTCCACCAAGTCATTCCTTGCACTTAAACCTCTTGTGTGACTTTAGACCGCATTTGGAGCAAATGTGCACATAACACTCCTCCTCAGTGCGTGAACAACCGGCCTGCCCATTCCAAGCATAACATGCTCGGGAGACAGGGTTACCTGTAGATCTCCATGTCGATCTGGTCTCTTTAGTCCCTGTTCTTTTGCCCCTCTGATTATGCGCGCCATAGTGTAGGACACTTTCCTCGTCGTTCTTCTTGGCAAAGGCCGCGAAACCAGTTAACTCTGCATTTTTTCTCACCGCTAGAGCATAATCAACGTGCACGGAGTCTTTATAGTAATTATCTCACGCACGGCAGCTCATAATGTGGATGTGCTCAAAGAAGGCACGGTAATCTGCCATAGTAAGTTCTTGCAGATCCAAGCACCAGAGTGTCGATGCCGCAACTAGTTCATGAATATTTAGTTTCCTGACATCCCTCCCACCCAAAGTGTACCGCGTAAGGGACCACTTACTACGTCTCCGTCATGAGACACTGCTGTCGCTCCTCGATCTACAGTGTGACGTTGCATCCTCCCTCAATCTTCTGCGTGATCGTCCAAAGTCCGAATACCCAGATGTCGGACCTTCCCGTGACGATTTCAACTGGTGTGCCCGATCTTGCATTTTGGCGGGAACCGTTATACTTTCAAATCCGCCATGTTGGATTTCATGAGCCCTTCGAATCTGGGCCTCCCGCTCCACCCTCAGGTTCAATAGCCGCTCCTCTAGCCTCCCTAGTTTCAGAGCCCTCTCCAGACTATTGATCTCCTCTTGCGCGCTTCTCTCTTTATCGCTGATCGAGAGTTCCGCAATTGCAGAATCACCCACGCCCTCCAACTCCTTCACCATCCTTGCTGCTGTACTCCTAGTAGTTCTCCCTGTGTGTGACTTATTCAAGTCCTTATTACTCACACAGCTCTCCGTATCTCCTTGGTCGTCCTTTTCACCGCACTCTGTGCAATACACCATTTCTCCCTCCCACGATCAAAACTCAATCCAAACAGTTCAAAATCCTTCCTATTAACTGCACGACTGGCACGATCCTCACACAGACTACAGAGTTCAATCCGGGCCAAAAAAAAAATAGACTTTACAGTCTTTACACACAAATGTTCCTCCTCCTTTGACTTAGTCCTATCTTGATGAAATGGTCCATTACACGGTAAAGTCCTAAGTTGCTGAGCGGATTTCGCGAACGACGGTCCTTAATTTAAGATCAGTGACAACACTCTAGTCTATACCGATTCTAGATAGTCTCCAAACACACATGTACCTCCTCTGCCAACTGTGTGCTCCGATAAGCTCCAGCACTATCACTATAAGATCCAGTCGGTCCCCCGGTCCCTCGATCCCAGCGAGTTGTGTGCGCTTCAGACAAACTGTAGGTGCTTCCTCCCATCCTAAGCAGATGAGTGTAGTTCTTGAAATACGATCCTTACAGTTCAAATCTGTATACGCTGTGTGCATTCCACATATATACACATATATGTGTGTTTATATATATATATATATATATATATATATATATATATACATACATACACAGTCCAACATCAGTGTGACTCTCTGGTACGACCTACATAAACTCTAACACGTACGTATACACCAGTATTATATAAGTGCTGAATACCGTGTCACTCCACCTTAGGCGTGAAGTGTAGTTTAGAGTCTCTGAAGTTGCCATCCCTGGTATGTGCGAGTGGCCGCATTGCACAGTCATTACGCCAAACCGCCGCTAACGGCCGAATGAACAATATGGCGGCCCGCCTGCGGAACCCGCCGTTTTGGCGTCAACTAGGGCAGTCTCGGGCTTGATGGGAACGGCCATTGATTAGACAATAAGATAATTAATTATTAATAGATCGATAATATTAATAATAGAACCACTTAATTCCGGCATTTATATATGCATAATATATTATACTCTTTATAGGTGAAGTGGGCGAGACTATAAACGAGCTGTAGCCAGTGTAATATATGTGTATGAGACATCCAGGCCCGTACTGAGAACAAAGGAACATGTAAATGAGTTGACATCACAGACGGAGGGTGCCGGCAACTTGGGCCCTGGATCATGAATAAAGCATTCAGTATCCATAAGTCAAAGTGTTCAGACATACTTTTACATGGTGTCAGATGAGGAAGAATGCCGCCCGGGTATCAGGCCACTAGGACAGCTCATTCTCTGCAACAATGCAAGATCAAACTGGAAAACAAGGATCAGGGCATATGATAGTTTGCCACCGCTGCCAGTGTAGTTACGAAGACAGAACAAGTGCAATGCTGCATCTTTCTTCATGTCGCTGGAGAAGAGGCGCAAACGGTATTTGCTAATATGACCATTAATATGACCATTGCGCTCGCTGACCGAGACAAGTTCGGTCCGCTCACCCACACCTTTCGGGCATATTGTACCGGTAAATCCAACATAATAATAACACGATACCGGTTTAATTCTCATAACCAAGCTACTGAGAACATGTCCACGTATATTACTGCATTAGGAGACAGAGTGAAGTTGGGTTGAGGAGTCGCTGTTATGCGATCGGTTAGTGGCTGGCGTAAAAAGCACAAGTTTGAGGAACAAGATGCTACAGAAGGCTGATCTAACTTTGGAAAAATGCATGAATATGTGTGAACTGAGCGAGTTCAGTTCTGATCAGTTGGAGGACAAAAAATCGGATGTGGAAACCAAAGAAATCGATTTTTTGAATAGGTATGCGACTGCACGTACCGGTGCACCAGTGGTTCGTCCGTTTGGGCCGCCATCTTGGAAATCGCCATCTTGGAAGGCTGGTGACGCCGGTGCTGGTGAGTTCAGGAACCATTGTCAGAACTGTGGATACAAACACCGCCGGGGAGTCTGCCCAGCGAAAGGCAATGCTTGCATAGCGTGCCACAAGATCGGGCACTTCGGTAAGATCTGCAGGGGCAGACTGGGCAGAGTCAACGAATTGACCGTCGAAGAGACAAACCAGTCGCGCTTGCATCTTGTGCATTTGAGCGCAGTGTGGCTATGCCACTATTGAAAAAGAAATGCTCACCATATGATTTGGATGCCAGAGATTTCATGACTATATATTTGGAAAGGAAGTACAAATTCAAACGGACCACAAACCGTTGGTGGCAATAATGCAGAAACCCATTCATAAACTTTCAGCACGGATGCAGAGAATGCGAATGCGCTTGCAAAATTACAATGTCAAGTTGTGTCATGTTAAGGATTCTCTAATGATTTTTGCAGACACGTTGTCCCAAGCACACAGTGCTAATGTAGGTCACGCTAACCTGTTTGATGACACACTTAGCGTCGCTGCAGTGGACAGGCAGTCTTCCAGTCTGCTAAGTAAAATTGTCCGAGAGTATGAAACTGATGTATTGATGTCCATGTTGATAACACAGATTGAAAGTGGGTGGAACACTACATGCATCCAAACACCTCCATGTCTTCGACAGTACATTCCATACAAAGATGAGCTAACAGTAGAGAACAACTTAGTTATGAAAGGCAATCAAGTTGTGGTACCTCCAAAGCTCCGAGGTGAAATGATTGAAGCGTTGCATGAAACGCACTTGGGGATCACTAAGTCTAAGCAGTTGGCTTGTGACTGCATGTTCTGGCCGAACATAAATAAACAAATTGAGGATAAAATCAGTCAGTGTGACACATGTCAGAATAATCGTAAAAATTTGCACAACAAGCCTTTGGTAAACCACCCGATAACATGTCAACCTTACGAGAAAATAGGTGCAGATTTGTTTGAGATAAATCATGAGAATTACCGGATAACGGTACATTATTACACTAAGTATCCGGAGGTAACGTTGTTGAAAGATAAGGCATCTGTAATAGTCATCGGGGCTATGAAGGATAACTTTGTGAGGCATGGTATTCCGAGCCAGGTGGTTTCGGACAATGGTCCGCAGTTTAAGAGCCATGAATATAAATAATTTGCAAAACACTATGGGTTTACGGCCACGTATTCGAGTCCACAGTACCCCCGAAGCAATGGCCAAGTCGAGAGGTTTGTGCAGACAGTAAAAAACATGTTAAAGAAATAGTTAGACATGAAGACAGATTTTCAGTTAGCTTTGTTAAATTACCGAAACACTCTTGAATGCATCTCCGGCTCAGCTGCTTATGGGCAAAAGGCTGAGAAGGAGATTGTCGATGGTGGAAGACAATTTAATACTCGAAACACAAAACCCGAAGAAAGCACAGACAGCGAGGCGACAGGAAAGGCAGAAAAGCTTTCCGGACAAGAAATGCGGTAAAGTGCACAAACTGATTAGAACTGATGACAATGTTAAATACAAAAATCATGCAGCAGAGTGGAAAAAGGGGTGGTTCTAGGACATACAGGGGTGTCGGGGAGAGAATATCAAATTTTGACCGAGTTGGGAAATATGTTGCATAGGAACAGGGTGCAGATTATAAGGGCTCCAGAAGGGAGGCAGCCCGAACTAGTCCGGCAGGCACCAAGTGTGCCGACAGCACAGTCAAATGTAAACAACACAGTTAATCTAACTAGGTCAGGTCGGGCAATTAGGCTGGCAGACAGGCTAGACTTATAGGTTAGGCAGTTGCAAGTTGTATTCACACACAAACACATGTGCATGTTATTTAAATATCATTTTGCTTTCAGAGGTTGTTATATCTGTTGTTATATTACGTCAAACTGGACTATATGTCATTTTGGAGGCTAAGCAGTCGGACATTGAGAGAGACTTCAATGCCAAAGTGCATTTGGACATTCTATAAACATGTGTTTAAAGCTAAGTACACACTGTATTATATTGTATTATCGTACGCTAAATATGTTAACTGTATAGAACTGTGGGGATTTTGAAACATTTCATGTCTCAGAAATACTTTGAGGGGGCATGTAATATATGTGTATGAGACATCCAGGCGCGTACTGAGAACAAAGGAATATGTAAATGAGGTGACATCCAGAAGTCAAAGTGTTCGGATGTTGTACTTTTAGAGCCAGTGCCGGCTTGGGGCGAGCAACCCGCATATTTAAAAGTGCGAGCTGCTGGCCAAGACAAGCCTGCATTGGCTATCAAATAGAGAAGGGTTTGCTGCTGTAACTTGTCGCTGGGAGACGCACCGCGGCGTCCCAGGTTACTCTCCTAGCAACATAAAAGATTTGAGTCGTCGGGCTCGGACCCTTCAGACGTGTTCCCTGAGCGCTCTGATGTTTTAGACGATAATCTGGCTTTAAATACAGAAATCAAAAGTATCTTGACTTTAGGGAAGATGGATTGGAAGTATCTATACATATGACTGACATTGGAATAGTTTAGATGTTGTTTGGTAGGAACAATAATAAAGTTGTGAGCTCCTAACTTGCATTCCTTACCCTATACAAACAGGTCCCTTATAATATTAACCGCTATGGTCGATGTCGAGCAGGTTCTTGTATGGACGTAATGAGTAACTTGGGGATAGTAACCACCACACTATTACGGATGGGTAGAATAATGGATAATGTTTCGGCTGTCTACATTGACAGCAGCGGGGGAGTATACCATTAGCCTTGACATAGTTCAGGAGAAGTAAAATGGGAACGAGGACGATATGCGGAGATATAACCAATCTGGAATCATTATATAGGTTATCAATACCTGGGGAGATTGGCGTTAATTGGGGAAGTGAAAAACAGGGTTATAGCCAATGGCATGAAGGAGGAGGAGAGCCGGCGGCCCGGAAAGACGACAACGTCGAGAAGAATTAATTATGAATGAACCAACATATAAGAAATACAATGATTAAACTGGTTCAGAACGGTTATATGTATATATATATATATATATACATATATATATATATATATATATATACATATGTATATATATATATATAAAGTGGGCGAGCACAAATGGTTAAATATATACACATATCTCGTGTCAGCCTTATGTCTATTAGTTTCTTTGATTGCTTGATTCCTTCCTTAATTTATGGTTTTACACCCAGTCAGCAATAAAGGATGGCTAGAATTGCTTAGATTTTTTAGGATGTCACTTAACTATCACTTTTACACAAAATGTAAAGCTGACAATCAATTTATGGCTTTTTAGACACTAGGATAGTAAAAATAATCACCGGAATAAGGAACTCCTGGTGGCTTAGTCAGTTGTTATTGAATAATTTTCTTTTTTATTTAACAAACCAGTACTTCTAGTGACTTACTTCCCAGCGAATATGCATTGTATTCTCACAAATGCTCCTTCCACAAAAGTTTGAATTAGCTTCTTTGGTGGAGGATAGAGGAGACTCGGTGGAATTGCCTCTCGCTTGTCTGTGCAATGAAACAACAATATAGTCCGATGGCGTTAAAATTGTTGTCTCATTTGTTAGATAAATATATCAAATTGGTCGTTATAAGTAACTAATCATTAGTCCAGAGTCATTTTGATGAAACATGGTTAGTTTTGAAGCAATTTGAGCTGAAAGAACTCAAAATACTTTCGACAAGCTTTCCGAAAGTCCTCTAGCTATAACCTGTATTGACATCCCGCGATGGTCACATGTTGTGGGCTGACCAACTACTGGCTAGGTAGTCTAGTCTCCTACTATTTCTACTGCCACACACAATGTGCCCAGCGATTGTGAGAGTGAGTGTGGGTGAGTGGCAGTTAACTGCATGGGCTGCATATATGATTGGGACACGCCCTGTGGGGGGAAGGGAGAAGGGAGGGAGGGGGGAAGTAATTGACCCAGTTGTAGGTGGTTGGCTGGGGTGCCATTAAACTTCCACCATATGTCCTAGAACCTAGGAATGAGGGCAAGACTATTCAGGTCATGAGATTGACCTAATTGGTTAATGGCTTCCCTGTCTGATGGCTTTCTCAAAGTAGCCATCCACAGGGATGAGGTAGTCAATTTATTGATTATTCTGCATATGCTGTCCCAAATTACTAATTAATGCACCAATATCTAAGTTTGATGTGTAGAGTCAAATGTAAATAAGTGTTATGGTTTTGAAAAATATATATTTTATCGGACCATGCAATTTTAAGGTTAGCTTCGTTAAAGGTCATCTCACATGTATCTGATTGGTTAGCTGAGCGGTGCCTTAGAAAACTATTTGTGTTGCATTGTATTATACAAACAAAGTGAATATTAAACGATTACATTATTGTTCATCTTCAACGAAGCGTGAACGTTGACATCCATTTATTAGTTGGCTTAAATACGAAAATAAAGCTAGCGCTATGTCCGACAAATATAATAATGTGCCATATGTACATTGTGTAATAATAATAATCAAGGATGGAAGTGGTTTCCAATAAGAAATGCGGAAATCAGATCGAGATTATTATAAAGATGGCAAAATTCCGCAATGACGCAGATTTGCTCCCATAGGATTAGCACTGTCAGGGAATCGCAGAAACATGCCAGAAGTCAAATGTCCTTGTTGTGGATATACCTACCTTTCTTGTTTGGGTTGGGCTAGGGTTATATAAGAACAGAATTCAAACTAACCAGTTGCTGCTATATATAACCTGTTTCCTTGGCATTTTGTTTATGTTAATTGGTAAATATAATAAACGCGGAAAGCTCTGAATCATAATAATGTCAAATTGGTGGTTGCTTTATGCCGTGTCGGCAGCATAGGTGATATTCACGGTGAGAAATGTTTGGTTTTTATTCAAACCATCGCTTTTACATGTAAATGCATACACATCCACAAAATCGTGGAGATCTTTCATGGATGGTCAGAGAATGAGACTGAGAGTAAGGGATTGGACATTGATCATTACTATGAATCAGATGAGTAGGCCTACTGATGTTTTGGCCAAATAAGTTAACCTACCTGGATCTGAATGCACTGTAAGTGTTGTGAAACTACCATTACGGCTGATATCGTTCATGATGAGTTCGAACCAGTATTCGTGTGCATTCTCTTGGTCACTCATCTTGAGCCAGCTGAAGTATAGCTTTCCTGTGGAGAGAATAGTAAGCAGAGAAACTCTGCCGATGTACATTTGTCTTCATTGCACAGAGTTCAAACCTATTTTGACATCAAAGTTCAGGACTTTCCAGGACGTTCAAGAACCTTTCAGTGCAACATTCCAAGACTTTTTTGAAGACGTTTATTAAATAAAAGTACCCCGAAACACGGCTTTATTCATAGTTGATTCACTGGGTAAGAACGCAATTGTGAATACGCATGAGAAATAACAATTGTAATATATGCATAAAGGCATCCAGGCACATGTGGACAACAAAGGATATGCTAATGAGATGATGTCATAGACAAAGTGTGCCGGCAGTTCAGTGACCTGGATGGTGGATAAAGCATTGAATATCCAGAAGTCAAAGTGTTCAGACGTTGTACTTTTCCATGGTGTCAGGTGAGGAAGAATGCCGCCAGCTACTACACTCCTGGGTCTCAGGGCACCAGGACAGCTCATCCTCTGCAACAATGCACGATCGAACTGGAAGACATGGATCAGAGCATATGATATATATGCCACTGCTGCAGGTGTCGTAACGAAGACAGAACAAGTGCAATGCTGTATTTTTCTTCACGTCACTGGCGAGGAAGCGCAAAAGGTCTTTGCCAATATGTCCATCATGCTCGATGAACGAGACAAGATCGGACCGCTCACCAACGCATTTCAGGCATATTGTACCGGTAAAAGCAACTTAATAATAACACAGATTGAAAGTGGGTGGGACACTACATGCATACAAAAACCTCCATGTCTGAGACTGTACATTGCATACAAAGACGAGCTGACGGTAGAGAACTACTTAGTTATGAAAGGCAATCAGGTTGTGGTACCTCCAAAGCTCCAAGGTGAAATGATTGAAGCGTTGCACGAGATGCACTGGGGCATCACTAAGTCCAAGCAGTTGGCACATGACTGCATGTTCTGGCCTAACATAAATAAACAAATTGAGGACAAAGTCAGTCGGTGTGACCCATATCAGAATAATCGTAAAAGTTTGCACAACAAACCTTTGGTAAACCACCCGATAACATGTCAACCGTATGAGTAAATAGGTGCAGATTTATTTGAGATAAATCATGAAAATGACCTGATAACTGTAGATCATTACACTAAATATCCTGAGGTAACTTTGTTGAAAGATACGGCATCTGCAACAGTCATCGAGGCAATGAAGGATAATTTTGCAAGGCATGGTATTCCGAGCCAGGTGATTTTGGACAATGGTCACGAGTATAAAGAATTTGCAAAGCACTAGGGGTTTACGTCCACGTATTCGAGTCCGCAATACCCCCAATGTAATGCCTAAGTCGAAAGATTTGTACATACGGTAAAAAACATGTTAAAGAAATGCTTAGACACGAAGACAGACTTTCAGTTAGCTTTGTTAAATTACAGAAACACTCTGTTGCCCGTCTTGAATGAATCTCTGGCTCAGCTGCTCATGGGCAGAAGACTGAGAGGGAGATTGCCGATGGTGGAGGAAAATTTAATGCCCGAAACACAAAACTTGAAGAAAGCACAGACACCGAAATGACAGCAGAGTCAGAAAGGTTTTCATGACAAGAAGTGCGGTAAAGCGCACAAACCAATGAGAACTGGTGGCAATGTCAAGTATAGGAATCATGCAGGAGAATGGAAGAAAGGGGTGATTCTGGAGCATACAGTGGTTGTTAAAAATCATCATCATCATGCTGTCGGTCGCGATGCGACAAAGACTGCTTTCATTACTTGACTGTCGCTCTTTGTGCGATTGTACATTTCATGAAAGCTGCCTGCAAAAGTGTTGAAGTGCTGCTGGCTTTTGCAAGTTACCAGCGACATTCTCTCGAGGAGCAAATAGAGGTCTCACACCGGCAAGAACATGTCCAGAGAGGCGCAAAACTATTTGTCCCTGCATTGGCTGGTCGGAAGATGGTGGGAGTTCCACACATCAACCGCCCTTGATGCTGCCACAGTTACATGGTTTTCTGTTTAGGGTTTGCTCCCTTAGCCTTCGGTTCTGTCAAGAACCTGTACCACAAGGCAGTGGTTTACAACTCTGCAGGGCAGGCGCGTCAAACTCGCTGAGGTATTGCAATACCTGCATCCCCATATAAAAATCAAGAGGCAAGATAACAAGCCCACAAAACTCATGGGGGCGTGAAAACCCAAGTGCACGAGGCAGAGGTGACACTGACCGACTCAACCTTACCCGACTCGACCTTACCCGACTCGTCCATATCCGAGTCGATTTTACCCGACTCGATCTCACCCGACTCGACCTTACTGACCTGACCTGACTATACCCGACCTTACATCACCCGACCTGACATTGCCCGATCTGAGCCGACCTGACTTTACCAGGTTGGATAGCTTACCTCGTTTTAGCTATGGTGGTCATTTGACCACCGAGTTAATTACCAAGGTCAAATTTTATATAAGATTAATGTGTAGTTTGACAAATTTGGTTGTGACACACTCAGGTTTGGGATGTTTTCATATTGAAATACATCACTAGAATGCAAAAATGATATCTAATTGCCTAAATATTCCCAGGAAATTTAGTTGGGACCGGGCTGAGTAATTTAGCAGTGAATATTAGGACATAATTCATTAGTTACAACAAATGGCCACAGGCCAGCACTGCCCATGTTAGTACAGTGTTGGTATAACCATAAATCCCAAACAAATTCTTATGTCAACCATGGGGATATATGCTGGTCTGTGATCCAATCACATACTTCCACGTGCCACTGGGAGAGGTCCTATGGGGACTGTGGTACATCATTTAGATGTACTTTTTTCATACCACTCTGTACAATTTTCCGATATAATCGCATGAGGATATATGTGAAACTACTATAATAAATTGCAACTTATCTATATAATGGTAAATGGTAATATATAAAAACCAAAGGCATATGAGGGATATGTGGAATTGGTAAACTATTACTCATTAGGTATAGAAATTGTATAGTAAAATAGTCTTTGGAGGAGTGTCACTTCTTTGATAGTCTTTGGAGGAGTCACCTCATATCCCCCTCCCCCCATGGTATTATTTATGGATCATTGGCCACTACAAGGCACTGTAGCCAGCATAACAAGGCCTTGGATACAACAGATTGAACTCTGATTGGTGGATCAACCCATGTGACCACTGCCATCTTTGATTCTAGAAACCTATATAAGATAATAAATCAAGGAGTCTCACTCTCCTACTTTCACTCTTTACCTACTTTCCTTCATTAGCTGTATTGATTTCTCTTGGCTTGTCCACACCACCCACACCACCAGCCGGCGACTTTACAACTATATATGCATAATATATCATGCATCTGACTGATTGATTGATTGGTGGTTGCTTTACGCCGTGTTGGCAGCATAGGCCATAGCCACGGCGAGAAATGTTTGTTTGTTGTTCAAACCATCGCTTTTTTTGTAAAAGCAGACAATCAATTATGTGCCAATAGACACTCATTAAATTAAAAAGCTTATAATTATATATTTGTGGCTGAGTGAAACAAATTCCTGTAAAAAAAAGAATAGTTTGATTAATAATTGTTAGAATTTATTTAGCAAACTATATGAGGTGGTACCGACCAGCTGCCCTCAAAAAGGGTAAAATGTTTTCTTGTTTTACTTTAGTAAAAAGCTCATGCATACTGTCTGCAGTGTAAAATTGTTGGCGCAGGGCCAACAAATCAACACAACTTAGTCAAATGTGTTTGAGTGTCAGCGGGGACTGACACCCAATACATTCAGGGGGCGGTTCCCCCTTGAGCAGAAAAGCATGTGTAAGCCACTAGTGGCCAATATGGCAGCGGCTAAGGACCACTTGGTCCCACCAACCTCCCGCATGAGGATGTGGTGGTTTCCTCAAAGATGGTTCAATTTCTTTAAGTTTAATAATGTTTTCATCCCACTCATGTTGCCATTTGTATTTGATGTGGGTTGCTATTAGTGGTTTCAGATCAGAGTGAGGGATCAGACATTGTCCAAGATCACAGTTCATGGCCTTCTTCACAGCCCGATCAGCTCGTTTGTTTCCTTGTATGCCGGCATGGCCAGGCACCCAGCACAGGTGGAGGTCATACCCATCCGTTGCCAGTTGGTTCATTTTATGAATGACCATTGCTAGAATAGGGTGATCCGTTTTCAGTCCAGCAACAGCCAGGAGGCAGGACAACGAATCACTGTCTATAACATAGTTAGTGGGGTTGGATACCTCGATACACTCCAACTTGAGAAGGAGTGCTCGGGCTTCCACAGTGAAGATCGAGCTCTGATCAGGCAAGGGTATGCCAATTTTTTTCCGTCGGCAGGAGGCAGGAGAACTAATCACTGTATATAACAAAGTCTGGTTGGATACCTCGATACACTCCAACGCGAGAAGGAGTGCTCGGGCTTCCACAGTGAAAATTGAGCTCTGATCGGTCAGCGTATGCCAAATTTGTTCCTTCGGCAGACTGCCGCAGCAGCTACCCGGCTTTGGTCTTTCAAACCATCAGTGTATATGGAGAGGTGGTCTGCAAACTGGCCTTGAATCTCTGCACATAGTCCTTGGTACTCCAGTGGAAGTGTCCCAGACTTGGTCAGTTCCGTGAGTCAAAGGATAACCGACGGCTTCCTCAACGACCACAGGGGATGTTCTGGGACTTTAGCATCTTCCAATACGTCCAAATCCACACCTAAGGCCTTCAAATGAGGTTTCATTCGAAGCCTCAGTGGCCGGATGTAATTTGGAATGGCTTCCTAACTGGATTTGTTCTGTTGCTCGAATAGACAATTGTGTGCAGGATTCAATGCATTAGTTTTTTTATCTTGACTACATAATTCATGGCCAGTTTGATTCTCCTGTTATTAAGTGATGGTTCGTTGGCTTTGACGTAGAGGCTCTGAACCGGTGAGGTGCGGAAGGCCCCGAGGGCCAGGCGCACCCCCTGGTGGTGGACTGTCTAGCAGCCCAATATATGATTTCTTTGCGGAATGATATACTATGCTGCCGTAATCCACTTGTGACCGAAATATGTGTACGAACCATCGTTCAACACACACAGAGCATGACCGGCCACAAAGTCCTCAATTCTCTTGCCTTTAGCATTCCTATTGTCCCACTCCATAATGGGGTGTGGCTGTTAAAGTCACCCATAAGTAAATATGGGGACAGTAACTGGTCCACAAGGGCATCCAGTTCTTGTAAAGTGAGAACGGAGCTCGGAGGAATGTAAATGTAACAGAGAGCTACAGTCTTATGCAGCGTCAGACGAACAGTCTGTAGTGTTGTTTCTAACGCCACTGGCGTACATACCACATCATGTCTGAACAAGATGGAGGAGCCGCCAGCAGCTCGGCTCCATCTGGTGCGTGCTTGTTATAAATGGTGTAGCCTTTAAGACTACAACTCTCAGAATTATTAAATGAACCAGGACAGATATACATGGTATTCGATATTACCCATTTTTGTGTAGCTGTGAATTGTGCTTGTAAGCACTTTATTGATTGATTGACTGATTGGCGGTTGCTTTACCCCATGTCTGCAGCATAGGCCATGTTCATGGCGAGAAATGTTTGTTTTTGTTCAAACCATCGCTTTTACATGTAAAAGCATACATTCAATTTTGTGTCGACTCATGAATTTTTAAAACTCACAATCATATAGTTTCTGGTCAAGCTAAGTAAAATTCCAAATGATAGTACTGATTGAATAATTGATAGGATTATTCACTGATGAAATTTCTTAAAAAATCAATATTTGGTGGTACAAACCAGCTGCCCTCCAAAAGGCTAAAATGTTTTCTTGTCTTAATTTAGTAAAAAGGTCATGCATGCTGTTTGCAGTGTATAATTGTTGGCGCAGGGCCATGAAATCCACACAGTTTAATAAAGTGTGTTTTAATGTCAGTGGGGACTGACATCCAATACATTCAGGGGGAGGGTCCCCCTTGAGCAGAAAAACGTGTGTTAGCCATGACTGGCCAATATAACATCTTGTTAAAACAACCTGGTTGTGTCGCCCTTCCAGGCAACGC
The DNA here is from genome assembly GCA_030323885.1 of Branchipolynoe longqiensis. NCBI lineage: Eukaryota > Metazoa > Annelida > Polychaeta > Phyllodocida > Polynoidae > Branchipolynoe > Branchipolynoe longqiensis. Next base: position 64,749,017 of record CM059198.1, read on the forward strand.
TGCGGCAGTCCATCCACGGAGGGGGTAATTCTATGGAGTTTGTTGTTTGGGTGTTCATCCCATTTGATCTGCCATCGGTTCCAGATGTATTTTTGAATGGTAGGTTTCAGATCAGAGTGGGGAATATGACAGTGTTCCAAAGGAGCAGTCAGTGCTTGAATGGGTGCGTGATCTGCTCTCTCCTTTCCTGGGATAACCACATGACTGGGCACCAACATAGGTGAATGTCAAATTTTGCTATTGAAAGAGAGTTTAGTTTAATGAGTACTTTAAGTAGTATTGGGTGGTCCAGTTTCCTATTATTTAAAGCCTGAAGGCAGGAAAAAGAGTCAGTGAAAGTGATGAAGTTATGACTGGTTCAGGTTTTGATGCACTCTAACTCGATTAGGAGTGCTTATACCTCAGCAGTAAAGTTGAAACTGGAATAGACATACATAATTCACGTCCGTGGATGATTGCTGCCGCAGAGACTCTGTTGTCTGTCTTTGACCCATCAGTGTAAACGGCTAGGTGGGAACTAAAAGCACTTCACACATCGATAAAGCTTTCATGATATAAATGGGGTGCGTTTGAGATTGTGTGTGGGCTAGAACTTTTCAAATGTCCAGTCCCATAAGGCATCTGGACTTTAAATACTTAATATGAGGGATAAAAGATAATTTGCTGTCAAAGATGACTCCTAAAAACTTAGTCTCTTTGACAACTTTTATGGGATCATTTCCAATAGTTAAATTAGGTTCATGGTGCAAAGTCCATAAAAGACAAAAGTTCTCACAAACGGTTTTTGAATTGGAGAATCTAAAACCATTTTCCATTGCCCATGAAGAAAGGCTAATTATGTTTAATTGGAGCTGCCGTTCAATAGTGTTCATATTTTTGCCTTTGTAACATATTAAAAACTCATTTATATAGAGGCTGCAGGATACATTACTTTTTATGGATTTAATTATATTGTTAATTTTAATGCCAAAAAGGCTGACAGATAGCATGCTACCCTGAGGTACTCCCATCTCTTGATCAAAAGGATCAGAGAGGGTAGCATTGATCCGAAGTTTCGGTTTGACAGAAATTTAGAAATGAAAATGGGCAAGCGCCTTCTAAACCCATTATTAAACAAATCCTTCAGGATGCCGTACTTCCAGGTTTTGTCATACGCCTTTTCAAGGTCGAAAAATACGGACACAAGATGTTCTGTGTTTATGAAGGCATTTTGAACGAATGATTCTCATCGGACCAAGTGGTCGAGAGTACTCCTCCCCTGCTTGAAACCACAGTGGAAGTCGATCAGATGGTGCTCCGACTCCAAGATCCAGACGAGGCGATCATTAATCACTTGTTCGAAAGTTTTACAAATCCAAATTGTAAGCGCTATCGGGCGGTAGTTGCCAGGCTCGCTATGGTCTTTCCCAGGTTTGGGGATGGGAATAATGATGGCCTCTTACCAGGAGGTTGGGATGTCTCCCGTGCGCCAGATATTATAAAAAAGGTGCAGAAGCAGTTCTACTGCTGCTGGTGGGAGGTGTTTTAAAAATTGGTAGTGTATTTTGTCTGGGCCTATTGCAGTGTCTTGCGACCTATTTAAAGCATGCTTTAATTCATCTATTGTAAAGAAACTATTGTAGTGCTCAGTGTTATTAGACTTGAAATTCATAGAATGTCGTTCCAGGCGCAACTTCATCTGTGCAAAGGCCTGAAGGCAGTTTTGCACAGATGACTTTTGGTAAAAAGTACTGGCAAGCAGGTTGGCTATGTCGGCTACGGAAGTTAAAAGAATATTATTGTGTTTTAGGTGTTGGACCGATGATCCAGCATCTTTTTGTTTTATTTTCCGGATCATGGTCCATACCTTACAAAGTATTCTACCCTGGTTCCCCACGGGGGGGCCTGACACTGAGTTAATCAGTCCTTGCTCTATCCTATTAATGTGTGTGAAAGTATGACGTCTGATCACTTTGATTTCTGGATACTGAATGCTTTAATCACTGTCCAGGGACCTGTCATCTCATTTACATACTCCTTTGCTCTCTTTACGCATATATTACATTCCCCTTTCACAAGTATACTTAAAAATGGTTACATATACATCGGGTTTACAGGTTTAATTGATTGATTGATTGGTGGTTGCTTTATGCTGTGTCGGCAGCATATGCCATATTCATGACAGAATTGTTTGTTTTTTATTCAACCATCGCCTTTACATATAATATAAAAGCATACAATCAATTATGCGTCAATAGACACTTATGAATTTTTAAAAGGTCACAATCATATAATTAAATAAAATAGATGAAAGAATTAATTGATACATTTTTTTTAATGAACTATATAAGTTGGTACAGACCAGCTGCCCTCAAAAAGGCTAAAATGTCTTCTTGTTTTACTTTAGTAAAAATGTCATGCATGCTGTTTGCAGTGTAAAATTGCTGGCTGAGTGCCATAAAATCGACATAGTTTAGTCAAATGTGCTTGACTGTCAGTGGGGACTGATATCCAATACATTCAGGGGGAGGGTCCCCCTTGAGGGTCCCCCTTGAGCAGGAAAACATGTGTTAGCCATAAGTGGCCAATATGGCAGAGGCTAAGGACCACTTGGTCCCGCCGACCCCCGACATGATTTCCTGAATGAAAATGTGACCGGCTCTTTTGATGCCAAAAGGTAGATGGGTGTACCTGTACCGGCCCATGGAGTATTAAACGTGCACAATAGTGAACTTTTATTGTCTAGGTGGATTTGCCAATACCCTGTCATGGCATCTAAAACTGAGAAATACTGTGTGTTCGCCTTTTTGGAGATAATTTTGTCAAAGGTTTAAGTTGGGAATGGTCCCCTTTTGATGGCTTTGTTCAACTTTGTTGGATCCAGACAGATTCTTATTTTGTTAGGTTTGTTAACAATGATTATAGAATTGACCCATTCAGTAGGTTCATTTTGTTCAACAATGACACCCATCTTTACCATGGGTTTTAGTTCATCATTTCATTTCATGAAAGCTGCCTGCAAAAGTGTTGAAATGGCGGCACTCTCTCGGGGAGCAAATAGAGGTTTCACACCGGCAAGAACATGTACAGACAGGCGCAAAACTATTTGTCCCTCCATCAACCACCCTTCATGCTGCCACAGTGACATGGTTTTCTGTTTTGGGTTTGCTCCCTTAGCCTTCGGTTCTGTCAAGAACCTGTACCACAAGGCAGTGGTTTAAAACTCTGCAGGGCAGGGGCGTCAAACTCCCTCAGGTATTGCAATACCTGCAATATCCACTCTGAGTTCGAACTGATAGTGACAAACACCATGTTCAAGCAGAAGGATGAACGCAAGACCACTTGGATCCATCCTCGTTCCAGACACTGGCACATGATCGACTTCATCATCACAAGGTGTCGGGATAAGATGGACATCCACAGTACTCGAGCCATGCATGGAGCTAACTGCTGGACCGATCACCAGATGCTGAGGTAAAAAGTGGCATTCAGAATACGACAAAAGCACAACAAGCAAGGGACAAATAAACAGACCAAGCTCAACACAGCAAAACTAAGTACCATCAGTCACAGGGAGAGCTTCGAGTGGGAGATGGACAGCGCTCTCACCCAATGGGAGGAGAAGGAAAGCCCAACACCAGACGAGGAATGGGCAGCTTTCCAGCAGGTCGTATACGACACAGCTAAAACATATCTTGGCAAGCCAGACAGAAAACACCAGGAATGGTTCTACCCCAACAATCAGGAGCTACAGAATCTCATGAGCAGAAGAGACCAAGCCCACCAGAGAGTGTTGCAGACCAGGAACACTAGATCCACCACTGCAGCATACAAAGATGCCTGCAGATTGCTACAAAAATGCACCCGTGCACTGAAGTCTGACTGGTGGGATATGAAGGCACAGGAGCTGCCGACAGACACAACGTGAAGGGCTTCTACAATGGACTGAAGGAAGTGTGGGGAATCTCTCTTCTTTCCATAGCAGGCAAGATCTTTGCCAGGATCCTCCTCAACAGACTATCTATTCACATAAGACCTGATGTAGTTCTGGAGTCACAGTGTGGCTTCAGCGGTAACCGGAGCACCGTGGATATGATATTTTGTCTCCGACAGCTACAAGAAAAGTGCATTGAGCAGGACCGACCACTGTACATGGTATTTGTCGATTTCCCTAAGGCGTTTGATACAGTCAGGAGGACCGGGCTATGGCAGCTACTGAGGAAGTATGGATGCCCAGAGAAGTTCACAACTATGATCGAGGCACTAGATACAGGAATGAGGGCGAACATTAGTGTTGGAGGGGAAGTCTCGGAATCGTTTGGGGTTACCAATGGGGTCAAGCAAGGTTGTGTACTGGCCCCCAAGCTCTTCTCCATCTTCCTATCAGCAATGCTCGATGAGGCTTTCCGAGACATGGGGGATGGTATATATATACAGTCCAGACAGAACGGTGACCTATTCAATGTCACACACTTCAGAGCGAAGACCAAGACTACTCGGATACTAGTGAGAGAGCTGCTATTCGCAGATGACATGCACTGGTTGCCCACTCTGCTGAAGAGATCCAGACAATAGTGGACGCTTTCTCCGATGCATCAAAGAAGTTTGGCCTGAAGATAAACATCAAGAAAACGGAGGTGCTGTATCACCCAACTCTACAAGAACCCGAGAGACAGATATCATGGTTGACGGAAACAATCTGAACGCTCTTCTGGAATTCACCTACCTCAGAAGCACTATATCAAGCATTGATGCTGAAATACAGAGGAGGATGGCCAAGGCTAGTGCATCTTTCGGCCGACTATGCCAGAGACTCTGGAACAACCACCATGTGTCCAAGCGGGTCAAAGGCAAGATCTACCACGCAATCGTGCTATCCACCCTACTATACGGAGCCGAGGCCTGGACAGTGTACAGTGTATATGCCAAGAAAATCCCCAAAGAATTAACATAGACTTCTAACCAGACCAACCAACTATCTATCCGCTGCTGAAATGCAGGCAATCAAATACCTTATCAGCATGTAAAAATATACGGATTTTGGGTTAAGAATTATATATTGGCAGAGAACATTATTATTCTTGGGCGACGGAGTGGGGACGATGTTAATTAAACTAAAAGTAATAATATCCCACTCCCATTATGACATGATATAAGCAGTGTGCAATATATGTTCATATATTATTCCTGAGATTAATGAAGAGATTATTCCTATATAAGAGGCAGTACATGATTGTTGAAATGTTTCTCTATGCATCCATAAAGAGTGTAATTGGAGAAAAGACCATTTTAACAGAGCTCTATTGTAACTGTATGCAGCTATCTGTCCCTACATGACCACTGGGTGTGCACACCAGCCTAATTTGCATATACACACAGGGCACCACATGCAGCTGGGTTGAGTGACAGCCACCCCTACTGGGAGGGGGGGGGTGCCAAGCACCATGACTTTGGAGGTGCCTGATTGGAAGGCTGTGGACTGCCCAGTCACCTGCATCCCATTGGCCCTCTGACCACAATAGCCTCAAACCTGAGATCATTATTCTAGACTCTGCTTCAGACACACTGGAGAGAGATCACTCTACTCCTCGCTCTTGAGTGAGACACACCTACTCTTGAGCAGGAACCCCAGACACCCTGTCTGATGCTATCAACATTCATCTATTCCAATTGAGTGTGTACACAGCCATAGGACTCCTGTCCCATGGGCTGTAGGCACTGCTTCTATACAGGCTGAAGTGGTAATGATTTTTTGTGTGGCTAGAAGGCAAGGGGTGTGGATGGTAGGTCACTGGTAGGTGGACAGGAGTTGGTGTTATTAAAGCACAACTTCTCCACTGTTTATCTGTGTGACTTGTCTTCATTCTTCCTTAGCATTGGTTAATGAGTTGATAGATAAGTGATATGAATGGGAGAGTTCCTGTAGTATTATCTGGTGTCCCAAACGTGGCCGGGCATTCAGTAATATTATAAGCAGCTACTGTGTGATAAGATAACACCAACACTATAACTGGCCAGCATTTAAAACAAGCCTGAATACCCAGGCTTATATGCTATGGACAGTATAAATACAGCCTCAATAAAAAGAACAAAAAACAACAAAAACACAATTTGTGCTATGAGTAATATTCAATTAGAAACCCTTTGCCTATGCCTTATATTTAATGTTATGACCTAAGTAATTCAACATATTCCTTCCTTCAACTTGCAAGGACGTAACACCCCAACAAAGAAATCCTGAGCTCAGAGAACAGGCTATTTGAGTATCAAACAATAAGTAGGAAGTGATCCATCTAAGATCTATGAAGTAAATAGTACATGTTAAAATCAGGTGATCAGACTTTTAACCCATATCTAATCACATCGATATACACACCTTGTAAATCTTGGATGACTCTTTTATTTCTTTTCACGGAATATGGGAGCCTAGACCATGACGAGGCCCACCATTTGTAAGACGGTTCTGGTACACCCGCAACGTACTGCCAATATAAGACAACACTTCTTCCTTCTATCCCATTTCTATGGTAACAATCATAGTCTCGATAGTCAGTCAGAACTGAAAGAAAACATCATTATACACTATTTAGTCTAATTGGTGATTGCTGTATATATTTGGTAGTATGTGTATATAGGATAATTATGCAAGCCTGACCTATGGTATAGTTGACACATAATTACTGTTTTACTGAGTTCTCTGCATCAGCTTGTAGGCTAGTAAATCCAGCTCATTTGGGGGCTGAACCCAAAACCAATTTCAACACAAACGATTCCACGGCTATTCATTCTAGGGAAACCCCCTAAACATATAACAAATTTAATATTGGGAAAAGTTGGGAAATTGGTCAAATATGAAAATCTGTTAATTACTTGCCCTGCCCTGTCAAAATCAGAGATTGACCCTATCTTTGGAAATAAATATGCAATTCTGGCATCCAAGGTGTCTATTTCTATTTTGTTAAGGCAATAGTTCAATTATCCCATTGTTTGCTTGATCAGACATGATGTAGCATTTGAAATATGCAAATTAGGTGTCATGCATATAACAAAGTAAAGCTGCTGGTAATACATGTATATTCAATGGGGGACCTCCGACTTTTTAGTTCAAATTCCTGCCGTTTGCATCGCCACTGAACGAGTGGGCCTATTCGGCACACTGTCACACTGCAAACCCAATGGCTATGAGCAATCTTCATACAGAAGAAGTCAAATATCTCTAAAACCACAACACCTACAGACAAACCGCTTGGTATACATATAGAAAACATACAACGGATAGACTATATTAAATTTATAAGGTTAGGGTTCTGTATTTCTATTAATTTTGAATAAAATAAACGTTTTGCACTGGGCGTACCGCCAAACTCACTGCATTGTCAATGGCCGTGAGCAATCTTCATACAGAAAAAGTCAAATATCTCTAAAACCACAACACCTAGAGACAAACCGCTTGGTATACATATAGAAAACATACAACAAATAGATTATATTAAATTCATAAGGTTAGGGTTCTGTATTTCTATTAATTTTGAATAAAATATACGTGTTGCACTGCACGTACCGGCAAACGCAAAGCATTGTCAATGACCGAGTAGGCCCACTAGTACCGATGCGCCACCAAGTGTCAGAAAATGAACTACGCAACATGTCCCCCATTCCATCACACTATTGTATTGGTCTGCACTGACCTCTCGGGCAAAGAGCCGCATAGAGAGGTAGGTGTGGGCATTATGGTGATATCAGGAAGCCTAGGTGGTGTAAAGGTTAGCACACTGGCCCGGAATGCAAAGAGATGTGGTTTTGAGTCCTGCTCTAGGCGCAATATTTCCCATTTTCATCACCCCAACAACATTATAATAGTCTGCACTGACTTCTCAGGCAAGGAATCACATAGAGAGGTGGGTGCCGAAAAGATAATTACATTAGGGAGCTTAGATTGATGTAATGGTTAGCACACTGGCCCAGAATGCAAAAGATGAGCTGTTCAACTATATGTATTGACACTGATGAATTGTAATTTACTATTCCAACATTAGAAAGATTCAGATAAATTACAATTGAAAAATAAAACTCTGTTCTCTGTGGAGGAGTGGTTAGAGTGTCTGACTTTTTTCTAGGTCGGACTCCTAATCTGAAGGTTGCTGATTCGATTCCCCAAGCCCCCCCCCCCACCTCTGCCAATTTGGATTTCCACCACTGTGTATAACTTACAATGTTGTCAAAGGCCAGTTGCTCACATACCATGTCTATGTGGTATGGGAGGTTAAAAATCCCTTGGGTCGGTAAAAGTGTAGGCTTGGGTTTTCCATCGACAAACTGTCTAATGGTGAAAACAAGCCTATTCAGACTTATCCTTAATAGGCAGTATAAATCTTCAAGAAAAAAAAACCCGTGGGGAATACATGAAATAAACAAACAGAGAACAAGCTTTCCTTGGACAGCCCATTATGCAAGCCTGTGACCTCAAGATTCTGCATCACTTTTTGCAGTTTGGGTTTTCTATGTAAATGCATCATCTTGTAAAATATTCTGATAAAACACATTGGTGGGGAATGTGAACTGGTCTATAAGGTATGACAAATGGTCTAGACAGGTAAATGATGTATAGGGCCAGGTGCATGAATGTAATTATGTAGCTCCTGGTGATCCTTTACTTGTATTAAATAGACATTGTGTATTCTATAGATAGTGTGAGAGGGGCACTATTGTTAGTGTGGAAGGAGCTCAAGAGCTCTACTCACAACCCCCTCCCCCTCCAACTGTTAGTCATGGATCACCACACACACAGACACAACAGGGCAGGTGAGGCCAAAGCAGCCACAAGGCATGGTGGTGGTGGGTAGATCAGTTGCCATGGTGACACAGGAATGCTTACTGTTCATTGGTGGACCTATAAAAGTTTGTTGTTCATTGGAGGGCATGGTCAGGTGGTATGCCATGTCAGGTTCAGAAACCACTATATATTAATAAACCTGAGGGCAAAAGCTCTCACTTACTTTACTTTCACTCTTTACTCTGCCTTTCTTCTACTTGCCTGTTTAACGGTTCGGCTATTCCACCCTTCGCTTAAGGCGAGCCAACAAGTTAATTTATGTAATGTTTTCTGTGTGAATTTCCTGGGCCTGCCACGGGCTGCTGCAGCCTCTCCTCCCGCCTGCCGGTAGTCCTTCGCCGTTGGTGTCCTCCCCGTACTAAAGGCGAATAGCCAGAGTTTCGTCTAAATACGCAATTTGCCATCGAGCGCATTTATCGGCCTAAAGTATATATATGTCTATAAGTTAGGTTATTTCAACTAACTGGCTGTCCCCCTCGCCATTCGGGGTATTATTAATGTTATTGAATTATTCCAGAAGTATGCGGTCCAGCTAGAGATGTTGCCGCTGTCACTGATAATCAGTCTAAGTTAACGTCGTTATTTCCGCCCGAAAGTAACACTAAGTTAATTCTGTTAATGTGTTGTTGTTATATTCCCGCAGATGGGTAAAGTAACTGCATAAGGCTTGCTTAGGCATAAGGCCCTTAATTACATATAAAGCAATCAAATATCAGGTTTTCCATAGCGGTTAATCTACAATAATACTGGAGGATAGTAAAGAATGCAAGGAACGTTCCAATCCACCTTCGCAAGAGCTCACGACTTTATTCTTTCTCTAACTAACAACGATACCAGCGAGATATGTGTAGTTAATAAAGAAATATATGTTTCCCTTTCCCTCCCGTGAAGCTTCATTAAATTAGTTTAGAATTTCGATAATAAAAACCTAAATATCGGCTGAAACGTCAGAGCGTGCAAAAACATGTCTGACGGGTCTGGCCCCGAACGCCCGACCCCCCGTCGTTGCTTGGCTAGTCGCTAAGCAACGCTTTACCACCGAGAACCCTCGCGTGCACAAGTGAAAGCAATTTGCGCACTCTTGGAACGAGTGCGCAAATTGCTCAAGGCGAGTAGACAGGTCCACTTCACTGCTCCCCCAGACAAACAACAAGGATTGATGTTCGTCTAAAAAGAGAAAAGTGGGCGGTACTACAATGGTTCCCGGGAGTAGCACCTGAAAATAAAAAGAGTCATGACCGTCCCCCGGCGCGTCCAGCGAGAGGTAATCGCTGACCACGCTGGGGTGCAAAAATTACTTCTCGTTGTGTTTTTTTGTTTGTTTTTTTTCAATTAAATTTATAAGTGCGTCTAAGGACGCACAGATATTCACATATAAAAGCGCCAGGGCGCAAAATACTCACCAGAATTTTAGAAAGTTTAAATAACATGTTACCAGTAACAAGCACGTCCAAATCATTATATATAGATGTGCCAGGGTGCAAATTGCTCACCAGAATTTCAGAAAAGTTAAGTTACATGTTACTAGTAACAAGTGCGTCCAAGCACGCACAAATCATTATATATAGATGCGGCAGGACGCAAATTGCTCACCACAATTTCAGAAAAGTTTAAATTACATGTTACTAGTAATAAGTGCGTCCAAGTACGCACAAACCATTATATATAGATGCGCCAGTGCGCAAAATGCTCACCAGAATTTTAGAAAATTAGTTTATACTCAACTTATGAGTATTCGCAGAGTACACTGTACAAGTAAAATGCGCCAGAGCGCAAATGTTTGCCTATCACAAACGTTATATCGTATTATTCTAAATAAAAGGAAGCGGACATTGCTGGCGACTGGTGGGCCCCATATATATTAAAATACTCCCGACCGGATCTTACTGTTTGGGCACCGTATATTCCGATTATACTCCCGACCGTAAAGCCAATTTTGGGCACAGTGAGCCATAATACTCCCGATGGGATATCCTATGTGGGCCCCGTACAATTATATACTCCTGGCGGATGTCAAAGTTTCAAAATTCCTCCTTTTTACGAATAATTCGTAGAAATGTACTTTTACCTTACGAGCCAAAACGGCAGATAATCAGCAATGGCTTGTCATCAGGGTGATAATATACCTTTCCGCAGGATACCACAATCATCATCAACCTCCATTGCTGATATTATTTTTTTTTTATTAAAATTTACTATCTTTTTAGATGTGTAGTTTTTTTCAATGTGTTTTTTTAATTTTTTTTATATAGTCCGAATAACATCATAGTCATAGATATAATAAACATTCATGAAATAAAATAAATCTCCTTACAAAGGTATAAAGGAGATAAGCTGTGAGCCCGCTTAACTTTAACATCTTGTCACTACAGTCGGCCACTTGGGGCCGACGCTTCCGTGTTAACATCCATCATGCCTGCGGCGCACGTGTCTAGCTAATACAACTACTGCCTTGCCTTGAGCACCGCTGGCCTACCTGGATCAAGCCCAAAATAGAATCCTGGACGGACTTCTCTAGAAACGCGACGCTGCTGCGAGGAAATTGCTGCTGGCCGGAAATTCCTTCTTCTTTTAGGCTAGTAAGAGCCTGTCGTTGTTTGATTTCTTGTAAGCCAGTACAGGCATTTGGATAGTACACAAAAATAACAGTAGCATTGAATATCCACAGCCGATAACTCAAAGAAGGATTATCGCTTCTGCATATTTATTACGCACAAGAGATATATTCAGTATAAATCTGAATATATATATATATAAATGGGTGAATAACCCGAGTCGCTATGACTTTTTTTGTTTTTGTTTACTAGTTAAGACCGAATAGAATTGCGGCAAAGCTCTTTCTTGAAGAATTTGAATAGAAATGTAAAGTTTTTGAGCTCCCTGCGCATTTTACTAACTGTGACCATATAGAAAGGCTTAAATTTTTGTTGGCGCTACTGCGCATTTTTGCTAACTACCGTTGACCAAATCGTGGGCAAGAAAAAATGGGGAGAATAGATTGATATATGAAAGCACACACAAAAAAACCCATTAAGTTACAGAAGAATTTAATTACACCCCGCAACCCTGTACTGAACTGGACGATTCATCGTGGAGAGATCTGTCGTTCACAGTTCAAGGCAAATTCTACAAGGCTGCGGGTTGTCCTAGTTATATAAAAAAATTAAATTGGAGGAAGCCCAGATAAATTTAGATAATACTGCACCTGCAATATAATGGTATGTTAAGTAGAATTCGACCTGACCATAGGATTGCGCAGAAAGGAGACAAAACCCCGCCGACAGCAAAATGCTGGGTCACGTGGGTTAAATCAATTTTACTCTCATAGGTTAATTCCGTGCGTGCGCAATGCATGCTCGCCATTGGCCAAAAAATCAAAGGTGGATTTAATATCGCCCATATGTGCCTATCACATACGTCATACGGAATTCGGCGAAACAAAAGGAAGGGCACATTACTGGCGACCGGCGGGCACCATATATATTAAAATACTCCCGACCGGATCTTACTGTTTGGGCACCGTATATTCCGATTATACTCCCGGCCGTAAAACCAAATTTGGGCACGTATACGCCTCACACATCCTTCTTGTCGAACCACCATAAGATTTTAAAATTCAGCTAAACAGCTTGCCTTGTGCAGAGAGCAGGCTGTGGCCGTAGTCCTTTGGACCCAATGGGAAATCCCGAGCACGCACCGTTAAATGCTAGCACTATAGCCCGCAAATTGCGTCTACTATGATACTTTAACAAATTCTTGAAGAAGTGTCTCCTAAAATTTCCATTTTCTGTCTTTCTTTCCTTTAAATATGCTTCCCGATGCAATCGCAAAAGAGCAATCCGACCGCAAGTCCAATTATACAGTACACTTGGGCAACCATCCAACAATGTTTCTTTTATTTTGAGATCACAATGTTGCGCCAGCGCGCGTCTGACTAATTCCCTGCACTATACACAATATGCGCTCATGAGCGTTTAATGCAGTGTCTTTACTCATTTTCATTTTTAAGTTAGAATTTATTTAGAAATAACATTTGACCGAAAGGCCTATGTTAGTATTTATTTCTATTCGACTGAACTTGACTAAGTATAACATGTTAACTCCCATGGTTTACTCTGATAAACAATGTCATAGCTGTCCATTAGAAATGACATAGGCCGAAAGGCCTATATCCATAGCCATATTAAAATTTTCTAGCACAATGTCATTTATGGTGCTAAATTAGAATTTTACTCAATTTGTTCATATTTATTTTCTTTTTAATATTATTTTTAATTGCAGGAGTGTGTTCCGCAGCACAGGGTATTTGTTTACGCTTAAATTTTGACAGTTATTATAACCCTTATAGAATATTGTGAGTACTTTTATGCGAATTTGGAAGAGAGACTATAAAACGGACTAAATTTATTACAATATGGTGACTCACATGCTGGTGCCCTCAGAGCGAATGTAATATAATATTATAAAAGCATGTGTAGTACATCTCTGTGATGGGGAACCATACTTCAGCATCACATCTGAGACAATTGCTACTGTGCGCAAAATGCGTACTTAACTGTCGCAATGGCTTAGCGTGCCCCGCCAAATGTCAGGTTATCTAGAAACTTTTTCTTGGATAATATGGTAATATATATACAAGTATGTACAGAGTATTATATTAATTTATGTGACTTTACGTTAGCGTGTCTATGGTTATTAAAATTCGCAAAGCTGTTACCTTTATGAATAATTTATAGATGACCTTTCCAAAGTTTCTTTTATAGTTTGAGGCCTGGTGTTGGTGTGTGAGGTTTTGTATGGTGGTAGTTTAACCCTTCCTTTACAATTCCCTCCCGCAAGGAATGTGGAAAAGACTTTGTGTCTTGTTGACATTGAAATTTCCTCCTGAGAGTAATTTGGAATATATTTTTTTTTAATTAAAATTGAAATTGTCTCCTGAGAGAAATTTGGAATATGTTTTTATTATTGAAATTGAAATGGTAATTTGGAATAGTGTTTTAATTAATATTCGTTTCCTCGGCCAGTCACACTTGGCCAAGAGGTATCTCCGGTTTTCAGGAGAACCCGTTTGTATTTTTGAGAGAGGTTACATTTATATTTTAAGCAATTATTTATTTTTATATTTTAGCGATCCCAATTTAGTTGTTCTTTATAAACTGCCCGTTACAATTAAATTTTCTACTACCAAGCTGTTGCCCTCAGAGAAAATTTATGAGCAACTAGATTTAATGGAAAGGTTTATTAGCTAAATTCATGATTACAAAATGGCATAGCTGATCCTCTGTTATAATTATTTATAGCATATTTAGATGCGGGGCGTGCACATTGTTTGTTTGTTGTTGCTTTACGTCCTAGCAACATCTAAGGTCATATCAGGACGGGCGGGGTGTGCACAAAATCTATATCTGGAGCGGCAGATGGAGATGGCTGGGTTTGCGAGGGTACGTATTCCAGGTCCAACGCTTGCCGCGCCTTGGTTGCTGGGGGATGGGCGTGGTCCTGGAATGCGCCAGCTGCTCCCCCGCGAAACCCGCGCACAACTATTGGTGGTAGCCGTGGCTCCCGGACACGGTGTAATGTTGTGGTAAATGCGTATGGAAGGAAAAGGAAAGAGATAATATTAATACATTAGGAAATGATTAACAGAAAATCAGACTATTTGAAATTAATTTTCTACTCAAATAGGATTGTGAATTTGGAATAATTATTGCAGATGGTAATGTCGGAATCGGCATCTGACAATGCTCCCTCCTCATCGGAGGAAAACACCAACGTATTTTCGCTGAGGGGTGTGAGACCATCAGCGGGTTCTGGAAGGGAAAATGGAGACAAGGATATTAAGTCCTTGTTTGTGTCCTCTATCATTGCCAATGAAGTTGAAGGTTGCGCCGACACCTGGATAGGCGTGTGCATGCATTCCTCCACCTCCTCTGATGGTTGGACGGCGGCTGGAGGTTGCGCCGGTGCCAGGAAAGGTGCACGTATGCATTCTGTCGCCGCCTCTGAGAGCTAGCAGGCGGCCGTGAATTTCGCCAAAGTAGACTCAATGCTACTCGGGGCGAATATTTCCACCCTGTCAGTCGGCTTGGGACTGACACTGGGTGGCAATACCTCTGGGCTAGCCATTGCCGACTCGCCCTTGGGTGATGAAGTTTTCCCCTTAAGGGAAACCACAGGAGACGCAGTTTCCTTAGGGGTGACATAAGGTGCCAGAGAACGGTCTAATAGCTCCCTGGGAGCCTCCTCTGACGTCGTCGTGGAATGGTCACAAGAAGCGGTGACCTGCGCATTTTCCTCCTCAGCGGGAAGGCAAGTGCGAAGCTTGGATGTAGAGAAAGCGGATAGGTGCAGTGAGTCTGGATCCCCATCCCATTGGAGCGCCGGCACTCCAAAGGTGAAGTTGAACTTCATGTTCATTTCCTCCCATTTGCGCAGCTGCATTTCGTGCTGCATCATCATGAAGCGGTATTTGTCTTCCGCTTCCTTGGTTTTGGCTTTCCCCTCCGCCACTGCTTTTTGGAAATCCGCGTTAAGCGCATCCCACATGGTTTTGGTGTAAGTAACCTTGACCGCATCTAGACGATTGATCCAGAAAGTGGCCATTGGTCCCACCATGTGCATAAAAAGGTCCATGGCCTCGGTGGACTCTTTGCTGGAGTCATGCTCGAGCGCCTCTTGAACCGTTGGCGGTAAGCATTCGTACCACTCTATCAGACGCTTCTTCGCTTCCGGAGCTAAATCCGGCGGGAAGGAAGTGTCTGCGATGCGCCAGTCGCTGTCCAGGATATGGTAAGTCACATATAAAGCTACCAGCTTATAAAAACGAAATTCACACGCCTGAAGAACACTCTCACGCGCAAATTCCTCTCACTCAAAGCTATATACCTGAAAAATACTGTTACGTGCGAAACTGAAGGGCTAATTACTCCTGCAGGGACTTCCAACCAGAGTATGTGATCCTGGCCCCCGGGATATGCAGTTTCACAGCCTGGGACAGGAGGACAAGAAGCACCACGGCGCGGCTGCAGGACGCCACGGCCATCGTCGGCGCCCTGGGCATGGAGAGGGAGGAATGCCTCAGCCTTCTCAGGACTGTATACACCGGGAGGGTCGGCATTGCCCTCGGTGGTCCGCCGCGCAATACGCGGCGGACCACCGGGCGCACCCCACACCGCACGCAGACCAGGTGAGCATTCCTTCCACTGTGGCGTGGGGAAAGAAACCCTGACATGTATGGCTCAAGTTAGATTAATTATCTGGGATGTCTAACTCTTTCTTCATTTCTTGTATTTATTTTTTTTAATTTTTTTTCCTTGGATTTAATTTATTTAATATTTTTGTCTTTACATTCGCAGACGATTATCGAGACGGCGTGCAGCCTGTACAATGCAATCCTGCGACGGATGATCGCAGCGGACGGCGAACCCACCGCGGATCTGGCGTCGGTGATCGGGATGGGGGGTGCGACCCATTAGGATCTGCTCGTAGACGGAGTGCACGCAACTGGGGCGACAAAGAAGCGGTGGGCCCGCTGTCTCGCAACCTGCGTGCGGGCAGTGACCTTATAATGTGTGGTATAAAACCTTATACAAATATTATTGTGATGGAACCTTCCTTTCTATGTGTCTGGCGGGGGGGGGGATTCGAACCTCCTACCGCCACGCTCACGGGGAGACCGGTGGCAAGTCTAGCCTCCCCCATCAGGCGCTTCCGACCCTCCAGCTCCTGCGGGGGGGCGGGGGCAAGTCTACTCACTAAGGAGGCAGGCGCATGCGCGGCCGGCCTCCCACAATGGCAAGTCCTGTGTTCTGCCCATTTGAATCCGATTTCTAGCTTGTGGCTGACGTACCTGCATATGTCCGACAAAATGCCGGTAGACATATGTGCAACGTGTGGGTAGGAACACGAGCCTCCCCGTGGCGGTAAATGCAAGCGGACGAGGCTCAGCAAGCGATCGATAAAGGTGGAGGCCAGCTCGTCGGGCGAGGAGAATACCGGGGATGCAGCCGAGAAATTGTCGGCCCCGGGTGTTTCGTCACGGCGCTCCAGCGAGGGGCCGCGACTTGTGGTAGAAGACTACGAGGAGGATGACGAGGAGAGGGAGCTGCGACGGTTGGTGGCGGCAAGGGCACGCGAACGTCGCAAGAAGGAGCTACGGGCAGTCCTGGATGCAGGTTCTCCGGAGGAGGAGACGGTGACTCTGATTCGTGCAACGAAAAATAAATCATCCGGAAAGAAAAAGCCGGGTGCAACTAATGGACGGACGACTCACCAACAGACAGTAGCTCGGACGAGGGCTCGGCATCTGACAGTGATTCCGGACGGAGGAGAAGGAGAAGGCGCAAGCGCAGTAAGTTTGCGTTGAACAAATACACAATGAATGAGAAGCGATTAAAAAAACTTAGTGTAATGGAGCTGGTATACACTGCCCTAATATGGGGCATGAAGCGCGGGAAACGGGTCGGTTTTGAATACGACGATCTCGTACGCTACATCGGCCATGTTGCTTACATGTGTATGCATGCCTCTACGTCAACTTATACTGATCAGGCGTATCGGGAATATGACAAAGCTATCAGAGACAAGGTGAAAGAAAATGGGCTGAAGGCCTTCACGATGGGAGATCATGAATTGTCATTGCTATATTTTAATTTAGAAAACACTCGTAGCAGCAAGGACGCACGTAGGCCTGCGCGATCGGGCTACACTGCTAAGAGCTATGACAACTCCCGAAAACTTTGCTATGCATACAACTACAACAAAGATGGTTGTGGTGTACGCCGATGTGAATATGAACACAAGTGCCTCAGCTGTAAATCTGGTTCGCACCCGATTAATGAGTGCAACAACAAGAAAAATTGACTTGGTTGTGGTCTTGGACAGGTGGTCTCGGCAGAGACCGTTGACCTAGTTGTATTTGAATGTCGCGCCAAAAATGTGGGCTTTCAAAATGGCGCCCATAGTGTGCCGCGCCTGGCCCCTGGTACCGTAGATGTTACGGTGTCTGGTAACACCGACTGTATATTACAAGTTTGTCCGCCTTTCCTTGATGAATTGTCAAATATGTGTGTTGCAGATATCACAAATTGTTGTGGGTCAAATATCATTGATGTTGCTCGTGGCGCGGACGATGACTCTTGTGCTGATGCTGTACTGAAAATTGACCCAATGCCTTCCGCCTTAGATGCGGTGGAAGTTGTGAACACAAGCAGTATTTATATAGATGTACTCAGTGCGGACAATGCCGCCGCTCTAGGTGGGCGGGGCAAACCGCAGGGCGAGGTAGAGGTGGGCTTTGCCAGGCCTCCATCATCAAACATTGATGACGCAACGGTCAACCTTGCGGGTCCAGCTTCGCCGGGCATGACCAATGGTAGTGCCAACTGGTGGAGGGTGATCGGGCCAGATAAGGCAAACCCGCTGGAAGATGACCGGCACTGTACCTTGTGGGTTTGGGACGAGTATGGTGATAACTGTTCAAAGAAATGTATTGACGTTTTCGGTAGTTGTTTGCAAGGCTCCTGTGAATGTAAGCATGAAATTGGTGGTGCCTGCGCACGGTTAAAGCCGTGTCGAATCTATGCTGAGGCGATGTGCCGAGGCGACACGGATCCCGACTGGGAGTACATCCTCAGGGGTTCATGTTTTGGTTACCGGGTAATCAACCCGGATTGTGTTACTTCTTACTTTCGAGGTAACTACTCATCTATAACAAATAATACTACTGGTGAGTTGATGAGCGATAGGCTCCGGCTCGAGATATCTGCAGGCCTGGTGTCCAGAGTAGATGAGCCATGTTTGTGTGTTCACCCGATGGGGGCCGTGCCAAAGGGGCACGATGATTTTAGGGCGATCGTGGATTGCTCTAGCCCAACTGGTTTCTGTGTAAACGACCACACCAGGGCCTGCAGAACGAATTTCAGCTATAATTCTGTCGAGAATGTCACACAGTTGCTGCAGCGGGGGCACTATATGTCAACGATAGATATATCCAACGCCTATAGGGCAGTCAATATTCACCCAGTCAGCAGGGAACGCCAGGGCTTAAGCTGGGACTTTGGTGAGGGTCTGGTAAATCTCCGAGACAATCGCTTATGCATGGGGCTCGGCAGTAGCCCTTTCGTATTCTCAAAGATCAGTGACTTCATTGTCCGCTGCATGGTCCGGGAGGGTTATGAAGAATGTGTAAATTACCTAGACGACTTTTGTGTCGTCAGTCGTACTATACAAGGCTGTATTGAGGCGCAGCGGGTCCTGGTAGCTATCCTGAGACGGATGGGGTTTTATGTAAGTTTCCGGAAACTAACACACCCTGCTCAAATAACCAGGTTCCTGGGGATAGATATAGACTCTTTAGCTATGGAGTTGCGTCTCCCAGAGGACAAGTTGGCTAAGTTAGTATCGCAACTAAACTGGTTCTTGCAAAAAAGGAAGGCGACGAGGCTGGAGTTGGAAGGCCTCGGGGGGGTCCTAGCACACTGCTGTAAAGTGGTGCATGGTGGTAGGACCTTTTCGAGGAGAGTCTACGACTTGATAGCCTCTGCTAAGAAAGCCACCCATAAGGTCAGACTAAATGAGGACTTCAGGTTGGACCTGAAATGGTGGCTAGACCTTATAATTTCTATTATAATATATATTTTTTTTAATTTGGTCATTTGCTAATATTAAACTAATAATTTGGTCATTTGCTAATATTAAACTAATAATTTTGAAATTTAGACGCATTTTACTTTTGTTGTATTATTCGGTATGCATGTTTATTTGGTCTATGCCATAGCTGAACCACCGATAGCTGGCATAGCCCGCCTTTTAAGTAGTATTTAGTAGAATTTTAAATTTACAGACGCATTTCACTTTTGTTGTATTATTCGGTATGCATGTTTATTTGGTCTATGCCATAGCTGAACCACCGATAGCTGGCATAGCCCACCTTTTAAGTAGCATTTAGTAGAATTTTAAATTTACAAACGCATTTCACTTTTGTTGTATTATTCGGTACGCATGTTTATTTGGTCTATGCCATAGCTGAACCACCGATAGCTGGCTAGCCCACCTTTTAAGTAGCATTTAGTAGAATTTTTAATTTACAGAAGCATTTCACTTTTGCTGGAATATTCCGTACACCCATTTACTTCGTCTATGCCATAGCTGAACCATCTTATTTCAAATGCCTTGTCGGCTGTGGTAACTAATCTGACCCCGCCTGAGTCTGGATGGCACCCCTGTGGCTACAGGTGAGTGGTGGCATGTAACATATGTTATCCTGATGTATGTTAAACCCGAGAAATATAAGTGTTATAAACTATGCCGGCGTGAAATGCGCGGGCGTATTTTGTTGGGTGATATTTACCAATAATTTACTTGAATAAGTTTTTTGCTTGTAGATGTCAAGGGTTGATGGCAGTCATTTCCGTAGGGAAATTAGCTCTGTAGCGAATATTTTCTGCACCTTTAAATAGGGCTACGCTGTTAACAAACTTGTACGATATTTCCTCGCATCAAAGTTTATATACTTAAAGGAGAGGTCGATTTATTCTTGTCATGGATAACGATAACCAATACCGCCAAAATAGTTGGATTTTGAGGTTACTTGAATGTTTTATTTAAATTTTAGTTAGGCGTTCTTGTATTATGACTGTAGTATTATTACGTATATTCGTTATATTTAGAACTAACATTGCTGTTATATAAGATTTAACGATTGATTGATTGATTGGTGGTTTCTTTACGCCGTGTCGGCAGCGTAGGCCATATTCACGGCGAGAATTGTTTGTTTTTTATTCAACCATCGCCTTTACTTATAATGTAAAAGCATACAATCAGTTAGGTGTCAATAGAAACTTATTAATTTTTAAAAGCCCAAAATCATATAATTAAATAAAATAGATGAGAGAATTAATTAATAAAAATTGTTTTAATGAATTATATGAATTATATGAGGCGGTACAGACCAGCTGCCCTCAAAAACCTAAAATGTCTTCTTGTTTAACTTTGGTAAAAAGGTCATGCATGCTGTTTGCAGTGTAAAATTGTTGGCGCAGTGCCATAAAATCAACACAGTTTAATAAAATGTGCTTGACTGTCAGTGGGGACTGACATCCAATACATTCAGGGGGAGGGTCCCCCTTGAGCAGGAAAACATGTGTTAGCCACGAGTGGCCAATACGGCAGCGGCTAAGGACCACTTGGTCCCGCCTACCCCCCACATGAGAATGTGGTGGTTTTCCCACAGATGGTTCAATTTCTTTAAGTTTATTTATGTTTTCATCCCACTCATGTTGCCATTTGGATTTGATGTGGGTGGCTATTAGTGGTTTCAGATCAGAGTGGGGTATCAGACACGGCTCAACATCATAGTTCAGAGCCTCCTTCGCAGCCCGATCAGCTCGTTCGTTTCCCTGGATGCCGGCATGACCAGGCACCCAACACAAGTGAATGTCATATCCATCTGTTGCTAGCTGGTTCATTTTGTAAATGACCTTTGCCACGAAAGGGTGATCCGTTTTTAGCCCAGCAACAGCTTGCAGGCAGGAAAACGAATCGCTGTATATTACATATTTAGTGTAGTTGGACAGCTCAATGACTTCCAACGCGAGAAGGAGTGCTCGGGCTTCCGCCGTAAAAATCTAGCTCTGATCAGGCATGCGAACGCCAAATTTCTTGCCCTGGCAAACTCCAGCAGCAGCTGCCCGGCTTAGGTCTTTGGAACCATCGGTATACATGGAGAAGTGGTCTTCAAACTGGCCTTGAATCTCTGCGTACAGTCGTTGATACTCAAGTGGATGTGTCCCAGACTTCCTCAGTTCCGTGAGTCGGAGGATGATCGATGGCTTCCTCAACGACCATGGGGGATATTGTGGGACCTGGGTATCCTGTAATACATCCAGATCCAAGTACAAAGCCTCCAAATGAGGTTTCATCCGGAGCCCCAGGGGCCGAATGAAATTTGGCTTGGCTTCATACTTGGAGTCGTTGTGTGTCTCAAAAACACAACTGTACGCAGGATTTAATGCCTTTGTTTTTAATTTGACAACATATTGCATGGCCAGTTTGGTTCTCCTAGTGTCAAGTGATGGTTCGTTGGCTTCGACGTATAGGCTCTGAACTGGAGAGGTGCGAAAGGCGCCAATGGCCAAACGCAGGCCCTGGTGATGCACCGTGTCCAGCAGTCCAATATACGACTTCCTTGCGGAGCCATATACTATGCTGCCGTAATCTAGCCGTGACCAAACTAGGGTTCGGTACACGGTGAGCAGAACATCTCCGTCCGCTCCCCACTCTGAACTGGACAACACCCTCAGAACATCTAGCGCTTTCAGGCATCGCGTTTTGAGGAACTTGATATGAGGCACGAAAGACAGCCTCGTGTCAAAAGTGAGACCCACAAATTTGGTTTCTTTGACAACTTTTATGGGATCCCCATCGAGGGTCAGCTCTGGCTCTGCATGCACTCTGCGCAACTGGCAGAAGTGCATGCAGACTGTCTTGGCCTTGGAAAATCTGAATCCATTCAGAACTGACCATCGGTGAATCCCATTTATACACAATTGAAGCTGTCTCTCAATGACATTCATACCAGTACCTCTATAATATAAAACAAAATCGTCCACGAAAAGACTACAGGAGACCCCCCTTTTAACAGCGGCAGCAATACCGTTGACCTTGACTCCAAAAAGAGTCACTGCCAGTATGCTGCCTTGGGGTACTCCCAATTCCTGCGAGTGCAGACTAGAATATGTAGTCTTGACGCGGACGCGAAAATGCCTGAGCGCCAGAAAATTCTTGATAAAATTTGGCAGGTGACCACGAAGGCCGATCGCATGGAGATCCTCCATAATGCCATGCTGCCACGTTGTGTCATAGGCTTTTTCGAGATCGAAAAAGACAGCCACAACATGCTCCTTCTTAAGGAAGGCATCTCTTATGAAGGTCTCCATGCGAACCAAATGGTCGAGGGTGCCGCGGCCTCGTCTGAAGCCACATTGGAGGTCGGACAAGTGGTGCCCTGACTCCAGTAGCCAGACGAGGCGTTTATTTACCATACGCTCCATGGTTTTACAGATGCAGCTTGTGAGGGCTATAGGACGGTAGTTGTTAGCTTCACTCTTGTCTTTACCAGGTTTGGGAATCGGTATTACTGTCGCCTCCCGCCAAGAGGCAGGGACGACACCCGACTCCCAGATGTTGTTAAAGAGTTGAAGCAACAGTCTCAGCACAGATTTGGGGAGATGCTTAAGGAATTGATAATGGATTCCATCAGGTCCAACTGCTGTATCATGCAAGCTTTCTAGAGAACACCTCAACTCACACATACTGAATGGGGAGTTGTAGTGCTCCCTGCCGTCAGAGGAAAAGTCCAAGAGCTTACGCTCTTGGCGTTCCTTGACGGCCAGAAAGCCCGGGAGGCAGCTTGCCAAAGACGAATTTCCGGCAAAGGCATGAGCCAATTCTTCGCTTATTTCATTGAGTGATGTGAGAAAGGTGCCATTGCGCTTCAAGTGCTGGACTACAGAAGAATCATCTCCCCTTCACTTGATTCTTCTGATCATCGTCCAGACTTTGCCCAATGGCGTGCCCGTGTTAATGCCAGAAACGAATCGTCTCCAGCACTGCCTCCACGCTTCTTTGATTGTTCTGCGAGCGCGAGCCCGCAGAATTCTAAAGAGCGACAGATTTTCAGCAGTCGGTCTCCTGTGGAATCCACGCTGAGCTTTTTTCCGTTCCTTAATAGCCCCCCTACAGCTGTCATCCAACCATGGAGGCGTGAGACGCTTGGGAATTGCAGAAGTCTTCGGAACAGTTTTATCTGTGATCCACCTCAGCATTTCAGTGAATGAATCAATGGCACTGATGTCTGGAGTGAACTCCTTGCGGCACAGGGTCTGGAAGGAGGGCCAGTCGGCTTGACGCAGCCGCCAGCTCCTGTCTCGCTCTACGGGAGACGCCCCTTCACAATTAAGAATAATTGGGAAGTGGTCGCTCCCGCAGAGGTCGTTCCAGACCCTCCACGAAAAGTCCAGCGCCAGCTCTGGTTCAACAATGCTAAGGTCGATGGCAGAGTATGTTCCGTAGGCGGGATGCAGATATGTGCATGAACCATCGTTCAATACACACAGTGCATGACCGTCCACAAGGTCCTCAATCCTCTTGCCCTTTGGGTTCCTAGTGGTCCCTCCCCACAGTGGGTTGTGGCCGTTAAAGTCACCCATAAGTAAATATGGGGACGGTAACTGGCTCACAAGAGCATCCAATTCTTGTAAAGTGAGAATGGAGCTCGGAGGAACATAGATGGAACAGAGAGTTATAGTCTTATGTAGCGTCAGACGAACAGCTACAGCCTGTAGTGTTGTGTCTAACGCCACTGGCGTACCTACAATATCACGTCTAACCAGGATGGAGGAGCCACCAGCGGCCCGGTCTCCATCCGGTGCAGATTTGTCAAAATTGATGTAGCCTTTAAGACTACAACTCTCAGAAGCTCTCAAGTGAGTTTCTTGTAAGCAAATGGCAAGAGGGTTGAGGTTGCAGCACAGAAGAGATAACTCTTCAATGCTGCCCTTGAAACCTCTACAATTCCACTGAAGCAGAGAACCATCTCTCACTGTCATTTTGGGGCAGTGACAGGTGTTCTCCCCCTCCCCTTAGGTTTGGGGGAGAGACTGCGGTCTCGACTAATCTCTACTTCTTCAAGCGCCTCGAATCTGTTTTTAGTTAGGGACAGAGACCCTTTCGGGACTCTGTCCGAAACAACTTTTGGTTTACGTTTTAGAACCGTAGCCTTTTTAATAGGGCTCAGCTCGACTGATGGTTGGTTTTTTTCTTTATGCGGACTCCGACTCCGACTCGGAATCCCTGGCGTTTGCACCGACGTTGTTTTCTTTGTTGGCCCGGTCAAGTGATGGACTGGGGGTACCGCCTTAGGCTTCTCCCCAGTCAACCACGTTAACTCGGTCTGGCAGTCAACTGACCTGTTTGAAGGCTTCAGTATCGCGGCATAGCTCCTGGTGGTTGGTGAAGGTGTATTACCTTCAACCATCCTCCGAGCTGCCGGATAGCTCAGCCCATTCTCTGTTTTTACACGTTGAATTGATTTTTCCTTGATCCAAACAGGACAGTCTTTGGATGCGGCCATATGGTCACCCAGGCAATTGACACATTTTGCCTGGTCATGGCACTCAGTGCCATCGTGACCCTTCTGACCGCACCGGAAACATGTCGTTTCGTTACGACATGAATCCTTACCATGACCGAATTTCTGGCATCGGAAACAGCGGAGCGGATTTGGTATGAACAAATCCACTGCAACGCTGAGGTATCCGACTTTCAAATTCTTGGGCGGAAACGGTGTATCAAACGTGAGGATGTATGTCCCTGTTTTTATGGACTTGTTATCCTTCTTAATCACTATCCGTCGAATGCTTAATACACCTTGGGTTTTAAGTTCCTGTGCGATTTCATCCTCATCACAATCGTCCAGATCTCTAGTACGGATCACTCCCTTACTAGAGTTGAGCGTGCGATGAGGAGAGGCTTTGATGGCGACGCCTGCTAGCGTGCTTGCACGTAGCAGATTGTCGGCAGGAGCCTTCCTCGCACATTCCACAAGAATATGGCCAGAGCGCAGTTTTTTCACATCCTTGACCGTGCCAGCAATCCCCATGATGCCTTTTTGTATGGCAAAAGGGGATAGCTTTGTAATGGGTTGGTCGGGTACACTAGATTCAATCATTATGAATCTAGGCCATTGTTGGGTTTGTTGAGTTTGGATTTCCGAATCGGAATCCGAGTCAGCTCTTCTTTTCTTTCCAGTTTGAGGGGGGGGGGGGGGGGTTTTAGTATCCATATTTAGTTTTGTTTTGATTCGTCACCCTTGCTCCTCACCCACCACGGAGCCCCACATGGGGTGTGTGCAGAGCTGCGGATACCCGGCAGTTACACACCAAGGATACAAGGGTGATATACTCAAGCAATGATCTACCAAAATGGAAGATCATTACCGGATTGACCCTAGCCACCGCCTTCTAGGAGTAGTGAAAAATGTGGATCCATGTATGTATATATATATATATATGTATAAATATAATTTTGTAGATAAATACATTTTTCATAGTACTACTCCTAGGGCTTGGCGTGACCAGCCGATTGATTGGACCGGGCCAGTCCAACCCCTCGTCTAGGTGAAGTCGGTGCCAAAGTGCAGTATTGGTCGACAGGAAGCCGCAGCTCCCTGAAGACCTCATGCACCAGGATCCCTTCCTCCACCGACACGAGCCGCGACTCACGGCAAACAAGTCGCCCCATTTGTCGCCTTTTACGATCTGCAAGGGGGTGCAAGGGAACTATTCTAACCCGGTTCCCCACGGGGAAGATTTAACGTGAGCTGGCGCTATTCAAAACCTGATAGCCCCAAACTCTGCATGTAATAATGGACTTTAACCATCGCTCACCCATGGTATCGGCTCCCCCCTGGTGAGAGAAGTCAACAGTGGGGTCAGCTCAGGAGATTGTGCCATATCGGGTGGCCGCTCAGAGGCAATGTTAATTAATCTATGGCTGTCTTGGCTGTCAGGAGGAAAGCGTCCGGTGTATAATTTCAAATGCCCTGTGTTAGATTTAAGAGCTGCTGATATTGCCATTCGAATTACCACCATCGTATCAGATACGACCTCAGTAATTACCCATGACCATCCCAGTTAGGCGCGAGTTTAATGTGTGCTGTAGGAGCTTGATATCTGAGTACCAAGTCTCCCACTACAAATCTAGGAAAGTCAGCATTCCCATAAGAATTTTTATTTCTTTGAATACTTTTCCCTGTGCTATTACGAACCCTGCCATATGCATTGTGGAAACAACACTCCAGCCATCGGACGAAAGCTGGCGTAATTCTTCCCCAAACACTAGCGTAATTGGAGTAACCCCGGTGGCTGCGTGTACAGTGCAGTTATATGCGTGTGCCACATATTTGGCTTGCAAATCCCAGTCGCTCTGATCTTCATTTACCATGCAGGCCAGAGCTGAAATTAAGGTTCTATTAAACCGTTTGACTAACCCATTTGATCCAGGACAGTAGGGGTTTGTGCGGGTTTTATAGCAGCCTATAAGTTTAAGCATAGTCTGGAATAACTCCGACTCAAACTCCCTTCCCTGATCAGAGTGTAATGAAATGGGGGCACCAAAAATAAGCACCCAATTATCTACTAAAGCTTGTGCAGCCACTGCTGCCGTTTGATTACATAACGGGTAGACTTGTACGTATTTATTAAAATGGTCTTGGACAACCAACATTACTAAGTTTCCACGGCTAGTAAGCTTAAATCCAGAGACAAAGTCACAGGATAATCGCCCCCAACGTTGGCCGGTCATTTGTTCCTGTAACGGCAATTTGCTGGTGAGTCGTAAGGGAATTGCTGTCGAGCGCATTCCTGCATAACAACCCATCTACCAAAATTAACTGATCCCATTGGTTTAACAATTTGATAGTTTCCATATTTTCCGCACTCATGAGATCTCTAGGAGGCCTCGCCGTGTGCGCATTTAACAAAGTAATTATTGTTGAACATGTATCGTCTGCTGCTTGGGCCTGACGCAATTCGTCCTGTGTCCAGAAATTAAAATTATTTTCATCTTCTGAATCCTGGACTATAGATGCAACTACCGCTGTGTGCGCACCACAATCGTCACATTCCGGTATGCCACAACGACATACAGGAATGCGACTTAGTGCGTCAGCGTTAATATGCTGTGGGCCGGATCAATAAGTAATTTGCGTGTTGGTTAGGCCAAATTCGGTCAACCAATCAAACCAACGTCCTATCATCCCCTCTGCCTCTTTAAAATTGAATAGCCACTTCAGCGAGTGGTGGTCAGTATGGATCTGGAATTCAGAATCCCAAAAATAATGTCGCCAATTCTTAGTATATACGCCGATCGCCATTACTTCCCTTTTAGTGGTACAATACCGCCATTGACAGGCACTTAACCTGTTGCTGGCAAAAGTAATGGGCACTTCAACTTCATCTTGTATCTGACTTAACGCGCCTGCAATAGCAAATGCGCTGGTGTCAGTGTCCAAGATAAACTGCCCACTTGGCCATGGATAACCAAGCACTGGTGTCTCCGGGAATAGCCGCTTTAAATTCATAAATGCCGATTCCTGAGCTTCCCCCCAGTCAAAGGCTTGCATGCTAACATTAGCCATGTCCTGTATGGGAGCGACTACATTAGCAAAGTGAGGGATGAAATCTCGATAATAAGAAGCAAACCCCAGTAAATTTGTTGTCTCTTTTGGAGCCTTAGGCGCAGGCCAATTGGTTATAGCCTCAATTTTATTTGGATCGGCTTTTATGCCTTCCCCAGAAACAATACGGCCCAAATACTCTGTCTCCCGGCGAAACAAGTGGCACTTGGATGGTTTAAGTTTTAGTTGAAATTTGCGAAGTCTCAGAAAAACCTCTCGTAAGTTATTACGACATGTACTAACGCTTTCGCCAAATATAATAATGTCGTCTAGATAGACTAAACAGTGAGTAAATAGTAAACCATTTAACATTTCTGCCATCATCTTTTCAAATGTAGCAGGAGCATTACATAGACCAAAAGGCATTACCTTCCACTCATACAGGCCTAGATGAGTCGTGAAGACTGTTTTCTCTCGGTCATCATATTGCATCGCGACTTGATGGTATCCAGATTGGAGGTCCAAGGTGAAGAACTATTTATTTCCTCCCAGACTATCCAGGCTCTCGTCAATGTGCGGCAAAGGATACGCATTTTTGCGCGTCATAGCATTTAACTTGTGATAATCAATACAAAATCGCCACGTTCCATCCTTCTTGGTAACTAGATGAACCGGCGAACTGTAAGGACTTTTGCTGTCCGTGATAATTCCTGCCGCCAGCATTTTGGCCACCTCGTCTTCCAGGGCTTGTTTCTTGGAATCCATTAATCTGCGGTACGGTATCCTAAAGGGGGCGTTGTCTCCGATGTCTATTTGGTGTTGCACCACATCAGTCCACCCCAGCTTAGCATCCGGTTTCGCAAATATATCCCAAAACTCAAATAGAAATTCTGTGATCTTCATTTTATCCTTCATATGATCCAAATGTGTGGCCTCCGCCATGGATAGTATGAAGTCAGGAATTTGTGGCAACCCCGCAAATTGCTTCCTGTCGACAGGAAAAACCGGTTCCGGGGATCCTCCAAATCGCTCGACGCCGCGTTCTCTTTTCAACAAGTCGAACACCATTGCGGCCATAGGACTATCTATAGAGCCATGCGATCTGGCCTCTGCTGCGTTGCCAATAATTTGACCCTGCAGCAAATGGACAGTCGTCTGTGGTGTTACAGAGTGGTAGAACAGCACCCTTTGACCTATTGATCAACAAAGGTGCTGCTGTGACTCCAATAAGACTGGGCATGTCAGGGTCGGGTTCAATTAAACACTGACCCTCTCCGTCTATATGTCTTGTTGTAATTAAAGCCGCAACTGTTTGATGAGCAGCTATTGTCACATCCTCAGCCAGACACGCAAGGCCGCAGTCTGTTCTGAGCTGACAGTGAGTGACTAAGTTATATGGTTGTAAGACTTCAAAAAGTCCACTATGTGGGGAAAAACTGGCTTCATAAAATGACATCCAGTCGCTCCCCAATAAACCATCTTCTGGTATGTCTACTATTAACACTGACGAGTAAAAAATGTGATTGGCGATACCCAACGGGATATCCGTACAACCAAATTGTGGGATTACTAGGCCAGTAACACTCAACGGTTTCATGTTTTACGAGTATTGAGATTGAGATTATCAAAGAATCTCTTTCCTATCACGGACATAGCTGCCCCTGTGTCGATAAGAAAGAATCCCTTGGATCCTCTAATGTTGATGGGCACATACCATCTTTTTCCACTAAGCTGACAAATATTCATAGTAAACTGGTCTCGCTCACCTACGTTCTGTAAGGCCAGACCGGTTTTCTTCAATATATAGTCCATGCACAAATCTGGCTCGTGGCTGCTCAGACTTTGTGAGCACAACGACCGCATACCCGCCAAGAAAACCTGACGGATGCCAATAGTATAAGCAGACTGTGTAGTTACCTACAGTGAAGCACAAGTCCGATGAGAGATTGTGCGAAAGGGTTTTAGCACAACTCTCAACAGATGCGCTGGGAAGATTTCGCTGATGAATCATAGCTGACAACACTCCCTGCGTTGCAGCTGGTACTAATTTAAAAAATCGGTATCGGCCAGGAACTCGGGCGAACCCGATCCATTGGGTACTGCAGCAATAATTTTGATGCCGGGCGCAATATGCTTGCTACCGCGCACAATGTTCGAAACAGGGCGCGCAATATTCTTGCTCTCGCAAGCAATATTTTTACCACTGGCTGCTTGTAGCCTAGCTAGTATTTCAGGCACATGGCGCAAATTATCGCATCAGTTATGGACACCATCTATCATAGCCTGTTCCAAGGAACGAGGCTGCGGTAAAGGACATGCAAAGGCCATATGGCCAAAGCCCCTGCATCTAAAACACTCAGTCTGATCTGAGGTTCTAGGGCGATTGGGACAATTCCCTTGGAACGTCCTATTCGGTCTACTCTGTAGATCAGGATTGTACGGTGGATGTCTACCCGACCATTCCCTTTTACCAGAATGCTCCTGGCGATTATTGTAGGGTCCAGAACACTGACCATTAAAGGCACAGATGCCCACATCTACCTCATCATATGGATTTTCATATGACAAGTCTGCTACGGCGGAAGTAATTGCCGCCACAGCGCATTTATTTGGGATCATGCATGCTTTTGCCGCGTGGTCCCTCAACATTTGATAAATGTCCTCCATGGTGTGTCTACCTGGAGACCATTGTTTCAGAATCATGTCGAGTTCTTTGCGGTCGCACAGACCATTTATGAACACAGCAACAGTTTTGCGCGGGATTAGATCGCGTGACATTCCACAACCTTGGCCAGCTTTCCTGGCCTCCGACTCCAGCATCATCCCGTAGTATACGGAATTTGCTGAGTCTGCCATTTAGACAAGGGATCCATCCCCTTAAATTGCCAAGCTAGTGCTTCGACTAACTCATCTAAGGTGGTGCAATTATCTTGCTCCCACCTATCTACGGCTAGTTGGCCAGGGCCATCCTGCAGTAGATAAATTAGGCTCGTCAATGCGGTGGTTTCATTCCACCTGTTAACTGACATCGCCTTGCTGAACTTGTCCCATCAGGTATCCCAGTCTTGGTTGATAACATCAAATGGGGGCACTTCCACAGCTCTAACCCTAGCGGGTTGGTACTGATCTTGTACACTTATATTTTGGTCGCGCAAATATAAAGACCGATGCACTGCCGAGGGGGCCAAAGCCTGGGTTACCACCCGGCGAATTGCTGGGTTAGATGTAATGATGGCCTGCTCCGCACTAGTAAAGCGGTAAGCAGCAAAGGAATACCGTTTGAAGCTTTAGACTCATTTACATTATCACTATTAGGAGGGGCCCGCCTCTCTTGCTGCTGAATCGCGTTCAACATTTTATCTGTAATGCCAGTGTTTTGGGCCGCATTTGCCTCACACCCGGCCAATTCCTGCCATTTGGTATGTAATTCATTTTCGCGCGAAAGGATTTCCCTTTCATGCTCCTCCAAAGCATTTAGCTTGTCTCGCTGCATGGAATGCTGCGAGGCAGGTATCATGTACGATAAATCCATTACTGGAGGCGGTAGTGACGGTGTCGGAGTAGCAACCGTCTTCTCTCTCGGGAGGAAAGAGAAGAGGCTGCCTTCCTCACGAGTGACCTGTAGAGATATTTGCGCGCCCGGGGCTGCATCAGGATTTTGCGCAGGCGCAAATTGCTTGGTACGTAAAGCTTTACCAGCAGGTGCTGGGTCAGCTGTTAAGGTAAGGGGTGATACCCCGGCAGGTCGGACTGGGTCCGCCATCAATGTAAGGGGTACTTCGGACATGGTCCGAATCAAGTGAGACACCATCCAGAGACGGTGCCTCCTGCTCACCCCGCTCCTCTCCCACAGTTGCTGCTGAGCGCAAGCAACTGCGGCGAGAGACAGTCAGGACTTCTCCAACCTCTTTTCTCTTAGCCAGCACGCAGGTCAGATAGACTGCGAGCTGCCTTGTACTTTATAAATAAATGAAAAAACTAGAATTTCGCTTCTGTCAGAAAAGAAATGAGATACCTAAAATTTGCCTGTGTCTTCCCTTCTTGTTCTTGCTTTAAATTCCTTTTCTTTTAATGTTATATTTTTTTATAGATTTTTACAAAAATATAGAAAACAACGTGCTAACATTTAGAAAAATTCCCCGAAAATTTTGTGAATAAAAGAATTAGGAATAAAGATGGGCAACTAAAGTAAATTAACTGTAATATACCCGGACAGTACAGTTCCTTCAATTTAGTTGTTTTCTCGCTATTCAACCAATATATATACATGAAATTTGGAATAAAAGCTTGGTAAATTTGAACAAAAAGATTCCAAATTATAAGAAGACAAAAATGAAATACTTATGAAAAAAATGAAAGCCGTAGAAATAGATAAAATACATGAAAAGCCAGCACGTAGTGAATGCCAACCAAATAGTCTGGCAGAATGAATAATGAATAATCGCAGACACTGAACCACTGCCCTAATGCTCCAAAAATGGTTTCTGATGTCGCCTCCATCTCACGACGCGCGCCGTCGCTAGGAGAGGGTGTAACAAATGGAAACAAGCGGACTAGTTCAAGCAAACTGCCTATGATTCAATAAAATTGTCAGACCTGCATCAAACGCCAGAGAACCGCAGTAGCAAATATATTTTTGTTTAATACTAAATATAATGCATGTATAGCCTTATGCCGGGGTAGCTAGTCCTCGTCCCATATGACTCCTTCCAGTTGGAGCGACACAAGGGTACGCCATTATTATGGGTCTACGCTAGTCAGGCCACGATTCGCGAAGAGTTACCCACTGCGGTCTCAAGGCTTAGCCCTCGCGGCGAAAGTATTTATGACTAGGCGCAAATTATAACAGGAATACCACATGAGTAAAAACATCATTCGCAACAATGCTACCCCGGTGCTCTGTAAATCGCCAATATCACGTCGTGGAGCATGAAAACGGTGACCGTGTGTCACTGTCACAAGACGAATGCGCTGTCACCAAGGACAACACACCGTTTTTCTTATAAAATTTGTGTATAGAAGATGGGTTAAAAGATATTACACTCCTTACTAATCCTGGTCATGGCACCAGTTTAACCGTTCGGCTATTCCACCCCCGCTTAGGGCGAGCCAACGAGTTAATTTATGTAATGTTTTCCATGTGAATTTCCTGGGCCTGCCGCGGGCTGCTGCAGCCTCTCCTCCCGTCTGCCGGTAGTCCGTCGCCGTCGGTGTCCTCCCCATACTAAAGGCAAATGGCCAGAGTTTCGTCTAAATACGCAATTTGCCATCGAGCGCATTTATCGGCCTAAAGTATATATATATGTTTATTACTTAGGTTATTTCAACTAACTGGCTGTCCCCCTCGCCGTTCAGGGGATTATTAATGTTACTGAATTATTCCAGAAGTATGTGGTCCAGCTAGAGATGTTGCCGCTGTCACTGATAATCAGTCTAAGTTAACGTCGTTATTTCCGCCCGAGAGTAACACTAAGTTAATTCTGTTAATGTGTTGTTGTTATATTCCCGCAGATGGGTAACGTAACTGCATAAGGCTTGCTTAGGCATAACGCCCTTAATTACATATAAAGCAATCGAATATCAGGTTTTCCATAGCGGTTAATCTACAATAATACTGGAGGATAGTAAAGAATGCAAGGAACGTTCCAATCCACCTTCGCGAGAGCTCACAACTTTATTCTTACCCTAACTAACAATGATACCAGCGAAATATGTGTAGTTAATAAAGAAATATATGTTTCCCTTTCCCTCCAGTGAAGTAGCATTAAATTAGTTTAGAATTTCGATAATAAAAACCTAAATATCGGCTGAAACGTCAGAGCGTGCAAAAACACGTCTGACGGGTCTGGCCCCGAATGCCCGATGCCCCGTCGTTGCTTGGCTAGTCGCCAAGCAACGCTTTACCACCGAGAACCCTTGCATGCACAAGTGAAAGCAATTTGCGTGCTCGTGGAACGAGTGCGCAAATTGCTCAAGGCGAGTAGACACACCCACTTCACTTGTATTGATTTCCTATTAGCCTGCCTATACAACTACAGCTGCCACACGACGAATTTACAATCTGTTCAGATCACACGTCCTTGTGGACTCCCTATACAAAACATGGCTTTTGTTGTTCATATTCAGAGGTAGAGAGAGGTGTTTGAACAAAGTACTGCTTTACAACAAGGAAGTGATCAATAGCTAAAACAGGAACTAGTCATGTCCAATACATTGCTAAAGGGGCTGTCACATTAGGGTTTTTTGCGGGAGCGTACGGAGGCATAGGTGCTTTACGTCATATACGTCAGCATACGCCATCATACGCCGCCATACGCTATGCGTATGCTCCGCATAAGCTGTCATGTGCCGGCTTATGCCAGCCTATGCCGCTGTACGCCGCCATACTCTTTCTCCCGTCCATCCGTCCAAATTTGTTTGTGCATGCTCAACAAATCTCGAAATCTCAAATATGGTTCATACGCTACTCATACGCTTCTCATACGCTGGCATACGCTCCTCGTATGCTGGGGGTATGCCGGCCTATGCTGGGGGTATGCTGGCGTACGCTACTCATATGCTCAACTTGAGTCACGGACGTATCTCTGGCGTATCTCGGGCATATGCTGCGTACGCAGAATCTACGAGTTGCATATGGGAGCATATTCATAGTGTATGCAAAGCGTATGAGTAGCGTATGGCGGCATATGCCCGACCTATGGTCTCGGAATATAAAGGTGATGCACGCCTTCTTCGGTCATTCCTGCTCTGCTGCTCATACAGGATGGATGCCCAGGCACTGCAAGTACAGTTCCAGCTTTTCTACAGAGTTGCCCTTTATCACCATGAGCTAGGTCTATACCTCATGGTTCTTCTGGCATCCTGTATCGAGAGCAGAAGGAGGAGGGAGCAGCAGTGACGATCAGTGTGGGTCAGACCCTGGATTGGGAGGCGGCCACAGTTTGGCTTGTTCGACAAGCTGATGGTCGAGCTCTGCAGCGAGGACACCGCGTCGTTTGTGAACTTCATGCGGCTGCCTCCCCAGTTGTTTGACGAGATTGTGGCGCGAGTGGCACCGAGGATTGCCAAAAAACGGACCACATTCAGGCTGCCGCTCGAGCCGGCGCTGAAAATAGCACTTACTCTGCGGCACCTGGCATCTGGAACAAAATAGTCCTCCGTGAAGTTTGGGTGGAGGGTTCCCCACAACACACAGTCGCTGATAGTGCGTGAAGTCTGTCAGGCCATCGTCGACGAGTACATGGCCAAGGTCATGATGTGTCCGACAACTCCAGAAGGGTGGCGTGCCGTCGAGGACCTCTTTTCAGAGAGGTGGAACTTCCCCCATACCTGTGGCGCTCTGGATGGGAAGCACATCGCCTACCGGTGCCCTCCAAAGAGTGGGTCGCTCTACTACAACTACAAGGGCTTTATTCCGTGGTCCTGTTGGCGCTTGTAGATGCGGATTACAAATTTATCTGGGCAGATATTGGCGGTTTGGGCTCCGTGTACGATGCCCAGATTTACAACGACTCCGAGCTGAAGGCGGGCACTGAAGGTGGCACCATCGGCTTTCCGAACCCTGAACCGCTCGTCGACGGCCAGAAGGATGTGCCTATTTTCTGATCGGTGATGACGCCTTTTCCCTGCGTCCGACCATGATGAAGCCGTACGGCAAGAGGGGCTTGAACAATGATAAGCGACTCTTCAACTACCGGCTTTCCCGAGCTAGGAGTGGTGGAGAATGCCTTTGGCATTCTAGCCAACCGCTTCCAAGTGCTGCTGAAGACTATGCAGCACCACCCCTCCAACGTGAAGATCATCGTCAAGGCATGCATTGTTCTGCACAACCTCATGAGGACACAGGTGACATGTTCATGGACATCGCCTGGTTTCTCTCGTATGCCCACGCCAGCAACAGGGTCGTCCTACTTCGTCCTCCCCCTCTCCATGAATGGGTAATCGAGTGTGACTCATCCATCAAGGCGGGCGGGGCACTCCCCGTACAGATACATATCAGAATCATACGACGACGACCTCCTTAAAGAGCATCCCACTATACATCAGCTCGAGGCCATAAACCTAGTCGTGGCCCTCCATGCTCTCGGCCCCCCGAACCCCGAGGACTGCTCAATACTGGTAAACATGGACAACCAGGCTTCCCAGAACGTCCTCTCTGTGCCTGCGCCAGAGCCGTCTGGAGATACGCTGCCTTGAACTCCTACGAGGTCCACATCCTCCACAAACCTGGCGCCAAAATTGCATTCGCAGATGCACTCAGTAGAGCCCCCTTCGACAACCTAGCACGCCGGAAGGCCGACAGGTTCGTTGAGGACATGGACCTCGCACGGATAAGGCTCCTCCATGATGACTCCCTCCCTGCGGAGTTCGTCACTTTGCCTCTCTCTCCCCAGGCACACACGAGGAGCAGGAGGACATCGCCCAACTCTTCCGGGCCGGCCTGGCAGTTGGGACCTGGATAAACAAGCGAACCCAGACTGTGGCATACCATCGACACGCCTGGAACGGATCCTACAACCCCATATCGCCAACACAGCTCAACATCGTCTCCTACATACTCCACCTCACATCCACCTTAAGGTCCCCGGGGGCCGTGATGAATTACCTCAGTGCGGCCAGGACCTGGGGGTCCCTGCACTCAGGTCAAATCTGTGCATTCGACACGTACATGGTCTCAGTCATCAAGCGTTGTCTTCCGGATGTCCCAACACCTCGCCCATCAGGCACCCCACTGACCGTATGACACCTGATGACGGTCGTCCGCTACTTCCAGACCGCCGGACCTCGAGCACGTGCACTGACCCTGACACGCTGGTCGGGTACTTCACCCTTCTTCGGCAAGGTAACCTATTGACCACCGGATGGACGGATGACCCGAGTCACACCTTGCGGGCCTCAGATGTCACCCACTGCACGACTCACCTCACAGTACGAGTCCGATCCTCCATGACCACCGCCTCGACATCCAGTCCTTACACCATGCGCATACCCGTGATAAGAAGATCACGCTACTGCCCCGTCCGTGCCTGGCTCCATTATGCTAGGACGACTGACAGCCCGATCTCGTGCCCCGCCTTCATAATGGAAGATGCCCCCCTCACTGTAAAGACCCTGAAGTCTGCGCTACGGCGGGCGCTCGACAACAATGGGGTCCCGTGATCGGACGACTACACGCTACATAGCCTAAGGCGGGGAGCTGCCCAGGCATGTGCCCGCGTGGGCGCCCCACTACAGGATGTCAAGGACCTTGGCCACTGGCGGTCAACGGCCATACATCACTATGTGAAGGCCTTTTCAGTCGCGACCCGGGCACTCTCCACACTATTTGGTTGAGGCCCGGGTCACGCAGAGACCTCTTCACCACATGCCAGATACCTGCCCCTATTGATCTCGTCCCCCTATTGACCTCCTCATAATGATCTCCTCTATTGAACTTTATTATCCCCATTGTTCGAATTGATTAACTAGACGAATCGATGAACGTAATGTCCTTATGACTAACGGATCCACCTGTGAACTTTAATGCATACCTGATACATACCTTGTTCTCTGATTGACTGCTATTCATTGTTCTGATACCGACATGATATCACCCTATCCATATAACCTATACCACCCTATGACAACTATCTTACTCAATAAAATTTCATAATATAGCTCCGTCTCGTGTCCTTAATTATCATGCGGAGACTTTTGAAAGCCACCCTCACATGACCTGAGTGAAATAAGGACAGAAGAACGCTAACTAGAGAAGTCAAGGTACATTGTTGTATTCATTCGAATGTCAAAATACTTACATGTAAAAAAAATGGAATGTGATATTGATCACGTGATAGGGATGTGGGAGCCGGCTGGCTACCTTAGTGCCCTGGATGGCAAATAAAGTTAACTAGAAGTCAGAGTGTTCAGACATCGTACTTTCACAATGTACACACAGGGCCCGGTGGCCAAATCAGTAGAGCGCGGCCCTCGTGTGTGGGAGATTGGGATTACGGTTCCCGCTAGGATAGGGCAAGGACTGGTTAGTTCAGTATCAGGCTAATGTGACTGAGTGGGATATTGGGTCATAGTGCCGGCGGCCTGATTTCCCAGTGGGGCAGCACTATAAAGTTGCCATGAGTGCACACTGTCACAAGTCGGTACCCATCCTGATATGACCTTTTTTTTGTGTTCAAGTGTTTTTATTCAAGTTAAACACTTATGGGAAAGACATGCGACTAACATGTTGTCAGTCCTAATGTACTGATCTTCCAGCCCTAATGACAATTGCCACTACACAGTAAACACATCAACAACAAAATAGATAGACAATTACAGGGAAATAAGCAAAACATTGGTACATGAATGACATATAAAGAACAAGATAAGACAAAAAAGAAACATATACGGGGAGGTAACTATGTTAGAATAGTATGATAAGCATTAGTAGGGGGGTGGGGCATAACTGATTAGCTTTCTAGTGGTGGCATACTTGTTGAAAGGATGGGGCCTATTGAGTTAGTAAGTAGGTAATTATTGGTTAATCATCTACCTCAGTAGGATCCAACTAGAATCATTTCCAGGCTCATTTCATTGGATATGTTTTTTTTAGTGTAGTTGGCCGCTACTGGTTGAGTTTACAGTGTATGTTTGTTTGTTTGGGGGGCAGGGGGGGGGGGGGGGGGCAAGGGGGGGCAGGGAAAGGAATGGCAACACCGACCCCAATGTGGCATTGAACTGCTTTGGCCTAGGCTGGTTGATTTAAATATGCATGGGGGTTTATCTTGAAAGTTTTGTAACAATCACGGTTCCTGACACGTGATGGTAGTTGGTTCCAGAGTGCTCCCTCCAGAACAACCAGTGACTTGTTCATTTGACTAGTTTTAACATGTGGCACTTTCAGGAGGGTTGCTTGTGCTGCACATGTGGCTTGTGTAGGTGTGTCTATGTAATATGGATCTTTCACACGGTGGTACATTAGGCCTAATATATGCTTGTCTCTGCAAATATTTAGAGCATCTAGTTTAGCTTTGTTGTGCATATCAATAGTATGTAGTGTTTTTCCTTTAAATACTGTGCTCAACCATCTATTAGATGATGTCAGGACGTAAAACTCCAACAAACAACAGCAACTAATGTACAACAGAACAACGACAACATAAAAACATTGGTGACATACACGAAAAGACGAAATTGTAGACTTGTGACATGAAAGTGCCCCATTTGTTGGTGGCTTTATACTGATAAGCGCCTTCGTCGAATTTGGTCACATTATGCACAGTCAGTTCCGTCGATGTCTTCACCAGGTTCATTCGCCTATTAGTCAGTGGTCTACCATTGAAGAACCAGCTGATACTAAGGCCAAATGTTTTGTTTAATTAAAAA
Source organism: Branchipolynoe longqiensis (assembly GCA_030323885.1). Classification (NCBI taxonomy): domain Eukaryota; kingdom Metazoa; phylum Annelida; class Polychaeta; order Phyllodocida; family Polynoidae; genus Branchipolynoe; species Branchipolynoe longqiensis. Next base: position 64,788,370 of record CM059198.1, read on the forward strand.
GTGGCGACCGTCCGTTTGAAATAAAAAATCAAGGTCAGGCGGACAGTTTTTATTTTAATTTTTAAATTGTTGATGTAGACGTAATATGCAACCGAATGCGATGGCCGAATGAGTTGACCATCCACTTCCCGTTCTAGTCGGTTGTGGGATTCAAACGTCTGGGTTTGAACCCTGGCCGAGTAAAAAAATTGATATGAAAGTTGAATTGCTCATGGCCCAATACATTTTTAAGTTTAAAATTAAATAAAAAATCAAATAAATTCAGGGGCCGGCAATTCTTCAGGCATGGGATGGGGACGATTACCATTTTATTTATGATTAGGCTAAATTGGACAGGAATCTCTTTGTTATTTTTGACTGAATATGTGATACATTAACCTTAATTCAACATAACAATAGAGGGGCCATCCAAAGTTTTCTTGGCTTGATGTTCTTTGCAAAATGTTGATGTATATGGGTATGCGGGTATTGTGGTACATTTGATACCTTAGGTGCTAAAGTACCTCAGGGAGTTTGATGTCCCTGCCTTGCCAAGTGGCAAACCACTGCCTTGTGGTACAGGTTCTTGATAGTACCAAAGGCTAAGGGAGCAAACCCTAACAGAAAACCATGTTACTGTGGCAGCATTACGGGCGGTGATGAATGGAACTCCCAGCATCTCCTGACCAGCCATTGTAGGGACAAATAGTTTGTGCCTGTCTTGATGTGTTTTTGCTTGTGTGAGACCTTTATTTTGCTCCCCGAGAGAGTGCTGCTAGTAACCAGGTTGGGGAAACACCTGAAAGGAGAGTATGTTGGTACAATCTGTTCCGTTGATGTATTTCAGTATCTTAGTTGGCAGGCTTTTCTATGGAAAAATGTGTTATCACCTATATCCACTGAACCTGTATTAATATTTATATTATTAGAAAGAGGCAAATCTGCTGCACCAACTAAATAACTATCAGCCACATTTGGTGTTTCATTTAAGAATAACTAAGGATTGGATTTACCTTATAACAGAAGGATGTTTATGTCTTACATCTCACATCATGGTGGGTTTGTTCAATTGGTAAATAATATTAATATCATTAAAGAAAATATCTGCTGGTTTTATATTTATGTGATCAGCGATTGTGTCCTAGCAAAATACGCCTTATATGTGGCAACTGTTGTCTCAGGGCATTGCCGAGAATGAGTGTGTGTGCCCTGTGTGCTGTGTGTATGTCACTGAATCCCTGGTCAGCCCTCCCGGAACGGACCTCAGAGTATGCTCCTCCCCCATCACCCCCCCCCGCCACACACACACACACAGTGCACTGGTGAGAAACAGAGGCCTCTCTCCTCTGCTGGTAAACAAGTGTAAAAATATACGGATTTTCGGTTCGGATTTATATATTCGCAGAGAGCATTACTATTCTCGGGCGACCAAGGTTATGTAACAGAGAAGCAATGGGTGTCCCACTCGCTGTGTGACATAAGAGACTGTGATATGATAACAGATAGTGCCCCAGATTATGAAGTGATGTTAATATCTAAGAGACAGTTAATGTTTAGTGAAATGTTCCTTCTATGCACTAGTAAGAGTAAAAGTTGAGGGGAAGGACATTTTTAATATATGTTTATTGTAACTGTCTGCAACTACCTGTTGCCACAGAGCCGATGGGCAAGCACACACAGCCAGCCTGCATACATTATGGACACCACCTTCAGCTGGGGTTGAGTGACAGCTGCCCCTATTAGGGCGTCACCCCCCAGGTTGTAGAGGGTGTCTGATTGGCTGGCTGCGGGAGGCCCAGTCACATGCACCCCTTGCACCTGACACACAAACCCCACTCTGATATATATTATTCTTGATTCACTACTTGACGGATACACTCTTGAGAGAGACTCTGAGCTAGGCACTCTAGCAGGAGACACTCTGCTCGTGTCCAGGAACCCAGACACTCTGTCTGAGGCTCCATTTTCTGTACACAAACTACCATCAGCTATTCAAAAGGCACTGAGCTGTGTGCAACAACCATGGGACTCCGATTCTTGTACATACTAACAAGAGTAATCAGGATCTGTGTGGACAGTAGGTAAGGAGGGAGGGTTATAGGTCACTAGTAGGTGAACAGGAGTTGATGCCAATAAAGCACAACTTCTTCACTGTCAATCTTGAGTGACTTGTCTTCTCTTTCTTCCTTATGAGTTTGTTTGAGAGGGGCATCAGGTGGGAACTGACAGAGAGTTGTCAGAACGCACCTGGGGAAGAGTAAGTGGTATCTTGTGGCTCTTGTGGCTCCAAGATATTACACAAGGGTGGAAGGGGGCCACCATGGTTGCTAATTAAGACAGGATGTGGGTGACCGAAGTTAGCACAGAAGAGGGGCTTGAAGAACACACATGTAGGAAGTGATATTTTATTTATTTACAATATTTGTTAGGACAATTTGGTGGTGAATGATGGGGGTGGGGTGCACATGCATGCATACACATGCATACATGGATACACATATTTGAATACACATGTATGCGTACATGCATGTATGATGGCCCACGGTCTTCCCCACACTGCCATGCACTCATGGAAGACCGCCAAGATTCAGTATCAGTATGCTTCAACCTGGTTTATTCCAAAACCTCTCTGCTCTCTGTGGCGTCAACAGTCAACTGACCCGCCCCCTAACTCGGCAGGTCCCACATTGCCTCTATAGGTGGGTGGGGGGTAAGCTAGTCACACGCAGTAGAGGGCAGCCCCATCGGGGGTCTGCCCGGTGGCTAGCCTACCGCTACCAAGTGCAGTTCAGTGTAACTGCATAGGTGAGCGGCGTAGTGTCTGCCGCCACCGCGTGGTGGTGGGGCTCATGTACAGACTACTACACATGTATGCTTAAACATCCATCCATACATCAATACACATCCATGCATCCACCTCCATACATGCAACAATCCATCCAAAGACACATACATCTTAGCCAACACCCACCCTGGTAGGAGGGTGAGTGTGTGTGTGGATGGTCAAAGAACTGCAGCAGAGCACCGGGAACAAGTGTGAGGGCCACCCGTGACACACAATCAATAGGAGCAGTGTGTGTGAGGAGGGTGGCGGTTAGAGGGGTGACAGTGGTCAGAAGGAGCCTGAAGCGGACTTTGATACTTCCTCCAGTTCTCTACTGCTCCACCCCTCACCCCCTGCCCCTCAATCCCCAAACTGACAGTGAAACCAGCATCTCGCCCTCCCCCCTACACACACCTCACCGGCTCCCTGAGCTGGGCACAACTCGCCCCTCGCAAAATGTGTGTATTCATGTATGTGTATGCATATATGTGTATACATATATATATATCATATATAAATATATATATAGATATCATATATGCATATCATATATATATATATCATATATACATATATATATATATATAGATACACATCTATACATGCATAGACGTATGTGTGGATGTATGTATATGTATGCATGTATGTATGTATGTATGTATGTATGTATGTATGCATGCAATCATTCACACCTCGACCCCACCATTCACCACCAAATTGTCCTAACAAATATTGGAATTAAATCAAATACCACCTCTTACAATTTGATTGATTGATTGGTGGTTGCTTTAAGCCGTTTCGGCAGCATAGGCCATATTCACGGCGAGAAATGTTTGTTTTTGTTCAAACCATCGCTTTTACATGTAAAAGCATACACTCAATTTTGTGTCAATGGACACTCATGAATTTTGAATGTCGTTTCTGGTCAAGCTAAATACAATTCTAAATGATAGTATTATTCACTGATGAAATTTGTTTAAAAACCTATATGAGGTGGTACAAACCAGCTGCCCTCAAAAAGGCTAAAATCTTTTCTTGTTTTACTTTAGTAAAAAGGTCATGCATTTTGTTTGAAGTGTAAAATTGTTGGCGCAGGGCCATGAAATCCACACAGTTTAATGAAGTGCGTCTTAATGTCAGTGGGGACTGACATCCAATACATTCAGGGGGAGGGTCCCCTTGAGCAGAAAAACGTGTGTTAGCCACGAGTGCCCAATATGGCATCTTGTTAAAACAACCTGGTTGTGTCGCCCTTCCACACGTTGCGCCTTTTTCCGCTCATTGATAGCATTGTTACAAGTTACATTAAACCAAGGATTTGTGAAATGTTTTGGAAATGCTGAGGTCTTAGGAATGGTTTCCTCTGCAATCGACCCCAAGATCTCTGTGAATGTTTTCATTGCAACAGGATCATTGCGGGCTACCCGTGAACCTCTCACGGGCGAGCGACTGGAACAGTGACCAGACGGCTTTGCTCAGCCACCAGCTCGGTTCCTTCCAGTTCCGAGCTGGTCCATTATTCATAATCACGATAGGGAAATGGTCACTTCCACAAAGGTGGTTCCAGACTCTCCATGAGAAGTCCAGCAGGAAACCTGGTTGCAAAATAGTGAGGTCGATTGCAGAGCAGGTCCAAAACCAGGATGAACATAAGTATGGGACCCATCATTCAGAAAGCTTAAAGCGCAATTGCTTTGGAAATTCTCAACTCCCCTGCCCTTGCTGTTTGTGTTTGAACTACCCCACATGGGGTTGTGTGCATTGAAGTCCCCCATTAAAATTGAGGTGGGAGGCAACTGATCAGCTAAAGTTTCTAAATCTTGTGTTGAAAATATGGAGTTAGGGGGGATATATATGGAGCATATTGTAATGGTTTTATCAAGACTAATTCAAATGGCTATTGCTTGAAAAGTTGTATTTAAGGTGATGGGAGGGGGTGTATCACATCTTCATGCACCAGAAGACCAGACGGGGTGGCCGAGTGGGTTGGAGCGTCCGTCTCCCGTGCTGGTAGATCGTGGGGTCGTGGGTTCGAGTCCCGGTCGAGTCAAACCAATGACTTTAAAATTGATACTTGTTGCTTCCTAGCCAGGCGCTCGGCATTATTAGGATAGGGCAAGGACTGGTGTGCTCAGTGTCAGGATAATGTGACTGAGTGGGATATCAGGTCATGGTGCCGGCGGCCTGGTTTCCCAGTGGGACAGCACTATAAAGTCGCCATGAGTGCGCACTGTCACAAGTCGGTCCCCGTCCTGATATGACCTTAGATGTTGCTAGGACGTAAAACAACAACAAACAAACAAATCATGCACCAGAACGGACGAGCCACCAGTGGCTCGTTCCCCATCCTGTGCATAAGAGTGATACATATTGTATTGCTTTAGAGAAATCTGATCAGTAGCCTTTATATATGTTTCTTGTAAGCAAAGGGCAAGAGCGTCAAGCCTCTCACAAAGCAATCGCACTTCATTGAAGTTTGCTCTAAAACGTTGAAGAAGAGATTCACCTGCCATCAAGAAGGTGGATTGACGGGTGATCTCCCCCTCATCTTCACTTTGGGGGATATGCTGTGACCACCACTTGGCGCAGCCTCATCCATCTCTTCTTCATCTAATACATAACATTTATTTTTAAGGGAGATAGATCCCTTCTGCTCCCTATCGGAACTTTCCGTTGTTTTTGTGCCGGACCCTTTTAAGGCACCGGCTTTGTTTTTTTTGTAATTTTGTTAGAGTCTTTCTTGGACACTCTCGGATTCGGATCAGCTTGGACAGTGGTTGTCTTCGTTAAAGAAATCACGCTCTGGAAACCAGAATGGCTGCACTTTGGTTGATCCAAGTTCAACCATGTGCAGTCGGTCTGACATTCGATCGTCCTGGTGGAGGGTTTGACATCAGAGGCATAGGAGTGGGAGGAGATGGACCCCTCAACCAATTTCCTAGCCTCTGGGTAGCTGATGTTGCTTTCAGTTTTCACCCTTTGAACAGCTTTTTCTTTTTTCCACACAGGACAATCTTTCGATATGGCCATGTGGGCACCTTGAGAGTTTAACTGTGTTTTTAACATTTAACTGTGTTTTTGCATTTTGTATTTTTGTGTCCTTTCTGACCACATCGGAGACAAGTCTGCTCACCGGAGCAGGTGTCTCTGCCATGACCATACTTCTGGCATTGGAAACATCAGAGTGGATTTGGAATAAACAAATCCACATCAACGATTAAGTAGCCAATTTTCAACTTCTCAGGTGGGGTGGGTTTATTAAATGTCAGAACATAAGTATTTGTAGGAATGATATTTCCTTCTTTTTTAATCGTTATTCTCATGACATTTAACATGCCTTGAGGTTTTAATTCAGAGGCAATTTCAACCTCATTGATGCCCTGGAGTTCTCTAGTACAGATTTCTCCTTTACTAGAGTTCAGGGATTGGTGAGGTGAGGCCTTCATGCCGACACCTGCCAGTGTTTTGCAACGCAGCAGGTTATCAGCATGGGCCTTCTTACCACACTCCACAAGAATCTGTCCAGAACATAATTTCTTTACCAAACTTACCATGCCTGCTATCCCCAGAATGCCTTTTTCAATGGCAAATGGGGACAGCTTGCCTAGAGGATGGGATGGATCGGTTGCCTCAAGGACAACAAATCTAGCCCACTCATTAGAAGGTTCCTGGTCCGAATCCGAGTCTGTCAACGGTCTTTTTAATTTTGTTTGGTTTGAAGCCATATTTTATGGATGAAATTTGTCATCCTTGCTCTCCACCCATCACGGAGCCCCACATGGGGGTGTACAGAGCTGCAGATACCCGGCAGTTACACACCAAGGATACAAGGGTGATATACTCAAGCCATGATCTACCAAAATGGAAGATCATTACCAGATTGACGCTAGCCACCGCCTTCTAGGAGTAGTGAAAAATGAAAATAAATTGGATTTATGTATATATATAAATATATGTTTAACCGTTCGGCTATTCCACCCCCTCTAAAAGGTGAGCCAACGACTTAATTTATGTAATATTTTCCATGTGAATTTCCTGTGCCAACATTTGAAAATGGGAAAGCGTAATCTTGTTCACGTGAATCGTGACATATTGGTTATGTAGCACATTTCTACCTGGGAGTTTTGGCCTAGAGAATTTAATGGTTAGGATCCTAGCTCCATAGACATGGGGGTTTGAGCCCTGCTCTAGTTGTCACGGTTATATGTATATATATATATATATATAACTAGTTATACAATTTTATGCCAAAAGGCAGACGGGTATACCTGTACCGGCCCCATGGAGTATTAAATATGCACAATAGTGAACATTCGTAGTCCAGTTCGATTTGCTAATACCCTGTCATTGCGTCTAAAACTGAGAAATACTGTGGGTTCGCACTTTTGGCGATAATTTTGTCAATAGTTTTAGTAGGGAATGGCACCCTTTTGATAGCTTTGTTAAACTTTGTCAAGTGATGGTTTGTTGGCTTTGACGTATAGGCTCTGAACTGTAGAGGTGCGAAAGGCACCAAGGGCCAGATGCAGCCCCTGGTGATGCACCATGTCCAGCAGCCCAATATACGACTTCCTTGTGGAACCGTATATTATGCTACCGTAACCTAGCTGTGACCAAACTAGGGATCGGTACACGGCGAGCAGAACATCTCTGTCCGCTCCCCCCTCTGAACTGGACAGCACCCTCAGAACATCTTCTTTTTTTTCGTTTTCTTTTTTCTATGTTGTGTTTATACTATCCATAGCATGTAAGCTCGAGTGCTCAGGCTTGTTTTCAATGCTGGCCAGTTGTAGTAGTGGTTTAATCTTATCACACAGGAGGAGGTGATAAGACATTTTTGTTTCTCACACAGTAGCTGGTACATGGTGATTATTTAGTATCTAGCGCTTTCAAGCATCGTGTTTTGAGGTACTCGATATGAGGCACAAAAGACAGCTTTGTGTCAAAAGTGAGACCCAGAAATTTGGTTTCTTTGACAACTTTTATGGGATCCCCATCGAGGGTCAGCGCTGGTTCTGCATGCACTCTGCGCAACTGGCAGAAGTGCATGCAGACTGTCTTGGCCTTGGAAAATCTGAATCCATTCAGAACTGACCATCATTTATACACACTTGAAGCTGTCTCTCTATGACATTAATACCAGTACCTCTCTAATACAAAACAAAATCGCCAACGAAAAGAATACACAAGACCTCCGTTTTAACAGCGGCTGCAATGCCGTTGACCTTGACTCCAAAAAGAGTCACTTCCAGTGTGCTGCCTTTGGGAACTCCCAATTACTGCGAGTGCAGACTGGAATATGTAGTCTTGACAGGGACGCGAAAATGCCTAAGCGCCAGAAAATTCTTTATAAAATTTACCAGGTGACCACGAAGGACAATCGAGGGAGATCCTCCATAATGCCATGCTGTCATGTTGTGTCATAGGCTTTTTTGAGATCGAAAAAGAGGGCCACAACGTGCTCCTTCTTAAGGAAGGGATCTCTTATGATTGAATAATTGGTTGAGTCTTTATGCCGTGTCGGCAGCATATGCCATATTCACAGCGAGAAATTTTGTTTTTTGTTCAAACCATCGCTTTTACATGCAAAAAGAGACAATCAATTATGTGCCAATAGACACTGATTAAAATAAAAACCTCACAATCATATATTTGTTGCCAAGGGAAACAAATGCCCATAACAAAGAAAAGTTTTATTAATAATTGATAGGATTTATTTAGTAAACTATATGAGGTGGTACAGTCCAGCTGCCCTCAAAAAGGCTAAAATGTTTTCTTGTTTTACTTTAGTAAACAGGTAGAGGATACGACTAGGAAATCAAAACGGCTTGGTTTCTCAAGTCGTCTTGAAAAACCAAGACGGTTTTTATATAGAAACAAAGAGGGGTGAGCTGTTACAGTCTGCAGCTACTTTAATATTGAGAATGGAAGCTAACAAAATATATCATTAGAATGGGTGTAAGTAGCTCTTCAACGTTTCTATGAAGAAAATGCTCCTGTGAATAGTATGTTCATAATATTTAATTAAAACTACATTAAAATAAAGAGATAATCTTATTTTGCCTATAACATTTTACTGCTTGTATTCTTGAATTATTCATTTTTATTGGTGAACAACCATGGTCTGTTTAAGAAAGTACTTTTCTTAAAATCAAAATCCTGGACATAGTTAATGAGAAGTAACCAAAAATATGAACAAATCATGATGTATGGCATCATATAAACCATTAGTCATTACTCTAATGTACACACAGGCAGATGGTCTACACAATGATGGCCACTGGGTGTGGGTGTGGGTGTGGGTGTGGGTGCAGAGTGGGATTTCTCTCTGTGTGGTATATCCACCACACAGTATATGTGTATGTGCATATACACATACATATATATATATATATATGCACACAGATATATATGCATATACATGCATAATTATATACATATACACCCATATATGTGCATATATGTGCATATATACTCATATATATGTGTATATATGTATATATACACATATATATGTGTGGATATATGCATATATACATATATTTGCATATATACGTGTATATGTGCATTTATATGTGTATATATGCGCATATATACACATATATTCACATATACGTATTTATGCATATGTATATGTATATACTGGTATGTTTTTAAGCATATATATGCATAATTATATACATATACACCCATATCTGTGGATATATGTGTATATATACTCATATATGTGTATATCTGCATATATACACATATATACTTGTATATATGCATATATACATATATTTGCATATATACGTGTAGATGTGCATTTATATGTGTATATATGCATATTTACTCATATATTCGCATATAAGTGTGTATGCATATATGTATACAACAGTATGTTTCTAAGCATATATATGCATAAATATATACATATACATACATTTATGTGGATATATGTGACTATATACACATATATGCAGAATTTTCGGTGCCATAGACAATTCTTTCAAACAATAACATAATTGTGTACATCATTTCTGGTTATTATATAAATAGCACACTCCTCCCAGGTCTATACCCCCTCTTACCAAACTCACTTCCACAACACACCCTTTCACTCTCTTGCCCACAAGTTGGGGATGGGGGGTGGAGGGGGGTGCTCTCAGTATGTGCTGGTACTGGTAGTGCCCCTATCCTCAAACTTAAAAACAAGGTTTGGCAGCAGTCATGCCTCAATGACCATGACCCATATCCACCCTAAGTTTATCAGTTAAACAGTTGTATTAGGGTAACCCTGACAGCCAGACAGGCCAGGCTAGGCCTTACCCCACCTGATGCCTCCTACCCCCCCCCCCCACACACACACACAAAGTAAGACAATAGCCACACATCAACACTGGTCTGCAACCCCCACCCACACCAGCCCACTTCTAGCTACACCATACTGGTCAGTCATGAATCAATGATGTGGTGATATTTATTTAAATTTTATTGAATTTATTTTCAAATTTATTTTTTATTATCCTTACTATTGAATTTTGTTCATATTATTCCTAGCCATACTGATTGCTCGTTATTCACATGCTTTCAGGACCTCACAGCAATCTGCCACCAGTTGGACTATTGTGGGTTGCACTTCCTCTGTAGCTCAGATGGCAGAGTGTTGGTCTCAAGATCAGAGGGTAACCGGTTCGAATCTTGGAACTGCAATACTTTATTTTAAAAGAATGTCATACTACTTTTTTTTGTAATGCATAATTATATCAATAGTAATAAATATGCCTTTACCTAACTCGACATTGCTCGACGTTATCTGACTGGGCTTTACCCGGCTCTACTTTACCCGGCTCAGGTTTACCCGGCTCTGCTTTACACGGCTCTGCTTTACCCGGATCAGCTTTACCCAGGTCAATTTTACCCGACTCGTCTTCACTTGACTCGACTTCACCCCACCCAACTTCACTCGACCCGACTTCACCTGACCTGACTTCACCTGACCCGAGTTCACCCAACCCGAGTTCACCCGACATGACTTTAGCCGACTACACTTTACCCCGCTCGACGTTACCCACCTCGACGTTACCCGCCTCGACGTTACCCACCTCGACGTTACACGCCTCGACGTTACCCGCCTCGACGTTACATGCCTCGATGTTACCTGCCTCAACGTTACCCGCCTCGACGTTACCCGCCTCGACGTTACCCGCCTCGACGTTACCCGCCTCGACGTTACCCGCCTCGACGTTACCCGCCTCGACGTTACCTGCCTCGACGTTACCCGCCTCGACATTACCCGCCTCGACGTTACCCACCTTGACGTTACCCGCATTGACGTTACCCGCCTCGACGTTACTCACCTCGACGTTACCCGCCTCGACGTTACCCGCCTTGATGCTACCCGCCTCGACGTTACCCGCCTCGACTTTACCCGCCTCGACGTTACCCGCCTCAAGGCGTGACGTTACCCGCCTCGACGTTACCCGCCTCGACGTTACCCGCCTCGACGTTACCCGCCTCGACGTTACCCGCCTCGACGTTACCCGCCTCGACGTTACCCGCCTCGACGTTACCCGCCTCGACGTTACCCGCCTCGACGTTACCCGCCTCGACGTAACCCGCCTCGACGTTACCCGCCTCGACGTTACCCGCCTCGACGTTACCCGCCTCGACGTTACCCGCCTCGACGTTACCCGCCTCGACGTTACCCGCCTCGACGTTACCCGCCTCGACGTTACCCGCATCGGCGTTACCCGCCTCGGCGTTACCCGCCTCGGCGTTACCCGCCTCGACGTTACCCGCCTCGACGTTACCCGCCTCGACGTTACCCGCCTCGACGTTACCCGCCTCGACGTTACCCGCCTCGACGTTACCCGCCTCGCCGTTACCCGCCTCGACGTTACCCGCCTCGACGTTACCCGCCTCGACGTTACCCGCCTCGACGTTACCCGCCTCGACGTTACCCGCCTCGACGTTACCCGCCTCGACGTTACCCGCCTCGACGCTACCCGCCTCAACATACCCGCCTGGACGTTACCTGCCTCGATGTTACCCGCCTCGATGTTACCCGCCTTGACGTTACCCGCCTCGACATTACCCGCATCGACGTTACCCGCCTCGACGTTACCCGCCTCGACGTTACCGGCGTCGATGTTACCCGGCGTCGATGTTACCCGCCTCGACATTACCCGCCTCGACCTTACCCGCCTCGATGCTACCCGCCTCGACGCTACCCGCCTTGACGTTACCCACCTCGACGTTACTCGCCTCGACGTTACCCGCCTCGACATTACCCACCTCAACGTTACCCGCCTTGACGTTACCCGTCTCGACTTTAGCCGCCTCGACGTTACCCGCCTCAACATTACCCGCCTCGACGTTACCCGCCTCGACGTTACCCGCCTCGACATTACCCGCATCGATGTTACCCGCCTCGACGTTACCCGCCTCAATGTTACCCGCCTCGACGTTACCCGCCTCGACGTTACCCGCCTCGACGTTACCCGCCTCGACGTTACCCGCCACGACGTTACCCGCCTCGACATTACCCGCCTCGACATTACCCGCCTCGACGTTACCCGCCTCGACATTACCCACCTCGACGTTACCCGCCTCGACGTTACCCGCCTTGACGTTACCCGCCTCGACGTTACTCACCTCGATGTTACCCGCCTTGACGTTACACGCCTCGATGTTACCCGCCTCAACGTTACCTGCTCGGCGTTACCCGCCTCAATGTTACACGCCTCAACGTTTCACGCCTCAACGTAAAGTCCAGGGTCCGTATGCAGGAGTCAGTGTTAGCGGGGTTTGGTTAGCTATCACTGATGTCGGGAACTGTGTCAAGTCGTATGCAGGAGCGCGTAACACTTTCATTATAGCTAAACGAGAATGTATTAATAGATTTGGGAAATCCCTCTGCGTTTGTAGCCATATATTAGGCTCAAATCTACTGAATGCGATCATATTTAACAGAATTACACACGCAATAAGTGAAATTTGATCAATTTAACCTTAAATTCGAAGCATTATTAAGGCTACTGCCGCATTGGCGGTGATATTAATAGTTATATTTTCGAATCGACGAATGTACAGTCAACAAACCGCCGCTGCCGCCAGTATGGAAAGCGACTTCGATGCGGCGGCGGCGATTTGTTTACTTTACGTTCGTCGATTCGAAAATATAACTATTAATATCGCCGCCAATGCAGCAGTAGCCTTAATAATGCTTCGAATTTAGGGTTAAATTGATCAAATTTCATGATGCCGTGTTGCCACATTGGGGCATAGGCTTTTTCGAGGTCGAAAAAGAGAGCCACAATGTGCTCCTATTTAAGGAAAGTATCTCTCATGAAACTCTCCATCGCACCAAATGGTCAAGGGTGCTGCTGCCCCAACTGAAGCCACATTGAAGGTCGGAGAGGTGGCGTACTGACTCCAGTAGCCAGACGAGGCGGTTGTTTACCATACACTACATAGTTTTACAGATGCAGCTTGTGAGGGCTATGGGGCAATAGTTGTTGGTTTCACTCTGGTCTTTTCCAGGTTTAGGAATCAGTATTACTGTCGCCTCCCACCAAGAGGTGGGGATGATACCCGACTCCCAGATGTTGTTGAAGAGTTGAAGCAACAGTCTCAGCGCAGGTTCGGGGAGATGTTTAAAAAATTGAGATATGATTTCCATCAGGTCCAACTGCCGTGTCATGCAAGGCTTCCAAAGAACACCTCAATTCACCCATACTGAATGCGGAGTTGTAGTGCTTTCGCTCTTGGTGTTCCTTGACGGCCAGTAAGGCTGGGAGGCAGTTTGCCAAAGACAAGGTTCCAGCAAAGGTGCGGGCCAATTCTTCATTTATTTCATCGAGTGATGTGAGAATTGTGCCGTTGTGTTTCAAGTGCTGGACTACAGAAGAATCACTTACCCTTCGTTTGATTCTACTGATCATTGTCCACACTTTGCCCAACAGCATACGCATGGTGATACTAGAAATGAATCATCTCCAACACTGCGTCCGCGCTTCTTTGATTGTTCTGCGAGCGCGAGCGCACAGAATTTACGCTGAGCTTTCTTTCGTTCATTAATAGCCCTCATACATCCGTCATCCAAACATTGATGCTTGGGAGTTGCCCAGGTCTTTGGAACAGTTTTCTCTGCGATTCATCTCAGCGTCTCAGCAAAGGCATCGATGTCACTGATGTCTGGAGTGAACTCCTCGTGACATAGGGTCTGGAAAGTGGGCTAGTCGGGTTTACGAAACCGCCAGCTCCTCTCTCGCTCTACGGGAGATGCCCCCTTGTAATTGGAATAATTGGGAAGTGGTCGCTCCCGCAGAGGTTGTCCAAGACCCTCCACGAAAAGTCCAGCGCCAGTTCTGGTTCTACAATGCTGAGATTGATGGCAGAGTACGTTCCATAGCCGGGATGCAAATATGTGTATGAACCATCATTCAATACACACAGAGCATGACCGGCCACAAGGTCCTCAATTCTCTTGCCTTTATCGTTCCTATTGTCCCCCACCCCCATAATGGGTTGTGGCCGTTAAAGTCACCCATAAGTAAATATGGGGACGGTGACTGGTCCACAAGGGCATCCAGTTCCTGTAAAGTGAGAACGTAGCTTGGAGGAATGTAAATGGAACAGAGAGTTACAGTCTTATCCAGCATCAGACGAACAGCTACAGCCTGTAGTGTCGTGTCTAATGCCACTGGCGTACATACCACGTCATGTCTGACCAAGATGGAGGAGCCGCCGGTGACTCGGTCTCCACCTGGCGCATGCTTGTTATAAATGGTGTAGCCTTTAAGACTACACCTCTCAGAAGCTTGTATATAAGTTTCTTGTAGGCAAACAGCAAGTGGATTGAGGTTGCAATAAAGAAGAGACAAGTCTTCGATGTTGCTCCTAAAACCTTGGCAGTTCCATTGGATAACAGATCCACTTGTCAATGTCATTTTGGAGCAGTGACATGTGTTCTCCCCCTCGCCTTTGGTTTGGGGGAGAGACTTTGACTGTGAGTTTCCGCAGTCTCAGGCATCTCAATATCAGCCAGCACCTGATATGAGTTCAATGTTAGGTTTTTGGAGACCGATGACCCCCTGGACATTTTGTCCGTAGGGGTGAAAGATCCCTTCGGAACCCGGTCCGACAAATTGTTGTTCTTCTTTTTGGGCATCGCTGGCTTGGCCAGCGTCTGCACCGCAATACTATTATTACTCTTGATATTTTTTGGGGTTGAAACCAGAGTCGGATTTGGGATTGGGGTGAAGGTAGTGGGCTTCCCCCCTGTCAACCACATTAGTTCAGTCTGGCATTCAATTGTCTTGTTGGAGACTTTGGCTGCCGCATCATAGCTCTTGGTGGTTGGTGATGGAGTATTCGCCTCAGCCAGCCTTTGTGCGTCTGGGTAGCTTAGCCGCTTTTCAGTTTTGATCTGCTGAATGAGCTTTTCTTCCAGACTTCAGTTCTTTTGTGTAGGTCATAAGTGGGATGTAGTTTGTCTACTTTCAGGCAGATTTTCAGGGCCCTATTTTGTAGTATCTGCAATTTTTTAAGTATCGCTTTTTTAGCACCCATGTAGATTACATCCCCATATTCAAAGTAGGGGAATACCATCCCTTTGAAGATTTTTATTGACATAACTTGCCTTCTTCATTGGTGATCACTAGGTCAACCGTATTCGGCTGTTGGTTTGCTCGGTAGTGGGTTGGATCCATTATATGCTGGTGTAAGTACAAGTCCCTGAGTGTCTCAACAAATGCTGTAGCTGGATTTGTTATTGCGTTTGGCATTGTCCCCACTTTCCAGTTGATCTCACTGTAGTTAAAGTCTCCTACGACAAGGATATGACTTGTCCCTAACTCCATGGCATTCTTCATCAGGGTCCGCAGGTGGTCATGGTTCTCCTTCGAGCAGCTTGGCGATCTGGACACAACACCCAGGAGGAGTTTGTCTGTACCCTTTAAGTTCAGTTCACACCATAGCGACTCTTCAAAGGCGTCTTGTCCTGGAATTTCCTTTACACATATATTAAGGTGAGATCATGTGTATAGGATCACTCCCCTTCTGTGATTTCTATCAATGTTAGTATGGTGATCGTAGCCTTGAATTACCAGTTCATGATCTTCTGGGTCCATGCTTCGATTTTTATCCAAAATCTCTGTTACGGCGATGATATCAAGTTTATACTCCGAAATAACCTCAGCTAGTTCTAGTTGCTTGTTCATTAGGGTGTCTGTATTTGTGTAAAAACAACGTAACTTATCTACATATTTACAGTTCAAACTACCTGTGGCTAGGTCTCCTCGCTCTGGCTCAGACGCCTGCTGACGTCCACAATGTTCCCTCGTCTGATTATCCAACGCTTTCCGTCTTCCTTGTCTGCGGACTCTGCTCGCTTCTTCTTCAGCTCCAATCGGAGGAGCTAATCCTCTCTGCGTTCAGTTGGCGTCATGTCTTTGCGGATGAATGTTTTCCTCAGCACCTCCTCCTCCGACCGTGCTAAGTTTTTTGCCTGTCTTAGTATGCGTTTGGCATCAGTTTCTTCCATGAGCTTGACTCTCAGGGGTCTGGCCACCCAGTTTTCTTCTCTCCCAGATGTACTGTATCCACAACATCCGCCTCAATATTTAGTCCCTCCTGACATATAGACTGGAACATGGCTTGATCGTGTGTCTTTCTGTTCTCTCGGTTGTCCGAAGTACTCTCTGGCATACCATAGATTACAAGATTCTTTGATCATTCCTGGTGTTCCGGTAACACTCTCAGATCAAATGATGTAGGTCTATCTTCACTCGGACCCAGTTTTGATTCAGCAATCTTTTGTATGTTGCTGTCAAGTTTCCTGACCATATCGGCATAGCTCAACTGTATCTTTTCTTCTGCCATCTTCACCGTGTCTTGAAGTGACGTCACAGCCTTATTGATTTCAAGCACCAACATCTGCTGTTGTGCTGCAGGGACCGTCTGATCAAGTTTGGCATTATTAATTGCATCAACACCCAATTCATTACAAGATGTGCAGAACCAGTGAACAGCCTTACAAGATGCCAGAAGTTTCAGTGCATCCATTTTTAGATTTTGACATTTACCACAGAACCAGTTTTCACATATCTTGCAGCCTGCTAGGAATTTATGCCCCTCAGTTTTACATTCATGACAGGCCCATTTGTCATCTAATGGTACATGTAGACCTGCCGGACTAGACTTATCTACCTTACCTCCTTTAACTTGTTTATCCAATTTCTGTGGTATCGTGTCAATTGTATCCGATTTTTTGCTTGTTGTTGTCGAGTTTTTTTATTTACACGTTTTAACACACAGTAGGGTCACCTACTAATTGGGGTAATATGGTATCACTATTTTCTCATAGGCACATTTCTAAAATATTGCATGATTATCTATTCCTATGCATGAACAAACTAAAATGTCATTTAGTTGAAATTCATTGTCCACCTAAACTTTGACCTGACCTACCCTTTGACCTTGAGCAGCCCTTTACCACTTGATCTTGACATTTAATTGAAAAAAGGACACTAGAAATGGATTATACACGCCATTTGGGCAACCAAGCTGAATTTGTTCTAGGTCTGCATGGGAGTACATATCCATAAGAAAAGTTCATAGTAAAGGACATTGCTAGGTTCATGAAATGATAACTGGACTAATTATAATTATTGCAACATTCGATGAGATGTTAGACTAAAATAACGCTATTTCCATGATTTCTCCACCCTGATGTAGAGAATAGATTTCAGCATTTCTATATTTCCTTCAAACTGCTTGTAACAGGAATTCTGATTGAATAGTGTCAGGACATCTAGCTGGACACCAGTGCAAGTGGCGAGAGACTTGAAGAGTGTAAATATGTACATTATGATAAGTAATCAGTAGAATAGCAAAACTGGGCAAAAAAGTTCAATAACAGTGAAAAGAAAATTTGATATCTTAATATGGAAGAATGCAAAATCCCATGATTTTCTAACACTTTATCAATAATATTCCAGATTCCAACTGCAATGTGTCACAACAACACATGTAATTTGTCAGAAAATTGTCATCGAAGCAAACAAACTTTCTTTCTTTATTCGGACTAACTTAGCTAAAGATACTTACATAGCAGGTGGATTAGCAGTTACTTTGCAGGGAATTGTGATTGCCTGTGTTTCTTGAAAATACTTTACTGGCATTTGAGTGTGGTTATCTATACTAGGAGGTAGTCGAACTGAACAAAGGAAGAGAACAAGTAAATGGCAAACAGTTTAAAGGCGATGTAGTTAACACTTATACAACCAAAAAATGTTGGTATTGCAGTGAACAAATATTTCTGAAAAGTAATCTCAATAATGTTCTTCAAATATATTTCAATCTTGAAAAACTAGGCAAATGAACCATAATATGTACCTTTATATGCCTTTTAACAATTATTCACAACATTTGGTCACAACTTTATTGATTGCTTGCTGATGGTTTAACATTGTGTCAGCAGCAAAGGTCATATTCACAGTGAAAACCCTATTGGGATCGATTTTGTTAGCTTTCTCAATCACAGTCAGATGCATACATCAAAATTTACACAAAATTTTTAAATGGTCAGACTCACATCAAATTATGACAAAAAGCATCCCTGATGCAACTCTGAAGTGGGTACACTTGTGTTAACTGACTGCGAAAATGAACACACAAAATATAGCCAAACTAACATGGGGCGATATAGGCTATATGATTTTAGGAGATCTCGAAGATTTGTTTGTACTTTACATTGGAAATCAGGTATTGTATGTTTTTTTTAGATTAAACCATCTTGATATGGATATAAAGTATGCTACCTAGGAAATAAACGGGTATGCCTCATTTAGTGCTAACCTGTTTAATGCTAATTCACGATAATAGCACAATTCAATATATGGGATTCAAAGCTGGCTTCTTTCCACTGTTCAAACCCAGGCACATGCTCTAGGCATAGTCTGTTTGTTTGGTGTTGCTTTACATCCTAGGACCAACTAAGATCATATCAAGATGGGTACCGACTTGCGACAGTGGACACTCATGGTGACTTTATAGTACTGCCCCATTGAGAGACCAGGTTGCCAGCACCATGACCCAATATCCGACGCAGTCATATTATCATGATACTGAGCTAATCAGTTCTTGTCCTATCCTGAATGCCAGGCTAGGTAGCAAAATGTACCAATTTGAAAAGTCATTGGTTTGACTTGGCTGGGATTCCAACTTCAGACCATCCAAACGGGAAGCCTGCACTCTACTGTACTTTGGGTCCAGTCTCTAAGCACAGTGTTCCCTTTGTTTACCTCACCCCAACCCATTACAAGAGCAAGTAGATAAGAACTGTGTTATGGCATGCTAGATTAAGTTGTGGAATATAATAGACCTTATATTATAATGATAATATAATGATAACTGGGTACTGCAGGTATTGCAATACCTCAGGGAGTTTGACGCTACTGCCCTGCAGAGTTGTAAACCACTGCCTTGTGGTACAGGTTCTTGACAGAACTGAAGGCTAAGGGAGCAAACCCTAAACAGAAAACTATGGCACTGTGGTAGCATCAAGGGTGGTTGATGTATAGAACTCCCAACATCTCCCCCCCAGCCACTGCAGGGACAACTAGTTTTGCGCCTGTCTGGACATGTTCTTGCCAGTGTGAGACCTCTATTTGCTCACCGAGAGAGTGCCACTGGTAACTTGCAAAAGCAAGCAGCACTTCAGCACTTTTGCAGGCAGCTTTCTTGAAATGGAAACCTGAAGCTTAGAGACATTAAGACCAAATCATGGAAATCACTCTCACAGCAAAGAGCTAAATGGAGAGCGACACTCAGTTAATGAAAACAGTCTTTGTCACATCGCGACTGACAGCAGGATGATATTATATTGAAATTATCAGGATAAGTATCACGCATCCCCAAAAGAAGGAAACCTTGACAGTGATGGACCTCATAATACTGTCTAGATTTGTGCATTTAAGGAGTAGCAGAAGAAGGAATACCAATCATATGTACTTGAAATTTGCCATCACTTAATGAAGGGATACTTCATTTTTGTTAAACACGATAGATCTGCCACACGATAGATCTGCCAGAACCCAGCTAAATGTATCTGATTCGGTGTCCTTCCGATCAGTATGGGTCACATTCGCTCAATTTATGTGTTTTGTGAAGAGGGATCAGTAATGCTTACCTTCTAAACAAACTGATAGACATATCAGCAAGAGGATGAGAAATAACTTGAACAATGACACTGTCATTCCCACAGTCATATTCCTAGTCCTTTGCTGATGATTCAACAAGGAGAATTACAGGGACTGTGCTGTTACCCAATTATCTGATTAGTACAGTATCTGTAGCTGAAATAAAAATGGACCTCTATATACATATATATCTATCAATATTGATGTATATATTATATATATATAAATAAAGGAAGAACATTCTATATATATAAAATTATGGTAGAAACAATGATTTCATAGAATGAATGAATGAATGAATGAATGGATGAAGAAATGCTTAACGGCATACCAGCACACTAAGGGCTATACAATGCCATCAAAATGTCCTAAAACCGGTTAAACAGTCCAATGTGCTTTAAAAACGATAAAACCAAGGCAGTACTAACCGTGTCATATAAACATTTTATACTTGCTACATTAAAATACAGTGCTCAAACATTTGCAAAGTCAATGCATTCAATCAAAATATGTTTCACAGTCAGAGGCACTCCATATGGTATGCATTCTGGCTGTTCTTCTGCTTTAAAAAGGTAACTATGAGTAAAATAGCTATGTCCAATTCGCATCCGTGCAACAACAGTCTCTTTGTGTCTACTTCTATGACAAGCACCTGAAAATTTGCCAAGGGTGGGCTGAATTGCATGAAGCTTGTTCATGACAGCTTCATCCCATTGTAATTGCCACTTTTTTCTTATCAGTACACTGATGCGCCTTTTGAGGTCTGTGTGAGGAATAGGAAGAGGTGTAATGCATTTGTTGAGAGCTCCTTTGGCAGCCATATCTGCAGCCTCATTTCCTGGAATGCCGACATGACTCGTTACCCAATAAAAGAGCACAGTTTTTGTGAAGTTCTGAACAAAAATAAAGTAACCTTTCTAAAATCTTGCGGATCAGAGGATTGTCCAATCCTTGCACTGAAAAGGTTGTAGGCATGATTTTGAATCCGAACATATGAGACGATTTGATCTCTAGTGTTTGTAGTCTCTACCTTACGGCCAATGCCAGCAGCCCTCGTAGCTAGGGGGTGTAATATTCCCGAATTGCAATAAATATAGACTGTTAAGCACTAGGCCTCCAGACTAAATACTCATTAATCCTGGTCAGGGTGGGCCATGGTGTTGGTGCGTGCGGACGGTCGACTGGGTGCATCATTATTGTGACAATGCTTCTTGGCAGGTGATACTGACGTGGTACCAGACTGCCTATTATCAAATATCGTTACAGATGCAAGTCCCAAGTCAGACAGCTTAAATAGTTGGTCACTTGATATTACACACATGAATATTTGCTATCTCTGAACAAAACATGCTTTAGTGAGTTACCGCCAATTTGTTCCATGGTTAATCGCCAGTTTGTTACGAGCCATAATCCGGTGGTACAAATCTTCTGTAAAAACACCTCTTCACATTATGGACTGGAGCCGGAACCATGACAAGTATTTTGCAGTTGATATGGTCAAAATATCCTTCTAAATAAGTCAGAGATAATAGGAATATGGCAGCAGGTAGGAATGTGCAGGTGTTCTGCACAAGCGACCCGGATGATTGCTTGATTGATTGGTAGTTGCTTTATGTCGTGTCGGCAGCATAGGCCATATTCACAGCAAGACATGTTGTTTTTGTTCAAACCATTGCTTTTACATGTAAAAGCATACAATCAATTGTGTGTCAATAGACACTCATGAAGTTTTAAAACTCACAATCATATAGTTTCTGGTCAAGCTAAATAAAATTCTAAATGATAGTATTATTCACTGATGAAATTTGTTTTAAAATCTATATAAGGTGGTACAAACCAGCTGCCTTCAAACAGCTCAAATGTTTTCTTGTTTTACTTTAGTAAAAAGGTCATGCATGCTGTTTGCAGTGTAAAATTGTTGGCACAGGGCCATGAAATTCACACAGTTTAATAAAGTGTGTTTTAATGTCAGTGGGGACTGACATCCAATACATTTAGTGGGAGGGTCCCACTTGAGGAGAAAAAGGTGTGTTAGTGACAAGTGGCCAATATGGCATCTTGTTAAAACAACCTGATCTCTCTGCGGCAGTCCGTTCATGGAGGGGGTAATTCTATGGAGGTTGTTGTTTGGGCATTCATCACATTCGATCTCGCATAGCTCCCAGATGCATTTTTGAATGGTAGGTTTCAGATCAGAGTGGGGAATATGACAGTGTTCCAAAGGAGCGGTCAGTACTCAAGTGGCTGCTTGATCTGCTCTCTCATTTCCTGGGATACCCACATGACTGGGCACCCAACATAGCTGAATTTCAAATTTTGCTATTGAAAGAGAGTTTAGTTTAATGAGTACTTTAAGTAGTATTGGGTGGTCCAGTTTCCAATGGTTTAAAGCCTGAAGGCATGACAAAGAGTCAGTAAAAATGATGAATGTATGACTGGCTGATGGATGCCGCCATGGGAATGCAAAACCAGGACCAAAAGATATTGTGATTGATGGTCTGATGTGTTTTCTTTTAAAACTTAATGTAATGACACAAGATACACTGGAAAATGTTATCATGAGTGCATACAAGGTGGCAGCCTTTGAGGCCTCAAAGAAGAAACTGTTTACCCTCTGTGCTACATCCAGATATCGGGGACACAAAGGGGAAAAGGCTGCAACTTTCCACACATGTAACATGGGCAAAGTGCTGAAGAAAAAGGGGACAGACATCCCAATCTTTGTCTGTACACCAGAGGACTTAGGCGACTTGCCACCAATCAGCTTTGATAGTCTAGATGTAACCATCCTTTTTAGACAAATACAAAAGACACAAAGTGCATTCGATATCATGCAAGCTACAGTAGACTGCCAAAATGTGACAATAGCTGATCTGACAGCAAATGCCACAGGCTTTGATTCCAGAAAGACACTTTGATGATCCCTTCTACAAGGATCTCAGTATACCAGCAAGGGAGAACACAACATACACATTTGTGAAGACAGCTACTAGTGTGATTGAGGCTAGACCTGGATAAGATGCAGATGAGCAAGTAACTACATTGTGGACTGATGTTGTCAAGCATAAGAAGCTGAAACCACAAGTACAACCAAACTATAAGCCTGACCAGTCCGGAACTATGCAGAAGAAAGACAGGAAGAAACCCGGACTTGTTGGGACAGCCAACATCACAAATATTGCCAGAGTCCAAACCAAGATTGTGAATGTGTTCGAAACCAAGTTCACACCTGACCTGGAGGCAGCCACATTAAGAGAATACCTGAAGGGGAAGCTGAACGTGGAAATTCAATGCTGCAAGATGGAAACTGAAAGGAAGCGATTTGCCTCATTCCTGGTAACAGTAAAATGTGTGGACCCCAAGGTATTATATGACCCTAGTATCTGGCCGACAGGTGCTTTTGTGCGAAGATACTATGAGCCTAGGAGATCACGCCGTGGTACAGAAGTATTAAACATAAAGAACTCTGATGCCCCTGCCATGCAGAGTTGTAAACCACTGCCTTGTGGTACAGGTTCTTGACAGAACCGAAGGCTAAGGGAGCAAACCATAAACAGAAAACCATGTCACTGTGGCAGCATTAAGGGCGGTTGATGTATGGAACTCCCAACATCTCCCGACCAGCCACTGCAGGGAAAAATAGTTTTGCGCCTGTCTTGACATGTTCTTGCCGGTGTGAAACCTCTATTTGCTCCCCGAGAGAGTGCCGCTGGTAACTTGCAAAAGCCAGCAGCACTTCAACACTTTTCCAGGCAGCTTTCATGAAATGTAACAAGCTGGCCTTCTACAACCAGCTGGCAAGTACGCTCAGTGACATCCCTCGCACTGATAAGCTACTGCTGATAGGAGACTTCAATGCAAGGATAGGAAGAGACAATGACAAGTGGCCCTTGGTCATGGGCAAACATGGAATCGGGAAACACAACTCCAATGGTGAGCTCCTACTGGCTTTGTGCTCTGAGTTTGAACTGATAGTGACAAACACCATGTTCAAGCAGAAGGATGAACGCAAGACCACTTGGATGTATCCTCGTTCCAGACACTGGCATATGATAGACTTCATCATCACAAGGTGTCGGGATAAGATGGACATCCACAGTACTCGAGCCTTGCGTGGAGCTAACTGCTGGACCGATTACCAGATGCTAAAGTCAAAAGTGACATTCAGAATATGACAAAAGCACAACAGGCAAGGGACATTAAAACCGACCAAGCTCAACACAGCAAAACCATCAGTCACAGGGAGAGCTTCGAGCGGGAGATGGACAGCGCTCTCACACAATGGGAGGAGAAAGAAAGCCCAACACCAGACAACGAATGGGCAGCTCCTGCAGCAGGTTGCATACACCACAGCTAAAACATATCTCGGCAAGCCAGACAGAAAACACCAGGACTGGTTCAACACCAACAATCAGGAGCTACAGAATCTTATGAGCAGAAGAGACCAAGCCCACCAGAGAGTGTTTCAGACCAGGAACACTAGATCCACCACTGCAGCATACAAAGATCCCTGCAGATGCAGATTGCTAGAAAAATGCACCCATGCATTGAAGTCAGACTGGTGGGAAATGAAGGCAGAGGAGCTGCAGAGAGCTGCAGATAGTAACAACATAAAGGATTTCTACAGCGAACTGAAGGGAGTGTGGGGACCCGTGAAGAAGGGACCTGTTCACCTGAAATCAACAGATGGAATGGAGACCTTTTCTGACAGCAAGAGAGTTGTGGCAAGATGGAGTGAACACTTCCAGAAGCTACTCAACGTCCCTGGTGACATAGATCACAAAATTGTGGACAACATCCAGCAGCGCATTACCAAAAAGAAACATGCCTCGATGAGATTCCAACCATGGATGAGATGGCTAGAGCAATCGCCAGCCTGAAAGATGGCAAAGCACCTGGGGGTGATGGAATTCCTGCTGATGTATGGAAGCACGGAGGAGACAATCTGTTCAACAGACTGCATCAATTAATCACCAATGCCTCGGAGGAGGGTTCTGTGCCCCAAGCATGGAAGGATGCTAGCATTGTAACCATCTACAAGAAAGGTGATCGAACAGACTGTGGGAACTATAGAGGAATCTCTCTTCTTTCCATAGCAGGCAAGATCTTCACCAGGATCCTCCTCAACAGAATATCTATTCACATAACACCTGATGTAGTTCCGAGTCACAGTGTGGTTTCAGAGGTAACCGGAGCGCCGTGGATATGATATTTTGTCTCCGACAGCTACAAGAAAAGTGCATTGAGCAGGACCGACCACTGTACATGGTATTTGTCGATTTCACTAAGGCATTTGATACAGTCGGGAGAACCGGGCTATGGCAGCTACTGAGGAAGTATGGATGCCCAGAGAAGTTCACAACTATGATCGAGGCTCTACATACAGGAATGATGGCGAACGTTAGTGTTGGAGGGGAAGTCTCGGAATCGTTTGGGGTTACCAATGGTGTTAAGCAAGGTTGTGTACTGGCCCCCACGCTCTTCTCCATCAGCCAAAGTATTCTGACTGCCTGGGATATGTGCTACTGTTAGCTATATTTCATGTTTCTGAGCCCAGTCCCAAATTAGTTTGGCTAATCGGATACATGGTTTGGAAAGCGTCCCTCCCATATTACAAATGTAAGCCATGTCTGTTGTATTATCCGTTAATACATGATTTTTAGGTATGCAAACTAGGCTCCATAATGCCAAATAAATCGCTATGAGTTCTAGTATGTTAATGTGATTGAAGATTTCCTCTTCCAGCCACCGTCCACTGGTTGCCTCTTGGTGGGTATGAGCCCCATAACCTTCTAATGATGCATCAGTCGCCACTACAGCATTGGGTTCTCCCATTCTAATAGGATTAGGTTAATTATCAATGTGTGGCAACCACCACATAATGTCTTGCAAGCCTTCTGGCAAAATTGTCATAGGGCATTCAAAATTCCCTTTGGTGCAAGCCAACACTAAGTTATTTATTTCTAGTGATTGATTGATTGGTGGATTCACGGCGAGAATTGTTTGTTTTTTATTCAACCATCGCATTTACAGAATACAAAAGCACAGAATCGATTTTGTGTCAGTAAACTGTGGATCTAAAAAGCTCCTAGTTGCAGAATTTGTGGCTAAAGGAAATAGAATTAAGATAAAAGTTAAAGGTTGCTAATTGATCTAATTTGTTTAAGGGACTATATGTGATGATATAGACCAGCTGCCCTTAAAAAGGCTCAAATGTTTTCTTGTTTTACTTTTGTGAAAAGGTTGCGCATGCTGCTTGCAGTGCAAAACTGTTGGCACAGGGCCAAGAAATCGACACAACTCAACAAAATGTGTTTGAGTAAAGGTCAGGACTAACACCCAATACATTCAGGGGGAGGGTCCCCCTTGAACAGAAAAGCATGTGTAAACCGCGAGTTGCCAATACAGCAGCGGCTAAGGACCACTTAGTCCTGCCGACCTCCCACATGAGTCTGTGGTGGTTTTCCCACAGATGGTTTAATTTCTTTAAGTTTATTAATGTTTTCATCCCACTCATGCTGCCATTTGGATTTTATGTGGGTGGCTATTAGTGGTTTCAGATCAGAGTGAGGGATCAGACACGGTTCAAAATCACAGTTCAGGGCCTTCTTCGCAGCCCGATCAGCTTGTTTGTTTCCTTGTATGCCGGCATGGCCAGGCACCCAGCACAGGCGGATGTCATACCCATCTGTTGCCAGTTGGTTCATTTTATAAATGACCGTTGCTAGAATAGGGTGATTCGCTTTCAGTCCAGCAACAGCCAGGAGGCAGGAGAACGAATCACTGTATATAACATAGTCAGTGTGGTTGGACACATCGATACACTCCAACACGAGAAGGAGTGCTTGGGCTTCCGCACTGAAAATCGAGCTCTGATCAGGCAAGCGGATGCCAAATTTCTTCCCTCAGCAGACTGCCGCAGCAGCTACCCGGCCTTGGTCTTTCGAACCATCAGTCTATATGGAGAGGTGGTCTGCAAACTGGCCTTGAATCTCTGCAGGCAGTCTTTGGTATTCGAGTGGATGTGTCCCAGACTTCCTGAGTTCCGTGAGTCGGAGGATAACCAACGGCTTCATCAATGACCATGGGGGATGTTCTGGGATTTTGGCATCCTCCAACACATTCAAATCCACGCCTAGGGCCTCCAAATGAGGTTTCATTCGGAGCCTCAGTGGCCGGATGTAATTCAGCCTGGTTTCATACCTGGATGTGTCACGTCGCTCGAATAGACAATTGTGTGAGGATTCAATGCATTAGTTTTTATCTTGACTACATATTGCATGGCCAGTTTGATTCGGCTGTTGTTAAGTAATGGTTCATTGGCTTTGACGTAGAGGCTCTGAACCAGTGAGGTGCGGAAGGCCCCAAGGGCCAGGCGCAGCCCCTGGTGGTGGACCGTGTCTAGGTTTGGTACACAAAGAGAACATCTCGGTCCGCTCCCCACTCTGTGCTGGACAGCACCCTCAGAATATCCAGCGCCTTCAGGCATCTTGTTTTCAGGTACTTTATATGTGGCACGAAAGACAGTTTTGCATCGAAAATGAGGCCCAAAAATTTGGTTTCCTCAACAAATTTAATGGGATCCCCATCGAGAGTCAGCTCTGGTTCCGCATGCATTCTACGCAGCAGGCAGAAGTGAATGCAGACTGTTTTGGTCTTGGAAAATTTGAAACCATTCAGAACTGACCATCGATGGATCCCATTTATGCTTAGTTGTAGCTGTCTCTCTATGACATTCATGTTAGTATCGATGTAATATAAAACAAAGTCGTCCACGAAAAGACTACAGGAGACCCCCTGCTTTACAGCAGCAGCAATACCATTGACCTTGACCCTGAAAAGGGTAATGGCCAGTATGGTGCCTTTAGGTACTCCTAGTTCCTGTGAGTGTAGGCTGGAATAGGTGGTCTTGACACGGACACGGAAATGCCTGAAGGCTAGAAAGTTCTTTATGAAAATCGGCAGTTGGCCACGAAGGCCAATCGCATGGAGATCCTCCATGATGCTGTGCTGCCACGTTGTGTCATAGGCTTTTTCAAGGTCGAAAAAGAGAGCCACAATGTGCTCCTTTTTATGGAAAGCATCTCTTATGAAGTTCTCCATGCGCACCAAATGGTCGAGGGTGCTGCGGCCTCGTCTGAAGCCACATTGGAGGTCGGACCAGTGATGTCCTGACTCCAGTAGCCAGACGAGGCATTTGTTAACCATACGCTCCATGGTTTTACAGATGCAACTTGTGAGGGCTATAAGACGATAGTTGTTGGCTTCACTCTTGTCTTGACCATGTTTGGGAATCGGTATTTCTGTCGCCTCCCGCCAAGAGGCAGGGACGACACCCGACTCCCAGATGTTGCTAAAGAGTCGAAGCAACAGGCTCAGCGCAGATTAGGGGAGATGTTTAAGGAATTGGTAATGGATTCCATCAGGTCCAACTGCTGTATCATGCGAGCTTTCTAGAGAACACATCAACTCACCCATGCTGAATGGGGAGTTGTAGTGCTCCCTGCCGTTAGAGGAAAAGTCCAAGAGCTTATGCTCTTGGCGTTCCTTGACGGCCAGAAAGCCCGGGAGGCACCTTGCCAAAGACGAATTTCCGGCAAAGACGCGAGCCAATTCTTCACTTATTTCATTGAGTGATGTGAGAATGATGCCATTGTGCTTCAAGTGCTGGACTACAGAAGAATCATCTCCCCTTCGCTTGACTCTTCTGATCATCGTCCAGACCTTTCCCAATGGCGTGTCCATGGTAATGCCAGAAATGAATCGTCTCCAGCACTGCCTCCGCGCTTCTTTGATTGTTCTGCGAGCGCAAGCCTGCAGAATTCTAAAGAGCGCCAGATTCTCAGCAGTCGGTCTTCTGTAGAATCTATCTTGAGCCTTCTTTCGCTCCCTAATAGCGCCCCTACAGCTGTCATCCAACCATGGAGGCGTCAGTGATATGGGCTTTACCGTATAGAATAGCAGGGGCATAGGCTATCATGATTCCTATCAGTACTGCGACTTGTCTAATCTTTGGCCTACTTAATTGTAGTAACTGATTAGCCGTTGTTGTAAACTTATCCAGTTTTTGGTGTGTTAATGAAATAAAACTGATTTAGTTTGATGTATGTAGAAACGTAAACTTGTAACTGTATCATATAGCTGGTGTACTGCTGTCTGACATTCCCATTGTGTTTCTGCGAGAATGAAAGAATCATCAATATAGGGAAACATAATGTGTCCACTCCTAGCCTAGAGAAAACAGGTTTGAGCAAACGCGGGGCACACGCTAAGCCATTCGACATAGAAGTGAACTCATAAACTGATTCCAACAAAACCTGAGAAATTTTCTATCAGGTATATAAATCGGCACTGTATAGTATGCATCCCTGAGATCCACACTAGCCAGCCAGAGTCTTGTATTACCAAGTCTCTAGCCATTTCTAGAGAAAATATTTTGAAATGTTGATACTCAACTAATTTGTTTAAGTTTGTTATGTCCAAACTCAGTCTAATCTCCCCATTTGGTTTGGGTTTGGAAAAAATATTCGAAATAAATTCACCAGCCACATGAAGCACTGGCTCAATAATGGCTTTTTCACAAAATTTAAGGACTTGCTCATTCAAAGCCTCCCTTTCGGCCAAATCAAACCAGTAGGGAAAAGGAATACTGTGTTGTATTGGCTGTTCCATTAATGGGATTCTAACTTCTTCAACTAGGCTAAGGATAGTCTGATTATTAGTAATATTCATCCATTCCATTCGGCAATTATTAATATTACCAGCCTTAACATCGCTTACAAGAGTTTGTGTTGCGACCTCTACTTATTGCCTGGGTGGGGAAACCGCTTCTGCGGGGTGAACTCCCTTTTGAAGGGTCTGTTCCCCTCGTTCCAACCAAATGAATGCCTCTGACCCCTTCCCCTGGCCTGGTAGCCGTAGTTGGTCCTGAACCATCCTCCTCACTGTCCGATTTTGACGGCTTCGAAAATCCTGGCGGGTCTTCTTGAAGTGGAGGCATTCTCGATGATTCCCTTCTTTTTCTCTGCCTCCATGTATTTCCCACATTTAGACCCCATCTCAAGTTGCTTGAACAAGTATTGTTTGTGGCCCCTAAACATCTTGGTTTTATCCAAGGGCTTGCCTTTAATCGGTTTGGGGGCAAGGAATAGTGTGTATTCCTTTCCATCATTGTCCATGACCTTCTTTGAACGGGCGACCTCCTTGCCGGCATCTGTGCAAACTGCCGTAAATATGTTTTCGAAACGTCGATAAGAGAGGAAATTGCTGGTTGCAGTAAGCAGCGCAATCCCCGCATCCATCTACGCACACAGTGAAGAGAACTTGTTCTCAGACATCATCTGATTAGCAATTGGAGTAATCGCTGAGAGAGCCGCGAGCAGCCCTTTGTGCACTGTGTGTAGGCATGCCTCAAACCTTTTGCGTTCCTCATTTAGCTTCACATCGGCATCCATTTCTTTGATGGCCAACTCGGGGATGCCCTAAATCCCTGTGAACTTTACCACCAGCTTGGTGATCATCTCGGCTAGATTAAATGTGTGGAAATACCCTTGAATGGTCTTCCTCATCATTGTGGTGGTGTTGATCTTCTTCCTTTTTTGGACTTTGATTTCTTGACCACCTTGCCACTCATCTTGGCATGTTGTTCAGTGTCCTATTCTGTATCAGTGGTGGTCTAGTCGGACAAAGAGCCCGAAGAAGAAGACTTACTCTTCTTCTTCTTGGACTTCCTATTCTTCTTGGCCTTCTTCACCAGAGGCTTCTTCTTAAGGGTCCTGGTGAAGTCATCACCCTCCAACGAGTCAGCCTTCTTCTTGTGCTTGCGCTTATGTGCAGGCAGCACCACTGCTTCGTCAGAATCACCTTTCGACGAATCTTGTTGGTCTGAGAAGTCCTCCCAATCAGATTCTTCCGACAAAACGGGCTGCTTCAGCCTAGCGTGACATGGCTTCTCAGGGAGCAACTCCTCGAGCTTTAGCTGTACCAACTGCACAACCAGTTCATCTAGGTCAGCGGGGCCTGGCTCAGGAGATTGTGGCGACCTTTGCCCTGTTGCTGGTGGTGATGGTCCGTCATCCTCACTGAGATCAAGCGGTGTCTCAACTTTACTCCGCTTCATAGCCATAGATGTGCGTCTGTAAGAAACCAAAAACCAAAAGGTTAGGAATCTCTCAAAATGGACATGAGACTAGCGACAACTCACTAATAACCAAAAGCCAAAACCAAACGAGGGGTAGGGACCAGTGTAGCGGTACCCTCCCACACTTTCTCTCCATATCAACTTCTCCCACCTATGGCTAATATGCCAACAAATTGGAGAAAATAATACAGGACTTGGAGGTATGCCTCAAAAGTTGGGGAATCTAAAAGAAACCCAGGAATAAATCCAAATATGTGAATAGCTCCAACCAAACATCTCCCCGTTTAGCAATGGGCAGCATAAAAACAAAGAACTATGGCGGCATTGTTTTAACGATGTTATGACACATCGCAAATTACCTTAATTAAGTTTAAAATTTAAACTCAAGTTCCAAACTTGAAATAAATGACTACTAACATGAACCATACCAAAGTATGCCATCAAAAACGAAACTAACCTGTTTGGTTTAGTCGAAAATGCAGAAAACTGCCGGAGCTACTCAACAAATGTCCTCCCGTTGTGAGTAGATTATGCTAATTGCTGGATCCGGATATGCTTCCTTCTCCCTGGGCTACCAGTAGCCAGAGACTTAGTACCGAGGTAAAATAAATATATATATGGATAGTGATAAGCCCCTTATCGCCTGTAATAAGCTCTGTAGTGCTCCTCCTCCCCCCCCTGGGGATGGGGGTAGGGGGGGGGGTGTGCCCTCCATGCACCGCTCCACCCCCTGCGCGGGGCCCGACACGCCACTCGCTGGGAAGTTTTAGGATGTGACGGACGTGTTTCCCGCCTTCCCCTTCCTCCCTGGCCCATGCCGCTTTCACACCGCTTCTGCGCCGCCTGCGCTGAACCTCACCCCGGCCCGGTAAGCGACGACTGCACCCGCAACAGCCCGCTGGAGATGGCAGACCAACGGCAAACCCGTGCATCCAGCAAGGAGCGAGACCAAAGCATGGAGTCACGGGGCGACAACCCAGGAACGGCCCAGAGCCTAGAGACCTTCCAGGAGGAACAACCTAACCAGGAACAGAGCGAGACAGAAAGGGAGCACCAGCGGCGGATAGCCACCGTGCAAGCGCGGAAGCGAGGGTTAGGCCTACAACGCCAGCTGGAGGAACTCGAAAGGGAGGTAAAGGCCTTGGCGATCAAGGATCGCAGGGGGGCAGCGGCCCGGGACAAGAGTGTGGCGCGCCATGGCAGTCGGGACAAGGGGGAGACCCGCCACGGTAGCCACGAGGGCAGGCCGCGGGAGTCGGATTCGGCCCGCTCAGAGGGGGAAGCGGTGGAATCATGGACGGCCAGGGACTCCAAACACCGTTCCCGCCAGAGGAGGAAGAAGTCGTCCCCCCGCCGCCACCGGCATTGCCGATCGCGCAGTAGCAGCAGCAGCAGGTCGAGAAGCTCAAGCCGGGAGAGATGCATGCGCCGTAAGTACAGCTTGAAAAACTATACCGATAAAGATGAAAAAGACATGACGCTACACGATATCATATTGGCTAACCTTAAATGGGCAGTAGCATCAAAAACTATGTCGGCATCCGACAAAGACGGAGTGATGAAGCACGTCGGGTATATGGTAATGAAGGCGTCAGCAGATTCTTACCCGAACAAGGCTTATCAGGGCTATGATAAAGATATACGCCGCATAGCTATCAATAAGGGGATGCGCGCCTTCGTAGGAGGCAACATGGACGTGTCCATGGAACATTTCGCGGTGGAGAAGCGGTCTCACCACGGAGTAGCTAGATCGGGGGCTCACCCGGCTAGACGCCGGGTGGCCAAACGCAGAGGGCCATGTGACGCCTGCAACAGCGCGGGTGGCTGCGCCAAAGGATCCAACTGCGAGGACCAGCATAACTGCAGGCATTGCTGGGACCCGGCCCACCGAGGACCGGACTGCAAGGACCGGCGCGCGAGCACTTTCAAACCGGCCAGGCGCTAGCAGCCAACCCGCGGCCCTCCGACTGCCCCCAAGCTGGCGGGCAGGCCGGGCAGCACCGTAGGCTGCCAGGGAGTCATGGGGGTGGCGGTCACGGAGGGGGGCCACCGTGCGCTCGACGGGCCGCCAGACCGTGACAGGGGGGACTACCACCACACAATTCTTAACATTAATGTTGATTGTAAGGGCACCGATCCTACTGTCGGTTACACGGGGGCTGACGATCACCTCGTCCTTGCCCGCAATGATGACAGCTGTGTTGACACTGATAATCTCCACCCCCGTGGCCCTATAGATTTTTGCGGTGATAGTGGTGGTGTCAAGTTTGGTACCGGCACTGATACCAGCCCCAATGTCATCAGTGGTATGGCTGGTAGTGATGCTGACAACCAGACTGAAATATGTGAACCTGATGATTTCCACCATCGCAACTGCAATAATGTATGCTTGTGTAAATGTTGTGTCAATACTGACACCGATAATGTATGCCTTTGTAAATGCTGTGTCAATACTGACACCCGTGTCGAGGTCTATTCCAAGGTTGATCGTGATGATACGAGCAGCCTGGCTGGCTGCTGCGATCCCCAACCCGGGGGCACGGATAGAGTTTGCAAGGTTAACCACTGTAATTATACCGGCGCCCCTGCTGACGTTTGTTTTGATGCTGTTCATGATGATACAAACAACCATGTGGACAGTGATAATTTCCAGCCCCGCTGCCCCGACAAGGTCTGCAGCGGCATCGATTATATTGGCAGATATAACTGTGCTGATGTTTGTTTTAATGCCCATGATAAATCAGTCAAGGTTGGTCATGATGATACCAGCAGTCTGGCTGGTCGCTGCGATTCCCAGCCCTGTGGTCCGGTTAGAGTTTGCAATACTAGCTACTATAACTATGCCGACCCCCCTGTTGATGTTTGCCTTGATGTTGATCATGATGATACTAGCAACCATGTGGACAATAATAACAATTTCCAGCCCCGCCGCCATGACAAGGTTTGCAGCGGTACTGATCATATTGACGGATGTAACTATGCTGATGTTTGTTGTAAGGCCCAGGAAAATTCAGTAAACGTTCCTGATACCAGTAGTTATAATGTGCCGGGCAGTGGCACTGACGACGGTTCCTATCCCATTCCCCACCCCAGGGTAGCAGCGGAAGAAAAGAAGAGGGTCCCTTCCCCCAACCACCAGCCGGTAGAGGCGGTGAGTCAAAATAGCGAAACTGCTTACACTGATTGCAGTGCGACGGGCTCCCTGATACAGACGGTCAGATCTCAGATTTCACGGTTTACGATACATGTACCCAAGGCACCTGCAGCTGCCGTCACCACATAGGTGAGGCTGTAGCCCAGCTCCCCCCCTGCCGCTTCTTCGGGGAGGCATTGCTCCGGGGGGACAATGACCCCGACTGGGACTATATAATGAGGGGGGTGATACTTGGCTTTCGCATGATTAATGACAGCTGTAATTCCACTTACAGCGGGCGCAACTATGGGTCAAGCACGCTCACCCATGCTGCCATGTCGAAAAAAATTGCAGCGCGAAATCGACACCGGCATATTAACTGTCAGAAACAAGCCCGAGATATGCACCCACCCGATCGGAACAGTCCCCAAATTGGACGCGGTTGGTTTCAGAACTATAATCGATTGCAGCGCCCCAAGTGACGCATGTGTTAACCTGTTTACGGACCAATGCACAACAAAATTCGCTTACAAAAGCATAGATGATGTTACAGATGACATGCTACAGGGCGATTTTATGTCGGTAGTAGACATCTCGGATGCTTATAGGGCGGTCAGCATCCACCCCTCGAGCGCATACCGCCAGGGGCTCTCCTGGCAGTTCACCAAAGGGGTAACCACCTTTCTAAGGGATAACAGACTCTGCATGGGCCTAAGCTCCAGCCCTTTTGTTTTCTCAAAGATATCAGACTTTATTGTACGTTGTATGGTGCATAGGGGCCATGAGAGGGTTACCAACTACCTCGACGACTTTTGCACCGTCACCAGCACATTCAGGGAAGGGACTGCGGCGCAGGCAGATCTCATGGGGTACTGCGTTTCTTATGTTTCTCTATCAGCTTCAAAAAGCTGTCATCCCCCAGTACAAACTGTAGATTCCTGGGCATAATGATCAATTCAGAGAAAATGAACCTAAGTCTCCCGGACGACAAACTGGTAAAACTACTGGCGTGTATACGCAACCTTTACACCAGAAAGCGCGCCACCCGCATCGAGATTGAACGCTTGGCAGGATTAGTCTCGCATTGCGCCAAAGTGGTAAGAGGCGGCCGCACTTTCGCGCGCCGCATCTATGACATGACGGGCTCGGCTAAGCGCTCTCACCACATGATCCGTCTGAACCAACATCTGCCCCCGCCACTCCCAAGCCCTCTCCACTTACAGTGATGCCAGCTGCTCCGGCTTCGCAGCCTTCCATGCGGGCGACTGGCTTGCGGGAGACTGGGGGCAGGCGCCTCCCCAGGGTAAGGGGGCCGACCTGCTGGGCCACCACAGGGACCGCCCCTTTGAAGACTGTGTGAACAGCACTGGAGAGCTAGCACACATTAACACGCTAGAGTTCTGGCCCATATTATGCGCCGCAAAACGATGGGCTCACGGGTGGGCGGATCGTAACATTGTCATGGTGACAGATAACACCACAGTAATGCATGCGCTAAACTCAGGTAGATCTAAGAACAGCCAGATTATGCACTGGCTCTATGATATGTTCTGGCTGGCGGTCAAGTTTAACTTTGACATCTCGTCAGTATACATTAAGAGCAGCGATAACACCATATGTGACAGCCTTTCCCGCCTAAACAAAAGGGACGCTAAGGCGCGCCTGATGGAAGCCATAGGCCCAAGTCATATGTGCTGCAGCGATATCTTTCAATAATTCATCTCCTTCCAGATACGATGGCCCTTGAGAAGGACTGCAACAACCTGATGAGCCAACACCTGGCACCCTACACAAGACTTTGTGCAAGTTCCAGGCTCCGAAAATATCTCACATTTTGCCCGCCCCATGTGACTCATGGCAGGTCTGCCTTTACGTAACATGGCTAGCTAAATCAATGCGCTATGCCTCTATTCGGTCCTACCTAAGCTCGCTCAACTTACATCTTAAAGAGTCAGGCGGCCCGGCATTAAATTACGACGACTTTAATGTTCGTCGGTGTCTAGCGGGGGCGCGCCGATCACTGGGGGACTCACCGCGTCAGGCGGCCCCTCTGCTCCCCGCGCAGCTTTCAGCGATGCTATCGCTCCTCTCAGATGCCCCGGGACACATATCTTTCAAAGCCGCAATCTTAACTTCATTTAGGGGTCTGCCCAGGAAAGCACACATTACACGCTCAGATGCGTCCTTACTGCGGGAAGATTTCACCTTCCACCCATGGGGGATGTCCATAAGGGTTAAGAAATCTAAAACGATCCAATTCGCAGAAAGGTCCCTAGACATCCCGATAGCCAGGGTGTCTCACCCGCTGCTGTGCGCGGTCGGGGCAGTGGAGCTCCACTTCGCCCAGCTCCC
Source organism: Branchipolynoe longqiensis (assembly GCA_030323885.1). Classification (NCBI taxonomy): domain Eukaryota; kingdom Metazoa; phylum Annelida; class Polychaeta; order Phyllodocida; family Polynoidae; genus Branchipolynoe; species Branchipolynoe longqiensis. Next base: position 64,824,987 of record CM059198.1, read on the forward strand.
GGCCCGGCTACAAGACCAGGCTTTTCGCACGCCCGGTCCATCAGGCTCTACGCCATTGGAATACTCAAACTACTCAGCGGTGCTTAAACGCCTCTGCCTCCGCTCGGGCCTCAACCCCGACCTAGTCTCAAGCCACTCACTCAGGAGGGGGGGGGGGGGGGGGGGGGGGGGGGCACCTACCTCCTAATGGCAGGTAGCTCAATCCAGGAAATCAAGACATGGGGTGACTGGGCAAGTGACTGCGTTTACTTGTATCTACGTGTTCCCCTGCAGGAACGCATCGCTGACGATCTAAGGGTCGCCAACCTCCTGGCCTCGGTGGGCTCCCCTGCGTCCTCCTCACCTCACCCATCCTCGCCTCGTTCATCCCAGCCTGTTACTCTTGTGTTGGGTTTTCTATTTGGGTTTTTACCGCCAACTCAATCGCACTAATTGTCTTCTCTATCTGTACCATTTTGTCTTCTTGCATTAGGTAGAACGTAAGAATTATTGGATAGTGATAAGCCCCTTATCGCCTGTAATAAGCTCTGTAGTACTCCTCCTTCCCCCCCCCCCTGGGGATGGGGGTAGGGGGGGTGCCCTCCATGCACCGCTCTACCCCCTGCGCGGGGCCCGACACGCCACTCGGTGGGAAGTTTTTTTTTTTTTAATAAAGGAGTTGGGGTTTTTACCGCCAACTCAATCGCACTAATTGTCTTCTCTGTCTGTACCATTTTGTCTTCTTGCATTAGGTAGAACGTAAGAATTATGATATATATATATATATATATATATATATATATATATACCTCACAGGTAATTACATTTGTAATTTGTGGCCTACCATAGCTCTATACAAATGGACATTAAATAGAGCTCCAATCTGTGTTTAAGTAGAATCCCTATTTTATCAGTAGTATGTGACAATTTTTAAACAAACTCCTCTGTTTATTAAAGGAATGCATGGTGTGAAAGTACGACGTCTGAACATGTGGACTTCTGGATACTGAATGCTTTGTTCACTGTCCAGGGTCCTGAACCGCAGGCACTCTTTCTCTATGACATCATCTCATTTACATATCCTTTGTTCTCCACACGTGCCTTGATTTTTCTTATGCATATATTACACATGCTCTCACAATGGAACAAATAGCAATGGAATTGGCTTGGACAGGCTTAAACATGACAGTCATACAACTTGTTCTACAGTAAATATTACGAAAGTTATAGCAGTTTGAATTAAAGAAAATATGTGTTGTGAGGAGTTTTCATGTCTTACTTACATTACTGTAATTCCAGCAAGTAAAATAAAACATCATGAATGACATAAGTACCCATCACACTGATTACACAATTCTACATTGAATTCATATGTGGTACTATGCAAAGCGCTGTTTTCTGGAAGACTGTCACCACGTAACTTAGTGTGAAAGTACAATCTGAACACTTTGACTTCTGGATACTGAATGGTTTATTCACGTCCAGGGCTCGCTGAACCGCTGGCTAAACTTTACATGATGTCATCTCATTTACATACTCCTTTGTCTCACTCACCGTCTAGAACCTCATGCATCTCATAAGCATATATTACCCACATGTCTGGACGTCTATTACGCATATATCACATCCCCCCCTTAAAGTATTTCTGAAACATGCAATGTTTCAAAATGACCATCAACATACACAAACATATCAGTCAAACGAATGCAACAACACACATATATGCATACTTAACTCACACACAGGCCTAGCGAATGTCTGAGCGCACTATGACACTGAAGTCCTTGAAATGTCCGGCATTATAGCCTCCATGTTATACATCGTCCATAAACACAACACACACCAAACTGCAGCTGAAAAACAACTTAATCGTATCATGCAAATGTGTCGTGTGTACACACCCAGTCTAACTGACCCACTACATGTCTAACCTGCTCGCCAGCCTAATCAACCGACCTGACCTACTTAGATTAGCCGCACTGTTTACATTCGGCAACGACGTTGACCTACTCCGCGTCTGCCCGACAGGTTCGGGCCACCCCCCCTCAGGCGCCCTTATAATCTGAACTCGATTTCTATACAACATATTACCTGCCTCGTTCAAAATTTGATACTCTCTCCCTGAGATACACGTAGGACCTAAAATAACCACTTTTTTCCATTCCCCTGCATGATTTTTGTATTTTATTTTGTCCCCAATTTTCATAGGTTTGTGTGGCTTACCACATTTCTTGTCATAAAAGACTTTCTGGCTCTGTTGCCTTTTCGCTGTCGGCACTTTCTTTGGATTTTGCGTTTCGGGTATTACAATTTTTTCCGCCATCGGCAACATCCCTCTCAGCCTTCTGCTCATGAGCAGCTGAGCCGGAGATGCATTCAAGATGGGCAACGGAGTCTTCCGATAGTTCAACAAAGCTAACTGAAAGTCTGTATTTGTTTTCTCGCACTTCTTCAACATGTCTTTTACCGTTTGCACAAACCTTTCCACCTGGCCATTACTGCGTGGATACTGCGGACTGGAATACCCAGCTTTAAAACCAGTGTTGTGCAAACTCCCTGTACTCAGGGTTCTTAAATTGCGGACCGTTGTCCAAAATGACCTGACTAGGAATACCATGCCTTTCAAAATTATCCTTCAACGCCTCAATGACCGTGACAGACAACGTATCACCTAACAACATTAGCTCTGGATATTTTGTGTAATAATCTACAGTTATCAGGTCATTTTTATGGTTTAACTCAAACAAGTCTGCACCTACTTTTTCATATGGTTGACAGGCTATCGGGTGATTAATCAACGGCTCATTATGTAAACTTTTTTGGTTGTTTTGGCAAGTGTCACACCGACTGACCTTATCCTCAATTTGTTTATATTAGGCCAAAACATGCAGTCTCACGCCAGCTGCTTGGATTTTGTCACGCCCAAATGCGTTTCGTGTAACGTCTCAATCATTTCACAGCGGAGACCTGGAGGAACCACCACCCGATTGCCTTTCATGACCAGATTGATTTCTACAGTTAAAGGGGCTGTCACATTAGGGTTTTTTGCGGGAGCGTATGGCGGGTAGGCGCATTACGTCATATACGTCGGCATACACCGCCATACGCCGGCATACGCTATGCATACACTACGCATACGCTATGCATACGCTACGCATACGCTACGCATACGCCGTCATGTGCCGGCCTATGCCGGCGTATGCCGTTGTACGCCGCCATACGCTTTCTCCCGTCCGTCCGTCCAAATTTGTTTGTGCATGCTCAAAAAATCTCGACCTATGGGAGCGTATGGCTCATACGCTACTCATACGCCGGTGTACGCTCCCCGTACGCCGGTGTACGCTCCTCGTACGCCGGTGTATGCTCCTCGTACGCTAGGGGTGTGCCGGCGTAGGTTACGCATACGCTCAACTTGCGTCACCGGCGTATCTCTAGCGTATGTAGCGTACGCATAGCCTACGAGTTACGTATGGGAGCGTACTCCTAGCGTATGCACAGCGTATGTACAGCGTATTCAAAGCGTATGCCATAGGTCTCGACATCGATCATGACTCATACGCTACTCATATGCGCATACGCTACGCATACGCTACGCATACGCTACGCATACGCTACCCATACGCTACGCATACGCTACGCAACGCATGCGCTACGCACGCGCTACGCACGCGCTACGCACGCGCTACGCACGCGCTACGCACGCGCTGCGCACGCGCTGCGCACGCGCTGCGCACGCGCTACGCACGCGCTACGCACGCGCTACGCACGCGCTACGCACGCGCTACGCACGCGCTACGCATGCGCTACGCATGCGCTACGCATACGCTACGCATACGCTACGCATACGCTACGCATACGCTACGCATACGCTACGCATAGGTTCCATATGCCAATCAAAACTGTCAAAAAATGTCACAGTACGCTCTCATACGCTCCTCGTACGCTCCATGTACGCTCCTCATACGTTACACATACGCTAAAAAACACCCTATAGGTCACCAAAGGTCATCATAGGCCGGCATTCGCAGGACTTACGTAGGTTTTCAATACGCCCCCGCCATACGCCGTAATGTGACAGGGCCTTAACTCGTCTTTGTGTGGGTTGTACTGTCTCAGACATGGCTGTGTCTGTATGCGTATAGTGTCCCACCCATCTTCAATGTGCATGATCAACATGGACATGGACACATCCTTTTCATACTCTCTGAAAATCTTACTCAACAAACTTGACGATTGCATGTCCACTGCGGCAACCCAGAACGTGTCATCGAATAGGCTACCATGACCTACATTGGCACTATGTGCCCTGGACAATGTGTCTGCAAAAAACATCAAAGAACCCTTCACATGACATAGCTGAATATTGTAATTTTGCAAACACATTCGCATTCTCTGCATCTTGGCCGAAAGTCTGTGAATCTGTTTCTGCATTATCGCCACCAACGGCTTGTGGTCTGTTTGAATTTGAACCTCCTTGCCAAAGATATAGTCATGAAGCCTCTGGCATCCGAAACATATGGCGAGCATTTCTTTCTCAATAGTGGCATAGCCACACGGCGCTGAGTTAAGCGCATGAGATGCGAGTGCGATTGGCTTGTCATCTTGCATTAATACGGCACCCAAACTTGACCGACAAACATCTACTTGAATACCAATGGGTTTCTTGACATTGTAATACGACAACACAGGAGCAGTTCTTAACTTTTCCTTCAAATTATCAAACGCGCCCTGCTGTTTGGTTTGCCAGTGCCACGCAACATCCTTAGCAAGGAGTGTGCGCAGTGGTTTGGCAATCTCGGACATGTTGGGTATGAACTTGTACACATATCCAACCATGCCCAGGAACCTTTGGAAACCTTGTTTGTCACATGGCTCTGGTATGTCAACTATTGCTTGTATTCTGTCTGGATCAGGCTTCACACCTTGCTGGGTAAGTTGATGACCTACATACTTTACTGTAGTTTTGCATAACAACAATTTTGTCTCGTTTAATTTAAGATTTACCGACCTAGCTCGGTCCAACATGGCCTTGAGCCTCTCGTTGTGTTCCTCAACAGTTGACCCATATTCCAAAATGTCGTCTGTGACTATCCCGATACCAGGTAGATCGCCCATGACACGGTGCATTTCCTGAATAAAAATGTCACTGGCTGTTTTGATGCCAAAAGGCAGGCGGGTGTACCTGTACCGGCCCCACGGAGTATTAAACGTGCACAGACGCGAACTTTCTTCATCTCACTCTATTTGCCAATACCTGTCATTGCATCCAAACCTGAGAAATATTTAGCATCTTCATCAATTGTTTTGATAGGGAAAGGCCCTCTCCTTATTGCTTTGTTCAACTTAGTCGGCTCCGGACAAATCCTCATCTTATTTGGTTTTTTTACGATAGTTATGGAATTAACCCACTCGGTAGGTTCATCCTGCTCAACTATTAGTCCTAACTCCACCATGCGATCAAGCTCACTGCGTACTTTACTTTGAATAGCAAATGGGATCCATCTAGGTGGATAGATAACAGCTTGTACAGATTTATCAACATCAATGACAGCATTTGCTTTGATCAAACCCAAACCCTGAAACACATCTTTGTATCCGCTTACCAGCTGCTCAGCCCGGGTGCTGGGACTGTTCTTCGGCTTGGAAATGTTTGTCGGCCCAGCACAGTGCACCTCATCAAGCCGCGCCAGCAGGTTCAATGTCACGCAAGCCTGCTTGCCCAAAATAGGCTGACAGTTCCGCACCACTTGGAACTTGAAGTCTTTGCCGTTTATGTCAACCAATGCCTCACCGTCGGGAGTGATCCGATGTCCCGAAAACGTCACCAACGAACACCTGGTGTTCGTCAGCTGCCCAGGGTTTCCTTACTCTCAACATCTGATTTGGTGTCCTCCAACAGATCCGAACTGAACTCACTCATTTCACACATACTCACACACTTCTCCAGAGTTAACTCAGGAGTTTGCAGCAGTTTGTTATGCAAATTAATGTTCCTCAGACCAGTCACTAACTGATCGCGCAACAGCGACGCCTCCACTGTTCCATATTCGCAATCCTTTACCTTGTCTCTCAACGCTGTGGTGTATGCAGCCATAGTTTCTGTACCTTGATTATGCGTATTAAACTTATATCTTGTTATTATCAAACTGCACTTGCCTACACAATATGTTTGGAATGCTTCCGTAAGTGGTCCGATCCCGTCTCGATCATCGAGAGCGATGTCCATATTGGCGAAAACCTTTTGAGCTTCCTTTGCAGCGATGTGAAGAAAGATGCAGCATTGCACTCGTTCTGTCTTCATTATGACACCTGCAGCAGTGGCTTATATGTCATATGCTCTGATCCATGTTTTCCAGTTCGATCTTGCGTTGTTGCTGAGAACAAGCTGAGCAGGCGGCCGCAAACCCGGCAGTGTATTAGCTGGTGGCATTCTTCCTCATCTGACACCATGTGAAACTACAACGTCTGAACACTTTGACTTCTGGATACTGAATGGTTTATTCACGCCCAGGGCTCGCTGAACCGCCAGCTAAACTTTCCATGACGTCATCTCATTTACATACTCCTTTGTCTCACTCACCGTCTAGAACCTCATGCATCTCATTAGCATATATTACCCACGTGTCTGGACGTCTATTACACATATATCACACTTAGTGCTACTTAGCTTGGTCCTCCGCCACAAACAAGCAGTCCTTGGGTTTGACTTACAGTTGTTATATTGCGCAATAACTATGCATAATAATTGACATGAACATCACACACCAAACAGAAAACATTTACACGCTGCACACCAGGCTCATGTGTGCGTATGTGACACACTTCACACAACCACCCGTCAGTCCAAGTGAAAAAGATGTGTATACAATAAATTGGGTGACCTGTGGACAATTCAGACACCAAGCCCAGAAGTTGGAGTTAAAATGTCATGGTCGCCACTGAAAAGTTTGTTTATCTTTTTATATATCCTTTATCTACTTCTGCTATCCTGGTAGGCTCAGTGTCTGAAACATCCACAAGAAGACAACGTTGTACTCACATGGTTTCTTTAATCTCAACATAGGTGCTACAGGCATATATGTACATGGTCTGGACTGGCTGGTGGATATCGTGAAAGCGAGAGAGAAAATGTGACTCGCACCCTTATTTCTAGGTTTAAATCCAGGTATCAGTCAGGTGACCTTAGCTTGTAGCTGGCAGCCCATTGGCTACAGAGTACCGGTCAGGTGAACTAGTTAGGTAGTACCCGGCAGCCTGTTGGCTGCATAGCACTAAATAAAAATCACCCCGAAATTCCCAATTATTTTACAACGTCACTTCAAATTTCAAACTGTCAAACCCCCCTCCACGGTCATTACTCGCTCCGGCATATTTAATATCTATTATCACGGTGTAATGGGGGCGGGGGGAAGACTCAGGTTATGCCAACTCTATGGAGACAACTTTATACCATATTGCTTGTGGTGGTGTACACCTATCTCTGATGGTCAATGCATAACTTCTGGTCAATAATAAACCTGATTGCTCACTAACGCATGTGAATAGAAGGAGTACAGTTTTGTTTCTTACCATTACAAAGTATTCCTCTTCCTATAATAACCATCTCTATGTCAACTTCTCTGAGTTACTGGGATTCAATTACATGATCCAGACCCCTGCACTGGACGTGGGATAACTCCACATAAAGGGAAGGGTAAATCATGTTTAGTTCTCTCTCAGGTAGAACATTAAGATAACGTAGAGTGGTGTAAAGATAGAGTGCCCGTCGCAATGCTAGGCCTGCTTCCTGGCTGGGGGAGGGTGTAAGACCAGATGGGAACTGTAAGAGGAGAATATATAATCAAGAGAGAGAGAGCGGGAGCCGTTTTGGTAGTACTTTAGGCCAGAGTTAGTGGCATTTAGATTGAGTTGAAGATAGGATGCACGGGGGCAGGCAACATGGGTAAATCGGGACTGAGACGGGACAGATAGTGCTGCCACCTTTTAATTCAGTGAGACCCTTAGCCCGGAACATTACATACAACGTTAAACCTATAGGCAGCCAGAACGGCACTAACTCCAGGTGGCAACACCGGCATGCATGCCTTCGGCCGCCGCTTGTACCAGATGACCCGACCTCTGACGTTACGTCCACTGACTATCACAGCACCAATGGCACTCCTTGAGATGCCGGCCCAACAGCACCACTTGCCTTTTCTCACCAGCCCACCCAACCTCACATATAAGACAATTCGCCTGGCTAGGGTTGAGTGCTGGGTCGTGGGGAGATTCAAACTTACTACCTGACATTGATACTTATGACTGAACTTAGATTAAATAGAAATTACCATACTATGTAGTCCTGTGTCGTGTCATGAATTGGTTGTGTAAATTTGGATTCAAATGGGTAAATATGTAAATTTTCACTTTAGCTCAAAATCATCTAAACATACTTTTGATACATTGGGTGTGACAGATTAAATACATATAGTATTGCTAAGATACTTAATACACAGAGGGAACACTAATTATTTGCCTTGCTATTAATAAAAGAAAGAATTAATTGTCTATATTACTCGGCAATGTGGGTTTCCGGACCGAGTCGGAGCTGACCCCCCCCCCTATCGCTACCGCGCATCCCCACACCACCTCCCTCCACCCTTTTATTCATAGGCCCCCCGATTAACTCCAGGTGGCAACACCGGCGCCCGCGCTGGAGCCCCCTATGACGTCACATCCGCCACCCCTCCGCCCCAATGGCACTTCTCCTCGAGACGTCGAACCGCCAACACCTCCCCCTATTCTCATATCCCTCTTATTCAACTTATACACCTACCCCCAACAATTCACATCACTGTTCCTTGATCGCATTGTTCTTATTGACTCATTGTATTGATGTACTCACCTGACTACCATTATCTCATACCACAACTCTCATGACCTAATGTAAACCTTAACCCAAATACCCTATAATACTAAGACGGCTCACTCCCCTATCTCTCAAATGGTAATGTACATTTTGCAGTGCCACCTTGTGGTGGGTTTGATCAGCCCGGCTGCTGGTTGGTGTTTCACATGTAAACACATACAATTATATTATACATGAGATAGGTAAGTATGAATACACATCACTATGAAATTGCGATGAACAAATACACATCATTATTAGCATCATCATCAGCATCGCCATTATCACGCATCTTTCAAATTCATATATACATTTATACATATAATATAGCACCTGTTTACACAGCCAGCGCACCAAGTGGTGGGTTTGATCATTTTGATTACACAGTACAGGCTGAGTGAGCCGTCTTAGTATTATAGGGTCTTTGCTTAACCTAATAACATTCCATACTATAGCTCCGTCTCGTGTCCTGAATTGTCCATATTGCTCGGTAATGTGGGTAATTTGGGACCGAGTCGGAGCTGACCCCCCCCTATTCCTACCGCGTAACCCCACACCACCCGGCTCCCCCCTTTTATTCATAGGCCTCCCGATTAACTCCAGGTGCCAACACTGGCACACATGCTGGAGCCGCTGCATGTACCCGGCGACCCCTATGACGTCACATCCGCCGCTCCTCCGCCCCAATGGCACTTCTCCTCCAGATGCCGAACCACCAACACCTCCCGCTATTCTCACCGCCCCACCCGACCCAACTTTATGACCTACAATGCAAAGGGTTGAGGCCCGGGTCATGCAGAGACTCATGACTTATTGTCCCATTGACTCTTCCCTGGTCACCTGATTAACTCACGACCCTATGGTACTATTGATTCTACTACTGATTATCAACTTAACACGCCCTTTGTCCTCCTTCCCTCAATATTGACCTACAGCCTCCCCTACCCATATTCTCCCTTCACTCTCCTCATGATCTTCTTCACTAGAAGGCCAACTATCCTAATATCCTTCTTATTCAATTTATACACCTACCCCCAACGATTCGCATCACTGTCCCTTGACCTCATTGTACTTATTGACTCATTGTATTGATGTACTCACCTGACTACTGTTATCTAATACCTCAACTCTCATGACCTAATGTAAACCTTAATCAAATAAAATTCCATACTATAGCTCCGTCTCATGTCCTGAATTGTCCATATTGCTCGGCAATGTGGGTAATTTGGGACCGAGTCGGAGCGGCCCCCCCCTCCTATTCCTACCGCGCAACCCCACACCACCCCGCTCCCCCCTTTTATTCATAGGCCCCCCCGATTAACTCCAGGTGCCAACACTGGCACCCGCGCATGTACCCGGCGACCCCTATGACGTCACATCCGCAGCTCCTCCGCCCCAACGGCACTTCTCCTCCAGATGCCGAACCACCAACACCTCCCCCTATTCTCACCTCCCCACCCCCTCGGTCTGCCCGTGGCTAGCCTTGCCGCCACCTAGCGCAGTGTAGTGGTGTGCGGCGTAGTCTCCGCTGCTACCACATGCTAGTAGAGCTCATGTACAGACTACTACAAAACTAATAGTAACTTTGATTTTCCTTCACAAATTAGGAGCAAAACACCCCAAAAATGTCATGGGTATCTTTTTTGGTGTGTTTGTTTGTTTACCTACCCCCCACCACAACAAGTAAACCAGGTTAGAGAGCTTACCTCGTTTTAGCTACGGTGGTCATTTGACCACCGAGTTAATTACCAAGGTCGAATTCTATATAAGATTAATGGGATTGATTAAATTAGCAGTGAATATTAGGAAATAATTCATTAGTTACAACACATGGCTACATGCCAGAACTGCCCATGATAGTACTGTGTTGGTATAGCCATAACTCCCTAGCAACAGGGCACCTCCAGTCAACCATGGGGGTATATACTGGTCCGTGGCACACTCACATACTTCCACTTTCCACTGGGGGAGGTCCTGTGGGGAATGTAGTACATCATTTAGATGTATTTTGTGTACAGGACTATATCTATATGCATAATATATAATTCACTGTGATTATGCATCTGGTGCATAATGACCACGAATATGGATTTTATTGATGGTACAGCAACTTTAAGAAAAACTTACTTTAAATATTATTATATTTATATTTTATTTATTTTATTGTTGGTTATCACTTTTTATTTCTATTCACATTATTTGAGGGTGATTTTTTTTATTTTAATGTTTCAGTGTTTAAAATTATATAGGTGCATAGATCTTTTAAATACGATTCCAGTGATATAGACCTCTTGAAAAGTTCCGAAATTATGAGCTTTTAAAGATTTATTTGTTCCCCTTTATTTGTGCACATTTCCAAATTATAGAAATATAGGTTTGTAAGGCCCCAACACAAAAGCTATGTTGCATATAAGGTGCCCAATATTAAAAAATCTCACTCTCTATAGAACAAATAGCAGGCTCCATTTTTTACAGACAATTAGCTTTGTTATTCTTTCAGATATTTTATGCTAAACTAGCTAAATTCCTTAATTTCTACTGAATATCGCAATATATTCTAGTTACACAATGGGAGGGATCTTGTATATATATATGAATTCCATTTCTTTTAATTTCTAAATTTGCAGGGTTAATGATAAATTATTTGAAACATCATAACTTCTGTTCTACTTACACTATCATCCTATGTTTTATTCCAAAATAATCAGGATCAAAAGCTCTATGATAGTACATGTTTTGAATGAATATGAGGAAACAAATGAAAATTCACTTTTCTAGGTATGGCTAGCAGACCACAAGTCTAGGTTGCAAAGAATTAACTTTATTAGTTCAGAAATGTCTAGCTACATTGCCCCTCAAAGTGTTTGGTTGGGTTGGTTGCCTGTCTGACTGACATTACAATAGCTGGCCCCATTGCCACATTTGATTGGACGAGTCATCCTAGTGTCACTATTGAACATAAACATACTAAAGTAGATTTGGGTACCTGAGTGATTGCCAGTTGGACAATAAGGGCAGAGACTTTGATGCATTAAAGGCACACATGGGGCAGAGACTAACATTAATGACAAGAGACACACCACACTAAAATGCAGAGAATGACAGTTTCCAAGTTGACTAGTCTACTAAAATGCTGTTTCCTGATCTAACCTTACCTGCTAAATTTAACTGCATGGTATGTAGATGAATGTCTTGTTTTCTGGTTGCTTTTTCTTCCTTCCCGACTTTATACCAAAGGTGCCAACCCACAAGAATGAAAATAGTAGTCAAAGATGGCCCAAACCATAAAACTCCCTCTAAAACTACAAATGCATGGCCATGAATATATGTCTACATATATTTGTGCATCTGCATGTGTGTGTATATATATACATGTATTGGTAATAATGCACTATTTTTGCAATGATAATGAATGCTTCAATTTAAGTATTAGCTTCAAACATTCAAATGTCCATGTTAGCAATGAGACATATTTGCTGAAAACTGTTTTGTTGTTGCTATGTTGTTTTTTCCAGTGGTGCCCATGGTTATAGTGAGTGAGACAGTGGGGTTTCTTGACTGAACATAGTACTTGACAGGTATGTCCACTGTAATGACTAACGGAGAGGATATTGCGGAGTGGTTTGACTGCCTGCCTCTCACCCTACAAGGTATGGGACTTCATTTCTGGCCCCACCATGTGATCAAGGTGAGATGTCAATTGCCATGGATGAACAGTATTGTCTACTTGGATTGGGAAATACATCTGATGATAGTGCACCACCTGCTCAGTTGTACCTGCAAATCTTAGTCAATGTGATGACTAAGCCCCGAAATCAGAACCATTGGACTGTGGCATACAGCTAGGTCGGTCCATAAATCACCTACTGTGCATGATTGTACCATTGTACACTGGGCAGGATAGCCATATTTAATACTCAGTCTGAAACTACTGACTACACTTACATTTGCAGAGCATTGGCACATGTTGAAACATACTTACAGGAATGTTGAAATATTTGATCTCTCAACAAGAACAATGTGAAATATTGATATTTTCTGACTGTCCCCCACCCAATCATACAAGGTTATACTAACACGCTACCAACCACTAAGATATCTGCTGAACATGCACTAACCTGATAAATAATCAACGAATAGCTGTCCTGACCAAAAAGAAGCACAATGTCTGACATCATGATCATGTCTATGACATTAGTCAACACAAAAGGGGACAGATGTATTCCCCCCCACTAAAATGCACAACAAGGAATCTAACCCACCACTGGGTCATGAGCCCAGGGTATGGTGGAGGGTGGGGGGGGTGGGAGCGTGGGGATGGCAGGGACTGTGTGGAAGGCATTACACTTCCTCTAGATGAAATCAAAGGCCAGGCTGGTTTCAAAATAACACACCTTAATATTAGAAGCTTAATTAACAAAATTGACATGCTCAGAGTTGATCTGCCATGGTTAAATATAGACATATTCACAGTCTCTGAAACTTGGCTAACAAAAAGCACGGAAGATCAGCTTGCATCAATTAAAGGATACCAGTTAACAAGAGCAGATAGGACCACCAAACTCCCTAATGGAAAGACTAACATAGGAGGGGGTTTTAGCAATATACTCCAAATTGAACATTGATGTGGATGATGAGACACTGAAGAACCTAAACCTATCAAACTCTACAATGGAAGCCCAGTGGGTTATAATTAAACGAGACAACTGTAAGCGCATCCTACTAGGGAATATATATAAGATGCCTAATGGCAGCCTAGATACTGCACTAGACTTATTAACTAACTGTTTGGACCAGATACCAGGCTTAGACAAAATGGAGACACTGGTCATGGGAGATTTTAATGCAGATACAGCAGATCCAAGTGCACAGACAGCTACAAAAGTTACTCATTTTGCAGTTTCGCAGGGATTGGAACAGGTCATCAAACCTTGCAGTAGAATAAGCAGGAAAAGCAAAAGAAGTCTAGACCTAGCCTTCACAGACATGACATACTGTACTACTACAGGGATAATTGACTATACCATAAGCGATCATAAAGCAATCTATGTTATCAAGAAAAAACCTAGGGATGTTAGGGGTCTAATAGAGTTCTGGGGTAGAACTTACAGTCAATACTCTACTGATAAATACTGTGAAACTCTTAAGGCAGGAACCAATTGCAAACTTTCTCCAAACAGAGGATCCTAATGCATGTTGGCAACTATTATTAGATACAATAACACTAGCAGCAAATGAGCATGCACCCATGTGACTCTATAAGGTTAAAGAAAATTGTCCCAAATGGTTATCTAATGAAATTTTAGAGCTACAGAAAGATAGGGATTACTGTGCACAACAATTTGAACATACTGGCAACCTTGAGGATGAATTCATAGCCAAACAACAAAAGAATAAAGCAATGACAGCCTACAGAGGTGTACGGGCCAAGTTTCTTAAAACAGGTATAATTTTGAATAAAAATAACTCGAGGAAGGCATGGAGGGTAATTAATGATATAGGTCCAGCACCTGCACAGGCAATGGGAAATCTAACCAATGAATTGACTGGGAATAAAATACCTAGGGGGAGAGTCAGCAACTTTCATAAATAACTACTTTGTTGACATTGGTGAAAACCTAGGAAATCAATGAGAGGATATACACTGAATGATAAAATATACCACCCCAAAGTTAATACTCAAAATTTGAACTGCACCCAGTCACAAAGCAAGAACTTATTAAGAAAGTGCAGTTACTCTCTGAATACAAGTCATCCAGGCTAGAAGACCTAGGTTCCAGGCTCATCAAAGATGCCATGCTAGCACTGGCTATTGAATTCACACATCTAACTAATCTAATTATTGATACAGGTATCTACCCAGATGCATGGAAAAGGGTGATGATTATGCCAATCCCGAAAACGTTGAACCCTAAAACATGTAATGAACTAAGACCTATATCACTTCTTCCAATACAAGGCAAAATAGTAGAGCAACTAATCCATGACCAAATAACAGAATTTTGTTTAAGTACAGGTTACCTAGCAATAGAGCCACTCCACAACCAAAGCAGTAGCATATGTGGTAGACACAATAATAACAGGGATGGATCAAGGAAGATTATCTATTGCTGTCTACTTAGACTTTCGTAATGCTTTTGATACTGTAGACCATAAACTTTTAATAGAAAAAGTGCCAAATAGTTGTCTGGGCACAGGGACAACTAAACTGCTAAGAAATGACCTACTAAATCTTTCATAGTATAATAGGCTTGAAGGGGGTTAATTCCTCAGCAAGAGAGAAGACAGGTACCACAGGGATCTACCCTGGGCCCACTATTATTCTTAATCGACATCAACGTCCTCCCACTAGTACTTGAAAAAGTAAAGGGAAGCATATTTGCTGATGATGGTGTACTGGTAGCTACAGATGCTGATATAAAAGTGGCTGAATCCAAAATGAACTATGATTTAGACAGAGTAAATAAACCGTTGGAAAAAGGAAAATAAACTATCCATAAATATTATACAAACTAAATATGTAATATTTGCAACTAAAACTAAATGTTATAGGTCACCAATTGTCAGTATGAAAATAGGAGAGTGTATACTTAAGGAGTCTAGGTTATAAATATTTAGGTACTACACTTGAGCCTACAGTCAATTAAATAGGATTAACAGAACATTGGCAGCTAAAATGAACACCTTCAGGAAAATAAGGCATTATATGAGCGAAGAGACTGCTCTTCTATTGGACACAACCACAATACTGCCCATCATTGATTATAATGATATAATATAAATATACTAACTAAAAAGCAGCAAAGAACGCTCCAAACTATACAAAATAGAGGGTTATGCAGAGTATTTAAAGGAAAAAACACTACATACCATTGAGATGCACAATAAAGCTAAACTAGATGCCCTAATTATTTGCAGAGACAAGCACCTATTACAGTATTAGGCCTAATGTACCACCACGGAAAAGACCCATATTACATAGATCTACACTTACACAAGCTACACATGCAGCACAAGCCACCCTCCTGAAAGTGCCACATGATAAAACTAGTCAAATGAAAAAGTCACCGGTTGTTCTTGGGGGAGCACTCTGGAACCAACTACCAGCACGTGTCAGGAACAGTGATTGTTACAAAACTTTCAAAATAAACCTCATTGCACATTTAAATCAACCAGCCTAGGACAAAGCAGATAAATGATACACTGGGGTCGGTGTTGCCATTCCTTTCCCTGTGCCCCTGCTTCCCCTCCCCCCCAAACAAACAAACATACACTGTAAACTCAACCAGTAGCGGCCAACTAGACCAAAAAACCCATCTACAACAGAATGAGCCTGGACATGATTCTAGTTGGATCCTACTGAGGTATATGGTTAATCAATATTAACCTACTTACTAACTCAATAGGCCCCACCTGAGATGACCATGAACACAAGTTCAATCACAAAGGCCCACCCTACATCCCCCATCACCCTTTCAACGAGTATGTTATTACTAGAAAGATAATCAGTTGTGCCCCAGCCCCTACTAATGCCTACCATACTAGTCTAACATAGTTACCTCCCCGCATATGTTTCTTGTTTCTCTTATCTTGTTCTTTACCCATCATTCCTGTACCAATGTTTTGCTTATTTTCCTGTAATTGTCTATCTGTATATTGTCGTAGATTTGTTTACTGTGCAGAGGCAATTGGGATTAGTGCTGGAAGACCAGTACATTAGCACTGACAACATGTTATTCAGAGGAATAAAAACACTTGAACAAAAAAAAAGAAAGATGATTCCCTCAGGCGACAATAGGCTTCAGAAATGTCTTCAATGTCTGTAACCCTCCAGACTCGCAACTCATCATTGATGGGTGCCACATTAAGCCTTTTCTGGTTGACACAGAAGCTTCAATCAACACCGTGTTTGTCGCTCCGGTGTGGGAGACAGGAAGACATGGTCACTTCTCAGACCAACCTTGCCGAGTATGATATAAATCTCAACCAAATATTGTGCTGGTTAGATAGAGGAAGACTTGAGCTTTCTGATGATATCATTTTCAGGACGATCCTGATTAATTTTCAAGGAGAATAAATGTCCGAATGTTTTCACTCCTTGGGCGTAATCAATTAATCAACTCGGGTCAGCCAAGCCACTCTTTGGCGCATGAGCACATCCTACAGACTCGGGTTAAATAAACGAATACGCTTGGGGTGGACAACATGGTGGCTTAATCTAAAACATAATATTTTTTTTCAATAAGCGATATATGTACAGCAAAATAGGATTTAAAGTATTTTATGATTGTAGAAGCTGAAAATCTGGGTTATGAACAAAAAAATCATTTAAAAAACATGTAGGAGTTGTACTGGTAGCTGATATCCTACAGGTAGCAGCACAGATGTGATGTCATCGCTCCTAGCAAACCCCAGCCAAGAGGTGGGTTACTGGGGTCGGGTAGTCTTGCACACAGGACATGTATTTCTCGACTCCACTCTCGGTGTTCGATTTGAAATTCTGACGACTCGGGTGACCCAAGTCGCCCGGGTCGTGTTAATCAATTACAGCCTTTCTGTTCAATCAAATTTCTTGCTCAAAGAGAGCCATGCTTGATATCCTAATGAAGCATACTTTCTTGTCTATCCTTCATTGGTGGTTATGTTTAGCTCAGGTGACCATACTCAGCAAGGTAGCAATTTTAAGGAAGGGAGTGGCTAAGACTGGATGCAAACAGACTATGGCAAACATGCACAGAACTGCTGATGGTACATCCAAACAAGTGTCCATTGACTCTAATTTATTGCATCATGTTAATTAAAAATCAAACACCCTAAAAGAAAAAAGAACAGGCATTCACTTCATATACGTTGTATTTCAAACAAAGCACAATTAGTGATGGTTGAAGTTTGTTTGTTGTTGTTTTACGTCCTAGCAAGATCTAAGGTCATATCAGCACGGGGTTTTAGAATGGATATGCCCACTTTGGAGTACCTAGTATTATCATATGAATAGGCAATCCTTGAGCTGGTTTGTGAACTTGTCATACTGAGTGATAATAAGGTAGAAGAGGGGAGGGAGGGAGAGGGAGACAGGGTGGCATGGGAAGAGAGAGGGGAAGAGAGGGCGGAAGAGAGGGGAAAAGAGGGGGAGAGGGAAGAGAGTAGGGAAGAGAGGGAGAGGAAGAGAGAGGGGAAAAGAGAGGGGAAGAGAGAGGGGAGAGAGAGGGGGGGGGCAGAGAAAGAAGGAGGGAAAGAGAGAGGGGGGGGGGAAGAGGGGGAAGGTATAGAATATCGACGTTGTTTTTCTCCCGAAGCCGTTTTCAGCCCATGCAGTCGCAATGACGAACTAATCTATAGATGACAATATATTACTATTATTAGGAATATTAGTTACCTTTCTATGAAATGATTTGAATAATGTGGTGATTATTGATTCGAGGAATGGTGAATATCCATATCCACAGCATTAATTTTGGCTAATATTAGGTTCAAGCAGCTATTTTGGCTAACGTTAGGTTCAAGCAGCCATTTGCAATCGGAACAGTGATACAAAAACAGCTCTGATTGGCTTACCCCCGAAGCCACTTGAAAGCTTATATCGGATTGGCTTAGATGCCAGGTTGCGTGAGGTTGTGAGGTTGTTGTTGTTTTGGGGAGTTTTCAGTCGCATAGGTGCGCTGAAGGCTGCAAATCTGCAGCACTGAATGGGCACAACTGAAAGCAGTCCCATGTTGTCGGGAGTTGGCTTCCGGTGTGTAGTGATCAGAGGAATTGAGGGGTAGGGGGGAGGGGGAGGAAGGGAAAAGGCAGCCTAAGAGTCCAACCACAGTCCTCTGAGAGGGCCTGTAATAAAGTGGGTCATTCCATATTTTCGGTACATTTCAGGTCTGGTAAAATGTTAAATTCTAATATCTTTTTTTTATGAAATTCTGTTACGTCTATGGTTCTTAGGATATTGTTGTTAAATAATGTAGTACTCACAACGAACAGATTTTATTGTAACTCGGAAAAAAATGGTATGAAAAGGATGTGTCTCAGGTCACTAGATATTAAATTGTCAGTACTGTTACAGGGACATTACTGGCTTGTAGTGCAAATAAAACAACTTTATTCTAAACAGTATGAACCAGTTTAACACATTCTGACAAACACTATAAAATTGTTAATGTTTTTGCCATTAATGTTTAAGTTCCTTCACACAAATAACGTAGAGTAGCAAAAGATAAAATAATTGTGTACGATGAATTAATATTGGGCATGGGCGTGGAAGATTTCAATAAAGAGAAAACACAGTTATTGCAGTATACTCTTAATGCAACCAGCTAAACATGAAGAATATAACCTAAAATAGATAAAGTGCAATAAATTGCAGGCTTTTTTATTTTATTTTTTTAACATTTTGAACATTTTAAGTGTTGTAACAGCACTGACAACAGATAACAGAACTGACCATGAGCACCCAGTCTCTACTACGTTCAGTTGAAATGTACAAAACTTCTGTTATAAGTTGAAGTGATTTTTAGAATACTTCTCATTTAATTAACATGTAATACCACATGCTTGCCTAGCTGAGTTCAACATTTTTGCTCATTTGTCATCTCATTTATTTGTTTTAAATAAAGCAATTTTTCAGTCCACCAAATTTAATTTCTTTCGTATTTATATTTTGTTCATGATTTATATGTATGCTATTATCATGTTTGTTTTAATGTATGTATTTTTCCTGATAAACAAGCAAGGAAATACAAAACATTTATTGAGCTATCTTCAGCAAAAATCATGTCCGACCCGTTGAAGCTTGGTAATGTTAATCCATTACGTAGGCCCACATTAAGAACAGTACTTACAGTACTTACTCTAAGTATACTGGATAGTGTACAATTTAAAAACGCAATACTTATATAACGTAACGGTAATCTTAATCTAAAACGGTAATCTTAATCTAAAAGTTTAAAGTCCTGTGGTTTCTTGATATGCTTTATCACGTTTACAATTGACATAGAACAGATTCCCACATAGCAGGATCAACCTGTACGTGACGAGGACCAACTTTCTGCGGCTCATCAATGATGGTGATGATGTCTTTGTATGGATACCAGCATATATCTTGAACTGTGGTGCACCAAAAGAAACGGTTCATTCCTGCTTTGTGCATGCAGTGCACTTGAACATCAGAATTATCTAAATCTTCAATGATTCCAGGATATGCTTTGCCATCATAGCGAATCACACAATATTTCCCAACTAGATTTACATCAGCTGAGTCGACTAAGCGTAATGACGTAGTGGAAGGTACACATTTCACAGTTGTTGGCAAATTACTGTTGTCACCAGACGAAGTAATTTCGTGAGAAACTATATCAGTAACCAGAACGGCAGTTTTTTCGATCGAGATAGATGGTGCATCGGTGGAAACGATTTCTGCATCAAGAGGAGTGCAAGTACCATCAATAGAGACGGTTGCAGGATCGCTAGCCGGTCTGGGAACACAGAGCAACATACCACAGTCCTGTCGCGAATGAGAAATGAATAGTCATTATATTTCTGACTACAGCACTACATGGCAAAACTGTTGATGCTACATTAATGTGATGAACTTGGTGTGTCTTTTAACTGTTATTTTTAAATTATTGCTTCTATACATGTTATTTGTGTTATTAAAAAGCTACAAGATGCATGTTGAACTCACCAGGTCTTGACATTTGAATGGCTTTGGATTAAAACATTTACAGTTCCTGCTGCAGAAACAGCTAACATCTCTGTACTGTATGGTTTTGTCTGCCTTGAAGCATGTAATTTGGTGCAGGGACAGCATGTAATTTGGTGCAGGTCCAGTGTGCATGGTTACCTGTTTGTGCGAGCCACCAAAATGAACCACTTGGATTTCCTTTGCGTATTTACAGTTGTAATTCTCAGCAAAATCTATGTGTACCACACATTCTGATTTGTCAATGTGATCACATTTGAATCGGTACATCTTGTACTGATGCTGAATATTGTAGAGATGGTGACAGAAACGTTCCATGTTTTGCTGAAATCTATCCAGTGCATCACCCAGCATTATGGTTACTGTGTCCTTGACAGTAATTAGAAATCCTTTCTCATCCTGTCATGTTTTCCATTGCATATACTGCACTTGCTCCTCTGGTATGTATGATGATGTCACTTCTATGCTGTTATGCTTGCAATCGTTACATTCTCTGTACATGCAGCACTTTGAAGATGAATCACAGCACAATGTAGCAGCCAGGTCATCTAGTTTTGTCGTTGAGATTAAGTTCATGTTCTTGAGTTTACTCGCAACAAACTGTAGATTTTCGTGCAGCTTGCATAAGCATGTGTCCAGATCTTTCACAGTGGGGGGCACAACCCAGAATGGGCGTAGTACACAGAACAACGAATAGGAAAGTTTGATGTGCGGGTTTTCAGCTAGGAATTTCATGTGCAAAGTTTTCATAGTGTCACACAGCAATCTCTTCTGCTTTTTAGTATTGTGCTTGGTTATAGTTTCTTTTTTCCCAGGTGTCATCCTTGAGACATCATCCCTTTCATAGAAAGTGCGTACATCTGTCTTAAGCTGCTCTCCATATTTGATTATTTTTGACTTCCTCTTACAGACTGGTTGGATATGTCTCCTTCTTGAAAATCCAAACGTCATCTCAGTACATTTTTGAAGGTGATACTTCTTAAGTATTGAGCCCGTTACGCACTGTGCTATGATCTTTTTCTCTCTCTCACTTTTCGATCGATTGTACTTCTGTCGGAAATTTTGTGTAACAGCATGGTGAAAAATCAGGGTCTTTCTGACACTTGGTGATACTTTCAGATTTCTGAGGAGTTTTCTGGTTTTCATTCTTGGAGAGTCTTTGGCACTGGAAGAATTTATAGCGTGCTGATATCGCTTTTTATACCTCTCTGATTTTCGTTCTAGAGTTTCCAGTTTCTGTTTCAGTTTGTTAAGATCTTTGTAACACTTAGCTTTGTCTCTTCTAACTTTCTTGCGACCACATACTCGTTTCGTCCACAAGCGGTTGATCAGGAGATGCTGGTGGGGTTGTAAGACTTAGTACAGCACATTCAATTTCCTGTCGTCTTTTTCTGACTATCTTTTGATAGTCTCCATTCTCGTCTGGTTTTTCTTTGTTCTCTTTCAGTTTTATCACCAATTAACTTTCTCTTTCCCGTTTGTTTCGCGACAATATACCAGCCTTTTTCTGTTTCCAAGTACAACCGTCTCCTATCAAGGTCCGCATCCCTGCCCTCTCGGTACTGTTTTTGTCTTTCCGCATTAGACTTAGACATTATTTTTAATGTTTCACAGTAGCGTCTTGAATACTTGTGCATCAAACTTCATCACATAGAGCATACCTGCATCATGAAAATAGGATTTTCAAAAACCATCACCCAGTTAAAGGTATACAAGGGGTGGCGGCGCGGGTGGCAGGGGTGTCGGTGAGGTAGTGTAGATCCGCCTATATCTACACTACAGTGTAGATACATGGCTGTGATGACGGCTGTGACGCCGCCGGGTGCTGTGGTGGCAGTGGTTAGCCCATCCGGGGCGCAGGGGTCGTGTGATGTGTGAAGGGGGGTGGGGAGGGGGCGGCAACGGAGGGACGGGGCCGCGGTCTCGAAGTGCAGATCGGCCAAGGGTGGTGGGGGGTGGGGGGGGGGGGGGCGGCAACGGCCCGCCGAGGGAGGGACGGGGCCGCGGTCTCGACAGTGCAGATCGGCCAAGGGTAGTTAGTGTAGATGGGCCACGATAGTGTAGATCGGCCAATGGCGTGGTGTAGATCAGCCACAGCAGTGGTGAGAGAGGCCGTCGTGCAGGATAGTGTAGGTCGGCCCGCGATTGTGTAGATGGGCTGACGACAGTGCAGCTCAGCCACGGTAGTGTGGATGGGCCAACGATCGTGGAGGTGGGCCAATGGCGGTGAAGATAGGCCTCATGCAGGATAGTTTAGATGGGCCACGATAGTGCAGATCGGCCAATGGTGGTGAAGATAGGCCAGAGGCAGAGACCACGTGTAGAGGCGTGTAGAAGCATGGTGAAAGGTGAGTTACACAGGATAGTGTAGTGTAGATGGGCCAACGAGAGTACAGATCGGCCGATGGTGGTGAAGACAGGCCAGGGGAGGCAGCACCGCATGCAGAGGCGTGTAGAGTGGTGTAGAGGCATAGTGTAGATCGGCCACGGCAGTGGTGAGAGAGGCTATCATGCAGGACAGTGCAGGTCGGCCAGCGATAGTGTAGACGGGCCAACGATAGTGTAGAACCGAGTGCGAGGCCCGGATAGTGCAGATCGGCCAATGGTGGTGAAGATAGACCAGGAGAGGCAGAAACTGCGTGTAGAGGCGGGTAGAGGCATGTAGCGGTGTGGTCAGAGGCGAGTCCCACAGGATAGTGTAGTGTAGATGGGCCAATGGCAGTGTAGATCGGCCGATGGTGGTGAAGACAAGGCGGAAACTGCGTGCAGAGGCGTGTAGGGTGGTTTTTGAGGCGTGGTGTAGATCGATAGCGTAGATGGGCCAATGACAGTGTAGAGCGGCCAAGGTAGTGTGGATGGGCCAACGAAAGTGTAGGTCGGCCAATGGCAGTGAAGATAGGCCTCGTGCAGGATAGTGTAGATGCCCCCAACAAATAAAACGCAGGGGAGCGCTACTGGAGGCGGCTGGAGACGGAGTGGCTGGATGCAGCAGCAGGCCCGGGTTATAAGGGCCGGGAGAGGGGGGGGGGGTATTACATAACCCCAACGGTCAGAAATGAGGGGGCAGGAGTGGGGGGACAGAGGGGGGGCACTCCTCCTTCGCCCCGAATCAAACGCAATGCAAGCCTTACGACCAATGCAATATAAACTTTTCTAAAACCTAGATAAGCTACAACAACAAAATACTAATTTAATAATTCATAACATGAGACCAATATAGGGAAATTATTTATTTACATAGTCATGATAGTGATATCACATGACATTAGGGGTAGGTGTGTATGGTGGAGGTTGAGGGGGTTGGTTGGGGTTGTGTGGTTTGGATATAGGTGTGTGTGGTGGGGGTACGTGTGGTGGGTGTAGGTGTGTGTGGTGGATGTGTAGGGGTGTGGTGAAGATTTTGGTGTGTGTGGTGTGGCCTGTGGGGATTTACTGGTGTGTTGTGGGGGTGTAGGGATGTGTGGTCAGGGGCCTAGCTTTCATATACACAGGTAAATATTTTTACCATCAGCATAGACCAATACTATGCTGCATGCTGCAGGACCGTGAGCATAGGCATGGGTGATAATACAGCCACAAGGACAGTGGGATGCTCTCCAAGAATAGTCTGACCTGATTGATTAGTGGAATGGTGCTAGGAGAGTCGTGTATGAAGCCTGACTTGCAGGAATTTCCTGGTATTCTCAAACGGTGCTAACCTCTGGGAGAATATCTGTGTTTTCGTGGAAATTCAATGTCTGTTTCAGATAACCTCATCTCAACCTACCTTTTTTTTTAATGGAGACTACTTTCATCCATCCCTAACAAAATAATCAATAAATAAGGAAGACAAAAATGTCACAGTTGAAGCTTACCAAGCAGGGCTTGTGTTAATATCAGAAATATTGTCCATGTAATTATTAACTGCCTTTTGTTTATATCCACCTTTTCAGGTTCTGCTTGTAGATGACAGCTAGGTCAACAGACTGAAAAAAGCAGGAACTAAGATAGAGGTGAGCAATTTTTAATTATAGGGAAACGTGGGTTGAGAACTGAAGGCCTAAAGCTGCGAACACACTAGACATGGACGTCAAGCGGTTCTAGTGCAGACTACATTATTATGTAGTAGGAATCAGTTCCAGCAACATCATCCACTTTGGAGCATTGAAATAGTGTTTTCAGCTCGCCAGTTGCCAAATCGGTCTCAGTTCTTAAGCTTCTTAATTTGTGTGCCATGAATGAATTTACTATTTGTTATGCTGATTTAATAGCAAAAAGCTTGTTCTTCAATTTGATAGGCATTGAACCTGAATTTGTTGTCTTTGTCACTGTGAAATCTTGTTTTGAACTTTTCCTTTTGAATTTTCCCTGACTTCTCTCACATGTATCTCAACAGGTTTGGTCTCAAAATGAGGTTCAAACTGTCTTCTGTTCTGCCATATTTTTAGTAACTGTTTAACACGCCAATCACGGCACAGAAAAGACATGGGAGTTCAGTCCCAACTCCTGCCAGGTTTCATGTAGCCTGGCTGAGTCACTGATGGCAGACTGTTTGGAGTAGCTACTACCAGTGGTGCTGATGCCTGCCAGCCCAAGGAAAGGTGACATGGGTAGTCATATAACAGACTAAACATTATTGTCAATAGCATTGTAGGAGATCTAGTCTATTCAAATGTCCATGTTTGCAATGTTCATTGTAAACTTTATCAGCAGGTAGTTATGGACCATAAGGACAACAGGAGAAAGCCAACTATAGATTAGGCATTAGAAGCTGGTGGTGTGTATATGAGCCAACATACAGAAACTACACTTCTAGATTATATATTGCAGATTATATTATTTTACTGGGGGGGGGGGGGTATGGGGGGGACACACATCAGGTGGGCAGATATAGACAAATCATGCTGCAGGAAGGGAACCAATATTAGTGTATGGTCCAGAGTGTTTGTATTCAAATTTCTTTTCTGCCCAGTCAGTAATACATGGGAGAAAATACAACCGTGGTTAGAAAGCATACCAACACTTATAAGCTATAGATTCAGAAGATTGGTGGGCAGCAGAGCAAATACTATGCTCAGTGAATCCATTTGCAATAAAATCAGAGGGTGCACAAATATAACTAACAGAAAAGACCAGCAGTTTAGATTACAATGTAACACTGGCATTATTAATTATGGGAACTAGAGTGGAACAGCCAGTAGAATTCTGTGGGTTTGATGAATAGCATCTATTATCTTACAGATAAGATGTGCAGAACTTCATTAAAACAGCCAGGTCGGAACATGTATGGGTGGTGCCTTAGGCATGCATGCAAACTAGTGTGCTCTGGTATATTACTAAGGGAGAGATAAAGCTAAAGCTTAGGTTGGTAGTCATAAGTGATAAAAGTAGCTTTGCTGTAAACACTGTAAATAATAGTTTGTACGACAGGAAAAGTGCTGTTGGATTTTAAAAGTACATACCATTTATTAGAGGTGTGAATTTAGTTATGATTCGCAACACAACAACCAGATCATAGTGGACCAAACATTCATTAACTTAAGACCTCACAATTTTGTTAACATGATGTGAGAAATAAATTACATGTCTATAAATAATATTTTAATTTTGTTTGTCCATATATCATGGTTCATTGTATTCTACAGGTAACATGCACAATTTGTATAGCTTCTCAACTTCTTATTCACAGGTTTGAAAGATCTCTGAGATTTCATGGATTTCCATGATCTTTTATATTTATCAATTAATGTTAAACAAAATGCCAAGGAATCTGGATGTATATGAGAACAATCGGGTCATTCAAAACCTGTTCTTACATGACTGTAGAACATAAACCTCAACAAGAACGAGTTAGATGCAACGCAGGTGAAACCTGAGTTCCAGCTTTTTGACCATGATTCCCTGTTAGTGCTAAGTATATGGGAGAAGCCCCATTCTTTCATGGAAATTTGCCAACCGAATGATAATTTCAGCTTGATTTCCGTGATTTTTGCTGGATACCACTTTCATCCCTGTTGTTCAAGTCTAGTGAAAATTGACCTTTAACCTCTTACCAACACCTATTAGCTTTAGAGAATTACTGTTCTTGTATTATTTTGTACCTGATATGAAGTGATAATGCCAATGCTATAGGTTTAAATCACATATCATATTGAAGATAAAGTTGCTAATGTTGCACATATTATTTTAGATGTATGTTATATTGGTGGTAACATTTTTAGCAATAGGAAAAATGCAGTAAAATACAAGGATGAAAGATCTCTGTAATTTTGTTGATCACTTTGATTTTTTATATTTACTAATTAACATTAAGCAAAATACCAAAGAATTAGGATGTAAATGACAACAATTTGGTAGTTTGAATCCCATCCTTATATATCCTTATATTTTGCTAGAACATGATGCCCAAACAAGAAAGAGTTAGGTATGGGTGATAGGATAGTTGAACCCTGACTTCGGACATTAGCGATTCCATGATAATGTTAATCCTATGGAGGTAAAATCAGCATTTTCACAGAAATTTGGCATCGATGTACTAATATTGATTATGTGCAGTGGTCGAATCAGTAGAGCACAGGCTTTTCCATGAGGAAGGTAATGCATACAAATCCAAGCTGAGTCAATCCAATGACTTATAAAATTGATACGTTGTGTATACCCAAGTAGATGTTGTTAAGTTGAGTTATGTTGGATTGTGAGGGAGACTGTGTAGTGTTTATTCTTCAGCCATCTTGTACCTCCTGGTGCCCATGCCTGCCAGTGTACATCAAAGTATGGATTCATGATAGTACATAATGGAATAGGTATACAACATCCCTTTTCTTATAAATGAAAAGCAGCAATCTTCCTGTGTTACAATAATCATGTTGATGTGTACAAGTTATATACCTATGTGGATGTCAATACAATTTCTCATCATGCTGAGAATATTTAGGTTTATACATGTGCACCACTATTACCATTGCAGTTACTTCATTGAAAGATAATCTTGAATATTTCCTCCAATACGCAAATTCTGATAATAGTTTCTCTTGCAGTTGACTAATACAGTGATTAACTTTGAATGTATATAAAAGTTGTGACTGACAACATAATAAGTCTAATGCTCAGACATACTACTGACTAAGTCTAAGAACCAAAATTAACCATGACTCCGCACTGTTCAATTAGTCTTGATGTTTTTTTTAGTTGTTCTTTCAGACTGTCTACGACTAAATACCTCTTTGACCGGTTGGTCACTTCGAATGACTGTGAGATTTGCACGTTCACTAAACCTCACACTCTTTTCAGTGGGTGGTCTTGTGGGCGAGCAAGTCACAGACTGCTCATTCCCAGAACATTGGCTTTGTGGAAGGGGTTCAGCTTCAGAACAAGGGCTCTCTAGGTCAGTTGATTCTCGGCTAAATCCAAGTTTCTTACTAGCCTCTGCACTAAGCCCTTTCAAGATACGACGGTTACGCCGTAATACATTTCCATTAGGCGATTTGATCGTGTATGATCGAGGCTCCTTACACACTGATTTTACATTCCAGGAACCCATGAAGATTTGCCTGGTTCCTGCATCAGTACTTTCATACCAGTGAGTAATCCTGGCAACTCAGGACCTGCATTTTGGTCATAATACTGTGATGACCTTTTTGCATTGTCACTCAACCAATTATGATGATCACTAACTGACTGTCGAATTTCATCCTTGGCAGGGAGATTTGAACGGACCTTCCTTCCATAAAGCAACTCAGCTGGACTTGGGACTCTTGGTCCAAGCGGGGTACTTCTGAGGCACAGAAGCGCCATCTGGGGATCTGTCCCAGGCTGCTTGGCTTTTTTCAGGACCGCTTTAACAATACCAACTGTTCTCTCAATCACACCATTACTCTGCGAGTATCGTGGGCTGCTTGTAATATGTTCAAACTCCCATACCATGGCAAATTTTCTGAACAATGCCGCATCATATTGTGGACCATTATCAGTGTACAGTCGTTTTGGTACACCATGAATGGCAAACATGTCCTTGAAAAATTTGATAACTTCAAGACTGGTCAATGAATGAAGACCACGTACAAAGGGCATTTTACTGAAATGATCAACCAATACAATATATGTATGGCCATGCAGCTCAATCAAGTCACTGGACAGTACTTCCCATGGTTGGGAGGGAAGGTCATGTGGCTGCATAGGCTCCTTTTGGGTACTCTTTGAATTTTGTAGACATATTACACAATCACTTACTAGTGTCTCTATGTCAGATGACATGTTTGGCCAGTATAGGCATTCCTTTGCTCGTAACTGGGACTTTGTGATACCTTGGTGACTGGCATGAATGCGTTCGAGATATTCCTTGCGGAAAGACTCTGGAATAACAAGTCTATTTCCGGCATATACAAGCCCATCTTCAACAGACATATAGTCTCTCATAGACCAGTAGCTCCGAATAACTTTTGGAACTTGTCTAACCTGTTGTGGCCAACCTCGAATAATCTGCTCAGTCAATGCCGATATCTCAACATCTTGCTTACTACCTAAGCGCAACTTTTCAAGCTGGTTGACTGAGATCTGTACCATGTGTATCGCTTGTTCAAGTTTTACACTCGGTCCGGGAGAGGGTGCTATTCGTGACAAGTAGTCAGCGTAGACCATCTCCTTTCCAGTACGGTACTTCAAGTCAATATCATACGGCTGGATGCGCAACAGCATGCGCTGCAACCGAGGAGGAGCTTGGCTTAGCTGCTTCAGCTTAATGTTTTCTAGTGGCTTATGATCACTAAAAACAATCAGCGAGCGACCAAAAATATACGTATGGAACTTTTCTAGTCCATATACAACAGCTAGCAACTCTCTCTCTATGTTTGCATACCTGGTCTCAGCCGGAGTAAGTGCTTTGGAAGCGAATGCAACAGGCTTCCCATTCTGAATGAGAGCAGCACCTAATCCAAGGATAGACGCATCAACCTCTATTTCAAATGCTAGGTTAGGATCAAAATATCGCAACTGCATATCTTCATGAATAGCCTGTTTTAGTGACTCAAAAGCAGCATTATGTTCTACATCCCAACTCCAATCAGCATCTGATTTCAACAATAAGCGTAATACACTGGTCTTGGTCGACAAGTGTGGTATGAAGGGCCCTAAATATTGTATGAGACCAAGAAAGCTTTGAAGCTCCTGCCTATTCTGGGGAGCAGGACGGTTTCGAATGTCATCACATTTCTTTACATCAGGCTTCATACCATCCTTGGACCAGATCAGACCATAGAATTCAATCATCTTCTTTTTGATTTCACACTTTTCAAAGCGAAATACTAGACCATACTCTTTGGATACCTTCATTAAGCGTAGTAGAGCTTCATCATGTTTCGACTCATCTTTACCATGTACAACGATGTCATCAGCAATGCCATCCACACCGACACCTGCTTTCTCAATGATCTCATCCATGTATTTCTGAAAGATGTCTTGAGAAACACACAAGCCAAATGGTAAACGACGGAATCTGTATTTACCAGCAGGGCTGTTGAATGTGCATAACATGCTGCTTTCATCATCTAAAACAATACTCCAATACCCATGCTTAGCATCAAGTTTAGAAAACACAGTTGAGCCAGAGAAGTTGTGACTGATTTCCTCTAGTGTAGGTGTCTTATGATGTGTACGCCTAATTGCTTGATTGAGATTTTTAGGATCTAAACACACCCTAAGCTCACCAGATGCTTTACGGGAAAATGCTACGGAGCTGACCCAATCGCAAGCAGTTTCATCAGAACATTTTTCTACAACACCAAGTTTCACCATTTCTTCAATTTTGTCACAAATTTCCTGTCTCAGCTGAATGGGATATTTACGTGGAGCAGAAATAACTGGGGTAGCATCATCTTTTAACTCAATATGGTATGGTTTGAGCATTCGACCAATGCCTTCAAAACACTCAGGATAAGCTTGTCGCAGGGCACTCCTGTCAGAAATCTCGGGCTTGACCTCATGTTTGTTTGGTCTACTGCTAGGGACAGTGGTGTGGGACTGCAATTTATTTTCATGAACAACACTGATATTTTTGCTCTGTGAAACGCTTATAAGTTTCAACCTTTCAGAGGCCCCACACGACAAAATGGCTGGCCCTTTAGTGTCACACACATAGAATCTGGCAGTGATCCATTTTGAGTCTTCAAATTGGATCTGCATAACCATTGTACCTAATTGTTCAATGTCTGTGCCATTTACAGCAGTAAGTTTGACAGAGCTACGCTGTAACATACACTGAGGATGTCTTTCATTCGGATACATCTGCCGTAGGCATCGCAATGGTAGGATGTTACCATTGGCACCTGTGTCCGCTTTGACCTTGAGAGTCACTTTGCACTTTACATCAGGAGGCTTTACATTCAATTTAGCAAAGATC
Source organism: Branchipolynoe longqiensis (assembly GCA_030323885.1). Taxonomy (NCBI): domain Eukaryota; kingdom Metazoa; phylum Annelida; class Polychaeta; order Phyllodocida; family Polynoidae; genus Branchipolynoe; species Branchipolynoe longqiensis. Next base: position 64,855,914 of record CM059198.1, read on the forward strand.
GACTGTCTCTCCATTGCATCAAAGTCACATACCTGGATTGTCACCTCCCCACAGTCAAGAGCGTCATCATTTGGGGGACTTCTATTACAGTCAAAGTCATGTACAGTCCTATGATTATCCCTATGTCTGCTCTTGGAACGGGATTGCCGATGCTTGGTCTTGGCACCACCAGAGTCCTTCTTCCCAGCTCTGGTGCTCTGATCGCATTTCTGACGGCACACTTTACCAAAATGGTTCATCTTTTGGCAATTGTTACACTTCTTGCCATATGCTGGGCATTTCCTCGGCGGATGCGATGTTCCACAGAAACGACAAGTGTTGTGGTACTCGAATGTGTTGATTGAGGCACTAGTGGTACCAGCAAAACTGTTAGTATTTTGAAGTGTTGCCTGGTAACAGTCAGCACATTTAATTGGATCTTCTAGTTTCACTGTGTTTCCCTTCTCAATCAACTTCTTCCGTGCTTCAGGCCACAAAATACCTTTGATCAACTGAAACGTTATCTGCTCATTTTTCATCTCCTCATTTGAGAAAGTGCACATATTCGCCTTAGCTTTGAGACGGCAAATATAATCATCAACAGCTTCACCTTCTTTTTGGACCAAACTAGCCAGTTCAAGTCGCATAACCCATTTGCTAAGGGTTCCCACCAAATGTTTTTCAAACTGTTCAAATACCTTGGCTGGGTCTCTCTTTGTTTCATCACTCAGACCCCATGAATTCCAGAGTTCATGACCTTTGGTACCAGCTGACAGCAAGATGTAGTGCCATTTCTTTTCATTTTCTACATCATTGATCACAAAGTAGCTGCTAAGGAAGCTCTTCCATTCACTGAATGCACAAGTTTGATCCCTGATGTCCCAGTTCAGTTGTGGTAACGGAACTCCCAAATTAGTAGCCATGTTTGGTGTCTAGGACTTAGCACACAAGGATTAACACAATTATGCACAATGATAACAAGTTGGTGGTAGTCAGAAAATTGGCAATATTGTCAGGACACTACACTTCCACTCCAATGATGGAAGACAGCATGTTTTTACACTTGCAGTAGATCGAGATCTGTGGTAGGCCTTACTTACTGAACCAATTTCAAATTCTGCATGGCATTTCTTCACTTTCCATCTTCATCAGACACAGCACACATATTAATGGGCTCTGTCCTGCACAGAATGCACTTGACAGCATCCAGATCGGACCATTTTTGACTTAGTTACAGCCAAAATTGTCAATGCCCATTAATTCTAGCAGAGGTGAACCTTGCATCCAGAGTTCAGAGTGCACAGCAGGCAGCATGGTTCCCTATTATCACTCACACATCTCAACAATACTCTCATTCCAGAGCTCACAGATGTCCATTGACAGATCAACACCATACCATTGTTGTTGTTGTTGACTTCCTGTTGACAGAGATCATTGCAAGGGCAGGTTCCACCCAGCTGTCACCATGTTAAGTTGAGTTATGTTGGATTGTGAGGGAGACTGTGTAGTGTTTATTCTTCAGCCATCTTGTACCTCCTGGTGCCCATGCCTGCCAGTGTACATCAAAGTATGGATTCATGATAGTACATAATGGAATAGGTATACAACAGATGTTCTGTGTAATACCCTTAATGCCTAAGTCACAAATCGCCTGTGGTGTGTTTGCAGTGGCAGTGAGTTGCCAAATTGGGGACCATGCGGTTGGATATGGCGGCCGTGTGGCAACCCTATGGTTTTCTGCTCACCGTAAAGGGTTGCGATTTGTTTAACTTGACATTAAACTTTTTCAGAAATCGTGAGGTTGTAGGCCGCAACCGCATAGTTTGCGCTGTCGATAGCTGCAATGCACACAGTGTCAGTCCCCCGTGACTGTTTTACATCAGCAGTGAATATTCACTAATGTAGTTTGAAGCATTGTAAACTGCTTTTCACTTTGTTCTTGTTCCTTCCTTCTGTGCACCGTAGTGACACTGTCACTTACCTCTGCTCACTTACGGTCACTATGACAGTTATCTAGAACTCTAAGTTAGTGATGCTCACAAATTACAGATTTGCTCAGCATTGACTTCCATTAACGTCTTTTGAGCCGTGTTTACACGGGGAATTGTGAAACGTTCTAGACAAGGCGATTTATATGAAGCGTTTTAGAGGCGTGTTTACACGGCGGAGTTGGAAAGTGTGTCGGCGCCGGGAACCAGCAGGTGCCTGTAGCCGGCAAGCACTGCTGATTTGTTTGGTTTACACACGTCGATTCGACACAGATGTAGCTGCTACGTTAATATCGCTTGGAATTTAAGGTTAATTTAATTAAATTTCATTATTTGAGTCTGTAATTCTGTTAAATATGATCGCATTCACTAGATTTCGGCCTAATCGGGCGCTAACACTGCCGGGCACCAGCGATTAGTTACAGCTGCATCTGTAGCCGGCGAGCACCACTATTTTACACTACTGCCACCTGGGAACCAGTTGTGAAACGTTTCCTGTAGACCACCTCAGGAGGTGGTATTTGTGGAACGTTTCAGCTGAAACGTTTCAGCCCTAAAACGCCGCAGTGGTGCGTTTACACGGCCAAATTTGAAACGATCTAGACAACTGGTTCTCCCTGAGGCGTTTTAGCTTGCCCGTGTAAACGCAGCTTTAGGCGCTGAGAGTGATAGTGACAGATACATGCCTATGCTATATGGATGCAACCCTCAGCCACAGTCACTCTCGCAGCTCTGTATCTAACTCTAACCCAGTCATGGCTCATGCTCAGTGCTGTCCTGGCGGACAAGGATAACTGCGTAGAGAAGTTTGCTTATTAACTATGCATTAAGTCATGTTCATAATTAAAGAATGTAGCAGTGAATAGCCACCATCATTATATCTATTTACCTATCAGTCAAGCACCACCAGCAACTAAATGAACACATCTGTGCACCTGGCCATGTATACCTGTTTCACAATAGAACATTTGCATTCCCCACCAATGCTTATTATCGAATATTTTATACCCTGTTTATCGAGTGATAGGAACCATTGCCACTCGCCAGCTACTTCCTGCATCTGATTGAGCTGGATGGTAAACTACACATTCACCCGACTCGATTCACCCGGCTGCTCAACCGGATTGGATCCGCCTAGACATGTAACAGTTAACACCAGGTGTAGTACGAGCATGTAGCTCCGAATAGTAATACTTTAGAGAATGTTGCTGCCACTTCACTGTTCAGTTTTGCACTCGTTCACTATTAAGTCATGTTCATAATTAATAATACCTATTTGTAGCACTGACTAGCCACCATTGTAACAGAATTTGATATGAAGCAGTGGAAGAGTATGTTGTCTTTAACAGCTCCTCGCATCACAAGTTGTTTCCGAGGTGATAACTGCTTACAACTATAGTTTTAATCTTAAGAGCAAATGTTTTTGTTCTTGTTCTATGTCATAGCAACTTGCTTCAGGCCCCACCCCGGTCTCTCACTCAGAAGGGCGTCCATCAGCCGGGGATGTCAGTCATCCGGAACTACAACACCGATGCATTGGCGCTAGCAAATGAAGTAGTCAACATCGAAGCCAGTATCAGGACAGGTGATGACTTGTTGGATGTTATAGTGTGCCATACTGCGATATCGGACTGCCAGCATCGCCAGATTCGGTCGAGAAATTGCCAAAGATAAGTGCTTCCCGCCTATTAACTCCTTAACTTTCTACGATTTAATTAGTTACAGTCCCCATGAACGTCTCTCTCGCATACCAAAGTCCCAGAAATCCTACATGCCTGTATACTCTTCCAGACCAAACACATATAACAGAAATAATTATAAAGCATAATGGTGAAGGGTAACCAGTCTAGATTCACTAGCTGCCAGCTTTTCGAGCACCAGTTGTAGGGTTCATTCAGAATACCAATCTCTTGAAGGATCTGGAATGGTTCCAGAAGTTAGCGATAGAGATCACATTCTCGCTGATTGCGCTCGCCAGATCTTAATGGCAGCAAGATATAATGGTGCTCAGATTAAGCATAACTAACCCGATGCTCCAAGTAGCTCATTTAGTGATAAAGCCCGTAAAGATAGAGCATTAACGTTATGTCATTCAGTTAATCTCGAGACATCAGTTCTGTTTCCTTTCACTGCTAGAGTCTCCCTGGAAATCTAGTGCATGCCGTTTCAGCTCTCCTTCCCTGATCCTTCTAATCTTGTAAGCACGTGAATACGGATAATCTTCCTTCCCAACAGCTCCTTCTGTAATTTCAATCTTAAGAATAAGGCTGTTCTGAGCTGTAATACGATGAAGATCTCAGAAGTAACAGTAACTCGTGATCTGAACATACTTGATGTTGACCTGTAATTCCACAACGTCATTTAGCGATAAGGCTCTTACAGAACTCTTGCAGCTTTTTGAGCACCCGTAAGAGGGTTCTTTCATAGTAATCCAGAACTTGAAGGATCGAATGGTTCTAGAAGTTAGCGGCAGAGATCCCATTCTCTGATTGTGCTCACCAGTTCTTCAGGGCAGCAAGATATAATTGTGACCAGATAAAGTATAAGTCAGCCACAGAATTTCTAGGAGACAATACTCCAAGTAGTTCAGGTAGTGTAAAGCCCGTAAAGATAAAGCATTAACGTTATGTAATTCTTTTAATCTTGACTGATCTGTAATATGATGAAGCTGTCAGAACTAACAGAAACTCGTGATCTGAACATACTTAATTTTGACCTGTACTTCCATTCAGCCTGGATTGATTGATTGATTGGTGGTTGCTTTACGCCGTGTCGGCAGCATAGGCCATATTCATGGCGAGAAATGTTTGTTTTTTGTTCAAACCATCGCTTTTACGTGTAAAAGCAGACAATCAATTATGTGCCAATAGACACTCATTAAATTAGAAAGCTCACAATCATATATTTGTGGTCAAGGGAAACAAATTCCCATAGAAAAAGAAAAGTTTTATTAACAATTGATAGAATCTATTTAGTAAACTATATGAGGTGGTACAGTCCAGCTGCCCTCAAAAAGGCTATAATGTTTTCCTGTTTTACCTTAGTAAAAAGGTCATGCATACTGTCTGCAGTGTAGAACCATTGGCGCAGGGCAAAAAAAATCATCGGAACTTAGTCAAATGTGTTTGAGTGTCAGCGGGGACTGACACCCAATACATTCAGGGGGAGGGTCCACCTTGAGCAGAAAAGCATGTGTAAGCCACGAGTGGCCAATACGGCAGCTGCTGGAAGATAGTACTTTGTTTGCCTCTATCTTCCAGTCTACATGATGAGCCACCAAGCTAGGCTCCTGGGCCCGGAAAACCAAAGTAATCTGCTTCCCTCCAACCTCGCTTCTCCTCATGTTATACGCATCAGAGATATTCAGATTAAGAGATCGCCTTTATATGTCATGATACGCTCTACTAAAACATGTTCCGCCACTTCATCTCCCATAGTGTTCCTCCTTCCACTTATTCAAGCTTCAATGTGCTGCCCGGTGCAAGCTTGGACTGCTTATATGTCCTCGGTTTCTGCGGAACCAGCTGATCCAGCCTTCACGCTACCATCCGGCGAGTCGTTGTCTGCTAAGCTCCTGACTACAATCCTCCGCAACGCTGCCTCAGGTCATCAGCAACGTGCTAAACTCACTCTGCACAGCCTTCGATGGGTGCCGCCCAGGCGTGCCAGAGTGCGGGACTGTCATGCTCCAACCTCCTTCAAGCTGGTACCTGGAAAGGAAGGGCAGTCCATGCCTACCTTTCGGTCCCGCCTGTTTGCGAGGCTCCATCAGCGCTAGCTCATTTATTGGGTGAGCGCTGATCTCTTCTGTTTCCAGCTTACTGTATCCGCCCCTGCCGGCACTTGATACACTGACTGCCCTTGTCTGCTACGGTACTGACGGGTCTCTGACACCCACTGATAGCCTGCTTCAGGCCCGGCGATGATTTCATTTTTCATTAAACTCTCAAAAAGTTACCTGTTCTCATCTGTTGTCTTTGCCGAGTAGCACAAATTGAGCATGTTGGCGGAGGCTAGCATGTGTAATTTGCACACAAGGCAAGTTCCTGCTGTTTACTTTGCTTTGCGAGTCATGCTGCTAAGCACTCTACCTCAGTGCGTCTCACTGTTCACTTTCCCACCCTTCCCACCCTCTTTCTGGGGGGGGTGGGGGGGTGAGTGCTGATCTCTTCTGTTTCCAGCTTACTGTATCCGCCCCTGCCGGCACTTGATACACTGACTGCCCTTGTCCGCTATGGTACTGAACGGTCTCTGACACCCACTGATAGCCTGCTTCAGGCCTCGCGATGATTTCATTTTTCATTAAACTCTCAAAAAGTTACTTGTTCTTATCTGTTGTCTTTGCCGAGTAGCGTGAATTGCATCACACGGTGGCCATACGGTGTCCATACGGTGAGCCCAATCGTGCAGCGCCTACAAGACAATGGGACGTGTTGCAGCAGCAGAAAAAAGCATAAGATTTGTGAACATTTCTACCGCAGACCGCAACACCAATATGATCTGTGAAAATCCCATCTCCAGACCGCAGAACCATACGGTGGCAACAGGATATGCGTGACCCAACCATTAGGTGACTTCTTACCCCAATTTAAGAATCCAGAGAAAATAATTGGTGTTTTTGATTTAAGGAACCCCACCCTATCTCTAAGGAATGTGTAATGTGTGTTAGTAATAACTCTACTGTATTTCAAGTTTGTTGCAAAGTCCAAGAAATATCCATCAACACGGCAATGTACCTCTGAGCTATTCATATCTTCCTGTCATGTGCAACCTCAGTCATTCACTCAGCCTCAGCTTCAGGTCTGCCTCTTTTGAATAACATTAATATGAATAACACACAGCCCTTCTTACAATGGCCATTACAATATTTGCATCCTATTAGAGATTAATTTTCATAGCTGCTAGGGTGCTGCTAGTATTTGGCTGTATACATATGTAGAAATTGCATGAATACTGCTTACGGTGAGTTCTCTCAGTTTATTAAAGTATTTAAAAGACAACAAGTATTAAAATATAACAAACTGAAAACAGATGACATACTGCTAGGGTCCTGTTGCTTTGCGTCTATGGTAACTGCACCTCCAATAAAAGGGGAGGAACATGCTTTAAAATAAAACCAAATAATAAGGTTCATGCAATTGTTATATTAAATATCTTTCTTACCTGTGAATTTCACTGTCGAATACCCTAATCTAACCTGTCATGGAAATCCTAGAGTAGCAATTGGCACCATATGATATCAGGCAAGAAAATGAGCGAAACTTGTTTGAAATATTAAATCCTGAAATGTATTCATAATTTTCTAACACATAAGGAAAATGCAAGCTGATCGTGACAAAGCAATAACTACCTACTGATTTTACTTTGGGAGATTAATCATGCAATTGAACTGCAGCCTAAAAAAAGAAGGATTTTCTAAAAATAGCTCAGGTTGTAATTTCAGACAAATTATAGTGCCATCCAAAAGGCTTGGTATAGTAAGTAATTTGATTTGCTTAAATTTTTAGGCAATACAATAGGTGACCTTTTTCTATGACAGACAACATACCTTCACAGGATAAAGATTTGACCAGGAATTGGGCCATAGAAAATAATCCTTTACATCTGTGATATTGCTGTTAAACATTAATTATCTTTATCAGAAATGTCACTGGCATATTCCAGCAGAGGAGAGGGTACAAGTAGTATGATTATTATGGGGTTATTTGTAGGATACATTGATTGTAATCAACAATTCCTGTAAATAGCACACCCACCACTCTCCTTTATGTTTGTATTTTACAGATTTGTATGAATCCAAGTACGTAAACAGACCTGGACAAGCTAACACATAGAGAAGCAACTACTTCTAAATTCTAGCCATTTGTTATCAAAATGAGACTCAATGGCATTAATTTGCGAATGGTGGCTAATCTCTTCAAACATCTCAAGGAGAATGCTGATATTTTTAAGACCTCATGATGGACCACCATGTTATACTATTTTTCAGTAGTATTGATTGCATACAATAAAAAATATAAATAATTTGCAGCTTGTGAATATTTATTCCAAATAAAAACTGCAAATGAGATGTTTGTTTTTCCCAGTCTCATTTTAGATAAAAGGGGTCGGGTGAGGATCATGTGAAATAGATTACTTATAGTCCTGACCATAGCAGTGTACAGGGTGGAGTGGGGTGGGGGTTGAGATAACCAGTGCAAAGTCAATGGCAAAATACCATATTATCACTCAGTGTGACAAACCAGCTCAAGGATTGCCTGTTCATATGATAATAAATACTTTAGAAATTAAAATAGACACATAATCCATATATATATACCAACTCCCTCCCATTCCCAGTCAACAATTTGAGGTCACAATGACATCACAGTGATATCACGCACACCTCACGGAGAGGTCACAGTGTGAGGTCACAGTGACCTCAAATTGAAACATCACATTGTCCTCACAGTGACCTCACACTGTGACATCACCATAACCTGACACAATTCTCACACCGTGACATCACAAGAAGCTCACACAGTTCTCACACCATGACATCACAATAACCTCACACAATTCTCACACCGTGACATCACAATAACCTCACACAATTCTCACACCATGACATCACAATAACATCACACTGTGACATCACAATTTAATAATTAAAAACCAGGAATCGGACATCTATATCTGTGCATCATCCAATCGGCATAAAAATCAGTCAATAGCTAGGAAACAGGGATAAGACAATGAATACAGTAGCTTAACAAGTGAATGCCAGTGATAGAAATGAGCAAGCTTTTCACTTGTCCATGGGACAAGTCTGATGCGATTTTTACTTGTCCGTCTGAATTTTCACTTTTCCACCATCTTAACTAGTTAATGGTAAATTGACTACAGATATATATTACGACCAGAACTGTGTGTCTTACTTTTCAAACTATGTAACATATTTTCTATTAATTGTTTTCCTGCTTGTAAGGTGCTTAAAACTAATATACTGCCAACCTGAATAAGACTATTTTACAACTCTGTCAATATTTAAATTATCGGCATTCAGTAAAAACTATTTATTCAATAATACTGGTTCATGAAAAATGAACAAGTTTGAGGAAGTATTGACTGCATGCAGCTGCAATGCAAATTATAATTATGTAGGTGTTTCATTAGAACTGTGGTGTATTAATACTATTATAGTATATAAATAGTGTAATATATTTGTTTAAATATTATTGATTTTTCAACACTCACCACCCACACATTTGAAGCTTGTTGCCACCAACGTACCCTGTCTACATCACACATTTATGTTGTTCACATTGTTCACACTGTTCTGGTCACTCCAAGACAGTCACATTCGTCATTGTTATCATCCCCTAAGTAATGCTATATTGCTTTTTGAACAAGATTTAATACAGAAATTAAAGCATTGTGGTGACATTTCTTTTGCATGGCTGGACGAGATGGCCGTGATGTACAGCACCTTTATGCGAGAAGGATCCAAACCAGTGATCCGACGAGGAGGTGTAAACCAAGCTGGTGGAGAGGATCAAAACCAGGGCTTCCACCAGGAGTTGTATGCCATCTGTGAGAGGGATCAGATATAAACCAGGGATTTCACCAGAGCTCTTGTGCACAAAACCGGTGGAAAGGTTCCAAGTTAGAGATTATAACAAAGTATGTTGAGTGTTGAGCAGATCCAACATACATAGTTGAATGGTTGGACAGGATCCAGAGAAACGAGAGCCTTCAGACTCTGCGAATTCCATTTATTATGGAGCCTGAGGCTAAAAAAGCCGGTCTAGGATGCGGCATGTCACCAGATCTAATTGCTCGCAAAACTGTGGCTGTGTTCATCAATGGTCTTCGTGACCGTGAAGAACGCGACATGATAATTAAACAATGGTCCCCTGGTAGACATACCATGGAGGACATATATCAAATGCTGTGAGACCATGCCGCAAAAGCGCGCATTATCCCAGCTAATCGCGGGGTAGCTGGTATCACCGGCGCCGTATCTGAGCCTGAATATGGCGACCTAAACGTGGGCATAAGCGCTTTCCATCATCAGGGTGCTAGACTCAATAATGATCGCGGTGCTGACTATCCCGGCAACAGGGAGTGGCACGGCAAACGCCAACAATTTAATTCTGGGTACCAGGGAAGGTCCTCAGGGCCTTTCCAAAGGTATTCGAATGATAGGCCTCGCATAGCAAAACCAGATACCGAGTGCAATAGATGCAGAGGCTTTGGGCATATGGCTTTCAAATGCCCTCATAACAAAGCATGTTCTATTGAACAGGCTATGCTGGAGGGGGACTGCAAAGGTTGCGATAACTCCCACCATGAAGCGGCCCTTTTGGCTAAACTACTTGCGCAAAAATATTGCGGCCATGCCCACCCAATCGCCTTCAGCGGCGGAATTCATTGAGGATGGTGCATATTTAAATTAGAATCAGCTGCAACACCGGGAGTGTTGTTAGCTATGGTATCACCGGGTAAACTTCCGAGCACAACTGTCGAAAGTTGTGCTAAACCTCCTTTACACAATCTCTTGACAGACTTGTGCCTCTCTGCAGGTTCTACCTATACATCCACTTGCTCAGCAATTCATGTCTGCCAGGTTTTCTTGGTGGGTATGCGGTCGTTATGCTCACAAAATTCGAGCTATAACGAGCCTGATTTGTGCATGGATTACATTTGAAAGAAAACCAGTCTGGACTTACACATTGTAGGTGAGCGAGACAGGTTTGTCACCGATATTTTCCCACTCAACGGGCTAAGATGGTATATCCCCATCAATATTAGAGGTTCAAAAGGGTTTTTCCTTATTGATACGTGCATCGCTATGTCCGTGATTGGGAAGCAATTTTTGATGACCTTAATCTGAACACCCGCAATTTGGTGTCGGAAGTTAGACCACTGAGTGTTACTGGCCTTGTGATACTGCAATTTGGTTGCACCGATATACCATTAGGTATCGCCAACCAGGTCTTTCACTCGTCGGTCTTAATAGTTGACATACCCGAAAACGGTATTTTGGGGAGTGACTAGATGTCATTTTATGAAGCGAGCCTATCCCCGCATAATGGACTCTTTGAAGTGTTGCAACCCTATAATTTAGTCATGCATTGCCAACTCAGAACAGATTGCGGCCTCGCATATCTGGCTGAGGATGTGATGATAGCCGCTCACCAAACGGTCGCGGCGTTTATTACAACCAGGCATATAGACGGGGAAGGTCAGTGTTTAATTGAACCCGACCCGGAAATGCTTGATCCCCTAGGGATCACGGCAGCGCCGTCCTTGATTATTAAATCAAAAGGTGCAGTCTTACCTCTCTGTAACACTACAGATGACTTGGTTCATTTGTCGCGAGGCCAAACCATTGGTAATGCGGCAGAGGCCAGATCCCATGGATCCATTGACAGTCCTATGGCTGCAATGGTGTTCGATCTACTAAAAAGAGAACGCGGGGTGGAGGGATTTGGAGGATCCCGTGAACCCATGTTTTCAGTAGATAGAAATCAATTTGAGGGATTGTCGCAAATCCCCGATTTCATATTGTCCATGGCCGAGGCCACGCATTTGGATCATATGAAAGATAAAATGAAAATTGCAGAATTTCTATTTGAATTTTGTGATATCTTTGCGAGGCCGGATGCTAAGTTGGGCTGGACCGATGTGGTACAACACCATATAGACATCGGTGACAATGCCCCATTTAGGATACCGTACCGCAGGTTAATGGATTCCAAGAAGCAAGCTTTGGAAGACGAGGTGGCCAAAATGCTGGCCGCCGGGATTATTATGGACAGCAAGAGTCCTTACAGTTCGCCTGTCCACCTGGTTACCAAGAAGGATGGAACGTGGCGATTTTGCATTGATTACCGCAAATTAAATGCGATGACTCGCAAAGATGCGTACCCTTTACCACGCATTGACGAGAGCTTGGATAGCCTTGGAGGAAATAATATTCAGCATGCTGGCGGACAGGTGCTTGCTAAATGGTTGGGACGACGAAGGTCTTATTCAGGAAGTAAGGAGAGATCAGGCAGGTCTAGGCAAACGTTTAACTAAAAACACTGTTAAAAATATTAAAGACAATGTATCTAATGAATATAATAAAGAGAGTGACGGCAGGTGCACCGGTACGTGTATTTGCATATCTGTTCAGAAAATCGATTTCTTTCACCTCCACGTCCGATTTCTTTTCCTCCAACTTGTCAGCGCTGAACTCACTGAGCTCACACATCTTAATGCACTTTTCAAGTGTGAGATCGGCTGTTTCAAGCATTTTGTTTCTCAAAGTAATGTTCTTGACTCCAGCCACCAAATGATTGCGCAACAGGGATCCTTCAACTGGCCCATAATCACAATCTTTCACTGTCCCTGAGGGCCGTGATATATGTAGACATGTTTTCGCTGGCTTGATTATGCGAGTTGAAACAGTAACATATTATTATTAAATTTGATTTACCAGTACGGTACGCTTGAAATGCCTCCGTTAGTGGCAGGATCTTGTCCTGATCGTCAAGTGTGATGGCCATTTTGGCGAAAACTTTCTGGGCTTCTTCGCCCGCGACGTTAAGGAAGATGCAGCATTGCACTCATTCTGTTTTTGTAACGACTCCTGAAGCCGTGTTTATATGTGATATCCATGTTTTCCAGTTCAATCGTGCGTTGTTGCAGAGGATGAGCTGACCTGGCAGCCTGAGGCCTGGCAGCATGTCAGCGGGCAGCATTGTCCTTATCTGACACCATGTGAAAGTACGACGTCTGAACAGTTTGACTTCTGGATACTTTTTTTTTTTTTTTTTTGGTCCATTAGTTGTTTAAGCAGGGGAAATTTCAGTCATAGACAACTGGTCTTCCTCATTCCACTGCTGGTCGATTGAAAGCCCGAGCCTACACTTTTACTGACCCAAGGGATTTTTAACCTCCCACACCACATAGACATGGTAAGAGAGCAACCGGCCTTTGATGATGCTGTAAGTTATACACAGCGGTGGAAATCCAAATTGAGCTGTCTCACCTTTTCTCAGCCACCCCCACCCTCCCATCTGGAAGACCTAAGCCCTAGGGTTGAGTGTCCTGGTAGCTGACATATTTACGATGATAGACTGAACAAGACAATATACCTGTGAGATACCTCAATTCATTCAAATAATAAAAACCCTTAATTACCACTTTATATACTCTGCTTTCGCGTTACTGAATTATGCTATTTGGATGATTTTGTAGGGGAAGAAAGCTAATGCAGCATATGATTACATATTTAATTTGACACAATTATTGGGCTTACAGGTGACTGTTAGGAAATGTACACCACCAGCTAGAGAAATGAAATGGCTAGGGTATGAAATAGATAGTCACTTGATGGAGGGAAATATTCTCGCAGAGAAATTATTAGAAGTACTTAGTGAATGCAAAAAATGGAAACTGGGGACTAAAGTTACTAGAAAAAATGTGCCACGACTAGTAGGGAGGTTACAATTCATTTCTAAATGTGTAATGCACTCTAGAATTTGTATGAATATAATTTTAAATTTTAAAAGAAATACCCCATTTGTAGGAAAGGTAGAAGTTAATCAAGAACTAGTAAGGGACATTGGTTTTTGCGTTTCCCGGAAGGGAGTAATTGGTTAATTTTATTAAGGACTTATCCTATGAAAAAATGGGTCATTGAATGTGACTCGTCATTGCTTCCAGGTGCAGCATTCAGCAAGACACATTTTTTCTCGGAACTATATTCCCCTGAATATATTAATATTAAATAACTTTGACATTCCACAATTAGAGGCAAGTAGTAGCATTACAAAATGTAAGCCCAGATAACCCAGAGAAATTCGTTATTATCATTAACACTGATAATGAAGCATCTCAAAAGGTGTTATCCAGTGCTGCTGGTAAATACCCAGCCTTATGTGCCTGCGCCAGAAAAATATGGAGATTTGCAGCAACCAATTGCTGTGAGGTGCACGTAATACATCAGGCTGGGAAGAAACTGGTACTAGCGGATGCACTGAGTAGGATGTTCTTCGATAATAAAGCAAAATTAATAGCCAAGCAATTGTGTAAGGAACTTAAATTATCAAAAATAAGTGCTTCTCATGAACCTTGATTTATTGTTATGAGCTCTTCAGTCTAATTTCTTATTTGGCTGTTTCCCTCACAACTTATAACGACACAGTAGTTGAAAGACTATGCATGTATTTCAAGCCAGGGCTTGCTGAAGGGACATGGACAAACAAAAGTGTGCACTTTCAGGAATACTTAAAATTCTGTAAATTACAGAAGGAAAATCCTAATAAACCCAAGCTGAAAACGGTAATGTTATACACTTTATATCTAAATAAAAACATTAAAGACTGAAGGGGTTATACAAAATTACTTGTGGGGAGCCAGGTCGTTGCTTAAATTAGTAAGTGGTAATTGGGAAATATTTGATGACTGTGCACTATCAGTACTTAAAAAGGGAGTATTTAATTGAATAAATAATATTGTAAACAGAGCGCGTCCCTTAACAATAAAGTATGTGAAAGTAATAATATTGAAGTTCAAACAAATGGGAAAATACAGTGTTTATTGCTGCTATACTTATTGGTTATACATGTCTGCTAATGTAGCAGTCACACTACGATGACAAGGGGGTGACGACAGCCCGGCGACTGGGATTTTGTGAAATCCCGACGACATATGCAAATTCGGGCTAAGTTGGACGACAATCGGACGACATCGGGACGACAGTGGGACGACAGTGTCTGTGTCTGTGTGTGTGTGACTGTGTCTGTGTGTGTGTCTCTATCTGTGTCTCTGTGTGTGTCTATGTGTGTGACTCTGTGTGTGTATCTGTGTGTGTGACTCTGTCTCTCTGTGTCTCTATGTGTGTTTCTGTGTGTCTCTGTGTGTGTCTCTGGGTGTGTGACTATGTGTCTCTGTGTGTGTCTCTATGGGTGTGTCCGTGTCTCTGTGTATGTGTGTGTCTCTGTGTGTGTGTCTGTGTGTGTGTATATGTGTGTGTGACTCTGTCTCTGTGTGTCTCTATGTGTGTGTCTGTGTGGGTGTTTCTGTGTGTCTGTGTGTGTCTCTGTGTGTGTCCCTGTGTGTGTGACTCTGTGTCTCTGTGTGTGTCTCTATGTGTGTGTCTGTGTCTCTGTGTCTGTGTGTGTCTCTGTGTGTGTCTCTGTGCTTCTGTGTCTGTGACTGTGTGTGTATCTGTGTGTGTGACTCTGTCTCTGTGTGTCTCTATGTGTGTGTCTGTGTCTGTGTGTGTCTCTGTGTGTCTGTGTGTGTGTCTCTGTGTTTCTGTGTGTCTCTGAGAGTGAGAGTGAGAGTCAGACTGAGAGTCAGAGTGAGAGTGAGAGTGATAGTCAGACTGAGAGTCAGAGTGAGAGTCAGACTGAGAGTGAGAGTGAAAGTCAGAGTCAGACTGAGAGTGAGGGTCAGACTGAGAGTGAGAGTCAGAGTCAGAGTCAGAGTCAGACTGAGGGTGAGAGTCAGACTGAGAGTGAGAGTCAGACTGAGAGTGAGAGTCAGACTGAGAGTGAGAGTGAGAGTCAGACTGAGAGTGAGAGTCAGACTGAGAGTGATAGTCAGAGTGAGAGTGAGAGTCAGACTGAGAGTGAGAGTCAGACTAAGAGTGAGAGTGAGAGTCAGACTGAGAGTGAGAGTGAGAGTCAGACTGAGAGTGAGAGTGAGAGTCAGACCGAGAGTCAGAGTCATAGTCAGACTGAGAGTCAGCGTCAGAGTCAGAGTCACACTGAGAGTGAGGCACACACAGAGACACAGACACACACACATAGACACAGACACACACAGACACACACATACACACATACACACAGACACACACACAGAGACACACACACAGACACACACACATAGACACAGACACACACATACACAGACACACACACCACGACACAGACACCCACACATACACACACACATAGACACAGACACCCACACAGACACAGACACACACACATAGACACAGACCCACACACACATACACACACATATACACATACATACACACAGAGACACAGACACACACACACAGACACATACAGACACAGACACACACATACACACACCCAGAGACACATACACACACAGACACACACACATACACACACAGAGACACAGACAGACACAGATACACATACACACACACAGACACACACACACACAGAAACACACACAGACACACACACACAGAGACACAGACACACCCATACACACACAGACACATACACACACACATACCCACACACAGACACACACAGACACACACACAGACACACACACATATACACACATAGACACAGACACACATAGACACACATAGACACACATAGACACAGACACACACCCGGAAAGTAGCCCGCAAAGGGTAAAATACCGCGGTAGACACCTCCGACTCTTTGATGAGTAGATGACGACAGCGCCGCTACAGTGCCGCGACAGTGCCGCAACAGTGCCGCAACATCGGCTGTCGTCGCCTGTCGTCGAAGTTTTTCAGCATGTCCAACATACCCACGACAACCCGGCGACAGTCGAGAAACAGTGGAGAAACTGGAGGTGTCGCGGAGGTGTTGCAGCGACACCTGCGCGACACCTGCGCGACAATCGACGACAATCGACGACAGACCGGAAGTGGGTGTCGCAGGGCTGTCGTCGCCGCTTGCTGTCGTAGTGTGACAGCCACATAAGGTAATCAACCCTGAAACCCTGATGGCCTCTGTGATATATGCGTGGTAGACGTCTAGACCCGTGGACATGCCAGAGCCGCGTGACAAACAAAGCTTCCAAAGGTTCCTGGGCATGGTTGGATATGTGCACAAGTTCATACCCAACATGTCCGAGATAGCTAAACCACTACGCACGATCCTAGCCAAGGACGTGGCGTGGCACTGGCAAGTCGAGCAGCAATGTGCGTTCGATAAGTTGAAAGAGAAGTTAAGAACTGCTCCTGTATTGACATATTACAATGTTAAGAAGCCTATTGTAATTCAGGTAGATGCTTGTCAGTCAGGTTTGGGAGCCGTGTTGATGCAAGATGGTAAACCAATCGCACTCGCATCTCGTGCGCTTGATGCGCGAGAAGGAAGAAAACCAAGGCGGGGGTGGAAGAAAGGTGCGTTTATTACACGCCTCAGCGGAAACATGTTAGGTACATGGAATCAATGAAGATATGCAGTGGTAAATGTACAGGTACATAGAAAATAAGGGGAAATGCACAGTGGTAAATAACAAGGTCAAGGTAACCGAGTAATGAGAGGGCTCCCAGGAAGGAGCAGAGAGGCTCATAAGGAGCAGGAGAGAGTAAGGAAGTCCGGTGGTCAGGTTAATTGTCAGTGGAGTGAGGGGGTGCCGAGGAGCCCTCCACCAAATAGTAGGAGAGGGCTCGAGGCGCGCCCGAGGCGGGGGCACGGGGCGCCCGAGGTGGGGGCCGGAGGTCTGGGTGAGAGGAGGGTCGTGAGGGCAGTGCCGTGAGGTCGGCGGCTGGGCTGTCTGGGGAGGGTCCCTCGTGAGGCTGGGCTGTGTGGTCTGTGGTGTGAGGTGCGAGGTGGGGGTTCCCTGTGTGGGCGGGGGTGTCCGGGGAGTAGGTCGACAAGGGGCGGGCGGCCAAAAATAGAGGAGGCCCGCCCCTTGGAGGGGTCGGGTGAGGAGGTCGGCCGGCGAAGTCCTCAGGGCTGGGTGGGACGGGGGTCGGGGTCGGGTCGGGCGGGTTGATGACGGTGGTGTCGTGGTCGGCGGCTGTACCATCGGAGGAGGGTTCTCCGTGAGGCTGGGCTGGGCTGTGGTCTGAGGGTTCCTCCTGTGGCTGGGCTGGGCTGTGGCCTGAGGGTTCCTCGTGAAACTGGGCTGGGCTGTGGTCCGTGATGGGCGACTGGCGCCGGGCGGCGATGAGAGCCTTACTGAGGGGGCGCTGGGGCCCGACAGGGATGTGGTTGCCGATGAGGTCGGCAGTGCCGAGGCGGCGGTCGGGCCGCTCCTCGGGCAAACTGGGCTGGGCTGGGCTGTGTTCCGTGATGGGCGTATGGCGCTGGTCGGCGATGAGAGCCTTCTTGAGGGGGCGCTGGGGCCCGACTTGGAGGTGGTTGCCGATGAGGTCGGCAGTGCTGAGGCGGCGGTCGGGCCGCGCCTCGGGCAAACTGGGCTGGGCTGGGCTGTGGTCCGTGGCGGGCTGGTGGCGGTGGGCGGTGGTGAGAGCCTTACTGAGGGGCCGCTGGGGCCCGACTGGGCGGTGGTTGCCGATGAGGTTGGTAGTGCCGAGGTGGCGGTCAGGGCGGGGGTCGGGGGAGGAGGTGCGGCGGGGGCGGGCTAGGGGGGCGGCGAAATCGCGGGCGGTGGGGGGGGGGTCGTGGGGCGGGTCGGTGGGGGGGTCGGTGTGGTCAGGGGGGCAGAGGAAGGCAGTTTCGCCTGGGTCGAGGTGGACGTCTGGGTCGAGGGTGACGGGCGACTGGCGCCGGGCGGCGATGGGAGCCTTACTGAGGGGGCGCTGGGGCCCGAGGCGGGGGTGGTTGCCGGAGGGAACGGCGGCGCCGAGGCGGCGGGCAGGCCGCGCCTCGGGCGGGTGGGCGGTGGTGTCGGGAGGGCTGGTAGCAGTGTGGTGGGCAGCTTTGATAGGGTGGGTGGGCCGGTCTGGGGCCTCCGTGCCGGGCTGGAGGTGCCGGCTCCTCAAAAATCCGGCGAGGCAGGAGCCGCTGCCCGGGCGCGCTTGGCCAGACAGGCGTCCTCGCTGTGCCTGGTTAGTACCCTCCGGACATTGGCGCAGTATGCGCATGCGTGGAGCTGTCTGGAGACCCCCTGGCCGTGGACCTCCCCCGGGGCTGCGTGGGTGCAGGAGTTGGGGTCCCGGTTCCAGGCATAACAGAGTGGGCCGTGGGTCTCCTTGCTGTAGGCCACGCGTGTGTCGGTGTGGCCGCGGGACTGGGGGCGGGGCGTTGCAGGGTCGAGGGAGGGGAGTTGGGTGGTGGTGGAGTGGGGAGGCATGGCGAGGGACTCCAGTCTGAGGAGGTTTATGGCTACTGGGTCGTGCCAGCCGTGGGGGAGGGTACCGTCCGCGATCGCGGTAAAGACCGCCTCAGAATAATGGCGGACGGTCGTCCAGGGATAGAGGAGGTTATCACGACAGATAGATAGGATATGGTGGTGGAGTCCCGGGGCGGAGTGGGCGGGGAAGTCCGGGTGGTCGATGAGGGTGAGGAGGGCGAGGGCGTATTCGTCCTTGGTCGCCTCCCCCCTCTTCACTGGCTTCTTCTCGGGACCTCGCCTCACCAGATCGGAGGGGAAGATGTAGTTGGATGGGATGCCTTGGCGTCTGGTTGAATGCCGCGCCTCGGCGGATGCCAGGATTTCCCTGACGGCGTCGGCCGTGGAGGCGGGGTTGTGGCGGGTCTCCTCCCCCTGGTAGGCCGGCGATGTGCAGGGCTGCAGTTGGGGCAGGATGTGGCGGTACCTCCCGTACTCCGCGTGTGTCGTTCCGGGGAGGGCCGCCTGGGGCGGCGGCGGGGGTCGGGCCGCGGCGGTGGCAGGTGCCCGAGGCGTTGGTGCGGCCGGCGGGGGCGCCTCTGGCGCGGGCCGGGTCCCGTTGGCGCTGATGTGGTCGATCCGGGCGTGGAGGTCAGCAGTGGCCTGCCGGTGCTCGGTGTTGGCCTGCCGGAAAAGTGAAGAGTAGCGGAGGACGGCAGGGAGGTGAGTGCCTGAGGAGAGCCGGCGGGCGGCCTTATAAGGGAGGAGGGAGGGGCGACAGGCGGTGAGGTGCGAATGCTGACGGCCCGGGGGAGGGTGAGATGTGGCGAGCAGCGGGCGTCGGGTGAGGCGTGAGCGCCAGAACAAAGAAGGTAGCCTGAAAGAGGGGGGGGGGGGGCGAGCCGGGGCTCGGCCGAGGTGAGCAGGCAGCGCCACAACGGCGGGGGAGGGTCTCTCCCTTCCCTCGCATCAAACGTAATGCTTCGCATTACGACCAATGCAGCGCAGTGTGGATATGCCACTATTGAAAAAGAAATGCTCGCCATATGTTTCGGATGCCAACGGTTTCATGAGTATATATTTGGCAAGGAAGTTCAAATTCAAAGAGACCACAAGCCGTTGGTAGCCATAATGCAAAAACCAATACACAAGCTGTCGGCTAAAATGCAAAGAATGCGAATGCGGTTGCAGAACTACAATATTCAGTTATGTCATGTGAAGGGCTCTTTGATGTTTTTTGCAGACACGTTGTCCAGGGCGCATACCGCCAAAGTAGGTCATGATAGCCTGTTCGATGACACGTTCTGCGTTGCTGCAGTGGACGTGCAGTCGTCGAGTCTGTTGAGTAAAATTGTAGCTGAGTATGAAAAAGATGTATCTATGTCTATGTTGATCTCACACATTGAAGATGGGTGGGACACTACACGTATACAGACACCACTGTGTCTGAGACAGTACATTCCGTACAAGCATGAGTTAACAGTTGAAAATAATCTTGTAATGAACGGCAATCAGGTGGTGGTTCCTCCAGCTCTTCGTGGTGAAATGATAGAGGCGTTGCACACACATCGGGACGACACACACACTATGGCGCGGGACTGTATGTTTTGGCCAAATATTAACAAGCAAATCGAGGATAAAGTCAGTCGGTGTGACACTTGCCAAAACAACCGAAAAAATTTGCATAACGAGCCATTGATAAATCACCCGATCGCCTGTCAGCCATACGACAAAGTGGGGGCCGATTTATTTAAGTTAAATCATACGAATTACCTGATACCTGTAGATTACTACACCAAGTTTCCAGAGGTAACGCTTTTGGGCGATACGTCACCTGTCACTGTTATTGAAGCGTTAAAAGACAACTTTGCAAGGCATGGTATTCCTAGTCAGGTAGTGTCGGATAACGGTCCACAGTTCAAGAGCCATGAGTACGGGGAGTTTGCACTGCATTACGGGTTCAAGGCCGTGTATTCCAGTCCACAGTATCCACATAGCAACGGTCAGGTTGAACGGTTCGTACAAACAGTTAAGGACATGTTAAAGAAGTGTGAGAAAACTGGAGCTGATTTTCAGTTAGCATTGCTGAATTATCGCAATACTCCGTTGCCTGTCCTGAACGTATCTCCGGCGCAGTTGCTCATGAGCAGAAGGTTAAGAGGCAGATTACCTATGGCAAAGGGTATTTTGGTGCCTGAAACGCAGGATCCTAAGAAAAGGCAGACAGCTCAGCGGCAGGGCAGTCAGAAAGCGTTTCATGACCGGAAGTGCGGTAAGGCGCACAAGCCCATGAAAGTTGGAGATAAGATAAAGTACAAAAATAATGCTGGGGAATGGAAAAAAGGTGTTATTTTGGGATGGACTGGGGTGTCCGGGAGTGAATATCAGATTTGAAATGAGTCAGGCAACATGTTATATCGTAACCGGGTACAAATCATTGGAGCGCCAGTGGAGGGGCGACCCGAGTTGGTCGTGCAGACGCAATCTGGGTCAGCGTCAGCGACGCAATCTGGGTCAGCGTCAACGCCGAATGTAAACAGTACGGTTAATCTAAGTAGGTCAGGTCGGCTGATAAGGCCGGCGAGCAGGTTAGATCTATAGTAGGTCAGTGTGCTTCCGACTGTTGCAGGATTAACATGTCCATGTACAGTTAAGTTTATTTCAGCTTTTGTGTTTTACTGTTGATACATATGGACAATATGAGATATCAGGCATTACGGCCGGATTTTGAGGACTTAAGTGCATTGTGCACTCGGACATTTGCAAGTTAAGTGTGCATATATTTTGATATTGCTTATTTTGTGTTTCTTCATTGTTTTTTTGTAACATTTCATGTTTCAGAAATACTTTGAGGGGGGGATGTGATATATGCGTAATAGACGTCTAGACCTGTGGTTAATATATGTTAACGATATGCAGAGTTGGGGACAAAGAGATATGCAAATGAGATGACGTCATGGAAAGTTTAGCCGGCGGGTCAAGCATTCCCTACGCCGTGAATAAACCATTCAGTAACCAGAAGTCAAAGTGTTCAGACGTTGTACTTTCACACACCCCTCCCTCTCCCATCCCAACATCCCAGAAAACTGAGGTATTAAGTAGGCCTAGCATAAAATCTTACTTGTTGCCTTTAATACAGCCTTTGCTCCGAACGAGGCGATAAATCACCTTCGATCAGGCTTTTGCTTGATTAAGAGACTATATAGTTCAGCAATGTTTTCATTCAAACACAACCTTCTCTTCCATGTGCTACTACAGACAAAATGAATTCCAAACTATGCAAACGAGGTGACAGCATGAACCGTGCACCTGGGTCCTCCAACACCACCGATGAGGACCTGGATGACGTGACCCACTTCGCTTTGCCCCAGCATCATCGCCCGATGAGGCGAATGAAGCCCGGGCAGCAGGCGTGGGGCTTTGAGATGGAGCGCCACCTGGGGACTAAGACCAGGACCCCAAGCGGGTCAGCGATGTCTCCGCCTGTGCCTGCGCCATGCGCGTGCAGGAGAGCCGGCGTCGCAACTACGCCACATTTGAACAGCTGTTCAAATGCCACATGGCGCCCGAGAGGACCCCGCCCCAGGATGGCAAAGTCTTGCCACACCAGGTGGTCCCTCACCTCCTCAGACGGGCCCGCCTCGATTGGCCGGCTGGGTGGATGATGAAGACCCTCGGCGTCGAGAGCTTCCTCCGCCGAGACAAGAAGAGCAGCCCCGTTGACACCGGTGAGAGTCCTGTCTTTTTTTCCTTCCTTCCCTAGAGTTTTTTTTTTTGTTCAAGTGTTTTTATTCCTCTGAATAACATGTTGTCAGTGCTAATGCACTGGTCTTCCAGCCCTAATCACAATTGCCTGTACACAGTAAACAAATCTACAACAATATACAGATAGACAATTACAGGAAACTAAGCAAAACATTGGTACATGAATGATAGGTAAAGAACAAGATAAGCGAAAAGAAACATATACGGGGAGGTAGCTATGTTAAACTAGTATGGTAGGCGTTACTAGGTGGTGGGGCATAACTGATTATCTTTCTATTAGTAACATACTCTTTGAAAGGGTGATAGGGGATGTAGTGGGCCTCTGTGATAGAACTTGTGTTCATGGTAATCTCAGGTGGGGCCTATTGAGTTAGTAAGTAGGTTAATATTGTTTAATCTTGTACCTCAGTAGGATCCAACTAGAATCATTTCCAGGCTCATTCCATTGTAGGTGTGTTTTTTGGTCAAGTTGGCCGCTACTGGTTGAGTTTACAGTGTTCGTTTGTGGGGGGAAGCGGGGGGACAGGGAAAGGGATGCCAACACTGACCCAGTGTATCATTGATCTGCTTTGGCCTAGGCTGGTTGATTTAAACGTGCATGGAGGTTTATCTTGAAAGTTTTGTAACAATCACTGTTCCTGACACATGCTGGTAGTTGTTTCCAGAGTGCTCCCCCCAGAACAACCAGTGACTTTTTCATTTTACTAGTTTTAACATGTGGCACTTCCAGTAGGGTGGCTTGTGCTGCACGTGTGGCTTGTGTAGGTGTGTAATATGGGTCTTTCGCGCGGTGGTACATTAGGCCTAATAGGTGCTTGTCTCTGAGAATAATTAGGGCATCTCGTTTAGCTTTATTGTGCATCTCATTAGTATGTAGTGTTTTTCCTTTAAATACTGTGTGCATCCCTCTGTTTTGTATTGTTTGGAGCTTTGTTTGCTGCTTTTTAGTTAGTATATTATATATGATGTCATTATAGTCAATGATGGGCAGTATTGTGGTTTTGTACAATAGAAGAGCAGTCTCCTCGCTCATATAATGCCTTATTTTCCGGAAGGTCTTCATTTTAGCCGCCAATGTTCTGTTAATCCTATTTAATTGACTGGTTCCCGACAGTGTAGGGTCAAGTGTAGTACCTAAATATTTATAACTTAGAGCCTCCTTAAGTATGCACTCTCCTATTTTTATACTGACAATTGGTGAGCTGGAACATTTAGTTTTAGTTGCAAATATTACATATTTAGTTTTTATAATATTTATGGATAGTTTATTTTCCTTTTTCCACCGGTTTACTCTTTGTAAATCATGATTCATTTTGGATTCAGCCACTTTTATATCAGCATCTCTAGCTACCAGTGCCACATCATCAGAAAATATACTTCCCTTTACTTTTTCAAGTACTAGTGGGAGGTCATTGATGTAGATTAAGAATAATAGTGGGCCCAGGGTAGATCCCTGCGGTACCCCTGATTTCACTTCTCTCAGTGAGAAATTAAGCCCTTCAAGTCTAGTATACTGTGAACGATTTAGTAGGTAATTGTTTAGCAGTTTGGTTGTCCCTGTGCCCAGGCCACTATTTGCCGCTTTTTCTATTAAAAGTTTATGGTCTACAGTATCAAATGCTTTACGAAAGCCTATGAAGACAGGAATAGATAATCTTCCTTGATCCATTCCTGTCATTAGCACACATGCCACTGCTTTGGTTGTGGAGTGGTTCTTCCTGAAACCATTTTGCTCTATTGCTAGGTAATCTGTACTTTCAAAAAATTCTGTTATTTGGTCATGGATTACTCTTTGAAGTGTTGCAACCCTATAATTTAGTCACGCATTGCCAACTCAGAACAGATTGCGGCCTCGCATATCTGGCTGAGGATGTGATGATAGCCGCTCACCAAACGGTCGCGGCGTTTATTACAACCAGGCATATAGACGGGGAAGGTCAGTGTTTAATTGAACCCGACCCGGAAATGCTTGATCCCCTAGAGATCACGGCAGCGCCGTCCTTGATTATTAAATCAAAAGGTGCAGTCTTACCTCTCTGTAACACTACAGATGACTTGGTTCATTTGTCGCGAGGCCAAACCATTGGTAATGCGGCAGAGGCCAGATCCCATGGATCCATTGACAGTCCTACGGCTGCAATGGTGTTCGATCTACTAAAAAGAGAACGCGGGGTGGAGGGATTTGGAGGATCCCGTGAACCCATGTTTTCAGTAGATAGAAATCAATTTGAGGGATTGTCGCAAATCCCCGATTTCATATTGTCCATGGCCGAGGCCACGCATTTGGATCATATGAAAGATAAAATGAAAATTGCAGAATTTCTATTTGAATTTTGTGATATCTTTGCGAGGCCGGATGCTAAGTTGGGCTGGACCGATGTGGTACAACACCATATAGACATCGGTGACAACGCCCCATTTAGGATACCGTACCGCAGGTTAATGGATTCCAAGAAGCAAGCTTTGGAAGACGAGGTGGCCAAAATGCTGGCCGCCGGGATTATTATGGACAGCAAGAGTCCTTACAGTTCGCCTGTCCACCTGGTTACCAAGAAGGATGGAACGTGGCGATTTTGCTTTGATTACCGCAAATTAAATGCGATGACTCGCAAAGATGCGTACCCTTTACCACGCATTGACGAGAGCTTGGATAGCCTTGGAGGAAATAATACTCAGCATGCTGGCGGACAAGTGCTTGCTAAATGGTTGGGACGACAAAGGTCTTATTCAGGAAGTAAGGAGAGATCAGGCAGGTCTAGGCAAACGTTTAACTAAAAACACTGTTAAAAATATTAAAGACAATGTATCTAATGAATATAATAAAGAGAGTGACGGCAGGTGCACCGGTACGTGTATTTGCATATCTGTTCAGAAAATCGATTTCTTTCACCTCCACGTCCGATTTCTTTTCCTCCAACTTGTCAGCGCTGAACTCACTGAGCTCACACATTTTAATGCACTTTTCAAGTGTGAGATCGGCTGTTTCAAGCATTTTGTTTCTCAAAGTAATGTTCTTGACTCCAGCCACCAAATGATCGCGCAAC
The DNA here is from genome assembly GCA_030323885.1 of Branchipolynoe longqiensis. Classification (NCBI taxonomy): domain Eukaryota; kingdom Metazoa; phylum Annelida; class Polychaeta; order Phyllodocida; family Polynoidae; genus Branchipolynoe; species Branchipolynoe longqiensis. The sequence continues at coordinate 64,881,658 of CM059198.1, forward strand.
AGGGATTCTTCAACTGGCCCATAATCACAATCTTTCACTGTCCCTGAGGGCCGTGATATATGTAGACATGTTTTCGCTGGCTTGATTATGCGAGTTGAAACAGTAACATATTATTAAATTTGATTTACCAGTACGGTACGCTTGAAATGCCTCCGTTAGTGGCAGGATCTTGTCCTGCTCGTCAAGTGTGATGGCCATGTTGGCGAAAACTTTCTGGGCTTCTTCGCCCGCGACGTTAAGGAAGATGCAGCATTGCACTCATTCTGTTTTTGTAACGACTCCTGAAGCCGTGTTTATATGTGATATCCATGTTTTCCAGTTCAATCGTGCGTTGTTGCAGAGGATGAGCTGACCTGGCAGCCTGAGGCCTGGCAGCATGTCAGCGGGCAGCATTGTCCTTATCTGACACCATGTGAAAGTACGACGTCTGAACAGTTTGACTTCTGGATACTTCTTTTTTTTCTTTTTTTTTGGTCCATTAGTTGTTTAAGCAGGGGAAATTTCAGTCATAGACAACTGGTCTTCCTCATTCCACTGCTGGTCGATAGAAAGCCCGAGCCTACACTTTTACTGACCCAAGGGATTTTTAACCTCCCACACCACATAGACATGGTATGAGAGCAACCGGCCTTTGATGATGCTGTAAGTTATACACAGCGGTGGAAATCCAAATTGAGCTGTCTCACCTTTTCTCAGCCACCCCCACCCTCCCATCTGGAAGACCTAAGCCCTAGGGTTGAGCGTCCTGGTAGCTGACAGATTTACGATGATAGACTGAACAAGACAATATACCTGTGAGATACCTCAATTCATTCAAATAATAAAAACCCTTAATTACCACTTTATATACTCTGCTTTCGCGTTACTGAATTATGCTATTTGGATGATTTTGTAGGGGAAGAAAGCTAATGCAGCATATGATTACATATTTAATTTGACACAATTATTGGGCTTACAGGTGACTGTTAAGAAATGTACACCACCAGCTAGAGAAATGAAATGGCTAGGGTATGAAATAGATAGTCACTTGATGGAGGGAAATATTCTCGCAGAGAAATTATTATAAGTACTGAGTGAATGCAAAAAATGGAAACTGGGGACTAAAGTTACTAGAAAAAATGTGCCACGACTAGTAGGGAGGTTACAATTCATTTCTAAATGTGTAATGCACTCTAGAGTTTTTATGAATATAATTTAAAATTTTAAAAGAAATACCCCATTTGTAGGAAAGGTAGAAGTTAATCAAGAACTAGTAAGGGACATTGGTTTTTGCGTTTCCCGGAAGGGAGTAATTGGTTAATTTTATTAAGGACTTATCCTATGAAAAAATGGGTCATTGAATGTGACTCGTCATTGCTTCCAGGTGCAGCATTCAGCAAGAGACATTTTTTCTCGGAACTATATTCCCCTGAATATATTAATATTAAATAACTTTGACATTCCACAATTAGAGGCAAGTAGTAGCATTACAAAATGTAAGCCCAGATAACCCAGAGAAATTCGTTATTATCATTAACACTGATAATGAAGCATCTCAAAAGGTGTTATCCAGTGCTGCTGGTAAAGACCCAGTCTTATGTGCCTGCGCCAGAAAAATATGGAGATTTGCAGCAACCAATTGCTGTGAGGTGCACGTAATACATCAGGCTGGGAAGAAACTGGTACTAGCGGATGCACTGAGTAGAATGTTCTTCGATAATAAAGCAAAATTAATAGCCAAGCAATTGTGTAAGGAACTTAAATTATCAAAAATAAGTGCTTCTCATGAACCTTGATTTATTGTTAGGAGCTCTTCAGTCTAATTTCTTATTTGGCTGTTTCCCTCACAACTTATAACGACACAGTAGTTGAAAGACTATGCATGTATTTTAAGCCAGGGCTTGCTGAAGGGACATGGAAAAACAAAAGGGTGCACTTTCAGGAATACTTAAAATTCTGTAAATTACAGAAGGAAAATCCTAATAAACCCAAGCTGAAAACGGTAATGTTATACACTTTATATCTAAATAAAAACATTAAAGACAGAAGGGGTTATACAAAATTACTTGTGGGGAGCCAGGTCGTTGCTTAAATTAGTAAGTGGTAATTGGGAAATATTTGATGACTGTGCACTATCAGTACTTAAAAAGGGAGTATTTAATTGAATAAATAATATTGTAAACAGAGCGCGTCCCTTAACAATAAAGTATGTGAAAGTAATATTATTGAAGTTCAAACAAATGGGAAAATACGGTGTTTATTGCTGCTATACTTATTGGTTATACATGTCTGCTAATGTAGCAGTCACACTACGATGACAAGGGGGTGACGACAGCCCGGCGACTGGGATTTTGTGAAATCCCGACGACATATGCAAATTCGGGCTAAGTTGGACGACAATCGGACGACATCGGGACGACAAACGGGACGACAGTGGGACGACAGTGTCTGTGTCTGTGTGTGTGTGACTGTGTCTGTGTGTGTGTCTCTATGTGTGTGTCTGTGTCTCTGTGTGTGTCTATGTGTGTGTCTGTGTGTGTGTGACTCTGTGTCTCTGTGTGTGTCTCTATGTGTGTGTCTGTGTCTGTGTGTGTCTGTGTGTGTCTCTGTGTGTGTATCTGTGTGTGTGACTCTGTCTCTCTGTGTCTCTATGTGTGTTTCTGTGTGTCTCTGGGTGTCTCTGTGTGTGTCTCTGGGTGTGTGACTCTGTGTCTATGTGTGTGTCTCTATGGGTGTGTCTGTGTCTATGTGTATGTGTGTGTCTCTGTGTGTGTTTCTGTGTGTGTGTCTGTGTGTGTATCTGTGTGTGTGACTCTGTCTCTGTGTGTCTCTATGTGTGTGTCTGTGTCTCTGTGTGTGTCTCTGTGTTTCTGTGTGTATGTGTGTGTCTCTGTGTGTGTCCATGTGTGTGTGACTATGTGTCTCTGTGTGTGTCTCTATGTGTGTGTCTGTGTCTCTGTGTCTGTGTGTGTCTCTGTGTGTGTCTCTGTGTTTCTGTGTCTGTGTCTGTGTGTGTATCTGTGTGTGTGACTCTGTCTATATGTGTGTGTCTGTGTCTGTGTGTGTGTCTCTGTGTGTCTCTGTGTGTCTGTGTCTCTGTGTTTCTGTGTGTCTCTGAGAGTGAGAGTGAGAGTCAGACTGAGAGTCAGAGTCAGAGTGAGAGTGATAGTCAGACTGAGAGTCAGAGTGAGAGTCAGACTGAGAGTGAGAGTGAAAGTCAGAGTCAGACTGAGAGTGAGGGTCAGACTGAGAGTGAGAGTGAGAGTGAGAGTCAGACTGAGGGTGAGAGTGAGAGTCAGACTGAGAGTGAGAGTCAGACTGAGAGTGAGAGTGAGAGTCAGACTGAGACTGAGAGTGAGAGTCAGACTGAGAGTGATAGTCAGAGTGAGAGTGATATTCAGACTGAGAGTGAGAGTCAGACTGAGAGTGAGAGTGAGAGTCAGACTGAGAGTGAGAGTGATAGTCAGACTGAGAGTGAGAGTGAGAGTCAGACTGAGAGTCAGAGTCATAGTCAGACTGAGAGTCAGCGTCAGAGTCAGAGTCAGACTGAGAGTGAGGCACACACAGAGACACAGACACACACATAGACACAGACACACACATACACACACAGACACACATAGACACAGACACACACAGACACACACAGGCACAGACACACACACATAGACACAGACACACACACAGACACACACACACATACACAGACACACACACCACGACACAGACACACACACATACACACACACATAGACACATACACCCACACAGACACAGACACACACACCACGACACACACACACATACACACACATATACACATACATACACACAGAGACACAGACACACACAGACACAGACACATACAGACACAGACACACACAGACACACACACATAGACACAGACACACGCAGACACAGAGACATACACACACAGAGACACAGACACACACATAGACACAGACACACACACATACACACACACATAAACACACATAGACACAGACCCACACAGAGACACACACAGAGACACAGACACACACAGACACACACAGACACAGACACACACACATACACACACATACACACACAGACACAGACACACACACAGACACACACACATATACACACATAGACACAGACACACATAGACACACATAGACACAGACACACACCTGGAAAGTAGCCCGCGAAGGGTAAAATACCACGGTAGACACCTCCGACTCTTTGATGAGTAGATGACGACAGCGCCGCTACAGTGCCGCGACAGTGCCGCAACAGTGCCGCAACATCGGCTGTCGTCACCTGTCGTCGAAGTTTTTCAACATGTCCAACATACCCACGACAACCCGGCGACAGTCGAGAAACAGTGGAGAAACTGGAGGTGTCGCGGAGGTGTCGCAGCGACACCTGCGCGACACCTGCGCGACAATCGACGACAATCGACGACAGACCGGAAGTGGGTGTCGCAGGGCTGTCGTCGCCGCTTGCCGTCGTAGTGTGACAGCCACATAAGGTAATCAACCCTGAAACCCTGGTGGCCTCTGTGATATATGCGTGGTAGACGTCTAGACCCATGGACATGCCAGAGCCGCGTGACAAACAAAGCTTCCAAAGGTTCCTGGGCATGGTTGGATATGTGCACAAGTTCATACCCAACATGTCCGAGATAGCTAAACCACTACGCACGATCCTAGCCAAGGACGTGGCGTGGCACTGGCAAGTCGAGCAGCAATGTGCGTTCGATAAGTTGAAAGAGAAGTTAAGAACTGCTCCTGTATTGACATATTACAATGTTAAGAAGCCTATTGTAATTCAGGTAGATGCTTGTCAGTCAGGTTTGGGAGCCGTGTTGATGCAAGATGGTAAACCAATCGCACTCGCATCTCGTGCGCTTAATGCAGCGCAGTGTGGATATGCCACTATTGAAAAAGAAATGCTCGCCATATGTTTCGGATGCCAACGGTTTCATGAGTATATATTTGGCAAGGAAGTTCAAATTCAGAGAGACCACAAGCCGTTGGTAGCCATAATGCAAAAACCAATACACAAGCTGTCGGCTAAAATGCAAAGAATGCGAATGCGATTGCAGAACTACAATATTCAGTTATGTCATGTGAAGGGCTCTTTGATGTTTTTTGCAGACACGTTGTCCAGGGCGCATACCGCCAAAGTAGGTCATGATAGCCTGTTCGATGACACGTTCTGCGTTGCTGCAGTGGACGTGCAGTCGTCGAGTCTGTTGAGTAAAATTGTAGCTGAGTATGAAAAAGATGTATCTATGTCTATGTTGATCTCACACATTGAAGATGGGTGGGACACTACACGTATACAGACACCACCGTGTCTGAGACAGTACATTCCGTACAAGCATGAGTTAACAGTTGAAAATAATCTTGTAATGAACGGCAATCGGGTGGTGGTTCCTCCAGCTCTTCGTGGTGAAATGATAGAGGCGTTGCACACACATCGGGACGACACACACACTATGGCGCGGGACTGTATGTTTTGGCCAAATATTAACAAGCAAATTGAGGATAAAGTCAGTCGGTGTGACACTTGTCAAAACAACCGAAAAATTTTGCATAACGAGCCATTGATAAATCGCCCGATCGCCTGTCAGCCATACGACAAAGTGGGGGCCGATTTATTTAAGTTAAATCATAAGAATTACCTGATACCTGTAGATTACTGCACCAAGTTTCCAGAGGTAACGCTTTTGGGCGATACGTCGTCTGTCACTGTTATTGAAGCGTTAAAAGACAACTTTGCAAGGCATGGTATTCCTAGTCAGGTAGTGTCGGATAACGGTCCACAGTTCAAGAGCCATGAGTACGGGGAGTTTGCACTGCATTACGGGTTCAAGGCCGTGTATTCCAGTCCACAGTATCCACGTAGCAACGGTCAGGTTGAACGGTTCGTACAAACAGTTAAGGACATGTTAAAGAAGTGTGAGAAAACTGGAGCTGATTTTCAGTTAGCATTGCTGAATTATCGCAATACTCCGTTGCCTGTCCTGAACGTATCTCCGGCGCAGTTGCTCATGAGCAGAAGGTTAAGAGGCAGATTACCTATGGCAAAGGGTATTTTGGTGCCTGAAATGCAGGATCCTAAGAAAAGGCAGACAGCTCAGCGGCAGGGCAGTCAGAAAGCGTTTCATGACCGGAAGTGCGGTAAGGCGCACAAGCCCATGAAAGTTGGAGATAAGATAAAGTACAAAAATAATGCTGGGGAATGGAAAAAAGGTGTTATTTTGGGATGGACTGGGGTGTCCGGGAGAGAATATCAGATTTGAAATGAGTCAGGCAACATGTTATATCGTAACCGGGTACAAATCATTGGAGCGCCAGTGGAGGGGCGACCCGAGGTGGTCGTGCAGACGCAATCTGGGTCAGCGTCAGCGACGCAATCTGGGTCAGCGTCAACGCCGAATGTAAACAGTACGGTTAATCTAAGTAGGTCAGGTCGGCTGATAAGGCCGGCGAGCAGGTTAGATCTATAGTAGGTCAGCAGGTTGGAGAGCTTACCTCGATCGGGCTATGGTAGTTAAATACTTCATTCGAGCCCCGGTTCAATTTCCAAGGTCGAATTTTATATAAGATTAAGTAGCAGGTTCAAAAATATGCTTATGGCACACTGAGTTTTGGGAAGTTTACATATTGGAATACATCACTATAAAGCCAAATATTATATCTAATTTCCTGGATATTCATAGGACATTTAGTTGGGAACGGATTGAGTAAATTAACAGTGAATATTAGGAAATAATTCAGTAGTTACAATACATGGTTATAGGACAGAACTGCCCATGTTATAACTGTGTTGGTATAGCCATAAATCCCAAACAATAGAGGAACCTCCAGCCAACAATAGGGGTATATGCTGGTCTGTGGCCCACTCATATACTTCCACTTGCCACTGGGGGAGGTCCTGTGGGGACTGTTGTGCATGATGTAGATATATTTTTTGCATACCAATATATATATGCATAATAAATAATTCACTGTGATTATGCATCTGATGCATAATCACCACAAAGATGCTGGTACAACATTAAGAAAAGCCTACCTTAAATATTATTGTATTTGATTTATTTTATTGTTGTGACAGCATATATGCAAATATACGCATATACATATACAGGTAAACTCAGGTCGGGTAAAGTCAGGTCGGGTAACGTCAAGTATTATTCCATTTTTATCATTATATATTTGTTATTATTATCATCGTTATTATCATTATTGTCGTTATTATCATTATTCTTGTCAGTATTATTACCGTATTATTTTAATCATTATTGGCATTATTTTTAGATTTACATATGCATGTATGTATACATATAATATATATATATAGATATAAACATACATATGTGTATACATATAAAGATACATGTGTATACATATAAATATACATATTACATATGCACCTATGTGTATATATGCCTATATATACATGCATTCACATCTACATATATGTATACATATATACATATGGAGACCTATATATGTGACTACATAATTTTATATATATATATATATATATATATGTAGATATATATATATATATGTGAATACATACTGTATTTAGAGATGACTGCATCCCATATTGTAGAGTGGTCCATTTGTCACTGGTAAGTTAACCCATGTGTAGTCTGTTTCACTCTCAGACTTATTGCAAGGGGCCTAAGCTCTGACACTTTAACACTCAGATTTTAAACCAAAAACTGCCAAGGAAAGCTTTCACACCTCAGGTTGCCAATGGTTCCCTGGGCTGCACCTCCACTGACAGCTGAGCTCACTGAGTGTGAATGTGTCAGAGCTTATGCCCTTTGAATAGGTGTGAGAGTGGGTTGGATTTGGTTTATAAGGGTGTGTGCCACAGTGCACTGCACACATATATTTCTGAAGGCACACACTACACAACAGTCAACTTGGTACTTGCAAATGGATTACCATTGTGAAGGATCTGGCACAGTCATCCTTACAATTAGGAACACTGGTAAGTTATTCTTCACCTGATATTGCAATATTATTTATATATTATATATAATACATAATATTGTCATGGGGGTGATGAAAATGGGAAATACTGTGCCTAGAGCGGGACTCGAACCCACATCTCTTTGCATTCCGGGCCAGTGTGCTAACCATTACACCACCTAGGCTCCCTGATATCAATACACTCCCCACGCCTACCTGTCTATGTGGTTACTTGCCTGAGAGGTCAGTGCAGACCACTACACTCGTCACCCTGGAATTGTAAGTCTTGTAATGCTTACAATTACATACATACAGGCAATGCACTAACACATGCATACACAGGGTAGGTTCAACAACCATACAGCGCAAAGCTTGTACAGGATCCTGATCACGGCAACCAGTGTCATGGGGGTGATGAAAATGGGAAATACTGTGCCTAGAGCGGGACTCGAACCCACATCTCTTTGCATTCCGGGCCAGTGTGCTAACCATTACACCACCTAGGCTCCCTGATATCAATACAGTCCCCACGCCTACCTGTCTATGTGGTTACTTGCCTGAGAGGTCAGTGCAGACCACTACACTATGTATGTGCATATATGCATATATACATACAGCTTTAAAAGTATGTGTACATGTACATGCATAATCAAAAATAAATTTAATATAAATGGAATATTATTTAGGGTAATGGCAGTGATTGGTTAAAATCTGAGTGTGAAAGTGTCATTGTTGCAATAAGTCTGATAGTGTGTCTCTATGTGCATTGTTGCAATAAGTCTGATAGTGACACAGACTACATATGGATTAACTTAGCAGCAACAAATAGAGGACCACTCTAAGATATGTGATGCAGTCATCTCTAAATACAATATGTATTTATATGCATGTGTGTAGAGTCATGTATATATGTCTGCATATGTATATATAGATATGTATGTATGTATGTATATGTATGTATATATATGTATATATATGTATATATATATGTATGTCAATATGTATGTATGTATATGTATGCATATGTATATGTATGTATATATATGTATATGTATGTATATGTATGTATATGTATGTATATAGATGTATGTGTATGTATGTATATGTATGTGTATGTATGTATGTATATGTATGTATGTATATGTATAACATTTATAATAGGCATAGCGGGTTTGGATTTCCGTGGGTGTGGGAGAGGAGATGGCAGCCTATCGGCACCGGGAATACCGGCTTCCCGGCACCAGGGTTTCTGGCCTCACGGCGCCGAGACTCCCGACACTAGGCCTCAATTCAAATAATATAAATATTAATAAAATGTGATAACCAACAATAAAATAAATGAAATATGGATGCAATAATATACAGGGTAAGTTTTTATTAATGTTGCTGTACCAGCGAGAAATGCCATATTCGTGGGGATTATGCATCAGATAATTGTATGTGTATGTATGTATATGTATATATATGTATGTATATGTATGTATGTATGTATATGTATGCATATGTATATTCATTCATTCAATTCAGACTCATGACTATGGTAGTTAGATAATTTGGTCCATAGTAGGTAGATATAAAAATTGTTTATGTATGTTTATATGCGTATATATGTATATGAATGTATATGAATGTATATCAAATATGTGTATATATATGTATGCATAGGTATGCATAGGTATGCATAGGTATATGCATAGCATTTATAATAGGCATACACGGTTCGGGTTCGGGGTTGGGAGGAGATGGCAGCCTATCCGGGCAAGGAATCCCGGCTTCCCGGCACCAGGGTTCCCGGCCTCCCAGTGCCGAGACTCCCGGCAGCAGGCCTCAATTCAAATGATATAAATATAAATAAAATGTGATAACCAACAATAAAATAAATAAAATATAAATGCAATAATATACAGGGTAGGTTGAATGTTAATGTTGCTGTAACAGATTGTTAAATCATTGGTTTGACTCGACCAGGGTTTGAACCCATGAGGCCATGTGTTCAGATTCACCGTTCTCCCAAAACCATATATAAACATATATTTGGTGAGTGGTTGGCATTTTTATTTGATTTATTTTACTTTTGTTTATTACTTTTTACTTCTATTCAAATATTTGGGATGTGGTGGAGGGAGGCTTGGAACCAGGAAGCTGGGAGGCTATACATACCGTTTTAAATGCAATAAAGTGTTAATTAATATATGTATATGCGTGTATATGTATATGTGTATATATGTATATATGCTGTCAAAACAATAAAATAAATCAAATACAATAATATTTAAGGTAGGTTTTTCTTAATGTTGTACCAGCAAGACAAGCCATCTTTGTGGTGATTATGCATCAGATGCATAATCACAGTGAATTATTTATTATGCATATATATATTGGGATGCAAAAAATATATTTACATGATGCACAACAGTCCCCACAGGACCTCCCCCAGTGGCATGTGGAAGTATATGAGTGGGCCACAGACCAGCATATACCCCCATGGTTGACTGGAGGCTGCTCTATTGTTTGAGATTGATGGCTATACCAACACAGTACTGTCATGGGCAGTTTTGTCCTATAGACATGTGTTGTAACTCCTGAATTAGTTCCTAATATTCACTGTTAATTTACTCAATCCGGTCCCAACTAAATGTCCTATGAATATTCAGGAAATTCGATATAATTTTGTGCTTTCTAGTGATGTATTCCAATATGAAAACTTCCCAAAACTCAGTGTTCCACAACCATATTTGTGAACCTGCACCTTAATCTTATATGAAATTCGACCTTGGAAATGGAACCGGTACTCAAATTAGGTACATTTACCACCATAGCCCGAACGAGGTAAGCTCTCCAACCTGGTCAGTGTGATTCCGACTGTTGCAGGATTAACATGTGCATGCACAGTTAAGTTTATTTCAGCTTTTGTGTTTTACTGTTGATACATATGGACAATATGAGATATCAGGCATTACGGCCGGATTTTGAGGACTTAAGTGCATTGTGCACTCGGACATTTGCAAGTTAAGTGTGCATATATTTTGATATTGTATATTTTGTGTTTCTTCATTGTTTTTTTGTAACATTTCATGTTTCAGAAATACTTTGAGGGGGGGATGTGATATATGCGTAATAGACGTCTAGACCTGTGGTTAATATATGTTAACGATATGCAGAGTTGGGGACAAAGAGATATGCAAATGAGATGACGTCATGGAAAGTTTAGCCGGCGGGTCAAGCGTGCCCTACGCCGTGAATAAACCATTCAGTAACCAGAAGTCAAAGTGTTCAGACGTTGTACTTTCACACACCCCTCCCTCTCCCATCCCAACATCCCAGAAAACTGAGGTATTAAGTAGGCCTAGCATAAAATCTTACTTGTTGCCTTTAATACAGCCTTTGCTCCGAACGAGGCGATAAATCACCTTCGATCAGGCTTTTGCTTGATTAAGAGACTATATAGTTCAGCAATGTTTTCATTCAAACACAACCTTCTCTTCCATGTGCTACTACAGACAAAATGAATTCCAAACTACGCAAACGAGGTGACAGCATGAACCGTGCACCTGGGTCCTCCAACACCACCGATGAGGACCTGGATGACGTGACCCACTTCGCTTTGCCCCAGCATCATCGCCCGATGAGGCGAATGAAGCCCGGGCAGCAGGCGTGGGGCTTTGAGATGGAGCGCCACCTGGGGACTAAGACCAGGACCCCAAGCGGGTCAGCGATGTCTCCGCCTGTGCCTGCGCCATGCGCGTGCAGGAGAGCCGGCGTCGCAACTACGCCACATTTGAACAGCTGTTCAAATGCCACATGGCGCCCGAGAGGACCCCGCCCCAGGATGGCAAAGTCTTGCCACACCAGGTGGTCCCTCACCTCCTCAGACGGGCCCGCCTCGATTGGCCGGCTGGGTGGATGATGAAGATCCTCGGCGTCGAGAGCTTCCTCCGCCGAGACAAGAAGAGCAGCCCCGTTGACACCGGTGAGAGTCTTGTCTTTTTTTCCTTCCTTCCCTAGAGTTTTTTTTTTTGTTCAAGTGTTTTTATTCCTCTGAATAACATGTTGTCAGTGCTAATGCACTGGTCTTCCAGCCCTAATCACAATTGCCTGTACACAGTAAACAAATCTACAACAATATACAGATAGACAATTACAGGAAACTAAGCAAAACATTGGTACATGAATGATAGGTAAAGAACAAGATAAGCGAAAAGAAACATATACGGGGAGGTAGCTATGTTAAACTAGTATGGTAGGCGTTACTAGGTGGTGGGGCATAACTGATTATCTTTCTATTAGTAACATACTCTTTGAAAGGGTGATAGGGGATGTAGTGGGCCTCTGTGATAGAACTTGTGTTCATGGTAATCTCAGGTGGGGCCTATTGAGTTAGTAAGTAGGTTAATATTGTTTAATCTTGTACCTCAGTAGGATCCAACTAGAATCATTTCCAGGCTCATTCCATTGTAGGTGTGTTTTTTGGTCAAGTTGGCCGCTACTGGTTGAGTTTACAGTGTTCGTTTGTGGGGGGAAGCGGGGGGACAGGGAAAGGGATGCCAACACTGACCCAGTGTATCATTGATCTGCTTTGGCCTAGGCTGGTTGATTTAAACGTGCATGGAGGTTTATCTTGAAAGTTTTGTAACAATCACTGTTCCTGACACATGCTGGTAGTTGTTTCCAGAGTGCTCCCCCCAGAACAACCAGTGACTTTTTCATTTTACTAGTTTTAACATGTGGCACTTCCAGTAGGGTGGCTTGTGCTGCACGTGTGGCTTGTGTAGGTGTGTAATATGGGTCTTTCGCGCGGTGGTACATTAGGCCTAATAGGTGCTTGTCTCTGAGAATAATTAGGGCATCTCGTTTAGCTTTATTGTGCATCTCATTAGTATGTAGTGTTTTTCCTTTAAATACTGTGTGCATCCCTCTGTTTTGTATTGTTTGAAGCTTTGTTTGCTGCTTTTTAGTTAGTATATTATATATGATGTCATTATAGTCAATGATGGGCAGCATTGTGGTTTTGTACAATAGAAGAGCAGTCTCCTCGCTCATATAATGCCTTATTTTCCGGAAGGTCTTCATTTTAGCCGCCAATGTTCTGTTAATCCTATTTAATTGACTGGTTCCCGACAGTGTAGGGTCAAGTGTAGTACCTAAATATTTATAACTTAGAGCCTCCTTAAGTATGCACTCTCCTATTTTTATACTGACAATTGGTGAGCTGGAACATTTAGTTTTAGTTGCAAATATTACATATTTAGTTTTTATAATATTTATGGATAGTTTATTTTCCTTTTTCCACCGGTTTACTCTTTGTAAATCATGATTCATTTTGGATTCAGCCACTTTTGTATCAGCATCTCTAGCTACCAGTGCCACATCATCAGAAAATATACTTCCCTTTACTTTTTCAAGTACTAGTGGGAGGTCATTGATGTAGATTAAGAATAATAGTGGGCCCAGGGTAGATCCCTGCGGTACCCCTGATTTCACTTCTCTCAGTGAGAAATTAACCCCTTCAAGTCTAGTATACTGTGAACGATTTAGTAGGTAATTGTTTAGCAGTTTGGTTGTCCCTGTGCCCAGGCCACTATTTGCCGCTTTTTCTATTAAAAGTTTATGGTCTACAGTATCAAATGCTTTACGAAAGCCTATGAAGACAGGAATAGATAATCTTCCTTGATCCATTCCTGTCATTAGCACACATGCCACTGCTTTGGTTGTGGAGTGGTTCTTCCTGAAACCATTTTGCTCTATTGCTAGGCAATCTGTACTTTCAAAAAATTCTGTTATTTGGTCATGGATTAGTTGCTCTACTATTTTGCCTGGTATTGGAAGAAGTGATATAGGTCTTAGTTCATTACACGTTTTAAGGTTAGACATTTTCGGGATTGGCATAACCATTGCCCTTTTCCATGCATCTGGGTAGATACCCATATCAATAATCAGATTAGTTAGATATGTGAATTCAGTAGCCAGAACTGAGGTCTTGTAGCCCTGATGACTTGTATTCAGAGAGTAACTTCACTTTCTTGATAAGTTCTTGCTCTGTGACTGGGTGCAGTTCAAATTCATGAGTATTAACTTTGGGGTGGTATATTTTGTCATTCAGTGGTATATCCTCTAATTGATTTGCTAGTTTTTCACCAATGTCAACAAACTAGTTATTTATGAAAGTTGCTAACTCTCCCCTATGTATTTTATCCCCAGTCAATTCATCGGTTAGATTTCCCACTGTCTGTGCAGGTGCTGGAACTATATCGTCAATTACCCTCCATGCCTTCCTCAAGATATTTTTATTCAAAATTATACCTGTTTTCAGAAACTTGGCCCTTGCACCTCTGTAGGCTGCCGTTGCTTTATTCTATAGTTGTTTGGCTATGAACTCATCCTCAGGGTTGCCAGTATGTTCAAATTTGTGTCCACAGTAATCCCTATCTTTCTGTAGCTCTAAGATTTCATTAGATAACCATTTGGGACGATTTTCTTTAACCTTATAGAGTTGCATAGGTGCATTCACATTTGCTGCTAGTGTTATTTTATCCAATAATAGTTGCCAACATGCATTAGGATTCTCTGTTTGGAGAAAGTTTTCAATTGGTTCCTGCCTTAGAGCTTCACAGTATTTATCAGTAGAGTATTGACTGTAAGTTCTACCCCAGAACTCTATTAGACCCCTAACATCCCTAGGTTTTTTCTTGGTAACATAGATTGGTTTATGATCGCTTATATTATAGTTAATTACCCCTGTAGTAGTACAGTATTTCATGTCTGTGAAGGCTAGGTCTAGAATTCTTTTGCTTTTCCCGGTTATTCTAGTGCAAGATTTGATGACCTGTTCCAATCCCTGCGAAACTTCAAAATGACTAACTGTTGTAGCTGTCTGTGCACTTGCATCTGCTGTATATAGGTCTGCATTAAAATCTCTCATGACCAGTGTCTCCATTTTGTCTATGTCTGGTATCTGGTCCAAACAGTTAGTTACTAAGTCTAGTGCAGTATCTAGGTTCCCTAGTAGGATGCGCTTACAGTTGTCTCGTTTAGTTATAACCCACTGGGCTTCAATTGTAGAGTTAGATAGGTTTAGGTGCTTCAATGTCTCATCATCCACATCAATGGGTCTCTTTGCCTTTCACAGTTTCAGTCCATCTTAACTTGTTTCATGGGTGGGGTTTTTGTGTGCGTGCATGCCGTTTTAATCTGAATTTATGAATTATGGGGGGGTATGGGATACTCTAGCAGCCCCTCCAACACCGGTGAAAGTCTGCCTTTGTTCCTTCCACTGCCTAGGGTTTCTGTCTTTTTGCCTTTCACTGTTTCAGTCCATTTTAAAGCTGCATAGTCCGATGGAGCATCACATTTTCAAAACCAAAACAATGAGCTAGATTTTATTCTATATATCTGACTTAGATACTGATGCACTTATTAAGCAATTGTTGCCACATAGAAGGGGATACTGAGTCAATTTAATAGAACCTGTCAATGCTGAGGCGTATGGTGTCACAGTTTTGACGTGCTTGCCAAAACTAATTTCACATGTTTGCATTTCAAATATCTCAAAAGTTAGCCATTTAAAATAAAAGTTACTTCAAACTAAAGTAAGGTATATTATAACAATCAATTTAATATATTTATCTCAGAAAAATTATAAAAACTCAGAACCATCGGACTATGCAACGTTAACTTGTTTCATGGGTGTTTTTTTTGTGTGTATGTATGTACATGCTGTTTTAGTATGAATTTATTAATTTATGAATTATGGGATACTCTCTCACACTATATGTATGGGTCATTCTCAGAAATTGTGTACCGCATTTTTGCTTTCCACATTTAATTTTTAATGATTTTTCCTTCATTTTTTTGCGGGGGAGGGGTAATTTACACTAAGTGAGATAGACAGCATGATATAGAAATAATATTACAGTTTATTCATATGCTGTACGAAAAATAAGCTTCGTTTTCGAAGCTTTCCGGGTTTCAGAATTTCGGATTAATGGATTGTGGACCTGTTTTTTACTCCATCTTTTAACAAAAAAAGAGAACAAATAAGATCCACATAAATAATGCTGAATCTTTGTTTCACAGAGTTCACTTCGCTGCCCCACATTGCTGAAAGCGAGGAATCTCTCAGCTCGAGGGAAAGTCTGAAGTCCCAGGACTTCTCCTACTATGGAGTACGTCTGCCGGAGATTTCAGACTGCGCGGCCAAGTAGGTTCCATTAAATTATAAGCCATCACCTAATTTCTCTGCCACAATGGCGCTTTATAGATAGTCACCTGATTTTAACGTGTGTTTCTTTAACATGACTATTCGCTATATCTGAGCGAACATATTAAAACAATTCTAGAAATATTAGCTGTGTCATTGAACTTAGAACGGCTCTAACATCTGCAGTGAGAAGGCTTGGTTGTTGGAGTTTTACGTCTAAGGTCATACCGACTTGTGACAGGGCACACTCATGGTGACTGTATAGTGCTGCTCCACTGGGAATTGGCCACTGGCACCATGACCCAATATCCAAAGCGGAAAGTATCAATTATTAAGTCATTGGTTTGACTCGACCGGGAACATAACTCCCAACCTTCCGCACGCGAAGTCCGCGCTTTACCAATTAGGCTACCGCGCCCGGTTCTGAGAAGGGTCAGTCGGGTTGAATGTTAGGATTAGGCACAACCTGAATAGGGGATGTTTGTTGGAGTTTCACGTCATAGCAACATTTACGGTCATATCAGATCAAGCCCCTGAATAAGGAGGCCACCAGTCCTAATTAGACTCTAAATAACTCACAGCAAATGGTTTGTTTTAAAGTTTTAAATATTAACCTGGAATAATCATATTCGGTTATATTAATTCTGGCTAAATAAAACTGTGGTGATCATGTTACTGTATCTTTAAACTAGGGATAGTAACTAAGATGAGCAACTCAACATCACACATTAAAAAACTATGACTATAACTGATCGCTTCAACGGCTGGAAGACCACTGTCTCGACGCTGACAAAATATGTGTTCAGATGAATAAAATATTTACCAAAAAGGAAAAAAGAAAAGAAAAAAGGAGAAAAATCCGCGCTCTGTGCAGAATTTATAGCTTGCTCCTGCGGACAGTGGCGGAGGGCTACTTGAGACTTCAGCCCAGATAAGTAAGGGCTTAGAATAAATAAAAAAATTAAAGAATTTTAAACAGTAAACAATTTATTGCAGTAAGCAATACAAACTATAAACAATAACTATTGATTTGGTCATCGTCGACATCATAGTCCCAATCATAGTCCCAATCAATGTCATATTCATCGCCATTTAAGACTCTTTTGTCAGAATTAATTTTTGTATGAACACACAGACAAACAAACAGACTCACATTCGCTTTTACTTATATTGATTATCTTGATTGAGTATGGCTATTCATCGTCTGTCCTGAAGCAACCAATTCTCTGTCAGTTGCGTTCCCGGCTTAAAACACCTATAAAAAGCCAACCTTGTTCTAAGGCATGTAGCTCAGGGCCAAAAAAAGAGAGAAAAATTGGTGATCGTCCCCGCCCGTGCCTGAAAAATCGGCCATCTCTGAAATTTTGTAATTAAAAAATTAAAACTTGTTTTAAGCTGTTAAAAATGCGTCTGGCTAGCAGAAATTAAACTTTCGTATACTTTTTAAGTCATTGGTTTGACTCCGCCAGGGTTCGAACCCAGGAGTTCGAATCCCACGTCCTACCAGAATGGGAGGCGGATGCTCAACTAATTCAGCCATCGCATCTAATAACGTATTACGTCTGCGTAAAAAATAACGAATAAAAATAATCATCCGCCCGACCCTGAGTTTTATTTCAAAAGGACGGTCAGCAATTAAAAATAATAATTTGGCCCAATGTAAATTGCTGCCACCATCTTAGCTTTCCTGTTCTACATTTCAGACTTTTAGATTCCCTTTGCCAATCAACCTTCAACGTGGTATATATTCACTTGCGTTGATCACACTGGGTAGTAGGTCAGTAGGTCAGTTTTCAGGGAGTGGACCTCTCGCTGGACTAGGATAGGGTCACTCCCCAGACAGCACACAGTCGTCGGCCCGACGGCGGCCCGACGGCGGGCGCTCCGGCGGCCCGACGGTGGAAAACGCCGTCGGGCCGATGTTGTTTTGTCCAACCTCCCGCCGTCGACTCGACGGCGGCTGCCGCCGTCGGCCCGACGGCGGCTGCCGCCCTGACCCCGATGCCGTCGTGGCGACGGCGGCTGCCGCCGTCGCCCCGACGGCGCCAAACGCCGTCGGGCCGACGTTGTTTTGTCCAACCTCCCACCGTCGACTCGACGGCGGCTGCCGCCGTCGACCCGACGGCGCCAAACGCCGTCGGGCCGACGTTGTTTTGTCCAACCTCCCACCGTCGACTCGACGGCGGCTGCCGCCGTCGACCCGACGAGCCGAGAAATATTAGTTTTATTCAAAATTAATAGAAATCGAACACCCATACCTTATAAATTTAATATAGTCTGTACGTATTGACACTATAGTGACAGTGTCTTCTCGGAAAAAACCAAGATGGCGGTCCTTCGTCAACAATCCGTACCGTTCAAATTGTATTAACACGAATAATTCCATTAATACATCGTAATAAATTCCAAAACTTTTACAAAATAATCTAAATATATTAATAAACAAACCTGTTAAATAATTCCTTTAAATTCCTCCGATTTCTGGCGTTATTTGTTAAAAAAGAACACTGCTCAACGATCGCACGTGTTCCGGTGGCGATTCGAAGTAAACAAACCGCATCGGATGGTTCAAATCGTATTAACACGAATAATTCCATTAATACTTCGTAATAAATTACAAAACTTTTACAAAACAATCTAATCATATCAATAAACATACCTGTTAAATAATTCCTTAAAATTCCGGGTATTTCTGGAGTTATTGGTAGAAAAAGAACACTGATCAGCAATCGCACGTGGTCCGCGGGCGACTCGAGCCGGAAAGCAAATTTAAAGAACTGCGCAGGCGCGGCCCACCACCGTCGGCTCGACGGTGGCTCGACGGTGTACCAGACGTGGAAAATGAATGCAAACCTGCGGCGGCCCACCACCGTCGAGCCGACGATGGCCCGACGGTGAATCAAAAGTGGAAAGGGATTGAACCCTAACGTCGGAACACCACCGTCGGGCCGACGGAGGCCCGACGGTGGCTCACAAGTGGAAAAGGATTGAAACCTAAGGTCGGGACACCACCGTCGGGCCGACGATGGCCCGACGGTATACCAAGTGTGGAAAATGAATGCAAACCACCGGCGGCCCACCACCGTCGGGCCGACGGTGGCCCGACGGTGAATCAAAAGTGGAAAGGGACTGATTCCCAACGTCGGAACACCACCGGCGGCCCGACGGTGGCCCGACGGTGGCTCAAAAGTGGAAAGGGATTGATTCCCAAAGTCGGAACACCACCGTCGGGCCGACGGTGGCCCGACGGTGGAAAGTCGGTGCCGACGGACCGACCAATAGCCGACGTCGGGCCGACGGCTGTGTGCTATCTGGGTCAGTTAACAATCGTTACGTCAGCTTTCAGTAACAATGTTTGTCCATTGGGTTGGCAGTTACATTTCTAATTTATTTTACCTGCGTTTCTTCATTTCCTGTTCTATATCGTTATTAATTATTACAGCATTGTGACCTCGTTGTACTAAGTTTCACTGTTAAAGTTGCAAAGTCCGATGGTTTTGAATTTCCGTAATTTTTTCTGAGATAAATTTATTGAATTGATTATTATAATCCATCTTACTTTAGTTTGAAATAACTTGAATTTTAAATAGCTAACTTCTGACAGTTTTGATGTGCAAACATGAAACATTAATTTCAGCAAGCGCACCAAAACTCTAAGACAATAGAGTTATGCAATAACATTAAATTCACTCAGCATGTCCCTTCTATGTGGCAACAAATGCTTAATAAATGCACCTGTATCTAATGCTGCAGTCACACTACGACGACAAGGGGGTGACGACAGCCCGGCGACTGGGATTTTGTGAAATCCGGACGACATATGCAAATTCGGGCTAAATTGGACAACAATCGGATGACATCGGGACGACAGCGGGACGACAGTGTCTGTGTGTCTGTGACTCTGTGTCTCTGTGTGTGTCTCTATCTGTGTGTCTGTGTCTCTGTGTGTGACTCCGTGTCTCTGTGTGTGTCTCTATGTGTGTCTGTGTCTCTGTGTCTGTCTCTGTGTTTCTGTGTGTGTGTCTCTGTGTGTACGTGTATCTGTGTGTGTGTGACTCTGTCTCTGTGTGTCTCTATGTGTGTGTCTGTGTCTCTGTGTGTGTATGTGTGTGTCTGTGTGTGTCTGTGTGTGTCTGTGTGTTTCTGTGTGTCTCTGAGAGTCAGAGTCAGAGTCAGAGTCAGACTGAGAGTCAGAGTCAGAGTCAGACTGAGAGTCAGAGTGAATATGTAATTCCTCATCAAATCTAGGTGAGTATTTTGGTTTTGGAAATTTGATGGTTTTTTGGACCATGCAACTTTAACAAACATAATCAGGTTGTTAGTTATTTAATCCGTTATTTTAGTTATTTAAGCAAATCATTATATTGGTTTACAAAAAAAAAGGTTTAAAACAGCGAAGTAATAATATCACACAACTACTAATTGAAGGTGCATAATTAGGTGCTAGAGCCTTTCCTGTAGCGTTTCTCTGTTTGCTCTCCGAACAGATTCAAGAAAGGCCAGAGGCTGCGCGGATGGGGGAAGAAGAAAGGGAAGAACAAGTAGGGGTCATCTTTATCTGTCAGCCTGGTAAGTGGCTTTTGTACTGATATGTGTAATATCAAGCAGTCTCAAGTGGGTGGGTGTGATTTCTTTGGAACTAAATGGACATTCTTCTAAGTTCTAGCAGTATGCAGCACTGTGTGCGGGTGTTTGCATCTACGAGAAATCGCCTAAATCGGTACAGTTGTTGTCAAGGGACAATGTTATCAAATTACCATCGCTTAAAATTGCATAGTCCGATGGTTTTGAGTTTCTCTCATTTTCTGAGATAAACATATTAGGTTGTTCATTATAATCTACCTTACTTTAGTTTGAAGTAACTTTTATTTTATATGGCTAACTTTTGAGATATTTGAAATGGAAGCATGCTAAATTAATTTTGGCAAGCATGCCAAAACTCTATCACCAGAGGCTTCTGCAGGAACAGGTTCTATTAATTGACTCAGTATCCCCTTATATGTGATGACACATGTTTAATAAGTTCATCAGTATCTAAGTTAGATATGTAGAATCAAATCTAGATAATTGTTTTGGTTTTGACAATTTTATGTTTTCATCAGACTATGTAGATAAAAGATTCACCGGGTACTTGTAGTACACGGGTGAATGACAATGTAGTGTAAATACGGGCGAAAATAGCTTTAGTATGGGACAGGAATTAGAAACTGTGGTTCCAGGTTCAAATGGCTACATATATAGGCACAGTGTTGGTGAAATGGGCGAGAATGCAAAAAGACAGAACGCTAGAACGCCATCGATTTCACTTTTAAATCTTATTGAACTAGATATTCTATCATATTTTTCAACTTAAAGGTAGCGGGTAAATGTGAAGACATCTACAAAGAATAAATGTTGCTTCTTAGATTGTGAAATTAGGCTCTCATTTCATTAACTCGCTTTTTCGACCGTTTTTATATAGGGTTGGTATTCACCCATGTGCTGCGAGTACCGGGTGAATCCTTTATCTGTGGACTATGCAGCTTTAAGTTTGTTGTTATGCAAGTCTAGGCTTGTCATTTGCTATGGAATATGTTCTCACATAGTACCATACCCTGACGCTTTTATCTATACATGTCTGAATGGCAGCAAACATTATTTCAAATGGGATTTAACTGTGGATATAGTCGTTCCACTGCTTGATGTTTATCTACCTTTGTGTGCTGCCGGTGGCTTGGAGTCAGAGAGCGTGTATATAAACAGATAAAATCGCTTATCATCGAGAACACGTACGGGATACTGCTTAGACCCATGCATAACCGGTTGTCCCGCAGATACACCAAGCCTGAACCAAAGTCCCAAGCTAGCCCTTGACGTTCCCTACACTTCGGGTGTATCTTCACTGCTCGATAGGCGTTCGATATGTTGATAGTCGACAGAAAACCGCCTTGTGGTAAAGACACCGTAACACATTCCACCGAATTATATCCAAACTTGGCTGTACATTGATCCGTGTATTGAT
Source organism: Branchipolynoe longqiensis (assembly GCA_030323885.1). Lineage (NCBI taxonomy): Eukaryota > Metazoa > Annelida > Polychaeta > Phyllodocida > Polynoidae > Branchipolynoe > Branchipolynoe longqiensis. Next base: position 64,903,817 of record CM059198.1, read on the forward strand.
TCACACATATATCCCGAGGTTTGGAACAGTCAACGATGGCCCTAAAGTCATCGTGACCCTTCGGCACCCCCCCCCAATGCATGTATACATGTACATGGGTGATCAACAACAGTCAAAAGGCCTTCACTGATCTCTTTAATTAGGCGGTTAGTCATAACTGGACCAATTTCCGGATTAGTAATAGAGGAGTAATTTTCTGCTTTATAGCAACTCTCACACCCTTCATTTATAACTTTAAAACCAAACAATGCCCCTCTCATCAGGTACTCCCAATCTGGGTAACAATCCCCCCTGCACATTGATTCTACAAATATTCTACAAGGTTTCAATTGGGCAGGAGCTCCACCTACAAAGTGAACACAATTACACAATCCCTGCAAACAGTCATGAAAAATGTCAACAATGCACACAAAACCATCATCAAATACATCTTTAGCACAAATGGTATAAAGAGCATCATTGTCTCTCAATACACTGTCCAGATTTTTCCACACTTCAAACCACTTGTCTGATCCATTATTAAGTCTGTAGTCGCCGCGTTTGCGACCAGGATCCTCAGCTGCTGCACCATTGCCTTCTATTATTGACATATGGTCCACTGTATCACGACACACTCCCGACATCGTGCCGCTCACCACACTATCCCCATGGCTGCCGTCGTCTTGTTGGCATAGCTTGGTCATGCCACAATGGTCAGCACAATTGCTATTTGTATTGCTGTTGTTTACACCCTCATGCGTGCTGTGAGTGCTGCCCCGCCCAGTATCATGCATACCAGTGGCACGCGACGAATCAACTATCCCACTCGGCTGGTCCAATATACCAACACACTCCTTCCCAGCCACATGTGACAACCCGCATTCCACAACACTATCGACTCGTCAGCGCTGCACTTTACATTGCTTGCTACCGTGATCCTTGCTTTTGCAGGCAATGCACTGTGCTCCCACTCACATGACTTTGCAACACACCCCTCCTTGCTATAATTAAATGCGTAGCACGCCCGCCGTGAGCAGTTCGCACCGCCGGTAGCCTTGGTTGTTTGACTGGCAGACTTAAAACTCCTCTTCACCTCGCGCATCGATTTTGAGTTGTCCAAATTGAAATGCAGTAGAGAAAACTCCTGATCACCATGCTTAAAATAGCGCACACCTCTCTCTCTTACTTTGTCCCGAATGGCAGCATCATATCCCCAATAGGCCTCATCGGTGTAGTTCCCCATGATGGCATGCATTGTCGTATATGCGAGGTGGCCCATATAACTGCGCATGCCCGGAAAGTCATCCCCACCTTCTCAGAGCGCTTCATTCCCCAGATTAAGCAGGCATAGATTAGCTCAATAAAGTTCAGCTTCTTTAAGCTTTTATCACCTTTAGTGTATTTCCGAATGGAGAACTTACTCTGCTCTTTCTTCTTTTTCTTTGACTTGCTTTTCTTCGTGCTGCTACTATCACTTGAAGATGAACTGGACGAACTTGTACTGGTGCTACTGTCCATGTCTTCTGACTCAGAAAACAAAGTCTCCTGCTTCTTCTTCCTCCCCCTCATCTTCTTTCCACGCACTCTCACGTGACGGCTCCGCCCACCATAGGACCCGTCATCTTCATCACATGACGAATTCTCCAATTCCACCCATAGGGCGCATTTCCTGCGCTTTCATGCTCTTTCCTCCAACCGCTTCCTCAAGGTCCTCTCCTCCTCGTCCTCCACTATCGCGACAGGTAGCTCTCTCCTTGACTGTCGTCCTCTTCCTTTCGGTTGTGTCGTCGGTGGGACCGGCGGCGGCGGTTCCTCCCCGCATGAACTGTCCGACACATCGCATTCGGCCTTAGCATCTGCTTTTGTACACTTCTGTGGTAATTTTGCCCGTTTACACTTATTACCACCAGGATGCTCATGCTCCTCCCCACATGAAGCACATAGGTCCAGTCCCATGATAATTGCGAGCTGACAAACAATGTGAGGAGACAAGGCGAGTCCAGTTAGAGGCGGACAAGCACATGTCCGACTCAAGAAAATCAGGTAGAAGCTGACAATTGTCCACCTTGTGCCTAACACCGCAAGTTGTATGCAACGGTTGTTGAAAAACTAACAACGTATCACTTAGCTGCAGTAAAAGTAGTGACACGTAGCTGCCAATGCTCTTCTCCACTCAGTCGCAACGCCCTCTTGGTGTCTCAGCAAAACTCCTGATTAGTGGCAGCCGGTGTCCGGAAGAGCAATGACAAGCGAAAATGGCCACAAAATCCATTAGCAAGTCCAGCCACCAGCCTCTACAACTGTCCAAACGTCAACCGTCACAATATAACACCGCACATCAGGCTGCCACCCGACAGCCACCAGCACACAAACCGCCCACTTGGTGATAAAACTGCACGTCCGACTGCCACTCGACGCAGATTCCAGCACTCAAGACGCACAATGGCGATGACACAGCAATTTGTGCACAATATGTGAACATAAAGAAAGTTTTACTTAGCTGGTTTCTATCGCACTAGTAGTCGGTTAGAAGTCCATGTCCTCGTGCGTGCCTGGGTGGTGGCTGGGCGGTGCCTGTGCAGTGGCTGTGCGGTGTCCTCGTGTAGAAATTCAGGTGTCCAAACGTCAACCGTCAGAAAATAACACTGCACATCAGACACCCACCCGACAGCCACCAGCACCCAAACCACCCGCTTGGTGGCAATACTGCACGTCCGACTGTCACCCGACACGGCCACCAGCATTCAAAACTCACAATGGTGACGACACAGCAGTTTGTGCACAATATTGTGAACATAAAGAAAGCATTACTTAGCTGGTCTCTATCGCACTCGTAGTCGGTTAGGAAGTCATGTCCTCGTGCGCGACTGGGTGGTGGCGTGGCGGTGGCTGTGCGGTGTTCACTAAAGACAAATTCAGGTAGAAGTGACCAACCGGTGTTAGGACAGGAAGCACTTGCTGACCAGCTGCCTTGCTTACCTGCCCCAACAAGCAACAGGGCTCCAAGCCGCTCTAGCTGTACCATAGAACCTTCCAGAATCAGCACACAATAGATTCACTTTCACCGCTTATATAATATTTGCATAAAGGTAAACATTTATACATACACATAAAGAGAGGTAGTCTGCCTCTCAATCCACTATCCTGAATGTCTTTCATAATGCCATATTTCCATGTGGTGTTGTATGCCTTCTCCAAGTCAAAGAAAAGTGCAACGACGTGTTTACCCTTTATAAAACCGTCTCTCACAAATGTCTCAATGCGTACCAGATGGTCCATGGTCTTTCTGGTCTTTCTAAAACCACTTTGAGAAGAGGAGATAATAGCAGCCTCTTCAAGAAACCAAACAAGCCTTTCATTGATCATGCGTTCCATGGTCTTACATACACAGCTTGTGAGTGCTATTGGTCGATAGTTATTGGGATTGGTGGAGTCCTTTCCCGGTTTGGGTATCGGGATTACTGTGGCCTTGCTCCAGCAAGGGGGAAAGTTACTACTCATCCAGATGGTGTTGAATATTTCTAAAAGGTGCATCGTGGTTTCAGCTGGCATATGTTTAAGAATTTGGTAATGGATCTGATCTGGTCCAGGTGCTGTGTCGTGAGATTTAAACAGAGCAATTTGTAATTCTTCCATGGAAAAGAGCTTATTATAATTTTCTAAATTCTGAGAAATAAAATTAAGAGGCTTTCTTTCTTGCCTTGCATTTGTTCGTTGGAATTTAGGTGTTTATATACACGCTCTCTGTTGGAGTGTAGGAGGCCGGTGTCAGTGTCAAGGCCGGTGTCATTGTCAGAGGGGTCTGTCAATTCTCAATGCAGCTACAACTTCACAAGAAAGGAATAAGTACTGATTTATAATATATTTCAACTGTACTTGACTTTGTACACAACAACCGGTACACAGACCGGTGTGCCTATGAAGAACAAACAAGGTGTGGAGCGACGCACCTCCTATTTTTGCTGCAAGCACGCTGCAAGGACACACCGGCTGCAAGGACACACCTTCTATTTTTTTTTTGTGTACGGTCTACCGGCGGCGCCGGTGCCAGGATACATTGCATTCATTTGAGCAAAAGTCATTGTTGACTTACTTGAGAGGCGGCTGCAGTGTTCCGGACATACAACTTCACACAGAAAGGAATAAGTACTAACTTATAATATTGTTCAGCCGTACTTGACTTTGTACACACAACGGTGCCTTTACACAGACCGATGTGCCTATGAAGAACAGACTTTCATTGCTATGAAGACCTTGTTTTTTGTACTGCCGGTGCCGGTGAGACATTGAGTGTGAACATTAATTATGTGGCTATACACAGCTAATACATGAGCAGCTAAGTGATACGTCGTGGTACTGCTTGAAATAGTGGCAGATATTTTTTTTTTTTGGTACTTCCGGTGCCGGTGTGACATTGAGTTTGAACATTAATTATTTGGCTATACACAGCTAAGTAATACATGAGCAGCTAAGTGGTACGTCGTGTTACTGCTTGGAAATAGTGGCAGACATTGGTTTTTTGTACTTCCGGTGCCGGTGTGGCATTGAGTGTGAGCATTAATTATGTATATATACACAGCTAATACATGAGCAGCTAAGTGATACGTCGTGTTACTGCTTGGAAATAGTGGCGGGATTTATTTATTTTTTACTGCCGTTGCCGGTGTGACATTGAGTGCAGAACAAAATAATGTACTATGCTGCTTGGCTTGTGACTGATAGTTTGACAGCTCTAACGTGTGACAGACTGCCTGGCTGCCTGCCTCAAACTGCACTTCCGCAGCAAGGCTGAGCCGAAGCCGCCGACGTCATAGTAAGGCGTACAATTTTGAGCACCTGCTAGCAAATATCATAGTGCATTGGCTGAGCATTAATTGAGTTGAGTTTGACACATACGTGCGACTACGCTTTGGTCTAAATATATAATGCCTAAAGAATATTGCTCCAACTGCGGTAAACTACACTCTGAACCGGTGGACGACAATTGTACAAGGAAGGCGCCAAATTCAAGGCGCTCTACACGGGCGCACCCACTCGTTGAGGCAGCGGGCGATATTTTTTCTGAAGCAATGACGACCGAGGTGAGGCTGGAGTCGCGAGGGGCGGCAGGACAGAGTGCGACGGACGACTTCTCTGAGGAGGAAAACGCGTTAAAGGACAAAGTCAAGTCATTGGAGCGCAAACGTCGCGTGAGTGCCCTTCTTCAACAACAGAGGCAGCTCGAGGAAGACCTAGCTGCGCTGAATATCAACTCTGAGCGGGGCAGGAGTCGTTCTCGCCATGGGCACCGCTGTCGCCACCGTCACCGGTCCTCTAGCAGCTCTGGCAGTCGCACGCCCAGCACTGAGCGTCGCAAGCGGCGTAAGTGGTCGCTAAAACATTATACAGACGACCGTAAACAGGTGAAAAAACTTAATGGGTATGAGATTGTGGAAGCAACGTGTGCTTGGTTCTTGGACCGTCCTGATACTGATTACAATGCTTGTCTTTCAGTGTTGAAGCACATTAGGTTTGTTTGCAGTAAAGCAAAGTTCAACGCTTTCACTAACTCGGCCCATGTGTCTTATGACACAGAGGTGCGGAAAGTCGCGGTGAAACAAGGTTATAAGGCTTTCACAGCGGGTAATAATGAGCTTGCACTGCGTTATTATGCGTTTGAAAACATGAAGGGAAAAACGAATGCAACCGTAGCCAGTACCTCTAAACTCTTTACTCGTGACGGAAAGAAGCCATGCTTCAATTACAATAATGAAAACGGCTGTTCGCGTGATGAGAAAACTTGTAGCTACGGTCACTGGTGCTCGCGCTGTGGTAGCCACACTCACAAACGCGGCGCATGCCATCGCGATTGATTAAAGAACCGCAGAAAAGCACCGCGGTTTAGCAGTAAATTAGAACCAACCCGTGTTAAAACTCCTGTTGAAAATATTAATAATTCTTGTGAATTGAAAGGTGGTAATTTTGGCAATAGTATGAATGGGGTAGAATGTGCTGCCCTCCATCTGCTAAGTTTAGGCTTGCCCGGTGGGGAGTCTGAGGCGGACCATGTCATTTGCAAACTGGCTGAGCCTCATAGCCCGCTTACAAATTACGTAACACCCTTACCTAAATGGGTTGACATACATTCAGACTGGCTAACGGTTAGCGATAATTCTTCATTCTATTCAGTTACTGCTTTTGATTTGAATTTTACTACCCCTACCATAAAACAATTTTATGTTACACGTCCGTGCTTCAACGGTGCGTGCGAATGCGGTCATTTCATTGCTGGAGTAGTTTCACAGTTTAAACCTTGTTGTGTGTTTGTTGAGCTGTTTTTCCGGGGAGATACAGACCCTGATTGGTCATATATATTACACGGCGCTATATTCGGCTTTAAGATAATAAACCAAAATTTCCCCCATAAATATTCTGTTAAGATTAGGTCTAATGTCAGCCCAAGTCACAGGCTATTTATCGAAAAGAAGTTAAACTCTGAAATATCGCTTGGTTATATTAGCAAAACAGACACACAGCTACTCTGCTTGCATAACCTATTTTGTGTACCAAAATCTAGCGGTGACGGCTTCCGTCTTATAGTTGACTGTAGTAAACCTTTTAATAACTCTGTTAATAACTATGTTTCTGAAACATGTTGTAAATTTAAGTATAAGAGTGTAGACACTCTATCTAAATTACTTTTGCATAACAATTTGTTATCTGTTATTGATATTAAAGACGCATACCGTGCAATCACAATTCATCCCTTAGATAGACCAAAACAGGGTCTGCTATGGGAAATTGATGGCAAGCCTCAATATTTCTTTGATAACAGGCTTTCAATGGGCCTTTCTAGCAGCCCTTTCATATTTAGTAAAGTCCCCGACTTTGTTTATCGCTGTTCTATCCGTGAGGGGGTCAGTCATATTGTTAACTACCTTGATGACTTTGCGGTTCTTGGTTCCACCTGGGATGAATCTGCTAAGAACCAAATTACTGTTATTAATATTTTGAGACGGTTAGGGTTTTACATTAGTTATGGAAAAATGTTGTCTCCCGCCACCTCCAACCGGTTCCTCGGGATTGAAGTAGACACAGTCTTACTTCAGCTTCGGTTACCTCCTGATAAAATAGCTAAGTTGAAGGATCATCTTGGGTTGTTCTTGCACAGAAAGAAGGCGACTCGTAAGGAGTTAGAGCGTTTGGGCGGCCGCCTTTCGCACTGCTCGACCGTTGTACATGGTGGCAGGTCATTTTCTTCGCGTATATATGATGCAGTGGGAGCTTTGCGTCACCCTCAACATAAATTTCGCATAAATTCCACATTTTGCGACGAAATGAAATGGTGGTTGTCATATCTCGACACTTTCAATGGATATAATAAGATTCTTGGTGTTCATTCGGAAACTCTGTCTGTATATACTGATGCTTCCAACACTGGATTCGGAGCCCTTCACCGACATGACTGGTGTGTAGGGTTTTTCAACGAAGCAGAGGGGCCTAGAAAACTTGCCCAACCATTTGGCTCTTTCAAATGCTGATTGCATTGATGCTCACATAAATATTCGCGAAATGTGGGCCGTAATAGCAGCTGCGGACCGCTGGTGCAATTCATGGTTTAACAGGAATATTGTATTTGTAACGGACAGTTCGACTGTTCGTTCTGCGCTAAACAAAGGGAAATCCAAAAATCCTATTATAATGAACTGGTTAAAACGTCTATTTTGGATTTCCATTAATTACAACTTCAATATCTCTGCAGTGCATATAGGAACTAATTATAATGTTATTTGTGACTGTCTAAGTAGATGGTGCGACAAGGTCCATCGGAATAGGATAATTGCTGCTGACCATGACTCGTTACTTTGCTGTTCTTACTTGTTTGATTCTTGAATCTAACTGCTATTTTTGTTCTAGGTTTGACTATTATGCATTTAGAAGCAAAAAGAATTGCTTCCCATTATTACTCCAAGCGTGCTTCAAATGCCATTGATGAGAGTTTACTGAGTTTTTCTCTTTTCCTTCTTTGGCTGGGTTCGGGCGTTCACCCTTGGCAGTTGCCCAGCCAGATGTCATTATATTACTGATCTACTATTGACTGTTGTTGATATTGCCTATTGTCAATGTATGATATCGCACTATATATATACTTGTTATTGTTATTGATTGCTTACTGTCACGCTGAGCAATAAAAATGATATCGCCCATGCTTATTCACCTTGTTGCCTTCCTTCCGCTTACAGCCTCGTATACAGCTTCTGTATGCAGGTGGAGGGCGAAGGGGCTCCGGCAACCGATTCTATTTTGGGCTACCCATAGTGGTTCGCGGGTTCGACGCTAGGTGCACGGGCAGCGCCAGTGTCGCAGCACCGGGGTGCGCGCATTGACATTCTTGGCCTTGGTACGGCACTGCGCTGCCAACATCCAAGAGCGACACACCTTATTTTTATTTTTTTTCCGGTAGGGCAGTTGCCCAGCCAGATGTCATTATATTACTGATCTACTATTGACTGTTGTTGATATTGCCTATTGTCAACGTATGATATTGCACTATATATATACTTGTTATTGTTATTGATTGTTTACTGTCACGCTGAGCAATACAAATGATATCGCCCATGCTTATTCACCTTGTTGCCTTCCTTCCGCTTACATTTATATATATATATATATATATATATATATATATACATATATATATATACATATATACATGCATATATATATATACACATGCACACACATATATAAACAGTCGTCTTGCCTAAAAGCGACAATAAGGGGACGGAGCTGGTTGAAAAGAAGTTTATATCTTCTGACAGGAGATATAATACATAGCCCACCAAGTCTGAAATCCGTCCCACTGTGACGGTATATACTATAGTTTAGCCGTGTGCTGAGGGCGCCAGTGGTGATATAAGGAACTACACTGAGCCAACATGAATACTTTTCAGTGAGGGACTAATTGTAAGGGGGTCTGTCCTTTGTTTATACTCCCATAATTCATTATAGAGCCTATATAATAAAACATGGGCATATACCTAATTGATCTTGTAGCTTGTGTAATTGATGTCCTGACTTATCTTGTCCTCATCCTGCCTTGCAGGGCTGGCGTCAAAGTTCCCTGCATGCAAACCGTCATCATAACGAACCAATTGCATGCTGGAAACTCAACGTGGCGCCACTGGGCTGGCAGATGAAGACACCCTGCTTTCTTGCCCCATCCATTTTTTTTAAAACAAAATAAATCCCCGAAAATGTACGAAATGTATTCAATTATTTTGTTCTCGTATGAAAAGTCATATTAGCAAATCAGTGTCGTGTACAATCTACTAGAAACTAAATTGTTATCGTTACCTCAGCTGTCTCGGTAAATGTATTATAATATTGGATCATACCGGACGCGGTGACTGAATCGGTAGAACGCAGGCTTCTCGTGCGGAAGGTCGGGAGTTTGAATCCCAGCTGAATCAAACCGATAACTTATAAATTTGATACTTGTTGCTACTTTGCTAGGCACTATAAAGTCGCAATGAGTGCACACTGTTACAAGTCCGTCCCCATCCCTCATATGTCCTTACATGTTGCTAGGAAGTAAAACAACAAACATCAAGTGTCGCTAATTCGCCCTGCCACAGAATGGCAGTAGCATTGGTACAGTTAAACTTATAACAAAAACATTTTTTTAAATAAAAAATTCCAGTTTCAAATTATAAAGTTGCATACTTCGATGAGTGAAAGCAAGAAGACATATCTAGACTTGGATTACCGACCCACCCTCTCAGGAGGCTAAGGACTAACAAGCGTATATATATGACCTTAGATGTTGCTAGGACGTAAACACCATAAAGGCACATCTTCCATACAACCGTCACGGTGGACGTGCACGAGTTGGTTTAGCAGGTTTTTTTTACTAAATACACCATAAATCGAAGGAATCTTATGGAATTATTTTAAGGGATTGTTTGTTAATATGTTTTGTTTATTTTGTTAAAGTTTTGTAATTGATAAATATATCAGTTAAATGTGTTAGAGTGATCATTAGTTAGAGTGCTTGAACCTAGTATTAGCCAACAGTACATCATTAGTTAGAGTGCTTTAACCTTGAACCTAAGTTTTGTAATTGATAAATATATCAATTAAATGTGATGTAGAATATCATTAGTTAGAGTGCTTGAACCTAGTATTAGCCAACATTACACAAATGCTAAGTTACATTCAATCCCTCCTTGTTTCAAGTTGCACATCCACATAAAAACATTTATTCATGAATACTCAGCCTGGTTTGATGGAGCATATAAATTCTCCACGTCAATGGGGTACCATTTTGCTTATCAGCACCATTACATCTCCAGTGGACGCACGCTCTCATTCCCAATTTAAACTGTCAGAAGCTGACACGGTCCTTTCATTAAGTATTAATAAATAAAAGTGACGATACTGAATTCGCCAACAAAACGTAACAAAAAACCCGGTTTGCCTCAAAAGAAGACATCTCCAGAAAGGAATGGCGCAGGAGCATGTGAAGTTTTGGCTCTGTCGGACGATGACCTCAGAGCTCAGTTGAAGGACCATGGAATCAACCCTAGACCCGTCTTAGAGTCGACACGCCGGGTCTACGAGAAGAAGCTGTGGCGCATACTGGAGGAACGTGTGCACAGCGAGGCGGTGCAGGTCGATTCACCAACACCTATACCCGAACCAGAACCACTGCTGCCCGCCATGCCACCAGCACCACTGATAAAGCCGGTGTTCAGTGACCAAGATGATACCACTCTCCCCACCACTCCTACGACGGACCACACCTACTCCAGCTGTGCCACTCCACCAACCATTGGACCCAGCGGCGCGCCACCTGCTGCCAAGCCCATTCCGCGAGGCCCTCCCACACCACCTCGGAACATCGTCAATCACACTCCACACCCAGTTGCCATCACCTCTTCGTCCAGCCTCCCCACCACCACAATCACCTCCTTTTCCACGTACAAGAACAACAACACCATCACCAACAGGTCAGTCTCCCCACCCCGTGTGCCCATGCTCACCGAAACCGACAAGGACCCCAAGTCCATCGATGATGAGTCCGTTGACACACGCCCAGTAGCCGCAGCCCAACCAGCCCCCCACTCCAAATACCCCACCAAGGCTGACTCTTGGTCCAAGGTAGTTCGAAAGAACAAACGCAAGACGCCCACAACCGCTACACCTCCACAAACCGAGTACCACGGTGATAGCCACCGCCCCAAGAGGTTCCTTGCCCTCTTCCTCTTCAATGGCAAGTTAGAAGACACGCTGAAGGAACTCGACAAGTTCGATCGCACCCAAGGCACTACCCCTCTCTCCCTTGATAAATACACTGACCACCTCGTCATTGGTGCCAAGACACAGGTTTCCCTCAACAGACTCCGAGCCTCAACAACTTTTACGGAGATGCGTGGATCAGCCAAGACGCACCACTATGTCATCTCTGGCCTCCACCCATGCATAAACCCCGCCGACCTGATAGGACGACATTCCATTGTCAGCGCCTCCCGGATAAAGAAAGGAGACATTGCCACTTACTGTGCCAATGTCTTCACTGACCATCCAATAGACACCACTTGCCTGCTTGACGGTGGAGCCTATGGTCTCCTACGAATCGCCACTCCTCACCTCAGACCAACCTTTTGCACCACCTGCCAACAATACGGCCATTACAGGCACAAATGCAAAGCCACTGCCGCTGTCTGCGCACGCTGTGCCGCTCCAGGGCACATTGCCGCTAACTGTGAGGCACCTGTCAGGTGCTCTGCCTCCAAAGGTAATCACAAAGCCAAGAGTACACACTGCCCAGTGCGCATCCAGCTGTGGGAGCGGCTAAATCCACCCCTACTTCCCCCTCCAGCCTGCCCCACTCCCCCCACCAAACCTGAGGCCCCCCCTACTGCTGCCCTGCCTGTCCAACCTGATGCCCTCCCTTCCACTGCCCGTCCTTCTCCCTCTGCTTCCTCCTACCCACCCCTCACGACCACCAACGCATTGTCCCTCCACCCCAGCCCTGCCCCTCTGCCCCCCTCACTCCTCTCCCTCAACCTCACCGCCCCCAAACCCAAGATCTGCCCCCCCTACTCCTCCCACCCACAGACCAGATCCATCTCCACTCAAACTGTAGCCACTGCTGCCTCCTTCACCCAAACCACCTTCCCCTCCACACCAAGCGACCCCCCTGCCTCCGACCCAAATCCCACCCCTATATTCCTCCACATTCTTAATACATCACTTTCCAGAATAACACCCAGTATCTCAGTTGAGACCCTAGCCTTCGGCTTAATTAACTGGCTCCAAGTCGACTCCAACATCCAGCATCTCCTTCCGCATGTCCCAAAAGACCTGCCAGCTTCTTTTTGTGCTGCCCTGACAGCTCAAAATGAAGGTACACAATAATGCCCGCACCAGCCCGCACTCCCATCCCCGTTCCACTAACAACTCTTTAACCATTCTCTCCTGGAACTGTGCCGGACTGAAATCCAAGGTGGCTCTTCTTGGCAACACCTTAAAAAGAGAGAAAATTGACGTCGCACTTCTCCAAGAGACCTTCCTCATCGATCCACCCCATATCAAAGGCTACACCACATACCACATCCCCGCAGTAAGACGCGCAGCAGCAGGCTGACACCCTTCGCATACGTCTCCACCTAGCACACTCCGTCATGGATGTATACAACATTTACAACCCTGTCAACACTACTTATACTCTAAACCACATCTTCCGGGCCCTCGGCAACGGCACAGATCACCAGGTTGTCATGGGAGACTTTAACACCCACCACTCCTCCTGGGGATGCAACAACATCGATTCCCCTCGAGGCTGTGTCCTCCTAGCAGAGATCCTCGACTCAAGATCCCATTCTATCCTCCATTTTGAGCTGTCAGGGCGGCACAAAAAGAAGCTGGCAGGTCTTTTGGGACATGCGGAAGGAGATGCTGGATGTTGGAGTTGACTTGGAGCCAGTTAATTAAGCCAAAGGCTAGGGCCTCAACTGAGATACTGCGTGTTATTCTGGAAAGTGATGTATTAAGAATGTGGAGGAATATAGGGGTGGGATTTTGGTCGGAGGCAGGGGGGTCGCTTTGTGTGGAGGGGAAGGTGGTTTGGGTGAAGGAGTCAGCAGTGGCTACAGTTTGAGTGGAGATGGATCTGGTCTGTGGGTGGGAGGAGTAGGGGTGGGAGATCTTGGGTTTGGGGGCGGTGAGGTTGAGGGAGAGGAGTGAGGGGGGCAGAGGGGCAGGGCTGGGGTGGAGGGACAATGCGTTGGTGGTCGTGAGGGGTGGGTAGGAGGAAGCAGAGGGAGAAGGAGGGGCAGTGGAAGGGAGGGCATCAGGTTGGACAGGCAGGGCAGCAGTAGGGGGGGCCTCAGGTTGGGTGGGGGGAGTGCGGCAGGCAGGAGCGGGAAGTAGTGGTGGGTTTAGCCGCTTACACAGCTGGATGCGCACTGGGCAGTGTGTACTCTTGGCTTTGTGATTACCTTTGCAGGCAGAGCACCTGAAGGGTGCCTCACAGTTAGCGGCAATGCGCCCCGGAGCGGCACAGCGTGCGCAGACAGCGGCAGTGGCTTTGCATTTGTGCCTGTAATGGCCGTATTGTTGGCAGGTGGTGCAAAAGGTTGGTCTGAGGTGAGGAGTGGCGATTCGTAGGAGACCATAGGTTCCACAGTCAAGCCGGCAAGTGGTGTCTATTGGATGGTCAGTGAAGACATTGGCACAGTAAGTGGCAATGTCTCCCTTCTTTATCCGTGGGCGCTGAAAATGGAATGTCGTCCTATCAGGTCGGCGGGGTTCATGCGTGGGTGGAGGCCAGAGATGACATAGTGGTGCGTCTTGGCTGATCCACGCATCTCCGTAAAAGTTGTTGAGGCTCGGAGTCTGTCGAGGGAAACCTGTGTCTTGGCACCAATGACGAGGTGGTCAGGGTATTTATCCAGGGAGAGAGGGGTAGTGCCTTGGGTGCGATCGAACTTGTCGAGTTCCTTCAGCGTGTCTTCTAACTTGCCATTGAAGAGGAAGAGGGCAAGGAACCTCTTGGGGCGGCGGCTATCACCGTGGTACTCGGTTTGTGGAGGTGTAGCGGTTGTGGGCGTCTTGCGTTTGTTCTTTCGAACTACCTTGGACCAAGAGTCAGCCTTGGTGGGGTATTTGGAGTGTGGGGCTGGTTGGGCTGCGGCTACTGGGTGTGTGTCAACGGACTCATCGTCGCTGGACTTGGGGTCCTTGTCGGTTTCGGTGAGCGTGGGCACACGGGGTGGGGAGACTGACCTGTTGGTGATGGTGTTGTTGTTCTTGTGCATGGAAAAGGAGGTGATTGTGGTGGTGGGGAGGCTGGACGAAGAGGTGATGGCAACTGGGTGTGGAGTGTGATTGACGATGTTCCGAGGTGGTGTGGGAGGGCCTCACGGAATGGGCTTGGCAGCAGGTGGCGCGCCGCTGGGTCCAATGATTGGTGGAGTGGCACAGCTGGAGTAGGTGTGGTCCGTTGTAGGAGTGGTGGGGAGAGTGGTATCATCTTGGTCACTGAACACCGGCTTTATCAGTGGTGCTGGTGGCACGGCGGGCGGCAGTGGTTCTGGTTCGGGTATAGGTGTTGGTGAATCGACCTGCACCGCCTCGCTGTGCACACGTTCCTCCAGTATGCGCCACAGCTTCTTCTCGTAGACCCGGCGTGTCGACTCTAAGACGGGTCCAGGGTTGATTCCATGGTACTTCAACTGAGCTCTGAGGTCATCGTCCGACAGAGCCGAAACTTCATATGCTCCTGCGCCATTCATTTCTGGAGATGTCTTCTTTTGAGGCAAACCGGGTTTTTTGTTACATTTTGTTGGTGAATTCAGTATCGTCACTTTTATTTATTAATACTTAATGAAAGGACCATGTCAGCTTCTGACAGATAAAATTGGGAATGAGAGCGTGCGTCCACTGGAGATGTAATGGTGCTGATAAGCAAAATGGTACCCCATTGACGTAGAGAATTTATATGCTCCATCAAACCGGCTGAGTATTCATGAATAAATGTTGTTATGTGGCTGTGCAACTTGAAACAAGGATGGATTGAATGTAACTTAGCATTTGTGTAATGTTGGCTAATACTAGGTTCAAGCACTCTAACTAATGATATTCTACATCACATTTAATTGATATATTTATCAATTACAAAACTTAGGTTCAAGGTTCAAGCACTCTAACTAATGATGAACTGTTGGCTAATACTAGGTTCAAGGACTCTAACTAATGATCACTCTAACACATTTAACTGATATATTTATCAATTACAAAACTTAAAAAAAATAAACAAAACATATTAACAAACAATCCCTTAAAATAATTCCATAAGATTCCTTCGATTTATGGTGTATTTAGTAAAAAAAACCCTGCTAAACCAACTCGCGCACGTCCACCGCGACGGTCGTAATCGATTACGAAACAGATGAGAGGGACAACTTCCATAATAGACCGTGTAACAGCGAAACAGATGAGAGGGACAACTCCCATAATAGACCATGTAACAGCTGCTGACTGTGGTGCTCCAAGTGGTGGTTGTTGAACAGTATATGACACAGCTGTCAAACTCAAGGCATTGTCAATGGTTGTGTGCAATCTTCCTACAGAAAACGTTAAATATCTCTAAAACTACAACACCTAGAAACAAACTGATGGGAATACACATAGAAAACATGTTTACCAACAAGATTATCTTAAATTGATATGGTTAGGGTTCTGGATTTCTATTAATTTGGAATAAAACTGACGTTTTTCACTACGCGTACGGCAAACTCAAGGCATTGTCAATGGTCGTGTGCAATCTTCCTACAGAAAAAGTGAAATATCTCTAAAACTACACCAAATAGAAACAAGCTGCTTAGTACACATATAGAAAACATGTTTACCAACAAGATTATATTTAATTTATAAGGTTAGGGTTCTGGATTTCTGTTAATCTTTTAAGAAAAGTAATGTTTTGCACTGAGCGTACCGGCAAACTCAAGGCTTGTTCAACAATAACCGCCAGGATCGCCACTGTAGCCTATGTTACCGATTTTCGCGGGAGTTGTCCCTCTCATCTGTTTATATACACGCTCTCTGATATGACCCAGTGGTCAGCCGTTTTTGCTTTCGTCGCTGTGAACCCTTCTCAGGGGACCAGGTTGGAAAATGAGCGATAATACCATGCCCGCATCCTACTCTACTCGTCGTGTTCGATTTGAAATTCTGACGACTCGGGTGAGTGCCAGGGGACCAGGCTAGACCTCTGTGTATTTGACGAGTTTATTCTTCAGACATTATCACATATTTATGTATCCTTTGCACAGATTAAATTATTTGAAGTATATTTGAAATTGATCTACATTGATTTCTGTTTAAATCACACAATATCACTACTTAATGAATGGGAAACTCATCCTGCAAGGGTACGCTCGATATCACTCAGTGGGAACTCGTTTTTCGTCCTTTCGTCGCTGTGGACCCTTCTCCATATTTGCCCAGAACCGGTTTCAGCAATGCTGAATCTTATACCCGCTTCTGGTTTCTGGTGAATCTGATAGGTAAAACATGCGAGAAGGCACTGGCACAAGTTTATCTCCATTCTGCAGAAATAGCTGTTTCTGAATGCTGGTGAATTCATTTTCTCTCTCTGTGACTATGGGTATTGTTTATGTATATATATATATATATATACACATGTCTTAGTCATTAGCCTCCATGCTGGGTGGGTCGGTATTATACCAATGGAAGAACTCTAGTAGTGTCAGTGTCACTGGATAAGCAACATGTGCCATGTGATTGTGAGTATTGTATGCACATACTAATAAGAAGATAACAGATTCACCCTGTACTGCGAGTAGAGGGTGAATCCTTTGTCTAATTAATAAGTAATTAGATAAAGGATTCACCCGGTACTTGTAGTACACGGGTGAACGACAACGTAGTCTAAATACGGGCGAAAAATAGCATTAGTATGGAACAACAAGTAGAATGCTTGGCACGAGTGTTAAATGGTTACATATATCGGCACAGACTTGGTGAAATGGGAGAGAATGCAAAAAGACAAGATGGCGGCCGCAGAACACCGTCGATTTCACTTTAAAATCTTATTAAACTAGATATTATATTATATTTTTCAAACCAAAGGTAGCAGGCTATCAAGAAGACATATGTAAAGAATAATTGTTGCTTCTTAGACTTAGATTGTGAAATTATGCTCTCAATTCATTAACCCGCTTTTTCGACCGTTTTTATATAGGGTTGGTATTCACCCGTGTACTGCGAGTACCGGGTGAATCCTTTATCTAATAAGTAATATGATCTGCCCAGAGGTACTAAGGTAGATACAAGATTCACTGCTGTGTTCACTGTACTACGGGGTGAATCTTGTATCTAGCGCAGAGGAATTGCATTACCTTTGTAAATTCAAGACCCAGTTAATATTGAGTCTTTTTCAGACAATTTAAAATTGTCTCAATATTAACTGGGTCTTGACATTCACAGAATCAAGCTGCTGACAGCTTGAATCATGTCATATTGATTTTAAGATCATCGGAATTGCTTATCTTGATTGATCTATGATGTATGGACATGTTATTTAATATTATCTTCCACACATTTCTAAGTCATGGGAGCTCATTTCATTCAAGATTAGCCATGATTTTTAAGGCATTTCAGGTGAACTTGGGTACTAGGGCTAGGCTACTAGCAATCTAAGTTATACTGCAGTCAAGTAAACCTACTGGAATAGGTTACAGATTGTTTGCCAACATTAAAATCATATTGAATAAGCAATGCGTAGGACAGACTCCTCGACACATACTAGTGTTGCCTCTGTGTATTAAGTATCTTATCAATACTTTACTGTATTTAATCTATCCCACACAATGTATCAAGAGTATGTCTGTATGATTTTGTACTAAAGTGCAAATTTACATATTTACACATTTGAATCCCAATTTACACAAACAATTCACAACACGACGCGGGACTACCTAGTGTGGTAATTTTTATTTAATCTAAGTTCAATCGTAGGTTGCTGGAATCAATAATATGAGATTCTATCATGGCTCATCTTGTCGAAAACAACCTCCTATCAACACAGCAGCATGGCTTTGTGCAAGGAAGATCTTGTATGCCCCAACTACTGGCATGTATGGATGAGTGGACCTGCGTTATTGATGACTTTGGAGATCTGGATGCTATTTATCTAGATTTCCAAAAAGCATTCAACACTGTTCCACACCAGCGACTGCTAAAGAAACTGCATGGCTATGGCATAAGAGATGTCCTACACTGGATAAAGGATTTTCTGAGCAACAGAAGACAGCGAGTCATTGTAAATGGCAAACTATCAGGATGGTGCTCGGTGAAAAGCGGAATACCTCAGGGCAGCGTGCTTGGACCAGTCTTATTTGTGATATATATCAATGACTTACCAGAGGTTGTACATTCTATGGTCCAAATGTTTGCTGACGATACCAAAGTATTCCGCCGTATGGAGAAAGGTAGTGACTTACGGGACTTGCAGAAGGACCTCAACAACATGCAGAAGTGGTCAAGTGATTGGCAGCTGAAGTTTAATGCTTCAAAATGCAAAGTGATGCATTTAGGGGGCAAAAACAGCAAGCACATCTATGTAATGAACGCTGGTGTGAATAATGTCCCGCTCTCTGAACCAATGATAGAAAAGGACTTGGGTGTCACGGTGGACAACAAACTGACATTCAGCGAACACATCCAGGAAGCCGCCAACAGAGCTAATGGAATACTGGCTATCATTCGAAGATCGTACACATACCTAGACGAGGATGTTGTGCACAGACTGTACACATCCCTTGCACATCCACTTTTGGAATATGGAAATGTTGTGTGGTCACCACTCTACAGGAAGGATGCTGAGTCAATTGAGAGGATCCAAAGAAGGGCAACACAGCTTGTACATGGATTCGATGCAATACCCTATGAACAACGTATGCATCATTTGAAGATCCCAAGCATGTACTACAGATGGGCCCGGGGGGGATATGATTGAAGTATTCAAATAGCTCCATGGTATCTACAAGACAGGCGGCCCCCTTATCAGAGACTCCAACACCAGGACCAGAGGGCACTCCCTGAAGCTGAGGAAGCGGTATTCCAGACTGGACCTGTGACACAACTTTTTCGGCTTTAGGGTGGTTGACCTGTGGAATGACCTGCCAGACAGTGTCGTAGCAGCAGAGTCGGTGAACTGTTTCAAGTCCCGACTGGATGCATACTGGTCAAGCATTACATATATATCTTTGAGCCAGTGATAGTTGCTATGATCGACCACATCTGAAGAACTGTCTCCATTTCTATTAATTAAGAGCGGCTAACAGGTCCAAGGGCTATTATAGCTGTATCCTATTGATTGATTGATTGATAAGTATCAATGTCAGGTAGTAAGTTTGAATCTCCCCATGAACCTGCACTCAACCCTTGCCAGTCGAATTGTCTTATATGTGAGGTTGGGTGGGCTGGTGAGCAAAGGCGAGTGGTGCTGTTGGTCTGGCGTCTGGTGAAGGAGTGACGTTGGAGCTGCGATGGTCAGCGGAAGTGACGTCAGAGATTGGGTCAACGAGTACAAGTGGCGGCCACCGCCATGCACGCCGGTGTCGCTACTTGGAGTTAGTGCAGTTTTAGCCGCCTATAGGTTTAACATAGTATGTAAGTTGTTGAAAGTTTGAATGTCGACCTCAGAGCATCATATGCAAATGTGATAAAGTCTGTTGCCCCAAGTCCAGTCAAGTCGGTCTGTGTTTCAGTTGAAACGCAGACTGAATTGTCCTGGCCAATTGAGGGTGCTAATGAATTTGTAACATCGGAGGACTACCGTATCACAACACCTAAGCCTAGCACTAGCACTTCAATTTCTGTACGAACTAATACATCTAAAGAACAAGTAACATCAAATAGCAAGAAAGTAACACATAAGAGCAATAGCAATGCGTCAAGCAATTTAAAATCACAACCTCCCTTAAACACAAACTTGCAAGTGACAAAGAAAATAAATAATAAATCACAAAGAACTGGAAGCCAATCGAAGGGCTCAAACGACCCTGTCAAATTATTCAACGAGTTTGGCCACTTGGATGATATGGAGGTGGAGAGTGGAATGAGAGCTAGGTCTCACTCTCCAGTTCACCCTCCGTAGCATTTTAGTTGTTTATAACTATATATTTATTGTTTTAAATGGCTGCTGCTGGAACTGTCGTAGTTTACAGGCAAATCGAAATGAACTGGAACCAGTCATTCAAAAATATAATTCATCTGTAATTTGCCTGCAAGAAACAAAAATAGATAATGCAAATATGACTTTAAAAGGTTTTGCATCTTATCACAAAATGGGCCCAACAGATGCTATGGGTAGGGCACATGGGGGGGTGTCTATTTTTACAAAAAGCTCTCTGCCACAGAGTGAAGTTAATTTAAATACAAATTTACAAGCTGTTGCTGCCAAAGTAACTCTTCACACCACAATAACAGTTTGTTCATTATATCTTCCTCCTTCTAGTCCTGTAATACCTGCAGATTTAAACAATCTTTTTGCTCAATTACCCCAACCCTGTATCATAATGGGAGATTTTAATTCCCACAATCACCTCTGGAGTGCCACAGACAATACCAATCCAAAGGGACGCATTGTAGAAGATTTCATGAGCAGGCAGAATCTCTGTCTGTGGAACGATGATATTCACACATATCTCCATCCAGGTACAGATTCCCTAACTTTAATTGACCTCACCATGTGCTTGCCCCAAGTTTTCCTTAATTTTTCTTGGGAGGTGGAAGAAGACCAATGGGATAGTGACGACTATCCCATTGTTTTGTCCAGCCACTTTTCTCCTTCTGATGAGAGAGTGCCAATTGGGCCAAATTTCAATCTCTTTGCCTTGAAAAGATCACAGGCGATCTTATAGAAGGTATCTTACGACCTTTGCCGTTCGATTTGTTCAGTTTTGGCCAAGATTGACGCACTAATGAATTATTGGTGAATAAAACAGAATAAAAACTTAAATGGATAAATTCAAAAGAAATTGGGAATTCTGAAGCACTTATTGTGGAAACAATATTTGGTAGTTATAATTTATGCAGTAGAATTGACCAATCACAGTGAAGAATGCTGCGGAGGTAGCGACGGAGACGTGGATATCTGAGTGATTCGGCTCAATCGACGAGAAAATTCTTTGTTGTGCGCCACTAACAAAAAGCAACTGCGCCAAATTTAACCGTTGTACTAACACAAAGCAGAGTACAAGTCGACAGGTTGGTATCTACTCGACAGGGTTTGGCTGAGCTTAGTCATAAGAATTGATGGTGTTCATTAGTAAACTTGCGTCAGTTGGAACACATTGATACATAAGTTGCACCAGTAATTAAGTTACTAAAAACTGTTTAATTACAGACATGTTGATGGTACTGACACGGCAGTAGCATTGCTATAGTGAAGTAAATTGACACTTGTTGCTTACCGAATGCTACGGAGCAGTTCTGGCTTCTTAAGTAAAGAAAGTGCATACTTTACTGGAACGTGGTGATATGTACTAATGTAATTGTTATTCTACTGTGAGATAGAGCGAAAAAAGTTCACCTGTGGTGACTGGATGTCATACTAACAAATAACAATTTCATTTATTCTCCATTGACTTTTCTACTTATCTAAGTTAATTTTTAGTACACCTACGTATTACAGAGTGAGATGTAAAACAGGTGTTACTCAATGGTTTGAGTTTAAACTGTTCAGCTACTAAAAAGAACTAAATTTCATCACACTAATGACTGAAATGTTGTATTCGCACGAAGTAATAATCTAGCACTTTCGCTAAGACTTTATGGATGTTATATTTTGGTGGGAGGTAGACTAAGCAATTGTAAGAATCGACACGTTTTAAGCGGATCAATTGCAAATAATCAAAGATGTTGTATATTTGTTTTCGGACACACCATTGAAATTACATTATCTATTCTTAGCACAAAAATGATTTTCTGTGGAAGTGAAAAACCTAAAAACGCTTAAACTAGCACATTGATTTTGCATTACCGTATTGATTCTAATAAATTCTCGCAGACTAAAATTCTATTCTGTACTATGAATATAGGCATTTTCATCTAACCTGTACCTCTCAATACTAAGAAAAGACGGATGCGTAAGGTCGATAGAGCGATTCTATTCGACAAGCGTAAACTTTTCTCGAGTATACGGTAAGGCCGATAATAAATATGACGCGCAAGCGGGGAGTCTATTCCTTATCAGGTGTCGACAGGCGACATGCATGAAGCGATAAAACAAATTTATTTGGTGTGTATGAAGCAGTAGTTACAGATAATTCACTGAGGCGTGAAGCCTAATTGGACATAATATGATTGACATGATCGATTTGTCTTAAAATGTCGCTAATCGGCGTGGTGGTTGATGTGGGATCGCCGGAAGCATTTCGTCATAGACTGGAGATCCAGGTCTTATGTTTTTGTACTGATTAAAGCATAACTAAATAACTATGATACTTAGAAGCATGGACTAACTTAGTTAAGACATCTAAAGGATCTATTCTATCTTATTATCTGTATTACAATACATATAAATGGATATAACATTATGAAATAAGACATTTAAATTAACTTTTTAAAACATTTTTATTTTCTAATAAGTAATTTATTCTATATTTTCATATTACTTGAAAATGTGATATATATTATTTAAAAAAAAATGTATTTATTTAAAAATAAAAATAAATAATGTTCTTGATTGTGATTCATATGGATGAACAACCTAAGCAGAGAGTTCATACTTGTAGACTACAATTTGATATGAATGACTTTCTGGTCCGTATTTTCCAGGCAGGAACCTTTACCGTGAAGAGAAGTAACTGCATAACTGCACAGTGAAGGGAAGTAACTGGTAGTTGTGGGATTTTCTGACCCTAGGTTCAAGACAGACCCTAGGTTCAAGACAGATCGTGCATGTGAGGTCGAACATAAAGGTACTCTTGTGGAAGTTCTATTCTATATTAAACTCTTCAAAAATATTCCGCTAAGCAAAAAACATTAGTTGAACGTCGGGAGATTTTAAGTAATGTCTGACGTGAAGATCTCTTTCATCTATGTCAAAGTGATCTGCAAGATTCTTCCTTTTTTTCCTATTGTTTGCTGAGCGAGACATGATTTGCTTTCTACTACTTCTCAAGTGGAGAAGATACCTGGGGAGGTAACAGTAATGCCTAGGGTATTGAATGAACTAAATTATTT
This sequence comes from Branchipolynoe longqiensis, assembly GCA_030323885.1. Taxonomy (NCBI): domain Eukaryota; kingdom Metazoa; phylum Annelida; class Polychaeta; order Phyllodocida; family Polynoidae; genus Branchipolynoe; species Branchipolynoe longqiensis. The sequence continues at coordinate 64,927,058 of CM059198.1, forward strand.
TTACAAAGGCGACTGTTCGTTGGGAGGTCAGCTAAAATAATCATAGGGATTTCACAATTTCTTTTTACAAATATGTTATGTTAACTTGACAAGAGCGTGACGACAAATCTTAGCTATGAGTGAACTAATATATAAAATTTGTTGATATGATCTTCAACATTTATTTTTGACAAATGATCAGTATTTGTTAGGATAACATGAGTTAACATAGTTACTCTTAAGAATCTAATTATTATTTTTTATCATATACTGATTGACATTATCAAAAGATGACCTATCAAGATAGTTATCTATAAATGATCATTATGTATGATATTCACATATCTGGCTTGAGGTAGTGAGACCGATTTTCAGCAGGCTGCACAGTGAAATGGGAGTAACTGATGGCAGTAAGACAACAACTCTGAACTATTGGGGAATGACTTTCTGATCACTAAAAATGGCATGAACTGATTACTCTGTAACTCCATTACAGGACAGATAGATGCATTTACGTTCATTTGTTATTTTGGAATAGGCAGGGCTGAAGAGTTAAATATATTGTTTTTATATGTATTTCAGTAACTTGAGGTAGCAACGCTGATAAGTCAGCACGGTTAAAAAGTGGATTTTTTATATATAGTTGTTTATATTTGTTGATTTCACTTGCATGAGCAAAAACTGGCTGGAACAGCAAGGCTAAAGGTGGGTTCATGGATATATGCTCGTACATGTGTTCATTCGACTTGAGGTAACAAGACTGATAAATTAGCAAGGTTGAAAAGTAAAATAACATATATATATTTTCTTTGAGATCATAAGCCACTTTTTGCAATATATCATACTATTATTATTAATTAAATAATATTACTAAAGCTATATAGTCTTTACAAACCTGTATAACACTGCAAACATGTTTTACTATTAATGATATGAAATGATACAAAGTAGATGATTAATCACTAAATTCTTTGAGGTTTGACAAGAATTCCTAAACAATAATTTCATTCGATATTTCTGAATGTTGACAATATTGCATGAAGATGTGTTCATTGAGATTCATGGAGATACATTATTAACATTATTGTTTATGAGATGTCTTTCATATGAACATAGCCTAGATATGTGGGTATCCAGAATGGTTATTCAATGGAAAAATCATGTACATATGGGATGTGGAATGTTGCATGAATAGTTCATTTGAAAATTCATTGCATAATTGTTGAATGTTATCATTGTTGTCGTGAAACATCAAAGACATAGGGTTGTCATGAATGGTTGTTCATATGAAATTCATGAGGTTTCTATTGACATTAACCTAGGTAGAGTTACTACTAGTAAACTGCAATATGAACTATAGGTAAATGACTTTCTGATCCATGTTCCAGGCAGAAATCTTCAGTGAGGGGAAGTAACTGCATGACTACACAGTGAAGGGAAGTAACTGATGGTAGTGATGATGATTTTCTGATCCCAGGCTCAGGACAGATAGCTGCAGTTAAGTTCAATTGTGAGATTGAACGTATGAGTACTCTTGGGTAGGATGTTAAACTATAACCATGAGCATGAAATATTTCATTTGAAATTCATTGACATACAAGATGATCTGAATATTAACATTTGTTCATAAAGTTATTCATTTGAAAAACTAAATAATATAATGTTGAATGTTATCATAATTGTCATCAACGGTCATAGACATAGGTTGTCAGGAGTTGTTACACTTGCATGACATGAATAATTTTGTTGAATATTATCAATATAGCATGGATATTTGTTAAGTGAAATTCATGAGGTACATTATTAACATTATGGTCACGAGATGTCTTTCAGATTGAAGATATTCAATGGAAAAATCATGTGCATATGGGATGTTCAATGTTGCATGAAAGGTTCATTTGAAAATTCATTGCATAAATTGATGAATATTATAATGTATTTCATGATTGATTTGTTTCAATTGACATTGACTTATGATTGAACATTGCATTTATTAGCAGACATTATTAACTAATGCTATCATTAACATTGTCCATATTGCAGTGGCAATATGGGTAATTCGGGGGGAGGCGGACGACCTCCCTCCCCCGCCCCCCCCCCCCTTTTTCTTCCCTTCCTCACACACTCCCCCACACCCCTCTCCCACCCAGATGGCGCCACCACCCCCTCCCTCATTCATCCCACTCCCTCCAGATGTTGCCACCACAACCTCCCCCCCACTCTGCTGGTTCACCCGCTCGTGCCCCGCTGGTCCCTCCGCTGGTACCTCCCCCCCCCCTTTCCTCCCTTCCGCCTCCCCATCACCTCGGCCACTTCTCCTGCAACCACACCAATAAGACCTATCCTCACCTCGCTCCACCATGCCTCACCCCTTAAAGCTGTTCACCTACCATCAGACACGACCGTTCACCACGACATACCAACACACCATGCTGGCACGGAAATCCTCACGACACGCCGCCGCCACAGATGCGGCACCCGCGACGCCCAACAAACCAACACCACAAGCAAGGGGGAGGCCCCGCTCAGTTATCACCAAACCCAAACCCACGGCAGCGTCTCGGGAAGACGAACTGTCTGCACACGCGCAGATATCGCTCCTCAGGCAGTCAGTGACTGATTCCATCCACCAACAGGCAGAACTTGCCAAAACAGTCACCAGCAGGCTACACATGCTGGAAGCAGCAGGCACGAGTAAGCTCACAAGGAGCAGCTCACCGGACGGGAAAACACCAAAGAAAAGGAGACACCGCGCCACCTACAACTCGTCAGAATCCAGTTCGTCGCCATCACCACGTGGCCATTTGCCTTGACCACGCTCAGACCGGAGAAGATCACCGAGACCAACTCCACGCACCAACCGCCATACAAACGACGACCACGAACGGAGGAAACAGAGGAGGTCCCGGCACGCACCGCGAACACCGACCACATCCTCCACCGACGACGACGACCAACGAGATGTGCTCGACGCCATCATAGGAGTCAACAGGAGCGATGGACGAACAGGCAGCCGAGGTAAGGCGCAACACCTTCCACACATATATGTCATAAGGGATGAGAAGAAGGGCAAGGTCCGAGAAAGTGTTTGCCATGGTGGACGATGGACAGCTACCTAAGGCCTGGAAGGACGAACAAGCCATAAAAGACTTACAACGCGCAGAGTGCCTGGCCGGCATCCAACGTGAGGAGAAAAGCCGGTCCGCACGTGCCGCACAAAGTAAGGGAGACGAACACCAGACAGCACCAATAAACACCCCCTACAAAAGACCCGAGTTCAACCACGACACCGACGGCAGACCCTGCCACAGGTGGAACTGGGGAACGGATTGTGGCCACTCCACCTAGCACGGCACAGGCAGGGATCGACGCGCTCACATGTGCGGGTGGTGCGCCAACAAATATAAAAAGGCAAACCCGCACAAAGAGCAAGACTGCAATAACAAGCGACGGCAAACTGAACGGAAGGCGGCGGCACCCGACAAGGACGCCCAAAGGACAGATTTTCACTGAATGGCCCTGGTCAGGCCGAAGAAATTGCTGAAACCGACGAACACCTGAGCGACACGGAACCAACAGACGACCACCAACCCCTCCTAAGAATCGTATCAGTAACACTCGCCCTCAACAGACCCCTCCAACCCTGGAGCCCACAAACACCCAACCACATGGGGGATGGCGCCTCAACCGACACCACATACAACTCTACCGCCACTCGCACAGGCAGCTCACTGGAAAAAAACGCCACCAACGACCATGTGGGCACGGATGCGTCAACCGACCTATCACCAGCAACCAACAACCCCGGCGCGCACACTCACCAAAACTCTCGCCAACACACTGCCCCAAGCCCACTATCCGCACGACAAACACAACCCCGAGCAATCAAACTCTGGTGTGCGGAAAGCAACCAACACGTGGAGGCAGATGCGTCACCCGACACTACAGACAGTTTCCCCACCAAAACCGGGAGCAGCTCAGCAATCGCTTTCAAACCAACCGCCACACAAGACCATGTGGGATGGGATGCGGCAGACGACCCCCCGCCCGCTGCCCCCACCCGTGGCGGCGACACCTTATCAACCCCAGATAACCGACCGCGGCACGGTGCCGCCGACAAAACATCAGTCGCCCCACGCACCGATGCCGACACGCACCGCCGCCGACCCCCATAACAACCATTACGGCGCTCGCCTACCCGACACCGCAGACCCGCCGACCCGTGAACAACAGACCACAGACGGCAGCCACCACCCGACTCCACCCACAACCCGAACACCCTGGGTAGGAGGAGAGACAACCGACAGCATTCAACACTGCCTACTTTCGGTCTTCAGCCCCACACCACCTCCCACCCCGGCAGACAAACCACCAGCTCACACGCCCACAGCTCACGCAGACGGCACCGACCACACCTCCCCACCATCAATCCGAACACCTCGGGTAGGAGGAACCGGAGCCGATGGCAAAGCCACCCCACCCCCCATCCCACCCACACACACCGCCACGCCCACCACCAGAGACCCTACCCACCGCCACCGGCACGGACCGGCCACAACCGTCACCACTGAGATTGTGGTGCGACAACACCTCACTGGACCCACAGTGGCCTCCGTCCAGCCTCTCGTCCCCACACGCACCACCCACCACCACACGGCCAACCCTGCCATAGACGACGCCGAACCACCAGACGCACTCCTCACGCACCAGGAACGTGCACACGCGTCAGAGGATATGGAGGATGTGACGGACGACCACGGTGGCCTTCCCACCCCACCATACAATCCACCTCACACCCCACTCTCATACAAGACCACATTCGACAGGATATGGCCCACAGCAGCCCCCGCGGCATGGGCGAACCAGGTATATCAATATATATACAACCAAGTCAGAGAAACCGCACTCCCAAACCACGTCGTGGCACGCATCCTGGTCCCCTCGGGCCTGAGGATCGACCGATGGAGGGACCTACTCGCCGCGTACCACGACACAGAGCTCCTCAACTTCCTCGAATTTGGGTGGCCAGTCGACTACACCGCAGAGACGCCCCCAGTACCGTCGAGGGCGAACCATCGCGAGGACCCCCAGAACCTCCAATGGATAGAGAACTACGTCCGCGAAGAAACCTCACGAGGCGCCCTCCTCTGGCCGTTCAACCAACCGCCCTTCCTCCCCTGGGCACAGACGAGCCCGATGATGACCCGGGCAAAGAAAAACACCATCGAGCAGAGGGTCATAGTCGACCTCAGCTTCCCCAAGGGAGCCAGCGTGAACTCAGGCATAAGGAAGGGCCACTATCAAGGCCGCCCTGTCACCTACACCCTCCCAAACATAACCAACCTCACTGACGAGGTCACCCGCATCGGCCAGGGCGCCTGGATCTGGACGATCGACCTTGCCCGTGCCTATCACCAACTCCGCACCTGCCCCCTCTCCGTGCCGCTCCTCGGTGGCACACTCAACAACGAACTCTACTTCGACATCGCCCCCCCCCCTTTGGGTGCCGCACGTCGTCCATGACCTGCGCACGCACGACCAATGCGTAACATACCTCCTGCGCAAGAAGGGGCACTTCGTCTTATCCTACCTGGACGACTTTGTGGGGGCAGCACCGACGGAGTTCGCCGCAGTCGAGGCATATGTCGACGCCGTCCAGCTCGCCGCCGACCTCGGACTCGAGCTATCCACGCACAAGTGCATCCCACCATCCCAAAAGACAAAATGGCTCGGCTTCAAGGTCGACACCACCGACGTGACCGTCCGTATACCGACACCCAAACTCGACGAGTTCGTCAACGAGTGCGCCAGTTGGACACCTGGATCAAAGGCCTCCAGGAAGGACCTCCAGCGCCTAGTCGGACGACTGCAACACATCGCCAAGTGCGTGCGACCGGCTAGGAGGTACATGAACCGCATCCTGGTGGCACTCAGAGCCGCCCCGTACAGCGGGAAGCATACCATCACACACGGGATGACCCTCGACATCGAATGGTTTAGGTCCTACGCCCACCTCTCGAATGGCATCGTCCTACACCGCCCAACACCCAAACACGACTGGGTGATCGAGTGCGACTCCTCCCTACTTGCCGGAGGAGAGCACTCACCAGGAGGATACATGACAGAAGAGTACCAGCCCGACTACCTGGGCGACGGGCATAACATTGCAGAGCTCGAGGCGATAAACCTCGTTGTCGCACTACATGCCCTCACCCCTCCAAACCCCCAAGACTATGTCATCGTTGTGAACACCGACAATCAGGCGTCACAGCTAGTGCTCGAACCCGGTGCCGGCAGAGACCCCACCCTATGCGCCTGCGCTCAAGCCGTCTGGAGGTTTGCCGCACTCAACTCCTGCGAGGTTTGCGTCGTCCACAAGCCCGGCACTGAGATCCCCTTCGCCGACGCCCTCAGCAGGGCTCCCTTCGACCGGGCGGCCAGGCGGAAGGCGGATCGCTTCGTGGACGACATGGACCTCGTCCGGGTGCGTGTCGTCCACAGCACCTCGATAATCGACTCAGACGAATAAGCCTGGGAAGAGATAACCATTTGCCTCTCTCTCCCCAGGCACCCATCAAGAACAGCACCGAGTCGCCCACCTCTTCCAAGCCGGCCTCGCGAAGGGCACCTGGAGAAACAAGAAACGCCAAATAAAGACATACTTACGACATGCCCTCGACAGAGACTACGATCCCACCCGCCCGACTCAACTCAACATAGCATCCTACCTCGCCTCCATAACCGCCTCACTCCGCTCCCCCGGAGCCGCCATGAACCACCTCAGTGCCGCAGTGAAGGACGGTCGAACCAAGGGCTTCGACTCATACCTCATCACAATCATCAAGAGAGGCATCACTCGGGAGTCCGACTATCTGCCCCGTCAGGCCCCCCCCTTGACTCCCTCTGACCTCCTCGCCGTCATCCGCTTCCTCCACCGGGCTGGCACCAACGCCAAGGTCCTCACGTCGGCCATCCTCCTCGGATACTTCTCACTCCTGAGACAGGGTAACCTGGTCGTCAAGGGACGACCCGACGACCCGGGACACACCCTCAGGCACCAAGAGGTGACGCACCACCGCACCCACCTAACCATCGTGGTCCGATCCACCAAGACATCCAGGTCACGCTCCAACCAATACACAATAACGATCCCTCGGATCCCGACCTCCATCTGCTGCCCCATACGAGCCTGGAGGCGGTACTCAACCCTGCATTCGTGACCCCGGACGGGTCCCCATTGACAGTCAGAACCCTCACTACCGCCCTACGTGCCGCACTACAACACTCGGGGTGTGCCAATCCAGCCGGGTACACCCTCCACAGCCTCTGACGGGGTGCCGCACAGGCATGTGCCGCCGCCGGACCCCCCTTAAAAGACGTCACTGACCTTGGCCACTGGCGGTCGTCCGCGGTCCACTCATACGTCCCCCAGCAGGCCTTCACGGTCGCGACCCGGGCACTCTCAACACTATTTGGTTGAGGCCCGGGTCACTTATGACTCTGACTCACGATACATGACTTTGCCTCGATATGACATTTGAACTTCTGAACATTTACTATCTTGTGAACATTTACTACATTGCCTTAACTTAACCTATACCACTTAATTATGATATACTTACCTCTACTTCGCTTCCATACTTGATTGATCCTATCCATTACCCACTGCTCTGATTGAATAAATTGCCATACTATGTAGTCCGCCTCCTGTCCTGAATCATTCATGTTATGAGAACATATTAGTGATATTGGTACTAGAGATGCATATCATTGACATTATTCATGTTGTGGAAACATATTAATGATCTTTTGTACTGAAGAGTTGTTTCATTGACATTATTCATGTTGTAGAAACATATTAATGATCTTTGTACTGGAGATGTATATTATTGACATTATTCATGTCGGAGAACATATTAATGATCATTATATTGCAAAAGCATCTAGTTATATAATCTATAGGGTTATAGATTTAAAATTTGAAAAATACGTGGAAAATATTATTATTCTAAAATAATTTTATTGAATAGAAACATAATAATTGATATGTTGCATCAATAATTTCTGTGTAAGAAGAAGTCATCGGTTGCCTTCTACGAAGACTACATCACAGGATCACAAGACCTTAAACATTGAGATCACATCAGTAATAACAATGGACAATGCTCAGTTCACGAGGAACTGTAGCATATGCTGATGGTCACTGTGTTGGACTGATAAGGTTCACAATGAACTTTCGCATATGTGACTGCGTCAGTGATTTAATAGCAATGTGATGGACAATGCTAAGTTCACGAGGAACTAAAGCATACACTGACGGGTGCTTGGATCGATGACGTCTAGAAGTATGCAATATTAACATTGACATTATATTGACTTTGCAATATCAGCAAGATAAACACAATGCTCAGTTCCTGGGGAACTGCAGCGTATGCTGGTAGTCACTATGTTTGCAATAAGGTTCACGAGGAACTTTAGCATAAGTGACTCAGTCAATGATTTCGCTTCAGCAGTGCGATGGACAATGCTGAGTTCAAGGAGAACTAACGCATAGACTGATGGTGATTGAATTGTGTTAGCGATATCAATAGCAGAGATTGGCGTAGTTCACGGAGAACTAGCGCATAGACACTTTTATTCAATACAAATTTGCCGTTTCGCCGAAGAAATGATTTAACATAAAAAATTGACGTCAACAAAGAGAGAACATTCTAATACTACTGCAGTATGGTTAAACTTGAGCAAGAGCATGTAAATCTATTATTATTTAATAAGTGCTATGATTTTGAAGTTCAAAAAGAACCACTGTCATTGCTTTGTTTACATTATGCCGCCGAGTTAATGCTGTCGTATATGAATTTATATTGCCATGATTATATTTATTAATACTGATATTTGATGCTTTATCTTTGTACAGGAGGTACAAAAAGACATATTGATTCATCTTTTGCCTATATTTCGACACAAAACAACTTAAAATTGGTGAAATCAAAGATTTTCGTTTAGATTTGCAAGAAAATAGTTCCTAAAACTAGGTCATCGATTCAAACCGCTAAAGCCTTGTTTTCTCATTGGATTGAGTTCCGTAATGTTAATCCTATGAAGACCTGTCGAGCAACCACGCGTCTACCATCGACGTCCCCAGGTTTCTTCTATTTGACAGTCGGTAAAACAAAAACCTTGAAAAAGCGCGTCGATGTTGGAATATTTGACAGCAGATACCAAATCCGATTAAGCACTAATGTAAGATCGATGCTTTGAGACTGAAATATACCTTTAGAGCGTCGCAAAACGACCTCTAAATCATCATAAAGTCGAAAAATGGTCGGATTAAGCTAAAAATGATGGCAAATGAATCAGATGCTTCTTAAGACATCATATTAGATACTAGAATGATGATATATCATTCAAAAAAATATTGGAAATTGACTTTATAAAAATAATCTTTTATTTCAAAGTCAGATATACCTTATCCACTAACGCGACTACTAAGACTTAAATTTATTATTGATAGTTGATAGATTGCATCTTAAATATGAGAGGACTACAACGTAGTACTGTGCACTTCTTTCTATGCTGCTGGGCAGGTGGTAAGAAGTGGAGGGACGGAGTATGCTGTAAAATTGTCCGATATTATGACATATGAGGACATAAGAACTCTACTATAATAAATTGCAACTTGTCTATAAAATGGTAAATGGTAATAAATAAAACCAAAGGCATATGAGGGATATGTGGAGTTGGCAAACTATTACTCATAAGGTATAGAAATTGTATAGTATTAGTAAAATAGTATAGAGGAAGAGTGTCACTTCTTAGGTGGACAGTCTTTGAGAAGTTGCCTCACATACCCCCTCCCCTCAAGAGTTATTTATGGATCTCTGCCCCAGAGATAGACTTAACCATGCCTTGTCAACAGGGATATTGAACCCTCATTGGTGGTTAGAGGAATGCTTGTTAGGGATTGGAAGATTGGATCATGTGAGCACCACCATCTGGGATTCTAAAAGCTATATATATAATAAACTAAGCAAGCTCCTTCTGGTTCCTTCTGCACACTCTATCTCTTGCCTTCCTTCTCTATACTTGCCTACAGTGATTTCCTATTTAACCTGCCTACACAACCACAGCTGCTGGCCGTCGCACTTTACACCCAGCTGCAGGTGGTACCCAATGGCCCCATCGTAACAGGTGGTTGCAGACAGTTACAAAAAAACAATTAAAAATGCCCTTCCCCTCCACTTGCATTCTATCTGGTACATGGAGGGAACATTTATATAATTATTAACTGTCTCTTAAAGTATGAACATCACATCCCAATCTCAGTCGCTAGATGTTATCACATTTCCACATAGGCGCTTATGTCACAAAGTGAGTGGGGCACCCATTGTTTCTCTGTTACATAATCCTGGTCCCCACTCCATCGGCCGAGAATAATAATGTTCTTTGCCAATATATAAATCCCAACCGAAAATCCGTATATTTTTACAAGCTGTCTCCTCCATGTGGTTATTTCGCTTGGCGCTTTTTAACGGGAGCCCACATTGTTTTTGTGGGCTATTTTGCTTAGCTGCATTGTTGTGTGCTGATTTCCTTGGCGGCATCTCGTTGTGTTACATGACATGAGGAGATGAAGAGGAAAGGTGGTGTAGGGCCTTACTGGATGGTAGTGGCAGTAGAAGTGGGACCGTGGGGGGGGGGGGGTTTCAAAATTTGAAATTTGAGGTCATGTGTCGTTTTGGCGGGAATCAGTATCTCGATAACATAGTTTGGGTTTAAGTCACTAGGTGGCTCCACATGTCGCATGCCAGTGTTAGGCTAGTTGGTCCGTGAGACGATAGGTGGCGGCATAACACCAGTTAACTCAATGGCAGGTTTTCCTGCCTCCTCCCGTAAATTACCCATGTTACGAATGACATGCACAATTATATTCTTACATTCAGGCACCCATGATGTCGCCTTTATCAGTCCATTGTCCATTCAATATCAGCAATCAGAAATATAATTTTTGTATTAATATTGTGATAGGTTCATTACACTATCCATACAATTTTAAGTTGTTAAATAAACAATAGCAAGTTCTCTGAGGTATATCTCCTATTCTTAAACTTTGTGCTAGACAAAGGATATGTGCAGAAGCTGTGATTAAATAACATGGACAGTGAAGTGTAGGTGTCTGAAATCACTTCAGTATCATGTTGTACGCCCACCCCCACCGCAACCCCCATATAGATACACATATGCCTCTGTGTTTGCTTATGTAAGGTAGAGACTGCAAACACTAGAGGTCTCCGATCAGTTTCTGATTCTATCAAATCGTTGTTTCTACAATAATATTATATATATATATTTTCTTCCTTTATATATGTATATATAATATATAAAAAGTATATATAGATATATATATTACATAGAGGTCCATTTACTATTTCAGCTACAGATACCGACATAATCAGATAGTTGGGTAAATGCACATTCCCTGTAATGCTCCTTGTCAAATCATCAAAGGACTATGAATATGACTGTGGGAATGACAGTGTCATTGTTCAAGTTATTTCTCATCCTACTGCTTATATGTCTATCAGTTTGTTCAGACGGTAAGCATTACTTCTCACTCTTCACAAAATACATAGATTGAGTGAATGTGACCCCTACTGATCAGAAGGAGACCAAATCAGATACATTTAGCTGGGTGCTGTCAGATCAGTAGTATAGAGAGTACCAATGTAGGTCCATATTACGTAATCTTCCTGCTTCAGAGGTCCGACGTGGGACAATGACCATAAATGACCCCTGTGTGGAGGGACAATGACCTTAAATTACCCATTGTGTACTTGCAGGATGGCCATCTGTTTTAGGTTGACCTTTTTGACTGGATTGATGACATCCCCGTTCTACCTTGCAGGATGGACATCTGTTTTTGATTGAACTCATTTGACCTTTTTGACTGGATTGATGACGTCACCATTCTACCTTGCAGGATGGACATCTGTTTCTGGTTGAACTCAGTTGACCTTCGCTTGCAGAATGGACATCTGTTTTTGGTTGAACTCATTTGACCTTTTTGACTGGAATGATGATGTCACCATCCCAGTAAATCTCCAGCTATGCATCTGATTGTTTTATTTATTTATTTAATTTATTTTTATTGATCTACAGTATGCTTGCAGGACAGACATCAGGTTTTTTATTGGTTGAACTCATTTGACTTTTTTTGACTGGATTGATGACATTGATGATTCAAACGACGCTGGATTGTTTGCTCTGGTATCATTTTAACTTTAGTATAGATAATACTAATAATACTAATGAATTATTCATTAGGAGATGTTATACAATGTATTTTGTGCGACAACGACCACGCATTGATGGAGGATTTAACAAGATATAGGAATATACAAAGTATTTGTATCCCTTTGAATGAATATCATATTCACAACTTCATTCCTGCCTGGAAGGAAAACAGTTTTCATTCTTTACCTGAAGATCTCCTTCCCCTGCTTACTGCATTGCAGGATTTTGAACAATTGATAAAGAATCACGATATCGATGTTATCATTTTATATCATTCTTCTTCTTCTTCTTCTTCTTCTTCACATATTCAATCTTTCCCCCAGGAGATCAATTAGATGTGAAGAGAGCCAGCATTCATATCATAGTTCATTGTGCTGGAATTGGGTTTTTGATTGAACTAGTGGTGAATATTTTCCACAATTCACGGACACTTTTCAGTATAATAATCTAATTTGTTGTGCTCTTAACTACGCACATAGATACTTTTCCTGTATTTTACTAGCAAATAAAGTATAATTTGTTAAGGAGATTTCATTCGCCTTTAACCAGGTGGGTTTAATTTCATATGGAATGCATTTGATGTGGCCATCCTTCGGATGGAAAAGTATGATGATAGATGGAAATGGGTTGACTATCCCTCACTCCCTCTCTCCCCCACTTCCATCCCCCCTCCCACCTATCCATACATCTCCACCCCTACCCACCCAAACACCCCACTCCATTTGATTTGAATACTCCTCATTTCCATATCACCGAATTTGATGAAGCATATAAAGCCGGCTGATCTCCACCCACCTCTCATCAGTATACCTTTCACCATGTTCATGCAGAAGGGGATTCTGAAACGTGCAGGATCGATTCCGATATCGACACCGTCGGCAGCATCGTCAGCACTGGATATGTCAGCAGACCCAGTGAGAGCTATCAATCTCAAGGGATCTAGTATGTACTTCTCCTCAGATAGTGAAGGGATGGAAGAAGAGGAGGAAGAGGAGGGGGAGCTAACAATGATTGTTCCCTCCCCCCTCTCCCTCTATACTTGAGGATGGAGTTGAATCCTTCAAGATTTGAAAAATTGAGTTGAAGAAGAAGAAGGAGGATGAGGATAATTTGCTGGGGAGTAAGAAGCATCACAATATTGCTTCATTCTTAGTTATTCCACGGGGAATTGATATTTCACATTTTGATGCTGCCCACCTGCCACTGCGGAACCAAGTTTGTGTGGAGCGTGTGAGAGGATCTGGAGCAAAACTTGGTATAAAGATCACCCTATGGACTCGTTCTGGAGGAGATGACTTTGCAGGGGATGGCAAGCGGTATGACCTCCTGGGGAGTGCAATGCCATCAGCAGAAACAGTTAATCCCAATGGTAGGACTCTGCTGATGAGAAGCAATCGTTGTTTTATGGACTTTGATGAAAACGCCATCTGTGTTTTGCTCGAGAGCATAGATGACATGATTCGGGCCCTCAACACAGCTAAAACAGACCGACATTTTGGGGGATTCCACGTCAACTTTGGACGTGGTATGTTTGGTGTGATTGAACGTGAGAGTTCCCGCATAGACTTTCGTAAATGGTTTGTTTCAAGTTCAGAAAAATGAAGCCTGTGTAGCAAAGGGTGCTAACACCCTGCAAGCAGGGGGTGTATTTGAATGTCGCACAACTGGAAAAGTTAAACAAGTTGATAGCTCCACTCATTCCTCTTTCCTCATGGAGACTTTGAGGTACAGTGAACTATCCCACAAATCCCATCAGTGTGATATCTGCACTCGAGTTGCACTGCTGCCTATGGAGATTCAGTGAACTCAGTTGATGACTAAGGCCAAACTTATCTGAGGAAGAGGAAGAGGAATTTAAACTACTACTACTACTACTACCTACTTCTTTTACTATTACCACATATATATATATATACTTGCAAACATTTTCATATACACAATTGTTATCTTCAAAATTGTTATCTCTAAAATAAAACAAAACAAATAAACAACTTCTTTGTGTTTTTTTTTGTGTGTTTTTTTTGGTAAATATTTTATTCATCTGAATACATATTTTGTCAGCGCCGGGGCACTGGTCTTCCAGCCGTTGGAGTGGTCGCATTTCATCTATACATAGTGGAAGTGGAATGTGTTGCATTGTGTGCAGCACAACCCATTCTGACATAAAAGAAAGTGGGGGAGCAGCCTATGCTGCATAGTGTACAGCATATGTACTGAACATAGTGCAAGGTATATGCATCAAGATTGAGTGTGCAGTAATGTACACTAGTGGTTAAATCATATGCTGTGTTTGTATATCAGTTAGATTTGGTTTTAATAATGGTTAGTCTTTAAATAGTGCCATGTTGTGCATGTATAGTGGTTTATATTGTGTGCATTGCTGGTTGAAGATGTAGTTATGTAGTGGTGGTAATGGGTCTAAAGTAGGGGTAGTGGGTCTCGAGTCATTGAGTTATAATAGTTGTTTTGTCAAATGTGGATGGGGGGGAGGGGGTCCATGGGTAGGGGGCGCGGACACGCAGGGAGAGAGCAGGCATGAGAGAGGGCGAAGTCAATGGGTCGTTCAGCAGGTCGTATTATATATTTGCAGTGCCAGGTTTTTGGGCCTGAATAACCAGGTGAGCTCTGTATGCATTTTTAAAGGCAAGAATCGAACCCGCTTCTCTGGTTTTGGTTGGGAGCTTATTCCACATGACACTTCCTTTGTAAATCGGAGCTCTCATTAACTTATTTGTATTAGGGTTGGGCACCCCGAGCAGAGTCGATGTCCCCCTTCTCGTTACCCTGGTTGTGCGATCTATGTATTTGTCATCACTCGCACGTTTATACATCAACATCATTAGGTGTAGGTTCCTACGTACATCCAGAGTGTCCAGCCCTGCTCTGCTATGCATTTCAACCACACTTAGTATCTTGCCTTGGAATACTGTTCTGAGGGCTCTGTTTTGCGTTCTTTGTAATTTGGTCTCTTGCTGCTTCGTTAGTAATCCATAGATGATATCATTGTAGTCTATAATTGGTAATATTGTTGACTTGTACAGCTGCAGCGCAGTATTTTCACTTACATATGACCTTATTTTTCTGAATGTGTTCATTTTTTGTGCCAGTGTTTGGTTAAGTCTTGCCAGCTGTTGGGTACCAGTTAGAGTCGCATCGAGAGTTGTGCCTAGGTACTTATAGGAGTTCACTTCACGGAGCACTAAGCCACCCATCTGCAGTTGTATTGGCCGGGCCCTCACCTTCCTGGCTTTGGTTCCATAGATTATGTACTCAGTTTTAGTGCCATTTAGTGTTAGTTTATTCTCATGGCACCATGTGTTCACTCCATCCAGTGCCATTCCAGCCTCGGTTGCGGCTATGGCAAGGTCATTGTTATGTATTGTTAGTGCTGCATCATCGGCAAATAATGTGAAAGATGCTTTGTTGGAAACTAGAGGTAGGTCATTTATAAATATTAGAAACAGTAGGGGTCCCAGAGTGGAGCCCTGTGGAACTCCTGTTTTTATTTCTCGAGTGGTCGAGTTGGTGTCACTTAGTTTTGTGTATTGCTTCCTATTGCTGAGGTAATTTGTGAGGAAGCTATGTGCTCTATTGCCTAGCCCAGCTCGTTCTATTTTATGCATGAGGATTTTGTGGTCAATTGTATCAAATGCCTTCTTGAAATCAAGGAAGACTGCGATAGTAAGATCACCCTTGTCAATGTTTGACAAAAGTTCGTCCAGTAGAGACGCCAGTGCCCCGGTGGTGGACCTATTTTTCCTGAAGCCATTTTGCTGGTAGGTCAAATAGTTAGAGGACTCAAGGAATGTCTTAATTTGGTCATGTATTATTTGTTCTATGATCTTGCCAGGCAGTGGGAGGATCGATATTGGGCGTAGTTCACTACAGGTTTGCGGGATGTTGACTTTAGGTATGGGTGTCACTGTGGCCACTTTCCAGTCATCAGGGAAGATGCCTGTACTGATTATTAGGTTATATAAATGCGTAAATTCTGTACTTAGTGTTGTGATCGCACTTTTTATCAAAGTGGTACTGATGTCCTTCATTCCTGATGATTTGTAGATAGATATTTTGTTAGTTCTATCAAGGATTTCATCCTGGGTGGTTTCCAGAAGGTCATACTTTTCTTTATTTAGTTTGGCATGGAAGGTTTTGTGTTGATCATCCTTCTGTTTGAATTTATTGGCTAGTTTCTCACCTATATCTATGAAATAGTTATTATGTGTTATGTTCATTTATTTTCATGTGACTGAATATATACATATATCAATAGAACACATTCTCTCTCTCCATTTAATAATAATAATGTTGATGTTGAACATAATAATAAAAATGATAATAATAACATAATAATATTAGTGACTTCTATTCTGCATTTTATACAACTTTTCACTTTGAATCATTTCTTTTATTGGAGAAAATATATTGTTAAAACAAATACAAACCAAACTCCATTTAATAATGATGCTCATGTTGAACATAATAATAATATTCTAGGCTTCTATTCAACATTTTACACAACATTTCAGTTTGAATCATTTCTGTCATTGGGGAAAATACAGTGCAAAATAATAATAACATGAATATGCACATCATTAGAATCATTCCCAACATTTTCTTTTTCTCATTAACATAGTTAAAATAGTGTTTTCATCAGTGGAATTTTCAACACTATTATCAACTCTCACTTCAATATTTCCATTACAAATGCTGGAATCAGTGAAATCTCCCTCTCTTGATGAAAGTACCTCTTTTTTGGGGAGGGAGGGATGTATTTGGTTAGAAGTTTCCACATGTCATCATCTTTTCCACCACTACCTCCTCATACAATCAAATCAGTGGTTTTAGCTCTCTATCCATCTGACAAGTAATGCGTTTTCCAAAAACATATTCATTTTATGCACTTTGACTTATTCTCCCTCAGTTACATTGTTATTGCTCTTCTTCCATCACTTTCATCACCATCTTCATCATCATCATAATCAGCATCATCCTTTTTTTTTTTTATAATTTTTTTTTATTGAGGCTGTATTTATTCTGTCCATAGCATGTAAGCCTGGGTACCCAGGCTTGTTTTCAATGCTGGCCAGCTGTAGTGTTGGTGTTATCTTACCAAACAGTTGCTGCTGATAAGTTATTTGATTGTCTGCATTTCAGTAGCAGATAGATAGTCTGTTGGTACGTTTAGTAGTCTATGTTAGTTTTTGTGGGCCCTCTTGGCATTGTATTTTTGTTCTATTCTTATTACTATGTTAGTTGTTTTCTTAAGGTTCTATGTTAGTGTTTTGGGGTTTTCTTGGAAAGAGTTTTCCGCTTTTTTCTACTTAATTCTATACTAGCCTATTTTATTTACATGTCCATAGGCTTGTACGTAATAGGTGGTTGAGTTATGTTTGTTTGAAATTGATTTGATTTATATTGTTATTGGATATGTTATCTGGCTTTTATATTTCCGGTTATCCCGCCCTGGGCTGTCCAGTCGGTGGGCCGTGACATCACCTGCCCCCTTGTGGTGCAGTTCAGTTGGGGTTCCCAGTTTTTATTTTGCACAGATATTTTTTGTACGTTTTTAGGTCAGCGATTTGTCTTTCTTTCACCATTTGCGCATTCCATGCCTTGGCGGCCATTTCCAGTGTGCTCCTTTCATGGGCTTTGATCTGGCTTCTGGTCTGTCTTAGTTGTGGTGCCTTGCTTGCTCTGGTGTCCCTTAGTGGTTGGGTTAGACGCTTAATGTCTTGGCTATATCCATATGCTAATGGTTTTAGGTGGATTATCCTTCTGTTTTCTAGTAGCTTTACTTTAGTTCTTTTGTGTAGGTCATAAGTGGGGTGTAGTTTGTCTACTTTCAGGCATATTTTCAAGGCCCTATTTTGTAGTATCTGCAATTTTTTAAGTAGCTCTTTTTTAGCACCCATGTAGATTACATCCCCATAGTCAAAGTAGGGGAGTACCATGCCTTTGAAGATTTTTATTGACATATCTTGTGTCATATAGTTTCTTAGTTTAGCAAATAGCCATAGTTTGTGATTTACTTTTTGTATGATTTTTGTTAAACACAGATTGTAGTTTAGCTGGCTATCCAGTTCTAGGCCTAGGTATTTGTAGTGATTTACACTTTCCAGTGTTTGGTTTCCTAGTGTGCATTGTAGGTGTCTTCCTGTGATTGCTGTATGTGAGAAGAGTACTGTTTTAGATTTATTTGCATTGATGGTTATTTTATTGGATTCACCAGCTGTCCAGTTTTAGCAGGAGGTTGTTCAGTTTGGTTGCTACCTCCTCTACTGTGCTTCCTTCTGCATATATGACAGTGTCATCTGCATATAGCTGGAGACATTCTGTCTCCAGCTAGGTCATTTATGTATAGTATAAATAGTAGTGGTCCCAGGACTGATCCTTGGGGTACACCACAGGTGATAGTTTGTTGGTCTGAGAGTGTACCATTTACTTTAGTTTTTTGCTGCCTGTTGTTTAGTTAGCATTTTATCCAGTTTATTGCTTTGGATTTAATGCACATGTTGTTTAATTTTCTTATTAATATGCTGTGGTCTACAGTGTCAAAGGCTTTGCTGAAGTCGATGAACGCTGCTCCAACTAATTTCTTTTGGTTCAATGATGCCAGCGCATCACTTGTTAGGTTTGCTATTGTTTTTGATGTGGAGTGGAGTTTTTCTGAAACCTCCTTGCCTCTTGTTTAGTATATTGTTTTTTTCCAGGTGCGCATTTATGTGCCGGTGGAATATTCTTTCAATTAGCTTGCCTGGTATTTGCAAGATTGATATTGGTCTGTAGTTTCCCATGTTTTGTTTGTCACCACTTTTGTATATGGGGGTGATGGTTGCCATCTTCCATGCTGTGATGAAGTGTCCCTTCTCAAATGATATGTTGAACAGGTCGACCATGGTATCTGGGATGGCTTGGAGTGCCTCTTTTAGTATTTTTGTGGGGATTCCATCTATTCCACTTGGTTTGTTTTCATCTATGTCATTTATTAGCTGTGTTAGTTCTTTTAGGTCAATTTTGCAGGTGGGGATTTCATCCTGGATATTTTCTGACTTGTTTTCCCAGATTCTTGTGAATTTCTTTGATAACCTTTGTCCTACCGTGGCAAAGTGTGTATTTAGTTTGTTTGCTGCATCACTATCTATGTGCGTATTTCCATCCTTATCCTGGAAGCTTATCCGTTCTTCTATCTTATTTTTGGGGAATAGTAAGCTTACATTTTTCCAGAACTTATTTGTGTTGCTTCCCCAGTCCTTGTCTTGTTTTATTATATATTTCTTTTTTGCTGCCCTTACTGCTTTGAGGGAGTTGTTTCTGGCAGTATTATAGGCCCTTTTATCCTCTGGGTCTTTAGTACATTTCACTTTGTCACCTAGCCTTCGTTTTGTTGCAATATACGTTAACAGTTCCCTGTCTACCCATTATGGTCTACTTATTATTGGCATCTCCACCTTCTTCTTTCCCTGCTTCATTCACACAATCTCTATTTCACATCGGTTTCATCACTCAAAAGAAAGTTTGACTTTCACCCCCTTTTGTCGCATCAAAGAAGAAGGTGGAGATGATGATAATGATGATGATGATGTCAATGAGAGATTTCTTCTTTTTTTTTGAGGGGAAGGAATAATACTCCCCTTCCAATTCTCCAATCTCTGACATTTCCCCCTCCCCTGCCCCCTCTCTATTGATGTTGATATTGCTGTTATTGTTGATGTTGGTTTTTTTACTGACTCTTTCTTATCATCCTGTGATGTGGAGGGAAAGACCCTTTTCTAGGGAGGAAGAGGATAGGAAATAGTGGATTCTCTCATTGCAGTTTCATTTTCAATTTGCTGACGATGGCTCTGATGCTATTCTCGTTTTTTTTGTCGAAAAGCACAAATAATATGAGGGGTCTTCCATATTGAATCCTTCTCCTCTTCCTCAAGCACTGGTTGTGTTCCCCCTCCACATGTATCATCAACATCAATAACATCAACAGTGACTTCAACAGTGACAACAACAGCAACATGTACATCAGCATCATCAACATCTACATCAACAACATCATCAACAACATCAACATCTTCATCAGCATCCCCATCTTCAACAACACCAACAACATGTCCTCCAATAACATCTCCTCCAGTAACAACTTCAACAACATCATCATCTTTTCTATCAACAACACCATCTCCTCCATCTCCAATAATTACTTCATCTTCAACATCAACAGTAAGAGGCAGTGAGGTAGAGTGAGTTGAGACTGTAAAAGGAGGCGTGAGGTAAACAAAGGCAGATTGCCTCGTTCGCAAATTATACATGTCAGCCTTGCCAACATATGCTTAATTTTGAATAGCTGATTCAGGAAGATTTTAATTCATGACTAATGTTTCAAAACTGAGTGAATTTGAAGTATCTACAAACTCATTAATCATTTCAATCAGAGATTCATTAGTGAGAACTCCATGAGAAAATTACATTCAGTGTCAGTGTCAGTGACAGTGTCAGCGACAGTGTCAGGGACAGCAATTACATTATGTATACTAGGATTTGGGGTGGAGGTAGGTCTCCAGAGGGAGGAAGGAGATGTTACTCTCTTCATCAAAACTAGAAATGAGAATGGAGTTTTGAGGAAAAGAGATGGAAATAGGATTGGAGATGGGAATGGGACTGCAGATGGGAATGGGAATGGGACTGCAGATGGGAATGGGATTGGAGACGGGGAGAACTCCATGAGAAAATTACATTCATTGTCAGTGACACTGTCAGTGACAGCAATTACATTATCTACACTAGGATTTTGGGTGGAGGTCTCCAGAGGGAGGAAGGAGATGTTACTCTCTTCATCAAAACTAGAAATGAGAATGGAATTTTGAGGAAAAGAGATGAAGATAGGATTGGACATGGGAATGGGACTGCAGATGGGAATGGGGCTGAAGATGGGGATGGGACTGCAGATGGGATGGGACTGGAGGAGGTTTGAGGAATGGGAGCAGGAGGAGGAGGACACATGGAAAAATCAGTGGGAGTAGAAACTTGAGTGGCAATGGGAGTAGGAATGTGATTTGGATTAGGAATAAGACTAGGAACAGGAGAGGGAGAAAGGATTGGAATAGGAGAGGGAGACCAAAATCTGTTCGTTTTGATCAAGTTTAACCTCCCATCCTCTTTTATCTCCAGGATCACATCGCTTGAAAGCGATACTCATCGCATCCCTGCATCCATGTTGAGCTGCACAACAGCGCACATTTTCCGCATCACGATACTCTGCGGGAAATGGAGATTAGCATGACTAGCCAAACTTACTGCAGATAACTGTAGTTGTGCGCATGCAGCCTCCCTTTCCTCCAATCCAGTCTCCAGACTCTCCAAAGCCAAAGACAGTCACCGCACTCGATCTTTCATTGCAGCAATCGATATCGTTTTCCGCTTCTGGCTCGAGTGGAAGTACTTGAGCATAACAGATCTAGAGAAAAGGGGAGAATAAATAAATAAATAATAATAATAAAATTAGCATCTCTCAACATTTTCTCAATCTAATTGATGAAAGTAAGATATTTTCATGAGCGAGAGTGTGTGAACATACAATCGAACGAACAAGCGATCGATCGAATATATGAACAAACATACAAAGAAACAGACATACAAATGCGCATAAAAACGAGCATACAAACGAATGAAAGAAAGAATGAATAGATGAATGAATGAATGAATAGATGAATAAATGAAGGAATGAATGTACAAATGAATGAATGAATGAAAATGAATGAATGAGTAGATGAAAATGAATGAATCAGTAGATGAATGAACAAATGAATGAATAGATGAATGAATAGATAAATGAATGAATGAACCTACAAATGAATGATAGAATGAATGGAGGAATGCATGGAGGAATGAACAAATGAATGAATGAACGAATGAAGAAACAAAAGAATGAATGAATGAAAAATGAATGAAATATTTAATTAAATAATAATAATAATACTAATAGCAACTTAGCCTTCTCCTCCTCCTCCTTCTCTTTTTCATCGACGATGAGCATAATTGAAGGTCGCTCCTTTAGACATGGTGGGACTGCTTCACTCAATCACTCACTGAACATAAAGCTGCCAGAAAACCACTCTTGACGACTCCAGGGGAATTCCCCTGTTCTCGGTCCCACTCCCACTTCCACTCCCACTCCAAGAAGGAAGAATGGACCGACTTTTGAACAATTATAGAAAATTGATAGACTTTGTATTGATGTGTAGAGGCTATCTCACACAGTATTCATGTGTTGTGTCTATCTCACACAGTATTGATGTGTGTGGTGTCTATCTCACACAGTATTGATGTGCGGTCTCTATCTCATGCAGTAGTGATGCGTGGTGTCTATCTCACACGGTATTGATGTGCGGTGTCTATCTCATGTCGTATTGATGTGAAAATAAAATATTTTCACTGAAGTGAAAAGATATCTGAGCTTCTGCTGCAACTACAGTTTTTATAGTCACAAGAATGCATAAACCCCACCTAGTTAATTATGGTTAACTCCCCCATTCTCCCCTCCCCATGATATTAATATTCTTCTTCATGTAGACCAATACTGCACTTTGGCCCTGACTTCACCTAGACGAGGGGTTGGACTGGCCCGGTCCAATCAATCGGCTGGTCACGCCAAGCCCTAGGAGTAGTACTATGAAGAATGTAATTATCTAGACACTCGTATTTATATTTATACATGTGCCTGGAACGACATTCTATAAATTTCAAATCTAATAACACTGAGCACTACAATAGTTTCTTCACAATAGATGAATTAAAGCACGCTTTAAATAGATCGCACACCACTGCAATAGGTCCAGACAAAATACACTACCAATTTTTAAAACACCTCCCGCCAGCACCAATAGAACTGCTTCTGCACCTTTTTAATCATATTTGGTGCAAGGGAGACATCCCAACCTCCTGGCAAGAGGCCATCATTATTCCCATCCCCAAACCGAGGAAAGACCATAGCGAGCGCCGGAACTACCGCCCGATAGGGCTTAGAAGTTGCATTTGTAAAACTTTCAAACGAATGATTAATGATCGCCTCGCCTGGATCCTGGAGTCGGAGCACCATCTGACCGACTTCCAGTGTGGTTTCATGTGGGGGAGGAGTACCCTCAACCACTTGGTCCGATTGGAGTTATTCATTCGAAATGCCTTCATAAACAAAGAATGTGTCGTGTCCGTATTTTTTTACCTTGAAAAGGCGTACGACATGACATGGAACTACGGCATCCTGAAGGGTTTGTTTAATATGGGGTTTAGAGGGCGCTTGCCCATTTTCATTTCTAAATTTTTATCAAACCAGAACTTACGAGTTTGGGTCAATGCTACCCTCTCTGATCCTTTTGTTCTGCATGTGTCCCGACGATACGTCCAAAGCCATTTACAGGTATTAAACAGGAGTGGAATATCTGGTGGCGGGATTTTACATTGGATATGTGGTCTAATATGTGGGATGAGAACATAGCTCTCATTCAGCTGTTGCCTCTCTTGAGGCATGGGCCAGCACAGGACTGTGTGGACGCGTTGTGGGTTGACAACGATGAGGGAGTTACTCCCCATCATCTCATATAAATTCCGTCCTGTGGATCCCATGGCACACTGGTATTAGTGGAAGAAGCACGTCCAAACTGCCTGAGATGGATCTACAGGGCATATGGTTTGCAGTTGCAGGTGGATGGCAGGGAGGCTGCCAGAGATACGGGGATGAGTGAGCGCGCAATTGAGACCAAAATTGTTGAACATTTTGTGTGCTTGCTCTTAGATCCCGGTGAGAGGCGTGCTTCCTATGACCGCTGGCTTCCGGGCAAGTCATCTCTGGAAGAGATGTTTAAGGTAGGCGACGATTACTGCGCCAAGGCACTGCGTGCTGGGCGGTCGACTGCGGTAGAGGCTATTCGGCTAGTTGGCGAGTCGGATAGTGAGTTTGAGGTCGAGGTGGCTGCTTATAATGCGCCACGGGGGCCTCGCCATGATGGCGGTGGTAGTAACTTCCGGAGTAGTCCGGGGGGGGGGGGGGGGGGGGGGGCTACCGTGAGGGTAATAACTTACATGGTCCAACTGGAGGGGGCTACCGTACCGTGAGGGTAGTAACTTCCGAGGGGGCTCTGGGGGGGGGGGGGGTTTCCGTGAGCCACCGATCACAGAGGACCTTGTGCAGAACTGGGTCTGGAAGATCATGGTCGAGCAGAAATCTGTGATGCAGGTAACAACGGGTGGACCTAGTCCCTCAAGGTTATCTGCGTGCAGGCATCTCGCGAAGAAAGATACACAAGCTCAGGATCATGAATATGGTCGCTGCTTTGCGTTCGGTCATTGGCAAATTCAATATACTGGAGCAAAGCAAACTCTCCAGGAGGCTCAAGTGTTGATCGGGTTAGGTCAGCGCATCACCATGAGGACAGCGACGTAAAGGCTAAGCCCAATTTAAACACTTAAGGTTGGATCATGTGGTCTTAGGCCCAACCCATTTGGCAAGCCCGAATACCGCCCGAATACCGCCAAAGCGAACTCGGTGTTAACTAATGAGGAAGCCGGTGTGCAGTCTGATGCTAGCACGGGACCGCAGGTGACCGCCCCTGCTGATTTGATCCCAGTGGAGTCGGTATTGTGGGATGGCATGAGGCAGATAGCGTGCTGCATTTCTGCTTTGGCTCCCGCGCCTCTGGACCACTGTATGCAATACATAGTACAGCGTCAGGGCTGCGACCTATCTCACCCTTGTGGTAGATGCCTGTTCGTGGATTCCACTTGTGGACGGAAAATGGTGGTATGTGAGAGTGTGCGTTAGGGGGACTATCAGGTTTGTTTGTTTGTTTGTTGTTGTTTTACGTCCTAGCAACATATAAGGTCATATAAGGACGGGTACCGACTTGTGACAGTGTGCACTCATGGCGACTTTATAGTGCTGTCTCACTGGGAAACCAGGCCGCCGGGACCATGACCTGGTATCCCACTCAGTCACATTATCCTGACACTGAGCACACCAGTCCTTGCCCTGTCCTAATAATGCCAAGCGCCTGGCTAGGAAGTGACAAGCACCAATTTTCAAGTCATTGGTTTGACTCGACCATGGTCCGAACCCACGACCCCACGATCTACCAACATGGGAGACGGACGCTCCAACTCATTCGGCCATCCCGTCTGGTCTCTTAAATGAAAGAATTAATTGATAACAATTTTTTAATGAACTATATGAGGTGGTACAGACCAGCTGCCCTCAAAGAGGCCAAAATGTCTTCTTGTTCTAATTTAGTAAAAAGGTCATGCATACTGTCTGTAGTGTAGAATAGTTGGTGCAGGGCCAAAAAGTCAACACAACTGAGTAAAATGTGTTTGAGTGTCAGTGGGGACTGACACCCAATACATTCAGGGGGAGGTTCCCCCTTGAGCAGAAAAGCATGTGTAAGCCACGAGTGGCCAATACGGCAGCGGCTAAGGACCGCTTGGTCCCGCCGACATCGCGCATGGGTCTGTGGTGGGTTTCCCACAGATGGTTCAATTTCTTTAAGTTTATTAATATTTTCATCCCACTCATGTTGCCATTTGGATTTCATGTGGGTAGTTATTAGTGGTTTCAGATCAGAGTGAGGGATCAGACACAGTTCAAGATCACAGTTCAGGGCCTTCTTCGCAGCCCGATCAGCTCGTTCGTTTCCTTGTATGCCGGCATGGCCGGGAACCCAGCACAGGTGGATATCATACCCATCCATTGCCAGTTGGTTCATTTTATAGATGACCGTTGCTAGAATAGGGTGATTTGTTTTCAGTCCAGCAACAGCCAGGAGGCAGGGGAATGAATCGCTGTATATAACATAGTTGGTGTGGTTGGATACCTCGATACACTCCAAAGCGAGGAGGAGTGCTCGGGCTTCTGCAGTGAAAATCAAGCTCTGATTGGGCAAGCGTACGCCAAACCTTTGGCGTTGGCAGACTGCCACAGCAGCTACCCGGCTTTCGTCTTTCGAACCATCAGTGTATATGGAGAGATGGTCTGCAAACTGCCCTTGAATCTCTGCATGCAGTCCTTGGTATTCGAGTGGATGTCTCCCAGACTTCCTCCGTTCCATGAGTCGGAGGATAACCGATGGCTTCCTCAACGACCACGGGGGATGTTCTGGGACTTTGGCATCCTCCAACACGTTCAAATCCACGCCTAAGGCATCCAAATGAGGTTTCATTCGGAGCCTCAGTGGGCGGATGTAATTTGGCCTGGCTTCATACCTGGATTCATCATGTTGCTCAAATAGACAATTGTGTGCAGGATTCAATGCATTAGTTTTGATCTTGACTACATATTGCATGACCAGTTTGATTCTCCTGTTGTTAAGTGATGGTTCATTGGCTTAGACATAGAGGCTCTGAACCGGTGAGGTGCGGAAGGCCCCAAGGGCCAGGCGCAGCCCCTGGTGGTGGACCGTGTCTAGCAGCCCAATGTACGATTTCCTTGCGGAACCGTATACTATGCTGCCGTAATCCATTCGTGACCGAACCAAGGTTCGGTACACGGAGAGCAGAACATCTCTGTCCGATCCCCACTCTGAGCTGGACAACACCCTCAGAATATCTAGTGCTTTCAGGAATCTTGTCTTCAGCTACTTTATATGTGGGATGAAAGACAGTTTTGCATCGAAAATGAGGCCCACAAATTTGGTTTCCTTAACGACTTTAATGGGATCCCCATCAAGGGTCAGCTCCGGTTCCGCATGCATTCTACGCAACAGGCAGAAGTTCATGCAGACTGTTTTGGTCTTGGAAAATTTGAATCCATTCAGAACTGACCATCAATGAATCCCATTTATGCTTAGTTGTAGCTGTCTCTATGACATTCATGTTAGCACCGCTGTAATATAAAACAAAGTCGTCCATGAAAAGACTACAGGAGACCCCTCGCTTTACAGCAGCAGCAATACCATTGACCTTGACCTCGAAAAGGGTCACATGAGTGTAGGCTGGAATAGGTAGTCTTGACGTGGACGCGGAAATGCCTGAAGGCTAGAAAGTTCCTGATGAAAATTGGCAGGTGGCCATGAAGGCCAATAGCATGGAGATCCTCCATGATGCCGTGCTGCCACATTGTGTCATAGGCTTTTTCAAGGTCGAAAAAGACAGCCACAACATGCTCCTTCTTAAGGAAAGCATCTCTTATGAAGGTCTCCATGCAAACCAAATGGTCGAGGGTGCTGCGGCCCTGTCTGAATCCACATTGGAGGTTGGACAGGTGGTGTCCTGACTCCAGTAGCCAGGCGAGGTGGTTGTTTACCATACGCTCCATGGTTTTACAGATGCAGCTTGTGAGGGCTATGGGACGATAGTTGTTGGCTTCACTCCGGTCTTTACCAGGCTTGGTATTACTGTCACCTCCCGCCAAGAGGCAGGGACGACACCCGACTGCC
This sequence comes from Branchipolynoe longqiensis, assembly GCA_030323885.1. Lineage (NCBI taxonomy): Eukaryota > Metazoa > Annelida > Polychaeta > Phyllodocida > Polynoidae > Branchipolynoe > Branchipolynoe longqiensis. The sequence continues at coordinate 64,954,744 of CM059198.1, forward strand.
AGATGTTGTTGAAGAGTTGAAGCAACAGTCTCAGCGCAGGCCGGGGAGATATTTCAAAAATTGATAATGAATTCCATCAGATCCAACTACTGTGTCATGTGAGCTTTCCAAAGAACACCTCAACTCACCCATACTGAATGGGGAGTTGTAGTGCTCCTCGCCATCAGAGGAAAATTCCAAGAGTTTTCGCTCTTGGCATTCCTTGATGGCCAGAAAGCCCGGGAGGCAGTTTGCTAAAGACGAGTTTCCAGCAAAGGCGCAAGCCAATTCTTCACTTATTTCATCGCGTGATGTGAGAATGGTGCTGTTGTGTTTCAAGTGCTGGACTACAGAAGAATCACCTCCCCTTCGTTTGATTCTCCTGATCATTGTCCACACTTTGCCCAATGGCGTGCCCATGGTGATGCTAGAAACAAATCGTCTCCAACACCGCCTCTGCGCTTCTTTGATTGTTCTGCGAGCGCGAGCGCGCAGAATTCTAGAGAGCGCCAGATTTTCAGCAGTCGGTCTCCTGTGGAATTTACGCTGAGCTTTCTTTCGTTCCTTAGTAGCCCTCCTACAGCCGTCATCCAACCATGGAGGCGTCAGACGCTTGGGAGTTGCCAAGGTCTTCGGAACAGTTTTCTCTGCGATACATCTCAGCATCTCAGCGAAGGCATCGATGTCACTGATGTCTGGAGTCAACTCCCCGCGACATAGGGTCTGTAAGGTGGGCCAGTCGGCTTTACGAAGCCGCCAGCTCCTCTCTCGCTCTATGGGAGATGCCCCTTCCCAATCAAGAATAATTGGGAAGTGGTCGCAGAGGTCGTCCCAGACCCTCCACCAAAAGTCCAGCGCCAGTTCTGGTTCTACAATGCTGAGATCGATGCCAGAGTATGTTCCGTAGCCGGGATGCAAATATGTGTATCAACCACCGTTCAATACACACAGAGCATGACCGGCCACAAGGTCCTCAATTCTCTTGCCTTTAGTGTTCCTATTGTCCCCCCCATAATGGGTTGTGGCTGTTAAAGTCACCCATAAGTAAATATGTGGATGGTAACTGGTCCACAAGGGCATCCAGTTCTTCTAACGTGAGAACGGAGCTCAGAGGAATGTAAATGGAACAAAGAGTTACAGTCTTATGCAGCGTCAGACGAACAGCTACAGCCTGTAGTGTCATGTCTAACACCACTGGCGTACATACCACATCACGTCTGACCAAGATGGAAGAGCTGCCAGCAGCTAGGTCTCCACCTGGTGCATGCGTGTTGTAAATGGTGTAGCCTTGAGTGAGGTTCAGGATGGGGTGGAGGTCCTGTTGTCTTTTGCTAGTAATAAACTTAATAAAGCACAGCGGAAGTACTGGGCAACGAAGCGTGAGTTGATGGCTATAGTCGTGTATAGTAGGAAGTGGAAGCATTTTCTAGTGGGGTCTGATTTTATTATCCGGACAGATCATCACTCTCTTTGGTGGTTATTCAATTTCAAGGAGGCCGAGGAGATGATGGGGCGTTCATTGGCCACTCTATCTGAATACGGTGTGATGAATGAGCACATTGTGTACAGGAAGGGGGTGGACCATATCAACGCAGATAGTTTGAGTAGGATGCCGATTTGCAAATGCGGCCAGGATGGCGTAGATAACCGGTGTAGGTGGAGTAGCAGGTATTGGGGCTACTCCACCCTGGTGTTGTAGGGTCTCCGGGGGTTGGAATTGGACGTACATAAGTTACTCGGATCCCTGTCACACAACGAGTTATGCAGTACATATGTTCAGTTTGCTTTACTACGCAGTTCTTTGAGAGTGGTAGGGAAAGACCGGGAGCGCCAACAATTGGGTGCAGTTACTGTTCTGTGTAATGCCTGTGCCTAAAGCTGTGTGTTTATTATCTACCATTTCTTGTCTAACAAACTAGTTATATTTGACAGGGCGTACTGCGTTATGCTGCTACGAGCGGGGGAGTGCTTATGTTTATCGCGAGCATTTGTGCGTAGCAGGTTGGACTGGTCAGCTGGGTGTAACTGGGTCACTTATGGCAGGTGCATTTAACTGGGCGATTGGGGGTTGCTGCTACCGTGCAGTATGTGTTGTGGTGGTGGGTATTGCGTGGGGGTGTCCCAGTGTTGTTCCGCGGCTGGCGGTCATGACGTGTAGGCTGGGGCATCTAGGTCACCCATATATGGGGTGGTTGGGGATTGTCCGCAGCCACGTGGTGCAGTGACGTAAGTGTGTACTGCGTGGGGCGGGGAATGCCCTCGTCGGCTGGTTTGGTGGGGTTCCCCAAATAGGTCACATGGGTCGCACCGGTGGCGCACCTGGTGTTTCGTGAGTGAGGTAAGCGCTATCTGGTTAGCACCCCAACTTGCCTCTGTGGTTCTTCGAGCGAGGACGTGTGGGGCCAGTCACTCTACCGGCTGCCGGCGGATGAGGGGGGTGTTTTTGTTTCGACATCTACATTTATTCCATCTCCGCATACTGCTTATTGTTTGGTGTTTACTGTTCATTAAGGGGTATTGCAAGGCCAGCCGCGTCTGTGCATTTTTGGCACACACACTTGTCACAGCGTGTATGGCGATTGTCTTGTTATTCAACAAGTTTGGGCACTTGGATGATATGGAGGTGGAGAGTGGAACGAGAGCTAGGTCTCACTCTCCAGTTCACCCTCCGTAGCATTTTAGGTGTTTATAACTATATATTTATTGTTTTAAATGGCTGCTGCAACTATGATACAGTGAAACTGTCGTAGTTTACAGGCAAATCGAAATGAACTGGAACTAGTCATTCAAAAATATAATTCATCTGTAATTTGCCTGCAAGAAACAAAAATAGATAATGCAAATATGACTTTAAAAGGTTTTGCATCTCATCACAAAATGGGCACAACAGATGCTATGGGTAGGGCACATGGTGGGATGTCTATTTTTACAAAAAGCTCTCTGCCACAGAGTGAAGTTAATTTAAATACAAATGTACAAGCTGTCGCTGCCAAAGTAACTCTTCACACCACAATAACATTTTGTTCATTATATCTTCCTCCTTCTAGTCCTGTAATACGTGCAGATTTAAACAATCTTTTTGCTCAATTACCCAAACCCTGTATCATAATGGGAGATTTTAATTCCCACAATCACCTCTGGAGTGCCACAGACAATACCGATCCAAGGGATGCATTGTAGAAGATTTCATGAGCAGGCAGAATCTCTGTCTGTGGAACGATGATAGTTACACATATCTCCATCCAGGTACAGGTTCCCTAACTTCAATTGACATCACCATGTGCTCGCCCCAAGTTTTCCTTGATTTTTCTTGGGAGGTGGAACAAGACCAATAGGGTAGTGACCACTATCCCATTGTTTTGTCTAGCTACTTTTCTCCTTCTGGTGAGAGAGTGCCTAAATGGCACTTTCAAAAGGCCAATTGGGCCAAATTTCAATCTCTTTGCCTTGAAAAGATCAAAGGCGATCTTCTGCAAGATGTGGAAGATCCCATTAAAGCTATTACAGACACTGTATGACCTTGCTAGCAATTGTATTCCTAAGTCAAATCCTAACCCTAAAAAGCCAGAAAAACCATGGTTCACAGAGGAGTGTAAGAAGGCTGTAAAAGCTCGTAAGAAAGCTTTAAAACAATTCAAGAGACAGCCAACACAGTGCAATCTACAACAATACAGAATAAAAAAGAGCCAAAGCCAGATATATCATTTGTTGTAGTAAAAAGAAAAGCTGGTCAGATTATACATCAAAACTGAACACCCGAACACCCATTAAGAAATGTTGGGATATGATTCGAAGGATCAGTGGTAAAGGGGGAGGCGCAAGAAAAAAACATCCTAATAAAAATGACCAAAGCATTTCAAATCAAAAGGATATAGCCAACACCTTAGGTGAATCTATATCCCAGAACTCCTCTTCTCGTAATTACACTCCTAAATTCCAACGAACAAAAGCAAGGCAAGAAAGAAACCCTCTTAATTTTATTTCTCAGAATTTAGAAAATTGTAATAAGCTCTTTTCCATGGAAGAATTACAAATTGCTCTGTTTAAATCTCACGACACAGCACCTGGACCAGATCAGATCGATTACCAAATTCTTAAGCATATGCCAGCTGAAACCATGATGCGCCTCTTAGAAATATTCAACACCATCTGGATGAGTAGTAACTTTCCCCCTTGCTGGAGCGAAGCCACAGTAATCCCGATACCCAAACCGGGAAAGGACTCCACCAATCCCAATAACTATCGACCAATAGCACTCACAAGCTGTGTATGTAAGACCATGCAATGGATGATCAATGAAAGGCTTGTTTGGTTTCTTGAAGGGGCTGCTATTACCTCCTCTTCTGAAAGTGGTTTTAGAAAGACCAGAAGCACCATCGACCATCTGGTACGCCTTGAGACATTTGTGAGAGACCGTTCTATAAAGGGTGAACATGTCGTTGCACTTTTCTTTGACTTGGAGAAGGCATACGACACCACATGGAAATATGGCATTATGAAAGACATTCAGGATAGTGGATTGAGAGGCAGACTACCTCTCTTTATAGAACAATTTCTTTTAAATAGGTGTTTCCGAGTCTGTGTCGGAAGTACTCTCTCAGAAGGCTTTGACCAAGAAATGGGTGTACCCCAAGGGAGCATCTTATCGGTCACACTGTTCATAATCAAAATTAATAGCATTGTGGGCTGTGACTGCATTTTCAACCCAGGCAATGAAATAACTCTTTGCCAATAAACCCAAGGCCATTCCAACTTTCGGTATACATATTAAGGAATCATTAGAAACACTCAAGTTTGATGTAGATAACATTGCAAAATTCCAATATCCAGACACACCACCTTGGACATACGCTGTCAATGTGAACTTGGCACTCTCTGAAGCAAGGAAAGACTCAACTGACCCTCTGATCTACAGCAGTATGTTCAGGGAGGTTAAAGACATACAATCTGATCATAAGTTCATCTACACAGACGGTTCTTACAAGGATGACAAGGCTGCAGCGGCAGCTGTCATGGGCAAGCACACCTTCTCGGAGCGATTACCAAAGGGTGCTTCGATATATTCAGCAGAGCTTGATGCCATATTCTTAGCAATGGACCATGTAGAAACCTCTTCTCATAGAAAATTTGTGATATGTTCGGATTCAAAATCATGCCTACAAGCTATTCAGAGCAAGGATTGGAAGAACCCTCTGATCCGCAAGATTTTAGAAAGGCTACATTATTTATGTTCAGGACTTCACAAAACTGTGCTTTTTTATTGGGTGCCGAGTCATGTTGGCATTCGAGGGAATGAGGCTGCAGATGTGGCAACCAAAGAAGCTCTCATCAAATGCATTACACCTCTTCCCATTCCTCACACAGACCTCAAAAGGCACATCAGTGCACTCATAAGGAAAAAGTGGCAATTACAATGGGATGAAGCTGTCATGAACAAGCTTCATGCAATTCAGCCCACCCTTGGCAAATTTTCAGGTGCTTGTCATAGAAATAGACGCGAAGAGACCATTATTGCACGTATGCGAATTGGACATAGCTATTTGACTCATAGTTACCTTTTCAAAGCAGAAGACCGGCCATAATGCATACCATGTGGAGTGCCTCTGACTGTGAAGCATATTTTGATTGAATACATTGACTTTGCAAATCTTCGAGCACAGTATTTTAATGTAGCAAGTATGACATTTTTATTTGACACTGTTAGTACTGCCTTAGTTTTATCGTTTTTAAAGCACATTGGACTGTTTAACCGGTTTTAAGACATTTTGATGGCATTGTATAGCCCTTAGTGTGCTGATATGCCGTTAAGCATTTATTCATTCATTCATTCATTCGTGGGGTGAAGACGGCTGAGCTGCGTTGGCGGTTCGTCGTTTTTCCAACATGGCTGACGTTGGTAGCACTATGCCCAGCACTCCACCAGGGGGTGTTGCGGTTTCTCCGTCTCTCGGTCGTCTCTGAAGAGGTCGAGGGTAGCAATGGCGTTGGTGTACCTGTTATTGGTACCATTAGGCCGATAGGTAGTGGGGAGGTTGTCTTTACGACCTCTCCGCAGCTGTCTACCCCGCTGCTGTCGCCAGTGTTGGCGGTTGTCAGAGGCCCTCAGAGAGGCGCAACGGTCGGGTTGATGTCTCCTCCTGGAGTCTCCCGCATGTTATTGCATTCTCCCGAGGTGCCGGAGGCCCCTTAGCACACGTCTTCCATAGTCAGGTCTTTTCAGGCTTGGCAGGCCGCTCAAGTGATGACGGTCGAGGTGTGTGTTTGTGCTGTACGGATCCGTTTTCTCTCAGTTTGGCTGAAGGGAGAGCGGCTCAGTCTCTCGGCAGTGGTTCGCCTGGTTCACGCCGGGTGGCGCCATATAGTGGCAGCTGCTGACCGACCTCTTGCGGAAACGTCCGTGAGATCTGAGGATGTAGGGCCCAGCGCCTCCGGGAAGCTGGCTGCAGCGCCTCATGACAGCGGGCGGTTAGCAGGGGGAGGTTATGGGGATGTGATGGACGTGGACCCGGTCGTGTCTACCCTTGTTGTGGGCGGGGGGCTTCCAGTGCCTCCTTTACCCACTCGAGCATCTGGGTATTTGTGTGACCTGCCGCGATTAGTGCTCTCTCCTTGCGTTCATCGTGGTCGGCCACTTCTGACTCCAAAGTTGTTCCTGCAGGACAGCCAGTGAAGTCGGGGGGGCAGGCAGACCGCACGATGGGCAGGATGACATACATGCTGAGTGCGTGGTATGTTATTCGTGACTTTCGGGTAGAGCTCGGATACGAGATCGGGGATGACCCGCTGCCGGCGTCGGAATGGATTGTCAGGTCGCGGAAAGGTGGTCCTGACAAGCTTGCAGTTCCTTATGGGGAACGTGGTGGGCTTGTCAGAGAAGAGGCTGTCACGACTCTGGCATGATCCTGTGAAATTGATTGTCTGCTTTTACACGTAAAAGCAATGGTTTGAACAAAAACAAACATTTCTCGCCTTGAATATGGCCTATGCTGCCGACACGGCATAAAGCAACCACCAATCAATCAATCAATCAATCCTCATGATCAGCCATGTAGTGTGCGTGAATATGAGACTTGGCAGTGGGGTTATCGTCAGGTCTTGCAACCCTATGACAAGGACTTTGAGGTCTCCGACGATGAGGGTTGGACTGAGCCCGAGGGTCGTCCCTCTAGTCTGTTGAAATGGTACGGCCAGCGGTTGATAGATATCTTCTGCGCGTTGTCCATTCCGGCAGAGCAGGATGGCTAAACTAGGCAGGAGATAGCGTGTCTCGGTTATGTCCGAAGGGTGTTCCCTCAGGACAGGCTTACCTGTTCTGTGAGGTGAACCAAATCGGACGTAGGCGAAGGCCTAAGTTGTTCCTGCGGTGGGTGCAGTTAGCTCGTCACATTTGTGAGGAGCACTTGCACACCTCCCCTTAATGGAGGTGCATTCGTCCCTTCAACGCGGTGCAGGGTAGTGAGGGGTGTCCATCGTTCAAGGCGACTGGGCACCACTTTACTACCACGCGCCATGGCGATATGATCGGGAACCTCCTGGTCGGCCACGGTCGTTGCATGGATGACATTGTGGCTGGACTGAGTGAGATTCAGTGGAACCCTCAGTCCAAATCAAAGTGCACAATGAGCTTCACGGTTTGAGAGGGCCCTGACTTCTTGTTGGTTAGGGAAACCCTTGTGCTGCCCAAGTAGCACAGGTTGATTGCCCTATACCTGTATGCCCCAGGGTCGATTGAGGTGCGTCACCAGCGGTTCTTGACCTGTCACGGGGCCTCATCGGCGACGTGGGGGAGGGGTTGGGTTGCGGGGCCAATATGGAGAGAGACAGTGCAGCAGAGGGCATCAGGTGGCCCTGGAGTCTCCGGGCGGCAAGGTAAGGCTGTCTGGGGAAAGGGGAGAGCTAAGCATACCTCGTCTCTGGTTTCGTTGGATGATGGCTCGGCCATTGATCTGCAGCGGAATCAGGGGTCGGATAGGTCTAGTCTCCACCTCCACCTCCGCCTCCGCCACCTCCAGCTCAGGGCTTGAGGGACTGGCCCATGTTGCCGGTCTGGTCCAGGGCTGGGGAGGAAGACGGTGAGGCTGGGAAAGTAGGGCGGTGCCGCAAGCCCTGGAAGCTGGCGGTGGTACAACCTCCCGACACGTTGAGTGTGGTCATTGCATGTGCCCTAGCTGCCGCGCTGACGGTGCAAGTGGCATCGGTTTCTCAACCGGTGTCGCTTGGTCTGGTCCCTCGGCGACGAGTGTCGGCCACCGCAGGGTCTGCCTCTCAGCTGGTTGGGGTGGTTCCAACGAGTCGGGTGGTAGAGCCGACAGTGACTGCTTCTGCGGGTGTTGTCCCTACTATGGGTGGTGTAGTCAGGCAGATGGCGATGGGTACTGTCCCGTTGGCCGACCACCGTATCGCGCTTGTGTTGGACAGCATCACCAAGCATCTGCACGTTACGTCCCAAATCACTGAGTCGGTCGGCGGCCTGGTCAAAGCCTTCATTGGGGGTTTTGACCCGGTCGTGGTCTTGACTCCGGACATTCTGTTGCGCCACGCTGAGAGTAGGCAGGGTAATGACTTCAACTGTGTCATTGAGGACAAGAAAATTGTCGATCGCAACTTGGAGGCATCACGCGATCAGAGGGCTCGCAGGCACAGGTTATCGATGATATGACCTTTAATGCCTTGTTCCGCCGAGACTTCAGAAGCTGGGATGGGTCGTTACGATCTTTGGACCTTTCCGGCTTCAGCTTTGATGATAGGCTGCATGGGCTGCCAGCTGGCTTAGTGTCTGATTCCGCTGCTGCGTATTGGGCGCTGCTGAGTCGGGCGGCCAGTGCGCCTACCGACGTAGATGGCAATGTTCAGATGACAGGTGACAGTAAGGTGAGCGACGACTAACTGCTGACGCAGTTGGCCTGTGCTCGCCCCTGCCCGAGGGATTCTGGAGGTCTCGATGGGGTAATTACAAGACCAGCGCCCCTGGCAGGTTTTCTTTCTAATTGTTTGTCCTCCTTAAGGGGATGGGCACCGCCGTATATATATATATATATATATATATATTAAAAATAATATAAAAATATAAACTTATTTACATTGTGCTACGGCACTATCTACATTTAGAGCCACAATGTTAATTAGCATTTTGTACTGCCCACTGTTAATACTAGATTTATTAGCAGTAAGATTGTTGATATAATATGTTGTGGGGAAGAGCTCAGTCTCTCCCGATTTGAGGGGCTAGTTACTTGTGGGCTGCCTATTTTTGCAGTAAGGGTCGGAATAAATTTGTTTTTTATATATATATTTAAATAATTATTATTCCTCAACTTTCACCCCCTCCGTCTTCCTTTTTCCACACCTATTAGGAAACATTGTTTCAATATTATCTAGTGGATCAAGGTTGTTGATGGTTTGGGAGTTGGAGGGTTGGCACTTACATTTCACACTCTATATTTTCATTTTCAGTGCCTCCCTGACTCTTATAATACTCTGCATTCTTTATATTTAATATTACTATTTATAGTAAGCGCTTCTGATAGACAGCATGTATATCGGCTCCTGCTATGGCAGTTGAGGATACACAGGGTGTAATTGCCCTGTAGGAGGTGGGGTTCTTGCTGGCACCCGTAACTTCTTATGGGATGTATTACATACCGACGTTGTATCTCCGGATTGTTATAAGTAACACCGCCCTTCTAGAGCGTGGCGGGTCCTGGGTGTGTCTGCTTGATGTGTCCACAGTGTAATACCATCTGTGATCTACTGGCCAGGCAACGCGGGCACACGGGAGGATAGACTGAGGGAGCTCCAAGAGGAGCCGCTCCGCACAAAAGGAGGAGCGCTCTGCAGCCGGTTCTCCTGAGATGGGGGGCAGCGGGGGTGGATTGAGCAGCTCTTTGCTTCCTCTTGTCGAGGGGGATCCACTTGTATGGTATGAACAATTCTCCTCTCTCCCAGCAAAAAACATTCTATTCAACAACTACATAGAAGCTGGGAGAGGTCGCTTAGGACGACAAATCATTTAAAGCTCCTTTCTTCACCTAGATTAATGACATGTCTGCCTCGCAGCTAGTTAGCTAGACTTCGCTATTGCTGCAGGCAGGTCTAGGCATTGCGCATTTGGATACAAAGATGTTTGTAAGGCTTATCTCCATTTCGAGTTGGTTCTCATGTTGACTTCTATCATTTTTCGATTCTCATCGGTTTGCAGTCTGCAACCGGTGAGACTGTAGGGGGGCAGTGTAGTAGTCTGTACATGAGCCCCACTACCACGCAGTGGTGGCAGACACTACGACGCAGACCTACGCAGTTACACTGAACTGCACTAGGTGACGGCAGGCTATCCACCGGGCAAACCCCCTATGGGGCTGGCTGCCCTCTACTGCGTGTGGCTAGCTCACCCCCCAACCACCTATAGAGGCAACGTGGGACTTGGCGAGTTAGCGGGCGGGTGAGTTGACTGTTTACGCCACGGAGAGCAGAGAGGTTTTGTAATAAACCAGGTTGATGCGTACTGCTACTGAGTCTTGGTGTTCTTCCCTGAGTGCGTGGCAGTGTGGGGGAAGACCGTGGGCCATCACATATATGTAAATGAATGTGTGTATGTCATGAATGGAAGATTAAATGAATGAATAAATTAATGGAAGGGTTGAATGAATGAATAAATGAATGAATTCTTTTTTTTATAATTCCTTTTTCCTTTTCGGTCATGGTTTGTGGTGTTGGAAATGGTTCTGATGGTGGAAGTGGTGGAGGTGGTGTTAGAATGAGGTGGTGATGGTGTTGGTGTGTGCTGGTGGTGGGAATGGAGGTGGTAATGGATCTATGCAATGCGTTTCGCCATTGCACTTTTGTATCAAAAACGACTAAAATCTGTCCTCGCTTTAGTGAGGAAGATCTTCGGGATGTTCCAAAAGACATTTCTTTGAAAAAATTATGTTTAGCTCACTCCTTTTTATTTCGAATTAATATCACTAGAATACAACAAATTTTCAAATTAAAAAATTATTTGCGTTGCGACACAGTTGACGGCATTTGATTGTAGCTGTATCCCTTCCGAGGGAGTGAAAGGAAGCTTAATCATTGCCTCTGACTGCGCTCTGTCTTCTCCCTCCCCTTCTTTAAATATAATAAAGTCTCGAAAACTCTTCTTCCACTCCCCATCATCATCAGTTTTATCATCATCAATGTCATCAACTACACCTTTGACTACGGCTTCGACTACACTAACGACAATGGCAACGGCTATGGCAACGACATTGACAATGACTATGGCATCGACAATGACTATGTCAACAGCAACGACTATGGCAACAGCAACAACTATGGCAATGACTACAGCAACAGCAATGAGTACGGCAACAGCAATGACTATGGCAACAGCAACGAGTACGGCAACAGCAACGAATACGGCAACAGCAAAGAGTACGGAATCGACAATGACTATGGCAACTATACCAATACCAATGACTACGACAACTTCATCTCCCCATCCTATTCCCCATTCTTCGTCTTGTTCTTCAGTTTTTACTACACCTTCACTTATAAATCTTTTGAAGTCAAAACTGAAGGAGGTGACTAGAAAATCATATCTGGGGAGAGAGAAGGGGAGTAAAAGTGAAAGTGACGATGAGGATGTGAATGAGGGGAGTATTGCTCACATAATAGCAGGAGATGTTGCGCTAAAATCAGAATTGGTTGCAGTCTGCACCCTCCTGCTATTTTCATGCAGCCTATGCATGCGATACTACCAACAGTCAAAGAACACAGGTATCTATTTATGGGATGTGATGTGATGTAATGAAATGAAATGTGATGTGATGTGTGATGAGATGTGATGTTATATTTTCTTATGCATGAATGAATAATAATATTATTCCAAATAAAAATAATAATAATGTGTTTATTTAATTTGTGATACGCTGGATTGAAGTATGATGATGATAATTTTGCTAATGTTACTATTGATCAATGTGTAAGGGGGTGGTGGTGTGATGTGCTATGAAGATATGATATGAAAATCTTTTGTTGAGAATGAATAGTATGTTTGTTTGCGGGTTTCTTTTTATTTGACAGATGCAGATAGAAGATGAAGATATTGATAATGAATGATATTACTGATGATAATGATGATGCAACTAATTCTAAGCTTTATTTGAAATTCTCCTTAGGAAGTTGCTGCAAAAAATTCCGGCACCACATCACCTCCCATTGTCGGATGGTCATGAGCTGCTGCCAACACAGGATAGTGAATGAAGTGCCAGGTTCCACTTTTGGTGAGTTTACTTCTACATTTAACCTTAATATATAATATATATTAATATACATCAGAATACTCATCAACATCATCATCATCTCCCCTTTATTTCACTATCAATGCTATTATTAATATTATTATTATTAATATTATTATTCTTTTCACAGTATTTTTACTAGGGGAGACTCTGCAAGCGTTTGGTGAGACCACCTCAACTTACTCCCCCACCTTTGACTCCACCACCACCACCAATGATCTCTTCGAGTTACAGGAGAAAGAGAAGGAGGAGTAGGTGGTGGAGGAGGAGGAGGAGGAGGGGGACTCGTTTCACCGATCCAACGGGTACAAAACTGTGGAATTGGTGGCGGTATACTGGGATGGAGGGAGGGATGGATCTGGAAGTGAGGATAGAAACATGTAAATGTTCTACTCCTCTCCAACATCATCATCTTCCAGATATCCATAATGAAATTGACTCTCCCATTCCTCCAGGTGGTGAAATATATATATATACATTAAAACTAACTCTTGATTTTTATTCCGAATGAAAGGTTTTCTCAGATCTATCTTAAATCTGAACTCAAATTTAATTGATATTACTAGCTTTCCCTTCCAGATGTCGATGTAGAGATAGAATCTCCCACCCATCGTTGAACCCGAGCACATTATGATTTCAATCATTCCTCTTGACATGCATGCATGTTTTCAGCAGGAGTTTCACCAAATGAGCTGACCGCTCATACCGTTGCTGAATAACCTTTGATATCCCTTCTCCTTCACCTTCACCTTTACTCCACTTACATTTCAATTACTACTGTTAACCTTCCAGATGTCCCACCACCACCACAACCAGCAGGGGGTGCTATATCAACAAGAACATATTCATTCTTGGTGAGAAATACCAAGTTTTGTAAATATTAAATAAAGTTTCAAATGAATGGAGAATTATCTTTCAAATAAACAAACAAAATCTGAATAATCAAAATATATCTGAATTACTTAGTATTATATCTCTTTTAATTGTGTGAACTATGAAAAGAATACATTATCACAACTGGTGTAAAACCATTTTTTTGTTTAAACCCACAGAAGATTTAGTCTACCACACTCTCTGACAGCCTTCCTTCCCCCTCCACATCATGATTCCACAATTATAATGACATCTCTTATTCTATCACTCCACAAAAGTAAAATAAATACTTCTCTTCTTTAGTAGATTTTTCCACATTGTATATGATTGAATTGTGATTCCTTATTTCTCCTTATTATCCTGTATATCACACTGAAGCATGAGGAAGGATAAACCGTTTTCGCATTGTTAAGAATGCTCATAAGTGATTGGATGATTTTAATGAAAGCAGTTTAATGAAATGCATTTATATATATATATATATATATATATATATATATATATATATATATATATATCTTCATTTATTTATTTATTTATCTTCAGTGTACATGTTATAATTAAAAGAATATTTGCAATATTCACTTCTTAATATAGAGGATTGGAAAAAAACTGAAATGAAGTGGCGTCGGATATGCAAACGTGAGAGAGTGGAGAGTGGTGTGGAGTTTAGTATTTAGAAAGGAAGAGAGTGAAATCCCATTTAAACAAGTTTATATATGCTGTATAAGAATTATACAAGTATAATAACCCGGAATATCCCTCGTCGGTTACTCGGCCCCAAGGACTTGGAGCCTCTCATAGTCATCTACTGCTACAGCCTCCCGACCACATGTCGCATGAATGCATCTGAAAATAAATAAATAACAATTTCATAGTAAATACTAATTGATTTTCTTCTTCTATTTTCAGCTTGAATGGAAGGAAGGAGGGCAGGAAGAAAGAAAAAGAAGCAGGGGGAGAGAGAGAGAACGAGATAGAAAGAGAGAGAGAGAGAGAGAGAGAGAAGGAAAGGATAATCATTCATTCGGTCATTCATTTTTAATATTTCTATTGAATGTGATACCAAAGTTGTGAAAATATATATATATTATATATATAAATAAAAACTGAGTATACATACCTGCTGCTTCTCCATTGTAATCTTTCATATATTATTAGTTATTCATATTGAATACTTGCTTGAAGTGATGGTGGTATTCCTGACTGACTGAGTGATTAGGAAGATGTGCTAGTCTAAAGTGAGGAAAAAAGGTGAAATGAGTTCAACCAAAAACAGATGGCCATCCTGCAAGCGAAGGTCAAATGAGTTCAACCAGAAACATATGTCCATCCTGCAAGGTAGAATGGTGACGTCATCAATCCATGCAAAAGGTCAAATGAGTTCAACCAAAAACAGATGTCCATCCTGCAAGCGAAGGTCAAATGAGTTCAACCAAAAACAGATGTCCATCCTGCAAGGTAGAACAGTGACGTCATCAATCCAGTCAAAAAGGTCAAATGAGTTCAACCTAAAACAGATAAGCATGCAGTGGGTCATTTAAGGTCATTGTCCTGCGTCGGACCTCTGAAGCGGGATGATTACGTAATATGGACCTATATCGGTCCTGTATATGCTACTCAGATCTATTGTGTTCAGGATTTAACAAAAATGAAGTATCCCTTTATTAAGTGATGCAAATTTCAAGTACATCCAATTTGCATTCCTTCTTCCCCATCTCCTTAAATGAAAAAATCTAAACAGTATTATGAGATCCATCAGTTTCACCGCTTTCTTCTTTAGGGGATGCATGCTACTTATCCTAATAATTGAATTATAATTTAAGATGTATTATATTCGACAACGTATCTAGCATGCCATAATCCAGTTCTTATCTACTTGCTCTTGTCATGGGTTGGGTTGGGTAAAGGACACCAGACACAGTTGCCGAATCAGTATAGTGCAGGCTTCCCGTGCAGTGCTCAGGAGTTGGAATCCCAGCCAAGTCAAACCAATGACTTCAAATTGGTACCTGTTGCTACCTAGCCTGGCATTCACCATTAACAGGATAGGACAAGAACTGATTAGATCAGTATCATGCACAATGTAACTGCGTGGGATATTGGGTCATTGTGCTGGTAACCTGGTCTCTCAATGGGGCAGCACTCTGAAGTCACCATGACTGTGCACTGTCACAAGTCAGTACCTGTCTTGATATGACCTTAGCTGTTCCTAGGAGATGAAGTAACAACAAACAAACAGACTATGGCCTAGAGCATGTGCTTGGGTTTGAGCAGTGGAAAGAACCCAGGTTTGAATCCCATATATTGAATTGTGCTATCATGAATTTGCATTAAGCAGGTTAGCGCTAAACGTGGTATACCTGTATATTTCCTAGGTAGCATACTTTATATCCATATGAAGATGTATTAATCGCAAAATAACATACAATACCTGTTTTCCAATGTAAAGTACAAACAAATCTTAGAGATCTCCTAAAGTCATATAGCCTATATCGCCCCATGATATTTTGGGTATATTTTGTGTGTTCACTTTCGCAGTCAGTTGACACAAGTGTGACTACTTAAGAATTCCATCAGGGATGCTTTTTGTCATAATTTGATGTGGGTCTGACCATTTAAAAATTGTGTGTAAATTTTCATGTAGGCATCCTAATGTGAGACAAAGCTAACAAAATTGATTCCACTAGCGTTTTCACTATCAATATGACCCTTGCTGCTGATACAATGTTAAACCATCAGCAACCAAATGTTGTGAACAATTGCTAAAAGGCACATAGAGGTATGTATTATGGATAATTTGCCTAGTTTTTCAATGTTGAAATACATTTGAAGACAATTATTGAGATTACTTTTCAGAAATATTTGTTCATTGCAATGCCAACATTTTTTGGTAATATACGTGTTAACTACATCAACTTTTAACTGTGTGCCATTTACTTTTTCTCTTTCTTTCTTCAGTTCGAATACCTCCTCGTATATCTCAACCCACTCAACAACCAAGAAAGTATTTTAAACCTGGAAATGTAATTACAATTCCCTGCATGGTAACGGCTAATCCACATGCTATGTAAGTATCACGCATCATGTCTTTAGTTAAGTTAGTCCGAATAAAGAAAGAAAGTTTGTTTGCTTCGATGACAATTTTCTGACAAATTACATGTAATTGAGGACACGAGACGGAGCTATAGTATGGCATTTATTAAGGTAGACATAGGGTTACAATAGGTCATCAAAGGTGAGGCCATGAGTAAAATCAGTCAGATCAGTACATTCAAGGCACAATAGGTCAATGATAGGAACAATCAGGTCAAGGAAGAGTAGTAGGTCGTGCAGTCGGGCGAAGTAGGTCAATCAAAAAGATCAGTAGGCACAATCAATAGGACAAGTAGGCCCTCTTAGTCAATAAGATCAGTAGGATAATGAATAGGACAATAGCAGTAGGACATCAATAAGGGGAAGAGGCAGGGATCAAGGACAAATAGTACTAATCAGTCAGTAAAAGCAATAGGAGAATCATTAGGACAATAGGGGGGTCTCAGTGAATAAGGTCAATAGGGAAGAATCAATAGGATAAATAGGTTTTAAGTCTCTGCATGACCCAGGCCTCAACCAAATAGTGTGGAGAGTGCCCGGGTCGCAACGGTGAATGCATCCGCCCGTACGTATTGGTGAATGGCTGTTGACCGCCAATGGCCAATGTCCTGGACGTCTTGTAGGGGCGCCCCGGCCCGGGCACAGGCCTGGGCTGCTCCCGGCCTAAGGCTGCAGAGGGTGTATTTGTCCGACTGGCGGCACCCACTGTGTGCGAGAGCGGCATGCAGCACGATGGTCAGCATTTGTGCCGTCAATGGCCTGTCGTCCAGGGTGAGGAATGCAGGGCCCCCAGGCGGGAGGTCAGTCGTCCTGGCATATTGCTGCCAGGCACAAACAGGGCAGCAGGCAGAGGTCGGTATGCAGGTGATCTGTATGCTATAGGCCTCAAACACAGACTTGGAGGTCTCTGTCGACCGGACCCGTATGGTTATGTGGGTTGGGCAGGGGAGGACATCCGCGGCTTGGATGGTGTGGCCCGGATCGTCCCGCCGGCCCATGATCAGGAGGTTCCGTTGTTGGAGGAGTGTAAAGAACCCCAACAGGATCGCGGAGATCAGGACGCGGGCACGGGGGCTGGCGGAGCAGCAGTAGTGGATGACTTCGGGCAGTTGTTGTACTGTTAGAGGGGGGGCCTGCCGGGCAATGTGGAGGGAGGTCCGGAAGATGCCCTGCTTGACGATCGACACCATTTTATGTGTCGAAATCGCGAATGTTCCCGGCCCGGAGGTTCACCCAGGTCCTAGCCGTGCTAAGATAGTTCATCACCGCCCCGGGGGACCTCAGGGTGGTGGTGAGGTGGACAATATAGGAGGCGACATCGAGCTGTGTCGGCGAGACCGGGTCATAGGAGCTGGCACGGGCGTGTTGAATGTAGACGCTCGTCTGCATCTTCTTGTTCCGCCAGGTCCCAGGTGCAAGCCCGGCGTGGAAGAGGTGGGCGATGTCCTGGTGGTCTTGGTGTGTGCCTGAGGAGAAAGAGGCAAAGTTACGATCTCCCTAGGCTAAACAGTGTCAAAAATGACTGCGGTATGATGACGAACCCTTATGCGTGTGAGGTCCACGTCGTCCACAAACCAGGCAGCCTTACGGTGGGCCACTTCGTCAAACGGGGCTCTGCTCAGTGCGTCTGCGAAGGCGATGTTGACCCCGGCCTTGTGGACGACCTGGACTTCGCAAGAGTTGAGTGCGGCGAATCTCCACACCGCCCTGGCGCAAGCGCACAGGACGGGGTCCTTGCCTGCGCCGGAAGTGAGGACGATCTGGGAGGCCTGGTTGTCTGTGTTTATTACCACTGCATAATCCTAGGTGTTGGGGGGGAGGGTGAGGGCGTGGAGTGCTACCACCAAATTAATGGCTTCCAGCTGGTGTATGCTGTGGTGGTCCTCGAGGAATTTGGCCTGGTAGCTTACGGAGGAGGAGTGGGCCCCGCCAGCCTTGAGGGAAGAGTCACACTCAATGACCCATTCGTGCTTGGGCGGGGGGGCGGAGGAGGACGACCCCGTTCGAGGTGTGGGCATAGGTTACAAACCAGGAGATGACCATGGTCATGTCGGTGGTCACTGAGTGCCTGCCAGTGTACGGCGCCCGCCTCTGGGCGTCGAGGATGCGGTTCATGAACCTGCGGGCCGGTTGGAGGCACTTGGCGATGTGTTGCAGGCGTCCGACCAGGCGCTGCATATCCTTCCTGTAGCGTATCGGTGACCTGGACACAACAAGAGCTAGTTCATGACTGTGTTTATTAGCGTTCCTGATTCACCACCACAACTCTCAGCTCGTCACGTGACCGCTGCCGTGCCCGGGGGCGTTCATAAAGTACATCTTACATCTCCTTTTTTATAATAACGAAGAATCCACTTACACCTAACAATCTCATCTGGTTGTGCCTCCTCGCCTTAATGAAACTCATTATCACAGTTCTCCCCTTTTTTTCCCTTTTTAAAAAAAACAATTAAAGATTAAACAAGACAAGTGTTATTTCAGTTTCTCTTACCTCTAACATTTTCACCCTGTAATCAACCACAGTTTTTTTTATCAGAATTACAATGTGTTCATATCCATATTCATACATGGCCTTCCACTGCACTGCAGGCTACCGCTACTGTTACCTTTCTGTGTTGAACATTGCTCTAATACCTCCGTCACGTGACGGCGCTATATCTATCGACCAGTTTACTCGCTTGGCCGCGCTGTGTTGTGTAATGAATTGTAGGTTTACCTGCCTGTATTGTCCAAGTGTTTTGACGGCTGTTGGTGTCCTGTGTTGTTGTTCAGACTGCCTGTCTGTCGCTGTTACCGTTCGGATTAGGGTGTTTGATGATATGTTTGCGGTTTTGATGTATTCGTCTGTTGTCTGGTGTGATTATGTTGTTGCTTCTGGGATGAGATGGGGATGGATTTATGATGGTCCCTTTTGCCCATGTGTCATTTTGATTTTTATACCTCACTCTATCCCCTTTCTTTAATGGTACGTGTGTGGTAGTGCCACGCTTGTCAAAATGCCTCTTTTGCTCGCTAACGAATAAAATGTGTTACATCCCAGAAGGAAACATCAATATTATGACGACAACAGGGGTTGGAATCTTATCAACAGCATAATCACTAGTCCAACCAATCTCTAAATAGTCAACCAATAAAGTATCATGGTAACCCTCCAGCAGACTCCTCCAGGAAGGGATGTGTAAACCTGAAGGGACAGGAACCTTAGTCTCCAAATAATTTGGCAGACCAGTACGTCTAACTGCATTATAAATATCAAGATAGCTAGATTTCACATTTATATCAACAGTAGGCCAAAACGACAACAATAACGGTTTAAACTCAAGCGGCTCCAATGGGCAAAAGCCCTTCTTGGGGACGCCAACAGGAACCGCGTCACCCTCAGAGGCCGAAGACTTAATAGGTTGAGATGGTAATAGATCACAGTGTTTTTCATGAGTCCTCGCCGGCAACATAACTCCAGGCGGGGAACCCATAACTAGAGGAGAAGTAACAGGTAATGCTCCATGCTCCCTGACTTAGAGATCACTTGGGGGCCCTATAAGCCTACAACGTGAAGGCCGTAGGACAGGATCATACATCAAAACATCAGGGAGCAATGTAGACGAGGAGCTGACCGAGGTGGCCGGAGAGTCAAGAGGATGACTAGGAGGCAGAATAGGATCGACCCTGAGGCCTATAAAATTAGTGCAAGATGGATGCACATAAGCACGGCAATCCGTCAAAGTGCCTGGATCCTCAACCAAGCGATCGGCCGGGTGCCTGATATGACGAGAAATCAATGGCTGTATACCCGAGAAAGCTATTGGAGCGCCAGAGGAAACCAGGGATGAAAATATGGGCGGAGCACCCAGAGGATTACACTGACCGACCGGGCAATGCAAGTGAGTGTTAACAGGAACATCAAAATTAACATTATTAACACAATTTACAGAATCAGTATTAAGGCACACCAATTTATGGGGCTCAGTCTTGGCATGCACTAACGGTTGGTCATGTGGGTCTTTATCAACAGTACCCAACGAACTACCCGGATGTAACCGAATGACAGGCGAGGTAGCAGCTGTACTAATAGAAATCGTTAACGGCAGAGTAAATGTTGGCGATGGTGTCTCACTGTCCCCCGAATAATTAGGGCTGGGACGGCTACTAACAACAACATTATCAAACACATCGTTTAACACACAATGGTTTACAGCAGTACTAGCAGCCCCTCCCACTGATAACTCAATCGAGGGACTTGACACACCCCCACCAACCGCCCTCTTGTACAACAATTTGCCAACACCAAGGGCCATATGCATGGAGCAGTGTTAGGGAGGCAAAACGCGTTTAGCGTGGGATTTCTGGTTTAGCGCGGAAAAGTTGGTATGCATGGAGCAGTGTTAGGCCTAACACCGAGCGTTTAAACTCGGAAATTCGAACTGTGCTGATATCTGGTTTACAGCGGTGTTAGTGCTAGGTTAGTGTCAGGATGGAACCCAAATCTACTCAATGCTATCATATTTAACAGAATTACATACGCAATAAGTGAAATTTAAGCAAATTAACCCTAAAAACGAAGCGAAATTAACGCAGCAGCCGCATTGGCGGCGATATTAATAGTTCTATTTTCGAATCGATGAAGGTACAGTAAACAAACCGCCGCTGCCGCCAGTATGGAAAGTGACGTCGACAGCGATTTGTTTACTTTACGTTCGTCGATTCGAAAATATAACTATTAATATCGCCGCCAATGCAGCTGCTGTGTTAATATCGCTTCTTTTTTAGGGTTAATTTCCTTAAATTTCACTTATTGCGTATGTAATTCTGTTAAATATGATTGCAATCAATAGATTTGAGCCTAATATATGGCTACAAACGCAGAGGGATTTCCCAAATCTATAAATACATTCACGTTTAGCTAACACTCACCGTTTAAGCGCCCATGCATACGGCTTGACATAGTTCTCGACGCCGCCGATAAACTGTGATAGCTACCCAGTGTTAGAGGGATAACACCACACGTCTCTAACACTGCTCCATGCATATGGCCCCAGATACAGTATTCCCAACGACAGATACCCCGACAGGCAAATCTGGTACAACTTGCTGACCTACATCAGGGACAATACTGGGCAATGAATTGGGAGACCCCACATCTAAAAACCTGGATTAGCGGCTTTCAAGCCATCTGCCGGTTTAACAGCCGATGACCAAGATTTAAACCGACAGTCTATTTCACGGTGACTGGTGATGTACCCGCGTTTAAACACACACCAGCCACAGATATGAGAGTAACTGCGGGGAGGCGACCCGTGAGTCTCAGAAAACCCACAATCCTTCTCGGCATTTTATATTGTGTATACTGGGCCATCAGCCAATTTATCATAAGTATCCCTAGGTTGACGACTTGACACGGATTGTCCCTTAGCAACCTTTTTTACCCGCACACCAGTCCCAAACAAATCATGTTGTACATCTTTAATTGCCGGATAGTCATCCCAACCCGACTTCAACCTCCCATCATCGAACATTTGAAATACCTTTTCGGAGAAACCCAGGCAAGTGGACCACTCCCAACTCTCTGCCATTTCTAGCAAATCTTGTATATGTCTCATCATAGGCTCGGTCCATGACGACGGTGTTGAGGATGACTGTGTCATTCGAAACAACGCTAACAAATACTCATACCAGCTAGCATCACCTTGTTTTACTTTGTTTTTCTTGCCATCCCTCACCACAAATGTATGGGGCAGTAACTTATGCTTACCCCTTTTAGATGAACGTTTTCTGTCATGCACCAAGCGCAAAAGGTCCTTTAACAAATCCTCCCTAGACGAGGAACTCTCCGACGAATCCGTCGACGAATGTCGACGTTTTCGACCATATCGACTGCCACCATGGCCCCGGGTCGTCGACTCCTGGTCACTCGCCGACTGGTCCTCCTGGTCACTGGGAAACGGCGAAGAGTCAGAAGATGGCGCCACAATCCTATGGCGCTTCCTATGGTGAGCGGCATCCCGCATGCGGCAACCACCATCCTGTCCATCGGCAGCAGATGGCGCCCTGGTACGTGATCTCGTCGGAACATCGGTATGTGATTCACCTCGTAGAGCGGCTAACGTATTCTCCACAACAGCCAACTTCTCCAACAGACACTTGTTATTGGACTCTATTAGCTTAACCAGCCCGCTTTCCTGTATGGCAGACTCACCAGACAGATTAACTGATATCCCTGAATGGCGTCGAGATGTTGAAGTACTAGCTTCATTGTGGTCCAAATCAGATACCACAAACGGCGTCGAATCCGAGGTATGTAGTAATTCCTTGGAGAAACAGCCAGAATGAATGTAGTGTTAACCTATAAACAAAATGGATCCTCTCTCTGTGTTGATTTTATGGCACTGCGCCAACAATTCTACACTGCAAATAGCATGCATGACCTTTTTACCAAAGTTAAACAAGAAGACATTTTAGCTTTTTTGAGGGCAGCTGGTCTGTACCGCCTCATATAATTCATATAATTCATTAAAACAATTTATATTAATTAATTCTCTCATCTATTTGATTTAATTATATGATTTTGGGCTTTTAAAAATTAATAAGTGTTTATTGACACCTAACTGATTGTATGCTTTTACATTATATGTAAAGGCGATGGTTGAATAAAAAACAAACAATTCTCGCCGTGAATATGGCCTATGCTGCCGACACGGCGTATAGAAACCACCAATCAATCAATCTCTTCTGTTGAATACAAGCAAGTGACAGTTACAGGAATGTTTATTCCATATGATCAAAACGTAGTCAGGGTGACAGGATGCATTAGGTAACAGCCACTATGGCAGGCCGATGAGGTGCCGTTTCTGTAATAATTACATATGTTACATGCAACATATCCAATGATCAGAATGGAGGTTAAAGACATACATTCTGATCATAAGTTCATCTACACTGATGGTTCTTACAAGGATGACAAGGCTGCAGCGGCAGCTGTCATGGGCAAGCACACCTTCTCGGAGCGATTACCAAAAGGTGCTTCGATATATTCAGCAGAGCTTGATGCCATATTCTTAGCAATGGACCATGTAGAAACCTCTTCCCATAGAAAATTTGTTCGGATTCAAAATCATGCCTACAAGCTATTCAGAGCAAGGATTGGAACAACCCTCTGATCCGCCAGATTTTAGAAAGGCTATATTATTTATGTTCAGGACTTCACAAAACTGTGCTTTTTTATTGGGTGCCGAGTCATGTTGGCATTCGAGGAAATGAGGCTGCAGACGTGGCTGCCAAAGAAGCACTCGACAAATGCATTACACCTCTTCCCATTCTTCACACGGACGTCAAAAAGCACATCAGTGCACTCATAAGGAAAAAGTGGCAATTACAATGGGATGAAGCTGTCATTAATAAGCTTCATGCAATTCAGCCCACCCTTGGCAAATTTTCAGGTGCTTGTCATAGAAATAGACGCGAAGAGACCGTTGTTGCATGTATGCGAATTGGACATAGCTATTTGACTCATAGTTACCTCTTTAAAGCAGAAGACCAGCCAGAATGCATACCATCTGGAGTGCCTCTGACTGTGAAACATATTATGATTGAATGCATTGACTTTGCAAATGTTCGAGCACAGTATTTTAATGTAGCAAGTATGAAATGTTTATGTGACACTGTTAGTACTGCCTTAGTTTTATCGTTTTTAAAGCACATTGGACTGTTTAACCGGTTTTAAGACATTTTTATGGCATTGTATAGCCCTTAGTGTGCTGATATGCCATTAAGTATTTATTCATTCATTCCAATGTTACGTGTGTGGTAGTGCCCCGGTTGTCAAAATGCCTCTTTTGCTTGCTCTGCTGTTTGGTCATCTGTATACATGTGCATGTTTGTCTGTACATGTGGCTGCAACTTCTTAGGGGTTATGGGAATTTTTTAGCGCAGTGTTTGCGCTGGGGATGCATCTAAGCCCTGTATGTGTCCATTACGATAGTTTAGCAGTGATATATTTATATCCCCGTTTTCTAAGATCGATTTTTTCATTAACCGGTTTACAGTCTGTACGAATCACTCAGACTGCCCGTTGCTTTGGGCATACATCGGGCTAGTGTATACGGGTTTGAATCCGTACTCTGAGGCGAACTTTCTGTACTCTGTGCTGCTAAATTGTGGGCCATTATCCGATGCTACAATTTCTGGAATACCGTATCTCCCGAATACCTTTTTTAATTCTGCGATTGTACTCCCGCTCGTAATGGAACTCATTTCGACAATTTCTGGGAACTTACTATAATAGTCTACTATTAATACAAAATTCTGGTGCTGCACGTGGAAGAAATCTACTCCTATTTTCTGAAAGGGTAATTTTGGAATCGGATGTGGAATCATCGGTTCAGATTGTTGGGCTTTCCTGAACTGCTGGCATATTTCACATGTATTAATTTTCTTCTATCTGGCTATTTATGCCAGGCAAAAAATACGCTGTCTCTTGCGACTTGCTTACACTTTACTATCCCCATGTGGGATTCATGAATCTTGTTCAACATCTGTTTCTGCATCGATTTCGGTATTATTAACCTGTCATTTTTTTCTAGAACATTGTTGCTCTCTACTGTAATGTCATCTTTAAACGTGTAATACAGCCTTACATCATTATTTAATTTATCCTTATCATTTGGCCATCCGTTCTTTGTCAATGCTACTATTTGCTTTAGTACATTTTTGTTACTTATTTTGTGTGCTAATTGGTGTATGTAGTCTTTTGCAATGCTGATCTCAGCCACTGTTACATCTTTGTCGAACAGATTAGTTGGGTTCCGTCTTTGCAGAATGTGCGTGTGACAGGGTGTCTGCAAAGTATATATACTTTCCTTGAACATGGGT
Source organism: Branchipolynoe longqiensis (assembly GCA_030323885.1). Classification (NCBI taxonomy): domain Eukaryota; kingdom Metazoa; phylum Annelida; class Polychaeta; order Phyllodocida; family Polynoidae; genus Branchipolynoe; species Branchipolynoe longqiensis. The sequence continues at coordinate 64,979,838 of CM059198.1, forward strand.
CACATTTAGATCATAATTTTGCAGGCGTATTCACATGCGTTGCATTCGGGCAGAAAACAAATGAAGTGGCTTTTGCATAATCGAGACTAGAGGCTTATGGTCCGTTTGAATTGTTATGTGTTTACCACATATGTACTCGTGAAATTTCTTACATCCAAAGAAAATGGCCAAAAGTTCCTTTTCAATGATGGCATAATTTGCTTCTGCTGGACTCAGGGCTCTAGAAGCCATGGATATCGGTCTATTCTCCTGAAACAACGTTGTCCCTAACCCCGATTTGCAAGCATTCACATTTTAGAACTTTAATACAGGTGCACTGACTAACAAGGTTTTAAGTTTCTTAAATTCCTCCTCTTGGGTTTCCTGCCAGTGCCATACAACTTCTTTCTTTAACACTACTCTTAACGGCTTAGTTTTCGTGGCTAAATTAGGGATAAACTTCCCAACATATCCATCCCGAGAAACCTTTGAAGTGCTGGTTTATTCTGTGGTGTTGGCAGCTCTACAATAGCCTGAATACGTTCTTTACTGGGCTTTAGCCCGCTGCTTGATAGTGTGTGTCCAACATCATTTACTTCTCGCTTACAGATACATGATGTAGCAGGATTTAATTTTAAGTTAACATCTCTAGCTTGCTGTAACACTTTCTCTAAACGTTCATTATGTTGTTTTTCAGTTTTACCGTAAATTAAAATATCATCTGATATCTTTTAATATCTCATTCATTTGTTCTATGAAGATATCTCCCGCCGTTTTAGTACCAAAAGGTAATCGGGTATAGTGGTACCTGCCCCATGGGGGATTGAAGGTGCACAGGCCTGAACTTTCATGATCCAACTCTATCTGCCAATAACCCGAGTTAGCATATAAGACTGAAAAATAACTCGCCTCAAACGTCTTGGCAACAACTTGCTCTATTCTCCGTGTAGGATACACCCCTCTCAGTATGGCCTTATTCAATTTAGTCGCATCTAGGCAGATACATCTACATTGCCTATCCGGACTTTGGAATACCACAGCTTCGCACCAGCTGTGGCATCTTCTTGAATCATGCCAATGAAGAGGTCCTCTTCTGCTGACTCCTGGGCTTCCTCCTCATGCTTCCAATATTCGTCATTCGTCCGGCTTTCCACGTCTATCGCGTTAATTGAATTTGCACTTGCCCGGACCATTCTGCATACTTTAGCAGAATGCCCTTGCTTATTGCATGACAGCCAAGTTTTGTCCTTGGCCGGACACTGCCACCGGGCATGTTGGTAGCCACACCAGCCGCAAGATATTTTCGGACCCGCCGGTTTCGGTTGATACTGTTGTGATCAGCGCTTCCACGTAGGCGATGGCAGGCGCCCCATACTATATTGCCTGTTCAACCGTGGCATGCTGCTATCACGTGACAAGGCGTCCACTTGATTGCCTTGTTCAATGTCACTCTCCGACGGACTCAACTTCGACATGTTATGCTCACTGAGCCGACACATTGTCATACAATTTTTCCAGAGTCATCTGTTCAGTTTGCAACAATTTGTCCCTTGGTTTATCATCACATATTCCACATACCAATTTCTCCCACAACAACGCATCATCCAACTGTCCGTAGTCATGCTGCATTATCCTACTCTTCATTTCTGTTATGAACGCGTCCATATCCTCCGTTGTCTGTTTGTACGTATTAAACTTGTACCTCGTCACTGCTATATTTTCATTTCAAACACAATATTTCCTGAATGCTTCTGCCAGAGGCCCATACTTATCTTTCTCCGAGTCAGTTAATGTGAACGTCTGGTATATTTTCTGCGCCTCCTTCCCTGCTACATGTACACGTTCCGCTTTCCCGGCCACACCTGATGCCGTTGCATATATTTTGAAGGCCCTGAACCACTCCCGCCAGTTTATCGCCAGGTTGCCTTCTAGGCTGAGAGCCGCCGGTGGTTTTAAATCTGTGAGCGCCATTTGTAGTACGTTCCGTATCTGACACCATGTAACGTATCAGTGAAGTGGACACAACAAGAGCTAGTTCATGACTGGGTTTATTAGCTTTCCTGATTCGCCACCACAACTCTCAGCCGGTCACATGACCGCTGCCGTTCTCGAGGGCGTTCATAAAGTACAACATGTTACACTTCCTGGATGCCACTGTGTCAGTCGTCCAGCTTGCGCACTCATCGAGTGTCAGCTTGTCTGTGAGTATTCGGATGGTCATGTCCTTTGTCTCCACGCTGAAGCCTAGCCAGTCGAGGCTCTCGGTCTGGGGGACACACTTATGTGGGAAGAGTGCAAGGCCGAGGTCGGCCGCAAGCTCAATGGCATCAAGGTATGCTTTTACCGCATCCTCCTCGGAGGCCGCAACCCAGACGAAGTCATCGAGGTAGCACAGTACAAAGTAGCCATTGTGCCGCAAGAGGTATACTACTGCGTTGGTGGTGTGGGCGCAGGCCATGGAGGAGGTACGGCAGCCAAACGGTGGCGCAATGTCAAAGTATGTGTTGCCGTCCAGCGTTATACCCAGCAGTGGTACAGACAAGGGGCAAGTTTGCATCTGCATGTAGGCTCTGGAAAGGTCAATTGTCCATAGCTACGCGCCTTGGCGGGTGACCTCCTTTGTCAGTTTGGTGATGTTGGGTAGGGTGTAGGTAACCAGCCTACCTTGATAATAACTCTTCCTTATGACGGAGTTAACACTCATGCCCCTTGGGTAACTTAGGTCGACATGACCCGGCGCTCGTCGGTGTTCATCTTCAAGCGGGTCATCATCGAGCTTGTCTGGGCCCAAGGGGTGAAAGGGGGGTCGAGGAAGGTGGCGAGGAGGGCGCCTCGCCCCACCTCGCTCTGGACATAATGCCGTATCCAGTCGAGGTGTGGCCTGTTCGGCTGCATGGGTGGTTCCCGCTCGGCATTCTTGCCGGTTTGTGTAGGTGGCCCCATGGGCTGGAGGGGCGCTGTGCCGGTTATCGCCGCGTGGGGGCGCTCTCCTGAGTCCGATGCTTGGGGCATCTGGGTCATTATGAAGTCATTACGGCAGTGACCATTTGGGGAGGCGTTGGCGCATGTGGTGGCGTAATGGCCATTAGTGTTGCCATTACTGTCACCGGTGGCGGGGGCGGTCATTCGGTGGCAACATCTTATGCGGCGTGTCGATCGTAATGATGCTGGTGGCCGTTAGGGGGGCGGTGACGGTTGAGGCGGCGAGCTGCTCGCTTGTCTGTGTTGAGGTCTTGTATGTCACTCTCCTCGGCATGACCTTGGCCGCCCAAGGAAAATCCGCCCTGGGGTTTTCGTCGGTCTCATGTGCCGCAGCCTTGCGTTCTCTCTGGCGCTTTTTGTTATTGCCTTCCTGTTCTTGGTGCGGGTTGGATTTCTTCACCAAGCGCACACGTAAGCAAATCGCCCACTGCCTGTGCCGTGGGAGCTGGTAAAGCCAGAGTCCATGCCCCAGTTCCATCTGTGAGAGGGCCATCCGTCTGTCTCAGGGTTAAACTCTGGTCGCTTGTAAGGGGTCGGATCACAGATGACTGCTCGTCAGTTCAGTAATTTTGGTTGCACGTTGGCTGTTCGGATCGGGCCGATCACTTTTGTTCCTCCTTCCTTATGCCCGAAAGGCATGTTCCCCTCTGTAGGTCTTTAATGGCCTGCTCGTCACGCCATCCCATTGGAAGATGACCATCATCTATTATTAGAAAGACCTTTTCTGACCACGCCAGGCATGTGTCCCACTGCCAGTCGGCCGCCATGTCAAACATCTCGTCCTGGTGCTCGAGCATCGGCTTGGCCCAGGACTGTGGTACTCTGGGGTCTTTCCGCATACGGTATAGGGCAGCCATATATTCGTAACAATTACTCTCGCTAAGTCCAACCTTCCCTTTCCTCTCGTCGCATATGGCATGAGGCAAGAAGTGATTCCTACCTCACTTGTTGAATTTCCCGTCATTGTTTGAGTCGATGATGGCGTCTACCAGCTCCCGGTGGCATGAGTCGTCTTCGCTAGATGATGTTCAGATGGTGGGGCGCATGTCTCTGCTTCTATGTCCGGTCGTTTGTCCGATAGTGATTTGTCGTGGCAGGCCCTGCCGCTGAGGTGCTTGCTGTGGCGGTAGTCGGTTGAGCTGGGTCGTGATGCGCGGCAACATGGTGTCGTTGGTGAACATGGGGATTCGGTTGCGTCCGTGTCTCCTCCGTTTCATGGCGGATCTGTCATCGGGCAAGTTGCTTTTGGGGCGCTTGCTGTTTCTAGCCGACTCCAGTGCCTTTATGTGGTCAGCCATGTTTTTTGCAAATTGTGCCTGCTGGTTGATCGACTTGGTCACAAACTGGTGTAACAGAGCCATCTGCACTGCCGCCGACCCATCATCACTACTTACGTCTTTGTCGTTCACTGCTGGGGTGGTAGTTGTTTTTGCGACTACTGATCGCCGTCATCCACGTCAGGGAGGGGCGCATGGTGTAGATGCATCCGCAGTGGCAGACAGGGTCTCGGCCGCTAGGGCTTGTCGGGTGGTCTCACGTGGTGGCATCGTGCATGTGTGTCGCATGGAGAAGAGCCAGGAGTAGGTGTGATGAGAAAATAGGGGGAGGTCGTGCTGGTTCGGCATCTGGAGGAGAAGTGCCGATGGGGCGGTAGGGCAGAGGAAGTGATGTCAGACTGGGGTCGCTGGGTACAGGCGGTGGCACACGCGCCGGTGTCGCAACCTGAAGTTAACCAGGGGGGCCTATGAATAAAAGGGGGGAAGGGGGGTGGTGTGGGGATGTGCGGGAGGAATAGGGTGGGTCAGCTCCGACTCGGTCCCAAATTACCCACATTGCCAAGAAATATGGACGTTCTTGCGTCATATTGCAGTTGGAATCTGGAATATTATTGATAAAGTGTTAGAAAATCATGGGATTTTGCATTGCTCCATATTAAGATATAGAATTTCTTTTTCTTTTCACTCTTATTAAACTTTTTTTTCTGTTTTGTTGTGCTACTGATTAGTTAGCATAATGTACAAATTTACACTCTTCAAATCTCTAGCCACCGTCATTGGTGTCCAGCTACATGTCCTGACACTATTCAATCAGAGTTACTGTTACAAGCTGTTTGAAGGAAACACAAGGATGCTTGAATCTATTATATACATCAGGACGTGGAAATCATGGAAATAGGGTTATTTTAGTCTAAAATCTCATCAAATGTTGTAGTAATTATAATAAAGACCTATAGAATTTAATCGATCAGAAGGTGCAAAAGTTCTAGTTATGGCAACAATATACACTGGACATGGTGGCCGAATTGGTAGAACGCAGGCGTGCCGTGCGGAATGTCATTATGATGATTATTTCGTTTGCATGTAGACACAAAGATGGCAAATAAAAGGCTGAAATATTTGATGTTCAAACATATACTAATCCTAAATATATTGAATACATTACAGGATTATACTACAAATCTTACAATCCCAAACATCCTCATCTTCATCAGACTCCTCATCCTCCTGGAGGTACTCATACTCACTGTGTTCTGTGGAAGGTTGGTTGTCACTGGCCCTCAGACCCTGTACATTTGAGACCATTCAGCAGGCTGCCTACATGATCTGGTGCACTTAAATCACAACAAGTCTAACACTGCCTGTGGTGCTGGTGATCCATCCATCCAGTCAATTTCCAATATGTACCCTTTGATTAGGGTATCATGTCATAAATTGATTAGCAGTGTCTAAATTGCCTTCAAATTAGAACATCACCCTGGTGGGAATTCTGAAATTGTTAAGATCTCTGTCATTGCTGAACATAGAAAACTTTTCCAAGTAACACTTAGTACCATAGCCAGTGTCACAGCCTGTTTACTATCAAGATAGATCTGGAAGCATTATTGAGTAGAAAACACCTAGAGCTGTTTTTACTAAGCAGTTACATCATAACAATTATTGATGGAATGTACCTAGTTCAGAAATTAAAGAGTATGTTTCAACATTTGCAAACGTAGCGAATGCTATCCATAGCATGATTTGTAATTAGGCAATGGAGAGCAACAGAGTATATGTTGTCTTTGACATATATGAAGAGAAGTCTATCAATCAGTGGAAAGGATCCACACAGTACAAGTGCATAGCATCCATCTGTAAACATATAACAGCAACTCAACTTGTGAAGCAGTGGAACACTTTCCTAAAGCAAATGAACAATAACACTATCCACATCAAGTTCCTTGTCCAAGAGTGGCAGCAGACATAGAACAACTGTCAGCCAAATAGGTCTTTCTAACCTCTTGTCAGACATCTCTGGCATTTGTAAAGAACTGATTGGAATGCGCACATTTACTGGTTGTGACACAGTGAGTACATTTGCTAGAAAAGCAAAGCTCAATGTGCTAAAAAGTCTAAGGTAAAATAGTGTTAGAGAAGCTTTGACAGACATTAGAAGCAGTTGGGCTGCATTGCCTAAGTTGCAAACCAAATTTGAGGAAGTAGTTTGCTTGATGTACACATGAAAACCAGCAACTAGTTACATTAACTTGCTTGGATATAATCTTATCTGTGGACACAAAGGAGAAATTGAAGCACACTAGCTTTCTCCTTTTTCTTTTTTGGTAGATTAGTTGATTAGCCAGGGGACATTTCAATCGTGGAAAAATGGTCTTCGTCATTCCCCTCCTCCTTGCTCTATCCTAATAATGCCAAGCGCAAGGCTAGGGAGTGAGAAGTATCAATTTTTAAGTCATTGATTGACTCGACCAGGGTTTGAACCCATGATCTACCAGAACGGGAGACGGATGCTCAACTAATTCGGCCATCCCATGTTGTAAAGTTTTGTTATAAAAACATGTACAAGTAGCCAATTACCAAACCAACATTTCATGGATGAATCACCCGCTACACAGGCAGTGTTTGATTTGTTGTCATGTAACTGCACCAGATGATGTAGGTTGCCCCCATGTGTTACCTGAGTGCCTTTCACAGCCAGCCTTTTGGCGAAATCGGTGAGGAGATAGTGAAGGAAGAGGAGTCCAATGAAGATGATGAGGAAGTTCAGGTATGTATGAATTGTTGTATAATCCTCGTTTGAATATATTTTGGATTAGTATACATTTGAAATTCAAATATAATATGTATCATGATTACAATGACATTTGAGCCTTTTTGTCAGGCATATGTGTGTCTACATGCCAATCAAATAATTGTCATAAAGTTGAAATTTTGGCTGATGAGGGGGTTCACTTTGAAAGGCTGTAATATCAACAAGCTACACGATAGTGATCGCTATAATGCTGAAATGAACTCCAGACATAAATAGCTTTCAGAAAATTATAGTGGGCATTTGCCCCAGTAAGTTGAAGTAATAATTCCTCCTGGCTAATACACTAAAACATTTATGATAGTGCATCTGCTGAAGACCTAGATCAAGATATCTGGGCCTGTATATCAGAGATTTCAACTCACAGTCTGATGGTATAGGCATCAATGCATTGATTGGCTATGTGCTGCAAGTCTCACTTCTGAAGCCATTACTTTTGTTCTGACATTAGGTTTACCACATTATACATTGTGACAAGGTTATCAAACAAAGCTGTAGTTTACTTTTAAAATGGCTTCAGAATTTCTTTATATAAGCTTTTTGTTTTACACTTTGGCATTGTTAGGTTTTTGTCCAGAATTGATAAATAAAGCCACTGTGAAATAAACATATATTGCCCTTAGACAACAAACATGATGATTACCTGCATTTGTTTGTCAAGGACAATCAGAAGTGCATAATTAGGGTTCGGATCGAGAAATACTCTGGCTAAAGCTATTAAAGTAAATTTGTTTGGGATTAACATTGGTAGTACGGGGGCCGAGAACAAGAAAGCATAAGTAGAGAAATAAACTGCTAACTTTGTTCCCCTATACAGATAAGGTCATTATTGTCTTACATACGATCCATTGCTTGATTGTGAGGTTTCCTTCTTAGGGAGATATCTGACATAGGTATGAAGCCATGCACATAGAATATGAATATAGGAATACGCAAACTAGCACTAATCTAACAGCCACATTAAATAATACCAAAGGGACACATTTTCTTTTCTTGTAGACTTATGCTGCCTATCATGGATAAGTCTTTTTTTTTTTTTGTTCAAGTGTTTTTATTCCTCTGAATAACATGTTGTCAGTGCTAATGCACTGGTCTTCCAGCCCTAATCACAATTGCCTCTACACAGTAAACAAATCTACAACAATATACAAATAGACAATTACAGGAAAATAAGCAAAACATCGTTACATGAGTGATAGTTAAAGAACAAGATAAGAAAAATAGAAACACATGCGGGGAGGTAACTAAGTTAGACTAGTATGGTAGGCGTTAGTAGGGGGTGGGGCACAGCTGGTTATCTTTCTAGTAGTAACATACTCTTTGAAAGGGTGATGGGGGATGTAGGGTGGGCCTTTGTGATTGAACTTACGTTCATGGTAATCTCAGGTGGGGCCTATTGAGTTAGTAAGTACGTTAATATTGATTAATCATGTACCTCAGTAGGATCCAACTACAATCATTTCCAGGCTCATTCCATTGAAGATGGGTTTTTGGTCTAGTTGGCCGCTACTGGTTGGGTTTACAGTGTTTGTTTGGGGGTGGGGGAGCGGGGGGACAGGGAAAGGAACGGCAACACTTATTTTCACTGTTAGACAGTTGGTCCATAGAATTAGAAAGCCCAAGCCTACACTTTTACCGACCCAAGGAATTGTTAACGTCTCACACCAGATAGACATGGTATGAGAGCAACTGGCCTTAGATGATGCTGTAAGTGATATACAGTGGTGGAAATTCAAATAGGCAGAGGGGATATCATTGAGGAATCGAACCACTGACCTTCAGATTAGGATTCCAACCTAGAAAAGACTCTAACTGCTCCACCACAGAGGACACCACAATTTTTAGTTTTGTTCTGGATTTTGTTTGTACAGTAATTGAATGAGCTGGGGAATTTTCAACCACTGACCACTGCTCCTTTTCCTATCCTAATAATTTTGAACGTCAAGTTGGGTAGTGACAACTATCAATTTTTGAGTAAGTGGTTTGACTTGACCAGGGTTCGAATGTGGGGTTTAAATCCCCTGTCTTATAAAAACTGGGACGTGGGTGCTCAACTCATTTGGCCACCCCATCTGGTCTGTTTTAGTTTTGTTTGTTGTAGCTGGTATGTGGTAAAATATTTAATTAATCTATATTTGTGTGTGTGTGATCATTTCAGCTAATCCCTCGAATGGGTGGTTGGGTAGGAAAGAGGTGCTGTGAGGATGGTAGTAAGTAGCAGACTGGTGTGAGTGCACCTTGGAGTGTGAGGAAGAATGACAGGGTGAGGTGGAGTATGATGTAGGTCAGCCAATCAGAGTGGAGCCACAAATGTGGAAGCCAAAGCGTGGAAATAAGGTACTACCACAAGATACTACACACAGTCCTGCCACTTTATACTTTTTTGGAAAGTATTATTCTTTTTTCAAGGATAAACTACCTTTTATAGTCTTTTCATAGATTGTTCAGGCACAAGTACTTGTTTCTGCAAAAAATAGCCAATCTGGTAATTGAAAATTCTTCAGACTTAGAATTAGGAATTTCATGAAATTGAGAGATGTGCTTTGCTAGTGGAGTGGGGTGTGTTCTGTTGAGTGGAATATTTGCTGAGCTCTGTTGTCACTAACCGAGTAACAGTGCACTGAACTATGCAAAACTGCGGACAAAACAGCCACAGTTCCTCACAACACTGCATACATCAATCCTGAAACGTGTTCACAAGCATCACATGTTAGCTTAACAAGGTGACTAATGGTTTCAAATCAGGGTAAGTTGACCCTTATTTATACATTTTTAATACTTTATTGAGACAATTTTGATACTTAAAAAAACAGATTTTATAGTTTTTTTTGTAAAGTCCATGGAGCAGCATTGTACACATCTCATACAAAGACCATGCTACCGATGAGTAAGTCTGTACCAAGATCCAACAGGCAATTGGACCACACACAGATCTGATAATCATAAAGATGTGCAAACTGCAGTGGTATGGCCAAAGCCATATTGCAAGGCACACTGAAAGGGGGTAGAAAAGAAGAGGTGGGAAGACAACATCAGGGAATGGACAGGGCAGAGTTTGACAAGACCCAGAGGGCAGTGGAGAACAAGGAAACTGGCGAAAACTTGTTGAAATGTTATCTTTGGTGTGACGGCTACTTTTAGAGCCCCCACTCTTCTCCACCCAGTCGTCATCATGATCATGCTGTCAGTGCATGTGACAATGACTGCTTTCATTTATTAACTGTCGCTAGTGTTATACATTTCATAAAAGCTGCTTGCAAAGGTTTGACGTCCTGCTGACGTTTGCAAGTTACTAGCAGCACTCTTTCGGGGTGCAAATAGAGGTTTCAAACAGGCAAGAAGATGTCAAGACAGGCACATACTATTTGTCCCTACAGTGGCTAGTCGGTAGATGTTGGTAGTTCCATTCATCACTGCCCTTAATGCTGCCACAGTAACATGCTTTTCTGTTAGGGTTTGCTCCCTTAGCCTTTGGGTCTATCAAGAACCTGTACCGCAAGGCAGTGGTTTGCAACTTGCCAAGGCAGGGGGGTCAACCTCCCTGAGGTATTTTATCAAAGCTACCACAATACCCGCATACCCATATACATCAACATTTTGCACAGTACATGAAGCCGAGAAAACTTCGGATGGCCCCCTAATGACATTTCTATTGTTATGTTGAATTAAGGTTAATGTATCACATCTTCAGTCAGAAATATTAAAGAGGGCCCTATCCAATTTAGGCTAATACAAACAAATTGGTGATCGTCCCCCACCCGGGCTTGAAAAATCGCCCGCCCCTGAATTGATTTGATTTTTTATTCAATTTTTAAACTTAAAAACATGTCGGGCAAGCAGCAATTCAACTTTCATATCAATTATTAAATCATTGGATTGACTCGGCCAGGGTTCAAACCCAGGAGTTCTAATCCCATGACAGACCAGAACGGGAAGCGGATGCTTGACTCATTCGGCCATCGCATCTGGTTACATATTATGTCTTCATCAAAAATTAAAAAATTTAAATGAAAACCGACCACCCGACCCTGATTTCTTATTTCAAACGGACGATCACCAATTTATAATTTTTTTTAATATTTGACCTTAGTGTCAGCTGGTTCTTCAATGGTAGACCACTGAGTAATAAGCAAAGGAACCTGGTGAAGTCATCAACGGAACTGAAAGTGCGCACGTCGACCCGACTCGACGAGGGCACCTATCAGTGTACAGCCGCCAACCAATGGGGCACAGCCATGTCACAACTATACCATTTTCGCCGTGCATGTAAGTCACCGATGTTTTGTTGTTCTTCTTTTGTAGATTAGTTGCTGTTGTTTGTTGGAGTTTCATGTCCTGACATCATCTAAGGTGATATCAGGATTGGTACCTACTTGTGCACTCATGGCAACTTTTTAAAAGGGAAATCAGGCCGCTGGAACTATGACCCATTATCCCAATCATTCACATTATCCTGGTACTGAGCTAACCAGTCCTTGCCCTATCCTATTAATGCATTCCTAGCCTGACATCAGGCTAGGACGCGACAAGTATACATTTTTAAGTCATCGGTTTGACTCAACCGGGAACGAAACTCTCGATCTCCCGCGCACGAGGCCCTCGCTCTACTGATTCGGCCACCGCGCCCCGTGTGTACATTGTGAAAGTATGACGTCTGAACACTCTAACTTCTGGTTAACATGTGACTTTATTCGCCGTCCAGGGCACTAAGGCAGCTGGCTCCCACACCCCTATAACATGATCAGTATCAGATTCCTTTGTTCTTTGCACATAAGTATTTTGACATTTGAACGAATACAACAATGTACCTTTTCAATGCAATAAAATAATAGTCACTGTATCAGTCCTTGACTTCTCTAGTCAAAGTTCTCGTGTCCTTATTTCACTCAGGTCCTGTGAGTGTGGCTTTCAAAAATCTCCGCATGATAACGGCGGTAACAATGTAAATAACAATAACAGGTGCAATATTTTAGTCTCAACAGCTTTGGCAGTAATGTTTATATCACAGATTGTCAGGAATGTCATGTTGGGAACCACTATGCAGAATAACTAGTGCAGACTCTGCTTCCTGTATGATTTTGTTCATGGGGAATGATAGACGAATGACAGAATAAATACCCAAGCAAAATTGAGAAGTCTAAAATTCTTGGTAATTAGTTTCAGGGCTGCTGCTTTCACATGTCAATGTAATCATGATGTGGTATCACATCCCAAGGTGGCATGAATGAATAGAATGACCTCACAAATACCCAGGCCAAGCACTTCCTTTGTCTTTCTCATGTTCCAAAATGTACCTTTTCTGGAATCTCTTGATTTCATGTCAACATGGTACATAAGTAGGACCATTTGGTCAGTGTCATCATCAAAACTACTGTTGGGAGAACCTTTCTTGATTTAAAAGCTGAGTTCACTATCGATGTGTCCACATCTTATTTGGCATATATATAGTGTACAATCAACCATCCTCGCCCTTTAAAGTAAGCATGTCTTTCTTCGAGCAAATGAGTGTTTGCTTCCTAAAATGGATACTTTGTCCCATTCAATGTAAATGAGTTGAATCCTTAGTGTAAGGCCCAGTTGTATGTCCATAAAGAAACGATGGTCAGATTTCCATCCCTTCTGGACACATAATTGATATACATATGTGACTGTTCAAAGGTTAACCCTCACTGCCAAGGCAAATGCTGGAGCAAGGCACTGTCATTAATGATAAAACATGTTTTGTCAGTTGGGACTATTTTGGGTTATCCTACTTTAACTTCCTCCCAAAAAGCATCAGAAAGTGTAGCTTTGTTAACCTGTTGTGACAACAGTGACGAATCAATTATTGCAAGTGGAAAGTTGCAGAGTTCATATTTGAATATGTCAGCTGGATTCTCACCATTGGATGCAACAATGCTCAATGTCTTAGACAATGCTCAATCTCTGAAACAAAAGTGCTGGTAACTTGTTCACCTTCGCTATCAGCAGCTGTCTCTGAGTTCAAAGTGATTGGCTGGCACTTTCTCTTGAATGAATATTCCTGCACATTTTTCCTAACCATTGACTCAAGAATTCCTTATCTAGCCTATTGTCCCTAATCTATCTTTACATTCTCATTAGCAATAAGCCTATTCACAAACCCACACAATGATGTGTCCTTAATTATGGGGTTCCACCTCTGGAAAGCCTCTAATAATTTGAATGCGTCTACTTTGTCATGGGGCTTCCGACTAGTACGCATGTGCTTTGTGCTCGTCACTGGTTTAAACCGCATCCCTGTCAGTGTCCTGATATAGTGAAGTTAACCTGTGCAAAAGATGCAATTGAAAGAAGTCAAACAAGTCTTTGAGATTCATTCATACCCCTCCCCTGGGTAAGTCCACCTCAACTCTTCACATGCTTCATCAAATCCTGGTCCATGACAAGTTCAGTTGAGAGCCCACCCCAGTATCTGTCACTTCTTCAAATCACATGGTGTCCATTCTGTAAATGTCTGAATACATCTGGATGCTCATCTTCAAGGGATAGCATTTCTCTGAAGTTACAAATATCCACACCTGGTGTATGGATTATGTCCAGATATTGCGAGGTAAGCAAGCATGTCTTGTACCACTTGCAAATGAAGATTCCAGTGCCTGGTTCTTTCTGCTTTTATAAATGTATACAATATTTGTTCCATGTCCATGTATTGCAACCAAACCTTGCTTTATGGAAGTTTGGTAGAGATCCCCTTGATCTCTCCATCAATTTTGCAAGATGTGCACTCAATTTGTAGTTCAGTGGAAGAAAAAATGTCAGTGCAATTGCCCTTGAGCAATTAATCAAGAATCTTGGATGCACATTCCAAATTCTAGAAACCTGTCTCCTCGTAATGCAGAATAAGACTTTTCCTTTACAACATCTGGGACACCATCAGCTGATTTCTTCTCACTTTCTAGTAATGGTAGATTGTCATTATTTGCAACTAGAATGTGCAATCCACCATGTAACAATCAATTTCCAGGTATCGTGCATGAAATCACCTTTCCTGTAAACATGCTTTATACTATTGGCAGCATAGATTGTCTCCAGTACATCTCTGGCTAGGTCGTAACTTCTTTTTCCCACTTGCCCAATTGGACAAGTGACTGAATTTTCTATTTGCCCGAGTGGCAAAACTACTTTCCCAAGCCCAAGTCAGCAATTGAAACTGAAATCTGCTACTGCAGATCAGAAAAATAATGACACTCTCCTAATTGTAGAACTGCAGACTTGATTCAACTTTCTGTTGGTTCTGAGAGTTTAATCAATGATACCTTCTAATATAATGGCTGATCAAATGTGAGGATAGGGGTGACATCTCACTGTTTGGCCTGTCTGCATACATACTAAAGTTGAGTTTGTGCATGACATGTCAGTGGTATTCATGCCAATCATGGGAATATAAAGAACACTTGATTTTTCTGGATACTTCCCCTGACCGCCAGCACACAAAATGTCAAAACTATTAGCCCTGAGCTCTTTGTATGTGAGAGGTAACTTTCCAATATGTTGAAATGTGAAGTAGTTTGTGTCAATTATCCCAACCTGCATGATGTCACACATTGTCACTGTTTTTCTCTGAGCCTTTTTCATTTCTGTCAGGGCAGGGGTAACTGTTGCCACAATTCACATACCATGGAAGGTACAAGGACCATCCAGTGTCCTGATATCATGGTCAACATTGTTAACAATGAATTGTACATGACTAGTTCCTGTTTTAGGTATTGATCACTTCCTTGCTGTAAAGCATTACTTCATTCAAACATCTCTACCTCTGAGTATGAACAACAAAAGCCAGGTTTTGTATAGGGAGTCCCCAAGGAAGTGTGATCTAAACAGATGATGTATCTGCATAGACAACCAAAACTGCAAAGAGTAAAGCAGAATCTTGGGGACACAGGCTTGCAAAATGGGCTTTCCAAGGAAAGCTTGTGTGTCCTTGTTCTCCGTTTGTTTATTTCATGTATTCTCCATGATTAATTGTGTCAATTTTTCAATTGTAATTTATCTGAATTTTTCTAATCTTGGAATAGTAAATTGCAATTTATGATGTCAATACACATATTTGAACAGCTCTAGATGTTATCCTGGTGGTGATGAACATGGGAAATATTACCTAGGGTGGGAATTGAACCAACATCTTTTGCATTCTGGGCCAGTGTGCTAACCATTAGACCAACCTAAGCTCCCTAATGTAATCATCTTTTCCACACCAACCTGTCTATGTGATTCCTTGCCTGAGATATCAGTGTAGACCACTACACTCGTCCCCCTGGAATTTAAGTCTTTTCATGCTTACAATTACAACCACACAGGCAATGCGCTTACTTATACATACACAGGGTAGGTTCAACAACTATGCAGTGTGTAGCTTGTACAGGATCATTGTCCTGGTAACCAGTGTCCAGGGGGTGATGAAAATGGGAAATATTGCACCTAGAGCGGGACTCAAACGCACATCTCGCATTCCAGGCCAGTGTGCTAACTATTATGCCACCTAGGATCCCTCATATCACCATACTGCCCATGCCTACCTGTCTATGCGGCTCCTTGCCCGAGAGGTCAGTTCAGACCACTACAATTGTGTGATGGAATTGAATATACATATATTACCAGCAGCTTTAATTTTCTATAGACATGAACCCTAATTTGCATATTTCAAATGCTACATCATGTCTGATCAAACAAACAATGGCATAATTGAACTGTTGCCCTAAAAATATAGAAATAGACACCTTGGGTGCCAGAATTGGATAATTATTTCCAAAGATAGGGCTGGTCTCTGATTTTGACAGGGCAGGGCAAGTAATTAACATAGATTATCATATTTGACCAATTTCACAACTTTTCCCAATATTAGATTTGTTATATGTTTAGGGGGTTTCCCCAGAATAAATACCTGTGGAATCGTTTGTGTTGATATTTGTTTTGGGTTCAGCCCCCTAATGAGCTAAATCTACTAGACTACAAGCTGAGGCTGAGAACTTGGTAAAACACTAATTATGTGTAAACTATACCATAGGACAGGCTTACATAGTTATCCTATATACACATACAACCTAATATATACAGTAATTACCAATTAGACTAAATATTGCAAAATGATATTTTCTTTCAGATCTCGGTACGTTTCCTCCTCACAAAATTCACACGGAAACAGGGATAGAAGGAAGACATCTCATCATCCATGTGGACTATATTGTGTCTATACCAACAGGGAAATACACTTGGCTTTCAACAGGTTCACATGGAAAATCCTACCTACATCCACTTGAAAGAAATAAAAGAGTCATCCAAGATTTACAAGGTGTGAATATCGATGTCATTAGATATGGGTTAAAAGTCTGGTAACCTGATTTGAACATGTACTCTTTACATTAATATTTCTTATATTTTTACAAACTATTCATATTCTAGAAACATAAACTTGTATTTAATTTAGAACTACTGTCAATAGTCATGAGATATTGAATGCATAGATCTTAGACGGATCACTTCCAACTTATGGTTTCAAACTCAAATAGCCTGTTCTCTGACCTCAGGATTTCTTTGTTCGGGTGTTAAGTCCTTGCAACATCGAAGGTCAGATCAGAACTGTCAAAGACCCTATAGTATTACAGGGCCTATAACAGTGTACACAGTTCACCGGAGACCAGGCCACCGAGAGCAGGACCTGATTTCCTGTTGAGTCACATTATCCTGATACTGAGTTAACCAGTCCTTGCCCTATCCTAGTATGGCCAAGCATTAGGCTATGTACCGACAAGTATTAATGTTCTGAGTCATTGGTTTCAGTGGCCAGATTTTAACTCTCCACTTTCCACACCAGAAACCTGCAATCTTACCGATTCACATTCAGACACCGCATCCAGTCGGGAAGGAATATGTTGAATTACTTAGGTTATAACTTTAAATAGAAGGCATCAGCAAAGGGTTTCAAATTCACTATTACTCATGGCACAATTTGTGTTATTCTTAAGGCGAGGAAGAGGCAGCCGCCATCGCCCCGACGGCGTCGGGGCGACGGCGGCTGCTGCCGTCGGCCCGACGGCGACAAAAGCCGTCGGCGGGCGACCGGCACGCAGCCGCCGTCGGGGCGACGGCGGGAGGTTGGACAAAACAACGTCGGCCCGACGGCGTTTTCCACCGTCGGGCCGCCGGAGCGGCCGCCGTTGGGCCGCCGTCGGGCCGACGACTGTGTGCTGTCTGGGGAGTGGTGTATCAGGCCGGGTATAGTTTGAGATATTGAATGCATAGATATGATGATACATGTGCGATGTTGATACACATGCTTTAACGGTCGAGACAACAGAATACAGCAAAATACGCATGAAATAGCTACAACACCACAGCAATTGCACCAAAACGGCAAATTAAATACACAGGGAATACGTTGAATACATCTGAGAGTGTCACTACATTTCACTGACAAGTTAGTTCCTATAACTTGGTGCATTCACTGTCTTACTGACTGTGTGGTTATTGGGAACTTCACTTATTATCACTCACAACAACAGTGGGCACACCAAAACAGAACGTACACCAGCAAGCTCAACAAAATGCCAAGTACACCAAACAGCACATAAAGCAGACAGGGAGTTACAAATTTTGTTTTTATTGAGGCTGTATTTATACTGTCCGTAGCATATAAGCCTGGTAGAGCACTTGAGTGGCCCAGTTGAGTTTCCCGCATGTCAACTGTAGCTCTTGCTTGGTTAGGCTGCGGCACGCCGCCGCCGCCTCGGCCTCGGCTATCAAGGCCTGGAGCTTCCTGAGGGGGAGGCCCAAGGTGAAAGTGGTGATGTCAATTTCCACCCCCAGGAAGGTGATGTTGGTGCTGGGGCCTACAAGTTTGCTGTAGTTTATGGCGAAACCCAGCTCACTCAGCAACGCCATAAGCTCCCCCATGAGATGACGGCACTCGCCGCGGCGTGGGTGGGTGACGAAAAAATCGTTGCAGTACACCAGTATGTGCTCACCCCACCCCCGCGCGTGCTTGATCCCGAGCGCCGCCTGCGTTAGCTGGTTGAACACAATCGCGCTCAACTGCGCGGAACATGAACCGGGTATCGTATAGCTAAGTGGGGCCACGGCATCTCCCGCGAAAGTCCACTGGAGCCCTGCGTGGGGGTAGTCGCGGGGGTGGATCCGCATGCTGCAGTACGCACTCGCCAAGTTGACTTTTCCCATATAGTCGCCCTGCCGGAGGAGGGCTGCCGCCTGCTCGACTGTGGAGCAGCTGTAGCCTGTGCCATCCGCGTAGTCGTTCAGCGCGCTTCCCCTGGGGCGGGAGGCGTCGTGGATCAGCCGGATCCCGCTCCCCCTCCTTAGGGATGGACCCAATGGCGCTGGTGATGTACGCTGGGCCGTCACGCTGAAGGTAGCGGCCATCCCGGATCTTGGAGCGCACCTGCGCCTCCACCGCGCGCCGCAGATCCAAGTGCGTCGCTGACGGATGGTTGGGCTGGAGTGAGGGTGCACTGGAGACTGGTGTGCTGGTGATCCGGAATCCGTAGCGCATCCCGGCTATGATCTCCGTGCGCACCGGGGTGTCTGGGGGGAGCAGCCGCTCCCAGGCCTCTGGGATCAAGGCCCACCCCGACTCCCCCTATTCCTTTTTCGCCTGGTCATAATTACACGGGGAGTAAGGGCACTTCCCCGTGTTAGCGAATAGGCGGCAGATTGTCTTCTTTCTGGATGGGGGCGGGGCGCTGCCTGGGGATGAGGAGTTGCATCTCCAGATACGTAGCGGCAGTGCGCCAGGCCGTCCAGTGCTCGGCCTAGATCTCGCGATACTGGGTATTGTAGTCGATAATCGACTGCCACTCAAATCTGGAGGCAAAGTTATGGATGCTAGCTGTTTATGACATGTAGTATTCTATGTCCTGGCGCTCTTACTCGGCTAGCTCGAGCAGGTGCGCTGCCAGGCACTGGTTGGCCGTCCCCCACTCCCCTTGCGTCAGGTAGATGCACGCACATGAATCTTCCTCCGTTTTGAACTGCACTAAGCCGCTGGGAGCGTCGATGACTTGGAGCTATTCCTTCCTTTTTTTTGGCAATTCGTTCACGCACGGTGCGCGGGAGATAGTCAATGATCCGCAGTGCCTTGCTGGATTTTGCACGGACGGTGAGGTTGTGGTGCGGGTCTGGGCCGACGCCGTGCCGACTGGGGCGAATCGCAGGGGCGGGCACCGGGGCGATGTTTCCTGTCACGCCGGCAGGGCGTGTGCCCCGGTGTCTCGGTGCTGTCGCTTCCCGCTCTGCCGAGCAGCCTGTCGGTTGCTGCGGAAGACCATGTCGGGTCGGTTGCTGCGTGGTCGATCTGGACCAGGGCCGGCTGGCTGTCCTCCCCCCGACTGGGGCTCGTACTGGTGCCGGTTCCGAACTCGGTGTTGCCCAGCTTGTTCGGAAGAGGGCCCGCTGACCGCAGGAGATGTTGAGTGCCGCAAAGTCGGATTTGTCGACCGCCAGCAGTGCCGCCCTGCCCGTTATGTCTTCCTGTGCCATAGTTCCGGTGGTTTTCCTGCCTAGGCCTGCCATAGTTGCCCAGTCCACGAAATCAAAGTTTGTGCAAACTCCGTCCTCCGCCATGATGGATACGCACAGTGCCGGGGGAGGGGCGGAGAGCCTGTCGCCGTGCTAAGGGGTAGCTACTGATAAGGTATTTGATTGCCTGCATTTCAGCAGTAGATAAATAGTTGGTTGGTCTGGTTAGAAGTAGTCTATGTTAATTTTTTTTGATTTTCTTGGCATATAGGCCTATGTGTTTTAATTTTTCTACTGTTACTAACAGACTAGCCTACTCCTATTTACATATCATAGGTTTGTAGGTAGCTGTGTGATGTGCTATCTGGCTACTTTTGGCATGGGTACCACTAGTTCCATTGGGCGTCCCGCTGGTGGGCCGTGACATATCACATGCCCTTTTGCTTTGCAGCTTATTGGGGGTTTCCTAGCCTTATTTTGCACATATATTTTTTGTATGTTTTTAGGTCAGGAATTTGTTGTTCCTTTACTGTTTGGGCATTCCACACCTTGGCAGCCATTTCCAGCGTGCTTCTCTCGTGAGCTTTTATTTGGCTTCTGGTCTGCTTTAGTAGTGGCACATTATTTGCTCTAGTAGCCCTTTGTGGTTTTGTTAGGAGTTTATTGTCTTGACTATAGCTCTATGCTAATATTTTCAGATGAATTTTTCTCCTATTTTCTAGCAATTTTACTTTGGTTCTTTTATGTATTGGCCACTCGTGGCTAACACATGTTTTCCTGCTCAAGTGGGACCCTCCCCCTGAATGTATTGGATGTCAGTCCCCACTGACAGTCAAGCACATTTTATTAAACTGTGTTGATTTTATGG
The DNA here is from genome assembly GCA_030323885.1 of Branchipolynoe longqiensis. Classification (NCBI taxonomy): domain Eukaryota; kingdom Metazoa; phylum Annelida; class Polychaeta; order Phyllodocida; family Polynoidae; genus Branchipolynoe; species Branchipolynoe longqiensis. The sequence continues at coordinate 65,000,239 of CM059198.1, forward strand.
CACTGCGCCAACAATTTTACACTGCAAACAGCATGCGCAACCTTTTTACCAAAGTTAAACAAGAAGACATTTTAGCTTTTTTGAGGGCAGCTGGTCTGTACCGCCTCATATAATTCATATAATTCATTAAAACAATTTATATTAATTAATTCTCTCATCTATTTTATTTAATTATATGATTTTGGGCTTTTAAAAATTAATGTGTCTATTGACACCTAACTGATTGTATGCTTTTACATATATGTAAAGGCGATGGTTGAATAAAAAACAAACAATTCTCACCATGAATATGGCCTATGCTGCCGACACGGCGTAAAGAAACCACCAATCAATCAATCAATCAATTTATTTATGTCATAGGTGGGGCGCAGCTTGTTTACTCTGAGGCAAATTTTCAGGGCTCTGTTCTGTAGTGTTTGAAGTTCTTTTTTCGCACCCATGTAGTTTACATCTCCATAGTCAAAATAGGGGAGCACCATGCCCTTGAAGATTGTTATTGACATTTCTTGTGTCATGTAGTCTCTTAGCTTTGCAAATAGCCACAGTTTGTGCTTTACCTTTTGTTTATACATAGGTTGTCGTTTAGTTGGCTGTCCAACTCAAGGCCTAGGTATTTGTAATGGTCTACATTTTCTAGTGTTTGGTTTCCTAACTTACAGTGTAGTTTTCTTTCTGGCATTTGTTTATGTGAGAAGAGAACTGGTTTTGACTTGCTTGTGTTGATGCTTATTTTGTTGGACTCACAACACTCATCCAGTTTTAGTAGGAGCTTGTTTCGTTTAGTTATTACCTCCTCTTCTGTGGTACCATGTGCATATATGACTGGAGTCATCTGCATATAGTTGGAGGCATTCGGTTTGCAAGCATTTTTCAAGATGTTTATGTAGATTATATAGAGCAGTGGCCCTAACACTGACCCTTGGGGTACAGCAAATGTGACAGGTTGGTTGTCTGATAGTGTATTGTTTATTTTTGTTTTCTGTTGCCTGTTGTTCAGGTAGCATTTTATCCAGTCCATAGTGTTGGATCGTATGCCCATGGATTCTAGTTTTTCCAGTAGTATGCTATGGCTACTGTATCAAATGCTTTGCTGAAGTCAATGAAGGATGCTCCAATTAAATTGTTTTGGGTTCATTGACACCAATATCTATTGTTTTACATATGGAGTGTAGTTTCCTGAAACCACCTTGTTTTTCGTTTAGTATATCGTTTTTTTCCCAGGTGTTCATTTGTGTGTCTGTGTAACACTTTTTCAATGAGCTTGCCTGGGGTTTGAAGAATTGATATTGGCCTGTAGTTTCGCATGTTTTGTTTGTCTCCACTTTTGTGAATAGGGGTAATGAGATAAAACGCCCCTGTTCAAAGGAGATGTTGAATAGGTCTACTATAGTAGCCGGGATGGCTTGGAGTGCCTCTTTCAGTGTTTTGCTTGGTATTTCATCTATTCCACTTGGTTTATTTGTGTCTATGTCATTTATTAATTTTCTTACTTCTATTATATCTGTTTTGCAGGTGGTGATTTCATTTTTCACAGTTCCTGATCTATTTTCCCACCTTTTAAAAAAAAAAATTCTGACAGCTTTTGTCCTATTGTGGCCCCGTCCTGATATGACCTTAGATGTTGCTAGCATGTAAAACAACAACAAACAAACAAACATCCTATTGTGGCAAAGTGCGCATTCAGTTTGTTTGCATCTTTGTCTGTGAGCATTGTCCCTTCGTTATCTTGGAAGTTTGTGTGCTCTTCTTTGTTATTTTTGGGGAATAATAGGTTTACATTTTTCCAGAATCCGTTTGTATTGCTTCCCCAGTCTTTGTCCTGTCTTATGATGTATTTCTTTTTTGCTGTTCTCACAGCTTTGAGAGAGTTGTTTCTGGCGATTTGGTAGGCCAGTTTGTCTTCTATAGTTTCTGTGAGCTTTGCTTTATTACCCAGTTTAGTTTTGGCTATGATGAGCGTCTACCCAGGGGTCCTGGTTTTTTTGTATTTTTATTTTCTTAATGGGGCACATCTCATCAGCTGATTTTCTTATTTCTTTTTTTTTCTCAACCATCTTGGAGACTTTTTGTGTCATTTGTGTTCTCTGTATATTATAATATTTGGCATGAAAAATAACAAAAAAATAACAAAAATAAAGAAAATTCCCCCAAAATGGGGGGGAGGGAAAGCTAAAACGAGGGAGGGAATTTGAAAACGTTTTCAAGTTCCCGGGGGGGAACTTGAATATGGGGGGAATTTGAAATCTTTACACCGGCTCCTTTCCCAGGCCGCCTCTCCCGGAGTGTGAGGCCGACAACCCACAACGCAACGTGCTTCCCCCCGAAGCACGTTGATTGATTCAGTCTAGGGTTCCCCGACCGGCTGATGTGTCGATGCGCGAGAAGGAAGAAAACAAGGCGGGGGTGGAAGAAAGGCGCGTTTATTACACGCCTCAGCAGAGACATGTTAGGTACATATAAACAATAAAAATATGCACAGTGGTAAATGTACAGGTACATAGAAGATAAAGGGAAATGCACAGTGGTAATAACAAGGTCAAGGTAACCTAGTAATGAAAGGGCTCCCAGGAAGGAGCAGAGAGGCTCATAAGGAGCAGGAGAGAGTAAGGAAGTCCGGTTTAGTTAATTGTCAGCGGCATGAGGGGGTGCCGAGGAGCCCTCCACCCTCGGGAGTGAGTAGGTTAAGTGAGTGTAGGGTGGGTGGGCGGAGGAAAAGTGAAGGATAGCGGAAGACGGCAGGAAGGTGAGTGCCTGAGGAGAGCCGGCGGGCGGCCTTATAAGGGAGGAAGGAGGGGGGAAGGGGGTGAGGTGCGAATGCTGACGGCCCGGGGGAGGGTGAGGTGTGGCGAGCAGCGGGCGTCGGGCGAGGCGTGAGCGCCAGAACAAAGAAGGTGGCCTGGAAGAGGGGGGGGGGGGCGAGCCGGGGCTCGCCCGAGGTGAGCAGGCAGCGCCACAGCGGCGGGGGAGGGTCTCCTCCTTCCCTCGCATCAAACGTAATGCTTCGCATTACGACCGATGCGCGAGAAGGAAGAAAACAAGGCGGGGGTGGAAGAAAGGCGCGTTTATTACACGCCTCAGCGGAGACATGTTAGGTACATATAAACAATAAAAATATGCACAGTGGTAAATGTACAGGTACATAGAAGATAAAGGGAAATGCACAGTGGTAATAACAAGCTCAAGGTAACCGAGTAATGAAAGGGCTCCCAGGAAGGAGCAGAGAGGCTCATAAGGAGCAGGAGAGAGTAAGGAAGTCCGGTTTAGTTAATTGTCAGCGGCGTGAGGGGGTGCCGAGGAGCCCTCCACCAAATAGTAGGAGAGGGCTCGAGGCGCGCCCGAGGCGGGGGCACGGGGCGCCCGAGGTGGGGGCCGGGGATCTGGGTGAGAGGAGGGTCGTGAGGGCAGAGCCTTGAGGTCGGCGGCTGGACTGTCTGGAGAGGGTCCCTCGTGAGGCTGGGCTGTGTGGTCTGAGGTGCACGGTGCGGGGTAGGTCGACAAGGGGCGGGCGGCCAAAATAAAGGGAGGCCCGCTCCTTGGAGGGATCGGGTGAGGAGGTCGGCCGGCGAACTCCTCAGGGCTGGGTGGGACGGGGGTCGGGGTCGGGTCGGGCGGGTTGATGACGGTGGTGTCGTGGTCGGCGGCTGTGCCCTCGGAGGAGGGTTCTCCGTGAGGCTGGGCTGGGCTGTGGTCTGAGGGTTCCTCTTGAGGCTGGGCTGGGCAGTGGTCTGAGGGTTCCTCGTGAAACTGGGCTGGGCTGTGGTCCGTGGTGGGCGACTGGCGCTGGGCGGCGATGAGAGCCTTGCTGAGGGGGCGCTGGGGCCCGAGAGGGAGGTGGTTGCCGATGAGGTCGGCGGTGCCGAGGCGGCGGTCATGCCGCGCCTCGGGCAAACTGGGCTGGGCTGGGCTGTGTTCTGTGATGGGCGAATGGCGCTGGTCGGCGATGAGAGCCTTCCTGAGGGGGCGCTGGGGCCCGACTTGGAGGTGGTTGCCGATGAGGTCGGCAGTGCGAGGCGGCGGTCGGGCCGCGCCTCGGCAAACTGGGCTGGGCTGGGCTGTGGTCCGTGGCGGGCTGGTGGCGGTGGGCGGTGGTGAGAGCCTTACTGAGGGGCCGCTGGGGCCCGACTGGGCGGTGGTTGCCGATGAGGTTGGTAGTGCCGAGGTGGCGGTCAGGGCGGGGGTCGGGGGAGGAGGTGTGGCGGGGGCGGGCTAGGGGGGCGGCGAAATCGCGGGCGGTGGGGGGGGGGTCGCGGGTCGGTGTTGGGGTCGGTGGGGTCAGGGGGGCAGAGGAAGGCGGTTTCGCCTGGGTCGAGGTGGACGTCTGGGTCGAGGGTGACGGGCGAGTGGCGCCGGGCGGCGATGGGAGCCTTACTGAGGGGGCGCTGGGGCCCGAGGCGGGGGTGGTTGCCGGAGGGAACGGCGGCGCCGAGGCGGCGGGCAGGCCGCGCCTCGGGCGGGTGGGCGGTGGTGTCCGGAGGGCTGGTAGCAGTGTGGTGGGCGGCTTTGATAGGGTGGGTGGGCCGGTCTGGGGCCTCCGTGCCGGGCTGGAGGTGCCGGCTCCTCAAAAATCCGGCGAGGCGGGAGCCGCTGCCCGGGCGCGCTTGGCCAGGCAGGCGTCCTCGCTGTGCCTGGTTAGTACCCTCCGGACATTGGCGCAGTATGCGCATGCGTGGAGCTGTCTGGAGACCCCCTGGCCGTGGACCTCCCCCGGGGCTGCGTGGGTGCAGGAGTTGGGGTCCCGGTTCCAGGCATAACAGAGTGGGCCGTGGGTCTCCTTGCTGTAGGCCATGCGTGTGTCGGTGTGGCCGCGGAACTGGGGGCGGGGCATTGCAGGGTCGAGGGAGGGGAGTTGGGTGGTGGTGGAGTGGGGAGGCATGGCGAGGGACTCCAGTCTGAGGAGGTTTATGGCCACTGGGTCGTGCCAGCCATGGGGGAGGGTACCGTCCGCGATCGAGGTAAAGACCGCCTCAGAATAGTGGCGGACGGTCGTCCAGGGATAGAGGAGGTTATCACGACAGATAGATAGGATATGATGGTGGAGTCCCGGGGCGGAGTGGGCGGGGAAATCCGAGTGGTCGATGAGGGTGAGGAGGGCGAGGGCGTATTCGTCCTTGGTCGCCTCCCCCCTCTTCACTGGCTTCTTCTCGGGACCTCGCCTCACCAGATCGGAGGGGAAGATGTAGTTGGATGGGATGCCTTGGCGTCTGGTTGAATGCCGCGCCTCGGCGGATGCCAGGATTTCCCTGACGGCGTCGGCCGTGGAGGCGGGGTTGTGGCGGGTCTCCTCCCCCTGGTAGGCCGGCGATGTGCAGGGCTGCAGTTGGGGCAAGATGTGGCGGTACCTCCCGTACTCCGCGTGTGTCGTTCCGGGGAGGGCCGCCTGGGGGGGCGGCGGCGGTCGGGCCGCGGCGGTGGCAGGTGCCCGAGGCGTTGGTGCGGCCGGCGGGGGCGCCTCTGGCGCGGGCCGGGTCCCGTTGGCGCTGATGTGGTCGATCCGGGCGTGGAGGTCAGCAGTGGCCTGCCGGTGCTCGGTGTTGGCCTGCCGGTGCTCCTCGTTGGCCTGCCGGTGCTCCAGCTGCATGCGCCGGATAGCCTTCAGCACTGAGGAGGTCTCGGCGCCCGAGGAAAGGTCCGAGGGCGCCGGGGGGGAGACCGAGACGGGTGATGGTGACTCGACCCTCCCGGGCGACGTAGAGGACCCCGGGGTCCGGGGGGCGGCCCGGGAGCCCTTCCGTCCTCGTCCTTTCCCTTGAGGCATGGTGTGCGTCAGCGGTCCGAGGTGTAGGCCCAAAATAGGAAAAGTGAAGGATAGCGGAAGACGGCAGGAAGAGCCGGCGGGCGGCCTTATAAGGGAGGAAGGAGGGGGGAAGGGGGTGAGGTGCGAATGCTGACGGCCCGGGGGAGGGTGAGGTGTGGCGAGCAGCGGGCGTTGGGCGAGGCGTGAGCGCCAGAACAAAGAAGGTGGCCTGGAAGGGGGGGTGGGGGGGGGGGGGCGAGCCGGGGCTCGCCCGAGGTGAGCAGGCAGCGCCACAGCGGCGGGGGAGGGTCTCCTCCTTCCCTCGCATCAAACGTAATGCTTCGCATTACGACCAATCGAACGCGCCGCCTGTGATGAACCGATCGGCGGAGGCTCTCCCATCCGGACTTGACCAACCATACAGGCGGCGGCAGGATGACGATAATCAAACATAAAACATACCCACAAACTGCCGGTGGAAAACGCCGACAGTTAGTGAACAGAACCCATAATGTCTGCGTGCAAATATCGCCAAATACCGAGCGTTTCCGTGATATTCCGGGGGCGGCTGGCTTTCAAGCAACCGTTACAGGTTGGAGGGAATGGGCCGAATGCCCGAGTGGCGGGAAAGAGGCGTCCCTCTAGGAGTGTGGAGTAGAACCCAGGGGTCAGCACTGGCTTTCCCGCCCAAATTAAACACAATTGGAAACCATGCGCCAATGGGAGAATATCAGCATTTCGACTTTTTTTTCCGCAGAGACCACTTTCATCCCTGACTATTGACAGGAATGGATCAAGGAAGATTATCTATTGCTGTCTTCATAGACTTTTGTAAAGCATTTGATACTGTAGACCATACACTTTTAATAGAAAAAGTGACAAATAGTGGTCTGGGCACATGGACAACTAAACTGCTAAAAAATGTCCTACTAAATCATTCACAGTATACTAAGCCGTGTTCACACGGGCAAAATGTGAAGCGAATTACACAAGTCAAATCATATGAATCGATTTAGTTTGAAAGTGTTTCGCGTTCACGCGGGCAGTGCTTTGAATCGATTTAAGGCGGAAGTGGATATCTGCGCATGAGCAAGTCCAGACTAACCAGTGCCATTTTGGGTTTGACAATGCTGGCACCAGAGAGTGTGGGTTCGACCTAGATATGTAATGACTGAATCGTATTGGTTTGGAACGGTCAAAACTTCTGCTGGGCAGTGAAACCCTAAAAATAAATGCTGACAAAAATATCTGTGCATAGATAGCGGTTCCATTAATTAAATTATATAATATGCGCTTTTGATCGACCGGAAAGTCAACAAACTAAGGTCTCGACTGCGCATGCGTGTGACGTCCTTAATCCGCCTCAAGTTAGTCGGTTGCGTTCACACGGGCGATCTAAGTCGATTCATAAAATTTGCTTCATATAAACCACCTACAGAGGTGGTATAGATGAAGCGAACTAGTTGATTCGAATCAGCCCTAAACCGACTCAGATGCGCGTTCACACGCCAAATCTGAGCCGAACTAGGCAAGTCGATTTATATGATTCAAATTAACTGCCCGTGTGAACAGGGCTCTAGACTCGAAGGGGTTAATTCCTCACTGAGAGAAGTGAAGACAGGGGTACCACAGGGCCCTGAGCCCACTATTATTCTTAAGCTACATCAATGCCCTCCCACTAGTACTTGCAAAAGTAAAGGGAAGCATACTTGCTGATGATGTGGCACTGGTAGCTACAGACGCTGATATAAAAGTGGCTGAATCCAAAATGAATCATGATTTAGAAAGAGTAAACCGGTGGAAAAAGGAAAATAAACTATCCATAAATATTATAAAAACTAAATATGTAATATTTGCAACTAAAACTAAATGGTCCAGCTCACAAATTGTCAGTAAAAAATAGGAGAGTGTATAATTAAGGAGGCTCTAAGTTATAAATATCTAGGTACTACACTTGACCCTACAATGTCAGGAACCAGTCAATTAAATAGGAATAACAGAACATTGGCAGCTAAAATGAACACCTTCCAGAAAATAAGGCATCATATGAGCGAAGAGAGCTCTTCTATTGTACAAAACCACAATACTGCCCATCATTGATTATAATGACATAACATATAATATACTAACTAAAAAGCAGCAAACAAAGCTCAAAACTATACAAAATAGAGGGTTGCGCACATTATTTAAAGGAAAAACACTACATACCATTGAGATGCATAATAAAGCTAAACTAGATGCCCTAAATATTCGCAGAGACAAGCACCTATTAGGCCTAATGTGCCACCACGCAAAAGACCCATATTACATAGACACACCTACACAAGCCACATGTGGAGCACAAGCCACCCTCCTGAAAGTGCTGCATGTTAAAACTAGTAAAATGAAAAAGTCACCTGTTGTTCGGGGGGGGCACTCTGGAATCAACTACCAGCACATGTCAGGAACAGTGATTGTTACAAAACTTTCAAGATAAACCTCCATACGCATCTAAATCAACCAGCCTAGGCCAAAGCAGATCAATGATACACTGGGTTGGTGTTGCCATTCCTTTCCCTATCCCCCCGCTTCCTCCCCCAAACAAAACACTGTAAACTCAACCAGTAGCGGGCAACTAGACCTAAAAACCCATGTACAATGGAATGAGCCTCGAAAGGATTTTAGTTGGATCCTACTGAGGTACATGATTAATCAATATTAACCTACTTACTAACTCAATAGGCCCCACCTGAGATTACCATGAACACAAGTTCAATCACAAAGGCCCACCCTACATCCCCCATCACCCTTTCAATGAGTATATTACTACTAGAAAGATAATCAGTTATGCCCCTCCCCTTAGTAACCCCTACCATACTAGTCTAACATAGTTACCTTCCCGCATATGTTTCTTTTTCTCTTATCTTGTTCTTTAACTATCATTCATGTACCAATGTTTTGCTTATTTTCCTGTGATTGTGTATCTCTATATTGTTGTAGATTTCTTTACTGTGTACAGGCAATTGTGATTAGGGCTGGGAGACCAGTGCATTAGCACTGACAACATGTTATTCAGAGGAATAAAAAAAACACTTGAACAAAAAAAAAAGCAGAACCTGGGAAAGCTACAAATTGTTCAAGAGCATTGACCTTTGTGGCGGGTTGGCTGGTCAATTCTAGTCATTCACGTTGCATTTGAACCAGTGCCATTTCGGCTGCCGGCGGCTTGGATGGGCAACTTGGCATGGCCGGGGGCGGGCTCTGTATCCTGCAAGGAAAGGAAACCGGAACCCAATGGCTGAGACATACTAGGTGCCTGTAACTGCTGCTGCGAGCATGAAACAGAACCTGCAGGCGCCTTGTTAGACCTTCTTTGATGCCATGTTTGGAGCGATAGGTAGAGTCCAGGGGTCACACACATGGGCTGTACTGTGAGTGTCGGTAGTGACCAGACCAGGCAGAGAAGTGAGGGGAGTGGGGCAGAGCACTCACGTGAGGAAAGGGTCAGCCTGCCTCATTTATGAATTACTTATGTTTGGGCTGCCAAACTATATGCTGATGACAACGTGATATACTCAACAAGCAATAGCAGAAAAGAGAAGAGTGATAAGCTAAATGAGAAACTAATAGCTGTAGATAATTGGTGTAACTCCAACAAGATTTCCATAAACCTTCCAACTATCAATATGGCGACCGTGAGTGGACGCTTATCTTACTCGGACGCTGATATCGAGAATCCAATGTACTAAAGCGTGCATAATAACCAAGACTAAGCGGATCTTCCTCATAAACATCCCAGGATACTATATAAAGATTCCAGGATAATACAGGATATACCCATGAGGAAGAATATACTAAAAACAAAAACAAAACAACCTCAATGGAGCGGGTCGACCGTTAGATACGGCGGGAAATGGCGAAAACAAGGCTATGGATTGCCAGGATTTGTATCCTCTGATGTAAACCAACGAACGTACCAGCACTCAGAGCTAAGTACCATGGCATATTATCACCCATATACTTTGCTTTACTGTTGAGGTGTGTGTGTGTGTGGGTGTGATTTATAATGTCTAAATGACTCAAAACCACTGTTGAATTGAGTGAACTGATAGATTCCCCTATTATCACTCACCAGTTATCACTCACCAGCACACAAATACTCATAACCAACAAATTGTTCACTAGACTAATCTAACCTAGAACGTACCAGCACTCACAGCTAAGTACCATGGCATATTAGCACCCATATACTTTGCTTTACTGTTGATGTGTGTGTGCGTGATTTATAATGTCTAAATGACTCAAAACCACTGTTGAGTTGAGTGAACTGATAAATCCCCCTATTATCACTCACCAGTTATCACTCACCAGCACACAAATAAATCAACAACAAAAAACACACCAAATAACAATTTTTAAAACTACACAAAAATGCAGCAACTGCTAATAAAGGAAAGGATGTAAAAGCAGCAAACAGGAGGAAATCTACCAAAACAAAAGGATAAACACTACGACAGATAACCAGTCGTTAAAAATGGAGGGAAAGGACGACAAACAGGATAACGAAATGGAAATAACGGAGCACGGAGGTAAGCATATGGAAATAACGGAACACGGAGATAAGCATATGGATAAGGATAAGGATGAGATAGTGAGACTGGTAATCCAAACAGTCAAAGAAGATGTAGCGAAGGGGGGCAAAAACAAAAAGGATATAAAAGTAAATGACGGAAATGGCATGGAATGACAAAAGAAAGCGTACAACACATTACAAATCGAATGCACGTGGTACAAATCTGAGTTTGAGAAGCTGAAAGAACAAAAGAACAACACAAATGCAAACAAAGGTATAAACAATGACAGGACTGCGCCAACAGACAAAAGGAAACCACCATGGATACAGCCCAAATAGAGGCGACAAAAAGTGATGGGAAAAAAATCAGTATCATAATGCATGGCATCCCGGAAAAAGAAGACGAAAACATGGAGAAAACTGTCACAAACATGCTAAAAGAAGCAGACTATGACTTTGGCTGGATGGTAGTGACCAAAGCCTTCCGTCTAGGAAAGAAAATGAAAAAAGAGGCAACACCAAAAAAAAACACAAACAACAAAGAGCAGACCTCAGACAAAAATAAAGACAAGGAAACCAAAGAAAACACCGAAAAAATCATGAGCAGACCAAGGAGCATCAAAATCCAGCTGGAAAAGGAGTCACACAAAGAAGAACTTTGCAGAAAAAAAAAATGCTCCAGTCAAAAGAAACCTACAGCAAGGTAACAATGAGGCCGGTCAGATCAGAAGCCGAAATTCTAAATGAGAAAACGGTACAACAAATGTACACACTTGCAATGGAGAACAAAAACGAAAAAATAAAGCCAATCAAAATGAAAGGATGCAATATAGAGGTAAATGGAAAAATCTATAAGCCCAACAAATTTGTTAAAATAGAAATAGCAGAAACCACACCAGAGAAGGCAGCCACTAGGGAACACACATGGACACAACTCCCCTTTCAGCAATCTCTACAAGTGTGAAATCACTGGAAAGGATGGTAAAAAATATACATCAGCGCAGCAATACTACAGCTCAATAATGGCAAAATACCATGAGAAACATGATAGAATGAGAATGATAGACAACACTGAACATCCATATACGATGAAGGCAATGGCAAAGAAGATATGGAGAACACAGGAGTGGTGCAAAACCAATGAAAACGTGCTGGAGGACATCGTCCGCACAAAATTCACACAAAACGAAAGCCTGAAGGAGAAACTAATAAATGCTCCAGGAAACGCATTCAGGGAATGCACAAAATGCCCATACTGGGGCTCAGGTCGGTACCTGAAAAGCGCCAGTGAAGGCAAAACAGTAAAACCAGGATACAAAAATAAAATGGGGAACATCCACAAAATAAAGGAAAGCCTGTGCAAGGAAGCAAATACAAATAAATAAACAAATAAACAAATAAATAAACGAGCAAAAACAAATATGTCATAAGAAAACAAGAAGTAATTGAAAGTGAAGAGCAGGAGAAAGAATAAGAGCTCTCCCAGCAGGTAAGGAGGAGGTGCAAAAAACATAGCAACACACAGCTTGCTCCACTTCCGCCCACACTAGATTAAAAAACAACAAACCGTCAACCCACAAAACAAGGCATGGAAAGAGAGCGGCACGATATGGCATTGACATGACGGATGGTATACACTACAATGAGGAATATGCCAGATATGTCAGTGCCAGGATGTCAAAAAGTATAACGGAGAACTGGAAAGAGCACCAGGGCTCCAAAACATAAGTATCACAAACTTTGATAAATTTCACTAACCAAACCCTAAATCATAAGTATAAACAGGTACAACTAATACACAATTTAATGTTCATGTCTTCCTCTATGCGCACAGGTAAAGGTAAAAGTAATGGAGGTATGCATAACTATCTATCAAAAGGGGCCATGTGTGCTGTATGCACCAGGCCATACACCCTGAATCCATCAATCACTAAGCCAAAATAAAATCAAAACAAAATCAAAAACTCGCGAAATCAAGCAACCACTATCCTAAAAATATTATTTAAAGTAAAATAAATATGGTAGAAGAGATTGAATGCAAACTGGGAGGGGGCACACACTTCGCCCACCTAAACTGCCAGAGTGCATCCAATAAAATAGACATAATAAAAATGCATCTAAAAAAAGACAATCTAGATGTACTAATGTTATCAGAGACATGGTTCACTAGGGAACACAACTAGGGAACACACCCTCAATATAGACGGATATAGGCTTGTACGTAATGACAGACAGCACGTTAATGCAATGAACCAAACAAAGAAAGGTGGAGGTGTTGCCATTTACTGTAAAGCCACCAAAAACCTAGACACTGAAAAGCTAAAACCAACACATTTCTCAAATGAGCACATAGAGCTACTATGGTGCCTAATAAAAACGAAAAGCAAGCAAATGTAGCCATACCGAGCCTCTATAGGCCACGTCAGGTGAAATTGAAGTATTCCTTGAAGAACTAGAAAAGAGCATAAACACTGTAAAAAAATCAACAAATGCAGAAATGATATGTAAATAGGAGTAGGCTAGTCTAGTAATAAGAGTAGAACAAATAAATACATATATGCCAAGAAAATCCAAAAAAAACTAACATAGGCTATTAACCATACCAACCAATTATCTATCTGCTACTGAAATGCAGGCAATCAAATACCTTATCAGCAGCCACTGTGTGGTAAGATAACACCAACACTACAACTGGCCAGCATTGAAAACAAGCCTGGGTACCTGGGCTTATATGCTATGGACAATATAAATACAGCCTCAATAAAGAAATTACTTTTTTTTTTTAAACCGCAAGAAGTCAAAGGTCCTATTGTTTGGCAGTGGGAAAATCAACTATGGCAATGAGGAGCCAATACTTTTGGGAGGAAAAGTTCTTGATTATCAGACCAACTACAAATATCTAGGGATTAATCTTGATAGGATACTAAACTACAAGGATAACATAAAAGAAGTTATCAAGAAGGCAAACCACACAATCTGGATATTAGCGAATACCAGAAAATACCTAACTACAAATATGGCTATTAAAATATATAAAGGTATGACACTACCATACTTCGACTATGGTGATGTAATATATATGGGGGGTAACAAAAATATGTTGGATAAACTACAAAGACTACAAAATAGAGCACTTAAGATATGTCTGAAGGTGGAACATAGACACTCAACTGATGATCTCCATTGGAAAACAAGAGTCAACACACCAAACGACAGGAGAAAAGCACATCTAAAAATAGCAGCATTCAGTGGGACAAGGAAGCCTGGGAGGGTGCAGGTAACAAAAAAGGCAAGAAAACAGAGCAAAAAACAGATCATATGACAGGAGTACCAAGTACATGAAGACAAGGTAATGGAATACACTGGGAGTAGAAGAAAGAAGTATGGGGACAATAGAAACATATAAAACATTAATCAAAAGAGAGCTAAATGCACTGACAACAACAAATAAAATGAATTAAAAAACAGAAAGAAAGATAGATAAATAAATAGAAAATACACTGATAATTCAAGCAAAGTTTTAGAGGGTATAGATGCTAGGTATGATACATACAAAAGGTAAACTTTAAACTTAAAATCAAAACCTAACGACCACCAACACACAAGGTGACAACATTCAGAGAAATTAACCATTGGTAACCAAACAATTATCCAATTGTAGAACAAACAAACTCACATAGGTTTGGGGGATAAGGAGAATGCTTACAAACAGAGAAAGAATGCATGCAGTAGTTAGCTACACAACAACTGAAAGTGATAAAAAGAGGGGGAGTCACAAGACTATTACTTATCTAGCGGCGAAAACAAGTCATTAGACTTAACCGTTATGGGCAGCATAAATACACCCATCACACAAAAAAACAACCCAAAAAACATATTCAATTGAGGATTCCAGGCCTGGAAATCCTGGAATTTCTTTAATGAGCCTTGAAAATGGTCAACCATGACCATATTTGTACTTAAGCTTAATTTTGCTGATGTGCCTAAAAGTCTATGAGTGAGGTTTTGTATTAAAAGTGAATTTTGTGGGTTCGTTATTGTCCCTCTTTGTTTTGATATTAAAACCATACATATAGTCATTGCTAGTTGTCATGCTTATCCACAATTCACTTCTTTCCCAGTGAATCAACTATGAATACAGCCATGTTTCAAGGTACTTTTATTTAATAAACGTCTTAAAAAACGTCCTGGCATATTGCACTGAAAGGTTCTTGAATGTCCTGGAAAGTCCTGAACTTTGATGTCAAAATAGGCTTGAACCTTGTGCAAGAAAGCCAAATGTACATTGGCAGAGTTTCTCTTAATATTCTCTCCACAGGAAACCTATACTTCAGCTGTCTCAAGAAGAGTGACCAACTGCCGGATGATGGCTTGTACAAGGTGGAGGTCTTCAATTATATAGTTGATGCTAGAGTCCGCGGTACTTACACATCGATTATAGTGGATTCAGATTCAGGTATGTTAACTTATTTGGCCATAGTAATGCTTAATGTTCGATCCCTTACTCTCAGTTTCATTCTCTGACCATGCATGAAAGATCTCCACGATTTTGTCGATTTGCATGATTTGCATTAGTTTGAATGCTGTTACTATATAAACATAGCACAATCTAAGCAAGACAGTTAGGTATGGGCGATAGTAAAGCCACAACAAGGATATTTGAAACCTAACTTTCTGCATTTTTCCCGCAATTCCCTGACAGTGCTAATCCTATGGGAGAAAATCTGTGTTATTACGGAAATTCGTCATCCTTATAATAATCTCAATTTGATTTCCGCGTTTTCTGTTGGAGACCACTTGCATCCTTGATTATTATTATTACACAATGTACATATGGCAAATTATTATATTTGGCAGAACATAACGCTAGCTTTATTTTCATATTTAAGCCTACCAATAAATTGATGTCAAAGTTCACGCTTTGTTGAAGATGCACAATACATGTAATGGTTTAATATTCAAATTTGTTTGTATAATACCGTTCAGCCAACCAATCAGATACATGTCAGATGACCTTTAACTAAGCTGACCTTCAAAGTTGCATGGTCCAATCAAATATATATGTTTCAAAACCAAAGCACTTGATTATATATATCAAACTTAGATATTGGTGCATTAACTAGTGATTTGGGACAGCATATGCAGAATAATCAATGAATTTACTACCTCATCCCTGTGGATGGTTACTTTGAGAAAGGCATTAGACAGGGAAGCCATTAACCAATTAGGTCAATCTCGCGACCTGAATAGTCTTGCCCTCATTCCCAGTACCATATATGACTTCTCTCAGTTCCAGGACATATGGTGGAAGTTTGATGGCACCCCACCCAACCATGCACCTACAACTGGGTCAATTACTTCCTTCCTCCCTCCCTTCTCCCTTCCCCCCACAGGGAGTGTCCCAATCATATATGCAGCCCATGCAGTTAACTGCCAAAGACTACCATCACTCTCACAATTACTGGGCACATTGTGTGTGTCTGGCCAGTAGAAATAGCAGATTAGACTACCTAGCCAGTAGTAGGTAAGCCCACGCCACATGACCATCATGAGATGTCAATACGCATAATAGATAGAGGACTTTTGAAAAACTTGTCGAAAGTATTTTGGGTTCTTTCAGCTCAAATTGCTTCAAAACTAGCATTTTTCTTCAAACTGATTCTGGACTAATGATTAGTAACTTATAACGATCAATTTGATATATTTATTTAATAAATAAGACAAAAATTCAAACACGATCGGAATATGTAACTTTAACCAAGTATATTTTTGTTTCGTTGCTCAGACACACCAGAGGTAATTCCACCAAGACTCCTCTTTCCTCCACCAAAGAAGCTATTTCAAACTTTTCTGGAAGGAGGAACTGTGAGAATACAATGCATATTCGCTGGGAAGTAAGTCACTAGAAATAATGGTTTGTTAAACAAACACAAAATTATTCAATAACAACTGATTAAGCCACAAGGAGTTCCTTATTCCAGTGTTTTATTTTACTATCCTATCCTCTGAAAAGCCCTATATTGATTGTGAGATTTGCATTCTGTGTTAAAGTGATAGTTAAGTGACATCCTGTAAAATTTAAGCAATTCTAGCCATCCTTTATTGCTGACTGGGTGTAAAACCATCAATTAAGGAAGCAATCAAGCAATCAATCAATCATCACTGGATGAAATAAGTGAAGAACTGGTTCATGCCTTTGCTGGAAACTGGTCTTTGGCAAACTGCCTCTGGGGCTTTCTGCCTGTCAAGGAACATCAAGAACGAAAGCTCTTGGACTTTTCCTCTGATGGTGAGGAGCACTACAACTCCCCATTCAGTATGGGTGAGTGGAGGTGTTCTTTGGTGGACTTGCATGACACAGCAGTTGGACCTGATGGAATTCATTATCAATTTTTTTAACATCTCCACAAACCTGCACTGAGACTGTTGCTTCAACTTTTCAACAACATCTGGGAGTCGGGTGTCGTCTCCACCTCTTGGCGGGAGGTGACAGTAATACCAATTCCCAAACCTGGTAAAGACCAGAGTCAAACCAACAACTATCATCCCGCAACCCTCACAAGCTTGATCTGTAAAACCATGGAGCGTGTTGAAAAGTTTGTGTATCTTGTTATATATCCCTTATCTACTTCTGCTATCCTGGTTGGCTCAGGGTCTGAATGAATGTCATTGAGAGACAGCTTCAATTGTGTATAGATGGGATTCACTGATGGTCAGTTCTGAATGGATTCAGATTTTCCAAGGCCAAGACAGTCTGCATGCACTTCTGCGAGTTGCGCAGAGTGCGTGCAGAACCAGAGCTGACCCTCGATGGGGATCCCATAAAAGTTATCAAAGAAACCAAATTTGTGGGTATCACTTTTGATACCCACAAATCGCAATGCCTGAAAGAGCTAGATGTTCTGAGGGTGTTGTCCAGTTCAGAGTGGGGAGTGGACAGAGATGTTCTGCTGGCCGTGTACTGAACCCTAGTTCGGTCATGGCTAGATTATGGCAGCATAGTATAAAGCCTCCATGAACGTGGAAGGGCAATACGACCAGGTTGTTTTAACAAGATGCCATATTGGCCAATCGTGGCTAACACACGTTTTCTGCTCAAGGGGGACCCTCCCCCTGAATGTATTGGATGTCAGTCCCCACTGACAATAAAACACACTTTATTAAACTGTGGATTTAATGGCCCTGCACCAACAGTGTTAGACTGCAAATAGCATGCATGACCTTTTTTACTAAAGTAAAACAAGAAAACCGTTAGCCTTTTTGAGGGCAGCTGGTTTGTACCACCTCATATAGCATTTTAAACAAATTTTATCAGTGAATAATACTATCATTTAGAATTGTATTTAGATTGACCCGAAACTAGATGACTGTGAGTTAACAAAATTCATGAGTGTCCATTGACACAAAATTGATTGTATGCTTTTACATGCAAAAGTGATGGTTTGAACAAAAACAAACATTTCTCGCCATGAATATGTCCTATGCTACCGACACGGCATAAAGCAACCACCAATCAATCAATCATCGAATGTCAGTTGCAGTTTTGTCTGAATACTTCAACAATGGGCAACTGACAATACTTTTCGATTTTCAAGAACAAAGATGGTAGGTCTGTATACACTTTTGCCAAAAACGTGCCTGTCATTTGGACCACCAAATGGAGTTGGTCAAACCCAAATTCCAGTTGTGGAGGAAACCAAATTTCTAGGCATCTATTTAGACAGGAAGCATTCTGTCATACCACATTTAAGGTATGTTAAAAAGAAGGGCCTAAAGGCCCTCAATATTTCAAAAATGTTTGGTAATACTGAATGGGGAGCAGACCGCAAGGTTATGGCATGCCTTTATAGATCTCTGCGGAGTTTGAAATTAGATTACGGGTGCATTGTGTATGGGTCTGACCGCAAGTCTTACTTGCGGATGTTTGATCCTGTGCACAACCAGGGACTCAGGATCTGTATTAGTGCCTTCAGAACGTCTCCTGTTGAGAGCCTGTACGTTGATGCTCACAAACCTAGTTTGGGGGTTAGACGTATAAAGCTCTCACTTCAGTACACATCTGTGCTGAAATCGATGCCCACGACCTGGTGTTTCAGGAGAGGTATGTGAGTTTGTTTGATGCGAAGCCAAAGTGCTATCCACAATTTTGGCCTTCGCATCAAGCAGACTTTATCAGCATCCACCATTAATTTTGATGGCATATTAGAGACTTCTCCATACTTTGTCCTCCCACCATGGTATATTAAACCACCTGACATTGTGTTTGACCTAGTGAAACTAAAGGAAGATCACACAAATGCCTTAGTACACAGGCAACATTTCTTGGAAATACAAAACAAATTTACTGACTTTATTCAGGTTTACACTTGTGGGTAATGAGATGGCAATGCTGTAGGCTCCGCTACAGCGTTTCCATCTGAAGTAATTTCCAAGAGATTACATGATTCAGCCTCTATTTTCACAGCCGAAGCAATTATTGATGCCCTGGAAAAAATCCAACATTTACATGCATCTAAATTCATTATAGTCACAGACTCACTTTCATATCTCCAAGCTTTGCAATGGATGAAGCTAGAAGATCACCGAATTGGGATGGTGATTCAGAGGTGTGTATTTGTATCCTCAAAAAAGAAAATTGTTGTCTCTTCGGTGCCCAGTCACGTTGGTATTGGGGGTAATGAAGAGGCTGACCTAGCTGCCAAGGCTGCTTTGACATGGCCACATGCCAACATGGGCATACCATATAGAGATCTTAAATTTCACATCGACAAACACATCATGTCTAACTGGTAGGATGAATGGAATGATGCGGGAGCGAACAAACTTTGCTCTGTCAAACCAGTCTTGGGAGATTGGCAGTCCTCCTACAGATGGTTGAGGTGGGACGAGGTTATCCTCTGGCGCTCCTGTATTGGTCATACATACCTGGCACAGTTTATTTTGGCTGGAGACCTCCTGCCTCAGTGTGAGCACTGTGGGTGTATAATGGCAATGCGTCACATTTTGGTGAGATGTCCTCAGCCGCAGCCAGTTAGAAATGATGTATTTGGAAATGAGGGTGTGATGGAGTCCTTCCGATTCCATCCACAAGTCATTCTTAAATTTCTGAGAGAAACTGGTTTTTACCAAAAGTTAATTTTCCATTTTTAACTTAGAAAGTATTTGACCATTGATTTAACTTATTATACACCACTTGTGATTTTACTACAGATGTATGCTTTTTTGGCATGTATGTCTGTGCCTTATTTTACCTGCTTGATCAAATGTGTTTAAGACAAATATATTTTTAAAAACCTTTAATTTGTTAATCGGATATATTTAAACCACTGTATGATCCCCAATAGCCGATGCATACTTTTTGTGCTGGGGGGTCGTTAAACAAAAACACAGAGCATGATGACATCAGATAGCCAGTAATAATGAATAATAATTCATACTGCAGCACATATATACTCTTGACATCTTAATCTAAACAATTCTAGGCCTGATGTGTATGTATATTGGGACCGACCTGAGAAAGGAGTACTTGAAGAGGGAAATACAATTTTGTACATGTACCGAATGACTCTCAGCCACGAAGGGACATACAAGTGTACTGGAGTGAACATTGCTGGCAAGAGGAGTACCACAATCAGGCTCAAAATGGAAAGTAGGTCAATTCTTGTATTAGAGCTGCATAATTCACGACTGAGACAAGCAGTGGTATAATAGTGGATTTATTATTAATTTGTTCAGGTTCTTTCAGCACAGGTGCATAATTCATGACGAGACAAGAAGTGGTATAATAGTGTTTTTATTTAATTTTGTCAGCTTCTTTCATTAAATCTGCTGAATTTATGATGACAAGAGGAGTGGTATAACAGTGCTTTTATTATTAATTTCTTTCATGTTATTACATTAAAGCTGCATGATTTACGACGAGAGAAGTGGTGGCACAATAGTGCTTTTATTAATTGTTCAGGTTCAGGTTAAA
This sequence comes from Branchipolynoe longqiensis, assembly GCA_030323885.1. Classification (NCBI taxonomy): domain Eukaryota; kingdom Metazoa; phylum Annelida; class Polychaeta; order Phyllodocida; family Polynoidae; genus Branchipolynoe; species Branchipolynoe longqiensis. The sequence continues at coordinate 65,020,498 of CM059198.1, forward strand.
TCAGAGTGCCAGGTTTGATGGTTTGAGTCTGGTATACTCAGATGCTCAACCCTTGGCATATTTTATGTTAGCATAATATGGGTAATTTGCGGGTGGGGATAAAACGGCTACACCTAAGCGCATCAACATTATAAATACAACCGGCGCCAAAGCACAAGTAGTCCTTACGCAACGCCTATGAACCGCAGAGCTATGGCAGTGCCTACTTGAGGCTACCGCGCCGTCACCTACTCACTTTCCCACCAGAACTCTGTCATCTGACCAACACACCAAGTAGCTCGCCATTCAACGCTCAAACCCCAGACACTCAGCAACTGCTCAAAAATCGAAATATGTCAGAATGACCATATGTTTGAGATCCAATAGCTGATGATGAGAAAGTTGATGTGCTCTAGCGGTGTTGTTAAATAAAACAAGCTTTACTTTTCACCACTGGCAGAAACTATATGACTGAGTTTTAAAATTCATGAGTGTCTATTGACACAAAATTGATTGTATGCTTTTACATGTAAAAGCTATCTTTTTAACAAAAAAAACATTTCTCACTGTGAATATGGCCTATGCTGCCGACACGGCATAAAGCAACCACTGTAAAAGATGTGTCGACACCGTGAGTTCTGTAACGTAATTGTTTTTATTTCGAACCAATCCTTGTGATGTCACGCGGTAATGACGTGTGGGGTGTTCGGGTAACTACATATATTACAGTGGGGGTGTTCGGATAACTAGATACATTACACCTTCCCCATTTACAATAGTTACCGAATAACATAGCTTATCACCGAATAACATATCTTACTACCGACTAACATACTTATCACCTTATGACATAACTTATCACCTAATGACAGCCCGGTGCAGTGTACCAGCTATCTGGCTTATTTTATTGCATTCACCATGTTTAAGGCAGCACCCCCTTAAGAGCTATAACCAAGTTGGAACACCGTCTTACTGTCCTACGTAAACGTCACGTTCCTATCTTGTCCTGTCTTTGGACAACAATAGAAAAAAAAATGAAGATAAAACACGAAAAAGGAATAACAACATCATATATGTTAACAATACATGAATCTGTTCAACAGTCCATGTGCGAGTAAATGCTACTATAAGCCAATGAAAATGTCATTTACGATAACATAAACTACAATACTGTAATATGATACTACATACATGTAACAGGAGAATAAATAACATTACTCTCAAAAACATGTTTATCTTGATGCAAGGGCACCTTAATTGATATGTCACCGCAGTGTGGAACATAGATATAAAAACTATCAGTGAGATAGATGTCACTTCTTACAGGTATACATTGTGTTGTCTGTTCTTTGTATGACCCACTGTGTGGTGGGATGTGTGTCACTGCATTTTGCAAGGTTATAAGCCTCTTATTTAACAATACGGTAGCCTAATGACTCGACCATACTTTGTGACATATGGACTTACAGTCTTGTTTGGTTTTGATGTCTGAATGACAGACTTTTTTGTGACATGTGTGAGATTGTCATTTTCGACATTTTTACATTTGTAAAGGAATTTCCTATTGCGCCGTAATACGTGATTACGTTCATTTACTAGGTCATAGGCCCTCTCGTCCCTGTTACGTGTATCTAGAATTGTCCCCCGTTTCCATTCATTAGTGTGGCTTCGGTACCGAACATGGTCACCCTATCTCAGAGGAGGTTGAGTCTTACCTGCATGTTTGTCGAAATATTTCTTTTGTAAAGTTTGTCTGTCACCTAATTGAGCTAATTTGGAGGGCTGAACGTTCGCTTTGAGTGCTCGGTCTAAAGCAGGTAACTGGTCGCGAAGCCGACGAGACATTAATAATTGTGCAGGGGATGCACCAATGCCCTGTATGGTGGTGTTTCGGTAATTAAGTAACGCAATCTGCACATCTCCCTGAGACTTAAAACACTTTTTTATCATCCGTTTAATGGTCTGGACATGACTTTCCACCTGTCCGTTGCTCTGCGCATGCATCGGACTCGTAAAAACTGAGACGAAACCGTACGCAGAAGAAAATGTTTGAAATTCTTGACTTGCAAATTGTGGTCCATTATCCGACACTACAAACTTGGGTATCCAAAATCTGGCAAAAGTTTGTTTTAAAGCATGGATAACGCTTCTACTGGACGTATCCAACAATTCTATAAAGTCAGGGAATTTTGAATAGTAATCGACTACTAGAAGGTAATTTCTACCATCAACGTGGAACAAGTCCACTCTTACCTTGCTAAATGGGATATCGTCTATAGAGTGACTAATTGAAGGTTATTTGGGAGGTAAATTTCGAAATTCTTGGCAAATGGGGCATCTGGCTATCTTGTCCTCCAATTGGCTGCTCAATCCAGGCCAAAACACACTGTCTCTGGCTAGTTGTTTGCACTTGACCACTCCTAAGTGGGATTCATGTAATTTCCCCAAAATCTGTGGTTGTAACACTTTGGGAATCATTATCTGTGTACCTTTCAACAATACACCATCATCATATGTAATATCATTTTTAAAAGTGAAATATGGAGTTACATCCAGATTAATTGAATTTTTACTTTCAGGCCAACCACTGAGTGTGAATTGTTTTACTTTTATCAGTACATCGTCTAACAATGACTGTTTCTGAACTTCTTCTAATACACCCATATTTATATTTATTGCTGCTACATACATGTCTTGATCGTAGAGGTTTTCCGGGTTCACATCTGAGGTGTGCGCTCGGGAAAGAGCATCTGCAAAAAATAGATTTGACCCTTTTAAGTACCTCACATTGATGTTATAATTTTGGAGTCTCATTTGCATCCTTTGCATCCTGGCTGATAATTCGTGGATAGGTTTCAACATAATAGAAGCTAAGGGTTTATGGTCTGTCTCAACTGTTATCTCATTCCCGTATATATACTCGTGGAATTTATGGCAACCAAAACATATGTCCAGCAACTCTTTCTCAATGACGGCATAACTAGTTTGTGTTTTGTCTAACGCTTTAGATGCCATTGCTACTTGGAGATTACGTTGGAACAGAGTAGCTCCTAACCCATATTTGGATGCGTCCACCTGCAGAACAATTTTTTCCTGCTTATTAAAATACTGTAGGACAGGTGTTGTAGTCAATAACTGCATCAACTTCCCAAAAGACCTATCCTGATCTGAATCACAGTGCCACCCGATATCTTTTCTAATAACTAGTCTTAAGTAGGTGCACGTCTCGTGCACGTTTCAAAACGGCCTCTAAACGGTTGTTATGTTCCTCAATGGTAACCCCATGCACTAAAATGTCATCTGAAATAACATGGACCCCTGGCAAGTTTACTAGTATGTCGTTCATTTCCTGAATAAAAATATCACCTGCCGTTTTAATACCAAATGGCAGACGAGTGTAACGAAACCTCCCCCAAGGTGTGTTAAACGTACATAGCCTAGAGCTGGCATCATCTAACTCAATCTGCCATTAACCACTATTGGCATCTAAAACTGAAAAATATTTTGCGCCATGTATTTGTGCAACTACCTCTTCTATTGTTCTGACGGGGTTTGGTCCCTTTAATATAGCTTTATTCAATTTAGTCGGATCTAGGCAAATACGTAATTTGTTAGGCTTACGAACAATTGTATTGGAACTCACCCAAGGTCTAGGCTCTATCTGTTTTACAATAAAGCCTAATTCTAACATCCGTTTAAGTTCAGCTTGCACATCATTAACAATTGCCACTGGCACCCTACGGGGCGGATCTATTACAGGAGGTACAGTCGTATCTATATACATTTTTGCATTCACTATATTTAACCCTAATCCTGTAAAAACATCAGAATATGACTTTACCATTGTCTTTGCTGCATCCATGCCAGGTAAAGCCACCAACGTGTCAAGTCTTGATAAGAGTCCTAACTGCATGCATGTTTGCCTAAAATGGCACATCCAACATCTGTTACTTGAAACAGCAAATCTGTATCACGGATTCTTATTGTTGTTTCACCATCAGGTAGTATCCGATGTCCTCCATATGTGACAAGCTGACATTTCGACGGACTTAAAGTCGGCTCAGCCAGAGTGTCGAACACACTCCGTGGTAACACGTTCGCCTCCGAATGCGTGTCCAATTTAAAAGACACCGCTCGACCATTTAACATTAAATCAGTATGCCACATATCTTTTTCCTGGAATCTGTCATTTGAAATCGAACCGACAAACAAATCATAATCATCAGCCTGCTGATGTACAGTTTCATCTGTTTGGGCGTTGTCCTGTTGGATGCCCAGTTCATACACTGGAGCCGTATTCGACTGCCTCTGTAGTAATCGACACATCTTGACAAAATGCCCAAGTTTATGACAACCTGAACACTCTTTTCCTCGCGCCGGACAGCTCCCCCGTTGGTGGTTGTACCCGCACCGTCCACATTTTGCAGCCGCCGCAGTCGAACCACGTTGATATCGACTTGTTGATGCACGTGTCCATGACGACGGATGGTTATTCACTCTGCTTCCATTGCTGTATTTAGCATTCATAGCATCGACCTGATTAGTTCCCAGTTTTGTTACTTGAGTCGACTTGATTTCACTGAGTCGACACAATTGTATGCAACCCTCCAATTTCAGGTCTGGAGAGCGTAACAGCTTGTTCCGTAGTTTGTCATCCCATACGCCGCACACAATGCGATCATATAGCAAAGAATGTTCAAGTGCGCCATAGCAACAGTATTGAATCCTATGTTTTAGCTCCCTTATGTAAGTGTCCATGTCCTCACTGGACTGATTGAAAGAGTTGAATTCATAACGCACAACTGTAATATTAGTTTTACCTTCACAATACTGAGTGAAGGACTGGATCAATGGTGCCAACTTGTCTTTATCAAATACGCAGCATTGGACCAGGCGGTTTTAATCCTGAAAGCGCCATTTAGAGAGCCTGATCTCCCACATCTGACACCATGTAAAAGACGTGTCGACACCGTGAGTTCTGTAACGTAACTGTTTTTATTTAGAACCGATCCTTGTGACGTCACGCGGTAATGATGTGTGGGGTGTTCGGGTAACTACATATATTACAGTGGGGGTGTTCGGATAACTACATACATTACAACCACCAATCAATCAATCAATCTTTTCAGCAGTGACAGGAACGAATGGGCAGTCACAGCTATCAAGGCCACCTTGGTGTAGAAACTAACCATGGTTCACCCAATCTTGAAAAGTCCTTGAATGTGAAGGTGTCTCTTGAAAAGGCCTTAATTTTGAACATACCCTGAAAAGGCCTTGAAAATTGACTAAATGACAAAAAACAACCTTGAATTCTTTTCAATTTTGGGTGAGGAGAGAAGGCAAATTTGATTGACAACATTGCTTTGAATGGCTATCTGTGTGGCTTATTAACTAATCTAGGACAATTGTTAAGAATAATAAAGATGTTAATTCCCTACTTGCTTCTTTTGCTTGATATAAATCGCATACAGAAACCTGGTGAAGTAATACCATAAAGAATTGATGTGTATATAATTGTTATAATGTCAAATTTTTTCGGTGTTAAACATATTAATTCCTTACCGGAAAAGGGCCTAAAAAGGCCTTATATTTGGTTCTTGAATAGCTGTATGAACCCTGCTAATGCTAGGTGGTGCCAATAGTGCTTTTCGGTCATAGGTCATAGGTTAGTGCTATAGTAGATAGAAAGACTCATTGCCGCACCGAGAATTACCCATGTTAGGCTATGGACATGGTACAATCCAATGAAAACACTAGTTATGTCTATGTGATATGACTAACTTAGATATGAGCCAACATATCTTATTTAAAAATATTGCAGTTTGGTACACTCTAACATAACATAAATATGGCTCAAACCATGATTATATAACCTGATTTTCATGTCTATCTAAGCAGTGCACTTTCTACTTGCGTTGTAGTTAAGTACATTTTGTTGTCAATGGTTTGTGTTCATTAACTTAATTTAGTATTTGGAAGTTATTTATGCAATGACACATCAGTTGTTGTGTTAATAGGGGACAGGGGTAATATGGGATACCATATCTAAAGGAATAGTAAATGAAGGAATTATTTTGACCTGTTCGCTTTCAAAAAATTAATTGTCAAGCCAATTATAAAAACAACCCAAACAATCACCCTTGTAATTCAGTAATGCGGAACCTATATGTACTGGGTTGGAATATTTATTTATTCATTTATAAATTAGGATATGATGTATATGCTTGATGTCTTTCTCGACACCCATGATGATTAACCCTACCGCCTATATTTGGAGGGGGGTCAATTTATGGCGATGACCCACACATCACGCATCAGGTTTGGGCGTTGCAGATGAAATGCCTAGCACTGACTGCGACGGCTGGCAGGTTTGGATGGTATCCAGTAGAAGGGGCGGCAGTACCATAATCGTGATATGGGTGAAATGTGTGCCAGGGTAAAGCATTGTTGGTGACATAAGGGGGTTCCGTGTGCTGAATTACCCTTGTTGCTCCACAACATGAAGAATTCATGATGAGAGAGGGAGTGGTATATTTTGGCATTTATTCAAAGGGAATGGCATACATAGGAACAAAGTTTGAACAGGTGCTTGGGCTCTCAACCCAACCAATCAAAATGTCTTTTGGTAGTTGAGGGGTGGGTGCTAGCAAAATTGGTGAACGACTTGACCTTGTAGGTTTGTGCCCAAGTGGTGACTGACCATTGGAGCAATGAACCGGCTCTGATGTCAGTGCCTGGAGGAGAAACCTGACGATAGGTGGCAACAGCAGCTAGGTTAAGTCAGGGTGAGCTAGGATGTAAGGAAACCACTAGGTGGCGGCAGCAGTGTCCGTAGTATCAAAAGTGGTTAGTCCTACTGACTCCCTACCCAGCCAAGAATGACCAATGTTAAAGATAATATGTACGACAACAATAAGTAATCTTGGCAGGTGCCAACAGTGGCAAACATATTATTATGTTACTGAGATATTGTTTGCACCGTTCCATATTACCATGCATCCAATTTTACCCCAATCCACACTATCATTACTGTTTTGGGGTTAATTCACAATATTAAGATAATGCATTCATAATTATCTCTATGTATTTCTCTTTCCCACTGCCCTAAAAAAAACCACAAACAACACACCAACCAACCCAGCACCACCGAAATTCTTTACATCTGGAAGACCATATCCACAAACGAAATCTGTGGGAGAGACAGCAGAATTTATTTGTCAGACAACTCCGGACACATACCCAAAGGCAAAGGTTGAGTTTCTATTCAATGGAATATTACTGAAAGGTATGGCTTCTTTCGTCCTGCTCATGCTACGTGATGCCACAGTCACACTTCCCTTGCGGCCACCAAAAGAATTGCTGATCGTATGTGGTCGTAAAGTGGTTATTGTTGGTCGCCAATATTCTGGGGACCTTTCTGGTCCCTATTCCAATGATATATACCTGTGGCATTGTCATTACACTGGTGTGGTATTTGTAAAATATCCGATTTCTTGTTTGTCACTCTAATCTCAGGTTGGAAAAAGATACATTTAACATCATAACATTTTTTTAAAAGGCAATTATGTAAGGTATAAATATTATGTATGTAATTCTCCTCTTAGTGCAGCAGATATGTGAAATATTTCGCCAGACTTGTGTGTTTGATGATAAAAGCATGGCATTTGGCTCACAGTTAGGACATACCACTAGGAATATTTATGGATATATGGACATCAGATATTTGTCCCATGGTAGCTGTGGTGGCCATTTTACAAAATGGTGGCTACAATTGACTATTTTTGCCCATAAGTTGAACTATATCAACTATGGTTCATGCAAAACAGATTCTATTGGATCTATGTATCATTTGTTATTGACATGTTATGCATAGCCCTTACATGGACTTGAACACAATTATGTATGGTTGCCTAACAGGGACACAAATAAAGTTGTTCTTCCTTGTTATGCTAATCATATCTGACAGATCTCTCTTGCTACATATGTACTAGAGGGTTGCACCCAATACTGTGCTGGGTTGGATGAGGGACAGGTTCCAATGTAAATGTGCTAGCCAAGCTGATACAAGTCCCCAATCCAAGTTCTGGTCGATCATCCTGCAGCGGGCACTGGAAATCATGCGTAACATTAATGCCTTGACCAAGATTGTTCCCTGGTTCTTTGCCCTGGGGCACACAAATTATGCAAGGTGGATTCCAGTTCACTTGGGTGACATGGTGGCACTCGAAGGTAAGAATCCAGATGTGTTCGCACAGTTCATGGCTGGGAACTTCACAGTGAAGAAGAAAACAATGCATTCTCTGCTTTGGCCATCGACCAGGTATATGAGCAGAATAATGCATCAGTGAAAGGTGATGGCGGAGAAGTTGGCCCGACTGAGAATCCTGCAGCATTCCGGCGCTGTATGGTGTCCAGTCCTGAGATGGCAAGAGTGATTGCAGAGTTCCACGCCACAGCAGAGACAAGAACAAAGAAGACTGATTCCAGGGATCATGAGCAGACAAATCATACACAGCTGGCGTTTGCTCGAGATGTCAAATCACTCTCCGGTGTCATGAGACAGATGGGGAACCCCTTCTGTGATGACAGCAATGATCTCCTGGTACTAGACAGCAGGGACCTGGCAGACTGAGCAGTCATCAACACTGTGCACCAGATCGAGAATCTGGGGTAGGAGCAGTACCACATGTATGTCAATGAGCGGCTTGTGAATCAGACGAAGCCCATCAACGACACAATCAGGAGAAACAACCTTCCTCTCTTCAGCCGGTCTCCAATCAGAAAAATCAAGAACCCACCTTCAGCTGTCATTGCTCAAGGATGACTGGTCCCTATTCTCCCGGTTGTTCATTGCATCCAAGATGTGCAATGGAGATCTCGACAACTTCTTTGCTCATAAGAACAGGCCTGTCCCCATGCCCTGTCACAGATGGGAAAAATGAGACTGGGCAAAAAGTGTGACCTTGTGGGATGCTTAGAACATATGATCCCTCCACAAGAGAATGTTGCCAGTCCTCACATTGAAGTCATCATCCTTGATGGAGCAGCTATCACCAAAATGCTGGCACCTAGAGGCATCTGGAGATGAGTCGAGCCATCTAGTTCCATACCAGGAAACTGGCAGGCCTTCCTACGGATCATCGAGAACAAGGTGGAGCTGTTCTCCTTTCTAGCAATGAGACTAGCTGTTCAAGAGACATAGAAACAAGTCAATAGCACTCTCCACAAAGACGTGGTCTGTATGCATGCCAGAGACATCACTGGTCTTGCTCCATGTACATATGAAGAAGCACATTTTTATGTCCATGAATTTCAAATGAACCAACATTTCATGACATCCAATGGCAATATTTGACATATTTTTATGTCCAGGAATTTCAAATGAACCAACATTTCAAATGAACCACATTTCATGACAACTAATAGCAATATTTGACAGATTTTTATGTCTATGAATTTCAAATGAACCAACATTTCATGACATCTAATGGCAATATTCCACACATTTTAATGTCCATGAATTTCAAATGAACCAACATTTCAAATGAACCACATCTCATGACATCTCATGGCAATATTTGATACATTTTTATGTCCATGAATTTCAAATGAACCAACATTTCATGACATCTAATGGCAATACTCAACACATTTTTATGTCCATGAATTTCAAATGAATATTTTCTCTCATACTACAACATTCCAACAGTTTTGTAGTTGTCACTATTGTCAATCTATTGTCAATCTATTGTCAATCTACTCTATATTACTACCGGTCACCAGTTTAGGAATTTAACACTGTTTTATAGTTGTGGGAGTTTAACAGTTTTGTAGATGTGTAAAGAATTTAAGAAGGACAAGAATTTCATCACTCTTTAGCTGAACTGTCACCACACACTGACTTTTGAAAAGTACGCTAATCAAGAGTATCGAGAACAAATGTCACCACCCACTCGCTTTTGAAAAAGTGATGAAGAAGAAACAAAGAATTCCTTCTAATCATTGGAGCTGAGTTGTCAACACACACTTGCTTTTAGAAAAAATGATCAGAATTCATTTGACGCCCTCGGCATTACCTCCCCAGGCATTATCTATGCTAAAAAGCAGTATAAAGATTGATTGATTGGTCATTGTTTTACGGCATGTTGGCAGCATAGGCCATATTCATGGTGAGAAATGTTTGTTTTTGTTCAAACCCTCGCTTTTACATGGAAAAGCCTACAGTCAATTTTGTGTCAATAGACACTAATTTTTTAAACTCACAACTCATATAGTTTCTGGTCAAGCTAAATACAATTCTAAATGATAGTTTTATTCACTGATGAACTTTAAAGAAAAACCTAGATGAGGTGGTACAAACTAGCTGCCCTCAAAAAGGCTAACATTTTTATTTTTTTACTTTAGTAAAGAGGTCATACATGCTGTTTGCCCTGTAAAATTGTTGGTGCAGGGCCATGAAATCCACTCAGTTTAATGAAGTGTGTTTTAATGTCAGTCGGGACTGACATCCAATACATTCAGGGGGAGGGTCCCCTTTGAGCAGAAAAATGTGTGTTAGCCACGAGTGGCCAATATAGCATCTTGTTAAAACAACCAGGTTGTCCAGGCGACTGCAGCAGTCCGTTCACGGAGGGGTCATTCTATGGAGTTTGTTGTTTGGGTGTTCATCCCATACAATCTGCCATAGGTTCCAGATGTATTTTTGAATGGTAGGTTTCAGATCAGAATGAGGAATATGACAATGTTCCAAAGGAGCAGTCAGGGCTCGAGTGGCCGCTTGATCTGCTTTCTCATGGCCTGGGATACCCACATGACTGGGCACCCAACATAGGTGAATGTCAAATTTTGCTATTGAAAGAGAGTTTAGTTTAATGAGTACTTTAAGTCGTATTGGGTGGTCCAGTTTCCTATTGTTTAAAGTCTGAAGGCAGGAAAAAGAGTCAGTGAAAATGATGAATTTATGACTAGCTGAGGTTTCAATGCACTCTAGCATGAGTAGGAGTGCTTGTGCCTCAGCACTAGAGATGGAACTCTGATCTGGAATATCCATACCTAATTCACGTCCGTGGACAACTGAAGTTGCAGAGACTCTTGTCTGTCTTTGACCCATTCATGATATGAAAGTGGGTGTGTTTGGGATATATTCGACATTGCCAGCTGGAGGATAATGTTTGGTTTCCTCAGCTGCCAAGGAGGAACATATGAAAGTTTCGATTTGAAATTTAGAAATGAAAATGGGAAAGCGCACTCTAAACCCGATATTGAACAAATGCTTCAGGATGCCATACTTCCATGTCGTATCGTAACCCTTTTCAAGGTAAAAAAATACAGGTACAACATTTTCTTTGTTTATGAAGGCATTTCGAACGAATGACTTCAATCGGACCAAGTGGTCGAGGCTACTCCTTGTGATATATGCGTAATAGATGTAATAGACGTGGTTAATATATGTTAACGAGATGCAGAGGTTGGGACAAAGAGATATGCAAATGAGATGACATCATGGAAAGTTTAGCCGGCGGGTCAAGCGTGCCCTAGGCCGTGAATAAACCATTCAGTATCCAGAAGTCAAAGTGTTCAGATGTCATACTTTCACATGGTGTCAGATGAGGAAGAATGCCGCCCGCTAATACGTTGCCGGTTTGCGGCCGCCTGGTCAGCTTGTCCTCAGCCACAATGCAAGATCGAACTGGAAAACATGGATCAGAGCATATGATATTTACGCTACTGTGGCAGGTGTCATATTGAAGACAGAATGAGTGCAATGCTGCATCTTTCTTCATGTAGCCGGCGAGGAGGCGCAGAAGGTCTTCGCCAATATGGATATCGCTCTCGCTGATCAAGATAAGATCGTGCCGCTTATGGGGGTGTTTAGTGTTTATTGTGTCGGTAAATGCAGTATCATTATCACACGTTATGAATTCAATTCACATAATCAAGCGTCAGAAAATATGGCTACATACATCACGGCGTTAAGAGACAAAGTCACTTTGCGAAAGTGCATAAGTATGTGTGAAATGATTGAGTTCGGTTCAGATCTGTTGGAGGACACCAAATCAGACGTTGAAAGTAAGGAAGTAGATTTTATTCGGAATTATGCTAATGCGCGTACCGGTGCACTGGTGGTTCGGTCAGCGGCAACGCCATCTTTTAAATCGCCATCTTGGAATTCTGGCGGCGCCGGTGCAGGAGAGTTCAAGATCCGCTGCCAGAACTGTGGATATGAACACCGCCGGGGAGTCTGCCCAGCGAAAGGAAAGGCTTGCATAGCCTGTAAGAAGATCGGGCACTTCGGTAATGTCTGTAGGAGCAGACTGGGCAGTGTCAACAAACTTAACATCGAAGCGCCCGACCCTCACAATGCTGAGCAAGACACGGATCCGGCGGAAGTCAATGTGCTGGCAACAGATCTGTTTGTGGGGGCCGTCGACCGCGATGCTGGTCGGGATGCCGAGCTGTGGCATGCAGTCGTTCGGGTGAACGGTTGTCCTGTCAAGTTTAAACTTGACACCGGTTCGGAGGCGAATGTGCTGCCGAGGTTCGTGTTCGACAGAGTTGCTCCGGGGCGACTGACGAACACCAGGTGTTCGTTGGTGACATTCTCCAGTCATCGGATCACGCCAGATAGAGAGGCACTGCTGGACGTCAACGACCGAGTGCTTAGGTTCCAAGTGGTGCCGGATTGTCAGCCTATCTTGGGCAAACAGGCTTGTGTGACGTTGAACCTGCTGGTGCGGGTGGATGAGGTGCACGATGAACATATCCAAGCCGACGAACATTGCCAAACCGACAAACATTTCCGAACCGACGAACAATTCCAGCGCTGGGGTGGAGAAGCTGGTAAGCGAATACAAAGATGTGTTTCAGGGTTTGGGGTTGATTAAAGCAAAGGCTGTGATTCATGTGGATAAGTCTGTTCAACCTGTCATTGATCTGCCTAGACGGATTCTGTTTGCCATTCAGAGTAAAGTAAGTAGTGAGCTTGATCGTATGGTGGAGTTAGGTGTCATAGTTGAACAGGATGAACCTACCGAGTGGGTTAATTCTATTACTATCATAAAAAAAAAAAACAAGATTAGGATTTGCTGGATCCGACTAAGTTGAACAAAGCGATAAAGAAAGGGCCTTTCCCTACCAAAACTATTGATGAAACCATTGCCAAAATGGCCGATGCAAAGTATTTTTCAGTTTTGGATTCAAAGACGGGATATTGGCAGATAGAACTAGATGACAAAAGTTCACGTTTGTGCACGTTTAATACTCCGTGGGGCTGGTACACATATACCCGTTTGCCTTTTGGCATCAAAACAGCCGGTGAAATTTGTATTCAGGAAATGCACCGTGTCATGGGCGATATACCCGATATCGGGATAGTTACAGACAACATTTTGGTATATGGGTCAACGTTTGAGGAGCACAACAAGCGGCTCCGAGCTGTGTTGGACAGAGCTAGGTCGGTTAATCTAAAGTTAAATGACGCTAAGTCATTGTTATGTAAGACTACAGTAAAATATGTAGGTCATCAACTTACCCAGCAGGGTGTGAAGCCTGATCCAGACAGAATACAAGCAATAGTTGACATGCCAGAGCCGTGTGACAAACAAGGCATCCAAAGGTTCCTGGCCATGGTTGGATATGTGCACAAATTCATACCCAACATGTCCGAGATAGCCAAACCACTACGCACGCTCCTAGCTAAGGACATGGCGTGGCACTGGCAAGCCGAACAGCAGGGCGCATTTGATAAGTTGAAGGAGAAGTTAAGAACTGCTCCTGTGTTGTCATACTACAATGTTAAGAAACCTATTGTGATTCAAGTGGATGCTTGTCAGTCAGGTTTAGGGGCTGTGTTAATGCAAGATGATAAACCAATTGCAATCGCATCTCATGCGCTTAACTCGGCGCAGTGTGGTTATGCCACTATAGAAAAGGAAATGCTCGCCATATGTTTTGGATGCCAGAGGTTTCATGAGTATATCTTTGGCAAAGAAGTTCAACTTCAGACGGACCACAAGCCGTTGGTGGCGATAATACAGAAACCAATACATAAACTTTCGGCTAAAATGCAGAGAATGCGAATGCGATTGCAGAATTACAATATTTGGTTATGTCATGTGAAGGGCTCTTTGATGTTTTTTGCAGACACGTTGTCCAGGGCACATAGCGCCAAAGTAGGTCATGATAGCCTGTTCGATGACATGTTCTGCATTGCTGCAGTGGACATGCAGTCGTCGAGTTTGTTGAGTAAGATTGTAACTGAATATGAAAAAGATGTATCTATGTCTATGTTGATCTCACACATTGAAGATGGGTGGGACACTACACGCATACAGACACCACCGTGTCTGAGGCAGTACATTCCATACAAACACGAGTTAACAGTTGAAAATAATCTTGTAATGAACGGCAATCGGGTGGTGTTTCCTCCAGCTCTTCGAGGTGAAATGATAGAGGCGTTGCATGAGACGCATTTGGGAGTGACGAAGTCCAAGCAGTTGGCGTGGGACTGTATGTTTTGGCCAAATATGAACAAGCAAATTGAGGAGAAGGTCAGTCTTTGTGACACTTGCCAAAACAACTAAAAGAATTGATATAACGAGCCATTGATAAGTCACCCGATCGCCTGTCAACCGTATGATAAAGTTGGTGCCGATTTATTTGAGTTAAATCATATGAATTACCTGATAACCGTAGATTATTACACCAAGTTTCCAGAAGTGACGTTGTTGGACGATACGTCGTCTGTCACTGTTATTGAAGCGTTGAAAGATAATTTTGCAAGACACAGTATTCCTAGTCAAGTCATGTCGGACAATGGTCCACAGTTTAAGAGTCATGAATATAAGGAGTTTGCACTACATTATGGGTTCAAGGCCATGTATTCCAGTCCACAATATCCTCGTAGCAATGGTCAGGTAGAACGGTTTGTCCAGACAGTCAAGGATATGTTAAAGAAGTGTGAGAAAACTAGGGCTGATTTTCAGTTTGCGTTGCTGAATTATCGTAATACTCCGTTGCCTCTCCTGAACGCATCTCCAGCGCAGTTACTCATGAGCAGGAGGTTGAGAGGCAGATTGCCTATGGCAGAGGACATTTGGTGCCTGAAATGCAGAGTCCAAAGAGAAGCCAGACAGCCAAGCGGCAGCGTAGTCAGAAAGCGTTTCATGACCGGAAGTGCGGTAAGGCGCACAAGCCTATGAAAGTTGGGGATAAGATAAAATGCAAGAATAATGCTGGGGAATGGAAAAAAGGGGTTATTTTGGGACGGACTGGGGTTTCTGGGAGAGAGTATCAAATTTTGAACGAGTCAAGTAATATGTTGTATCGTAACCGAGTCCAGATTATCAGGGCCCCTGGTCGGGCAGATGCAAACTGGGTCAGCGTCAGTGCCGAATGTAAACAGTGCGCCTAATCTAAGTAGGTCAGGTCGGCTGATAAGGCCGGTGAGCAGGTTAGACCTGTAGGAGGTCATTGTAGATTGAGTGTGTATGCAAGTACATGTGCATGTAGGATTAAGTTTTGTTTCAGCTATTTCTCGGTGTTGTTATTATGATGTGTATGGACACTTTATGACGTCAGGCGTTACGGCCAGACTGTGAGGACTTAAGAGCATGGTGCGCTCGGACATTTGCAAGTTAGGTATGCATATATTGTTATTGTTTATTGACTGTTTCTTCATGGATATTTTGTAACATGTTATGTTTCAGAAATACTTTGAGTGGGGGATGTGATATATGCGTAATAGACATACAGGTGTGTGGTTAATATATGTTACCAAGATGCAGACGTTGGGACAAAGAGATATGCAAATGAGATGACGTCATGGAAAGTTTAGCCGGCGCGTCAAGCATGCCCTAGGCCGTGAATAAACCATTCAGTATCCAGAAGCCAAAGTGTTCAGACGTCATACTTTCACACTCCTCCCCTCCCTGAAATCACACTGGAAGTCGGTCGGATGGTGTTCTGACTTCAGGATCCAGATGAGGCGATTGTTAATCATTCGTTCGAAAGTTTCACAAATGCAACTTGTAAGAGCCATCACTTGACACTAGGAGAACCAAACTGGCCATGCAATATGTTGTCAAATTAAAAACAAAGGCATTAAATCCTGCGTACAGTTGTGTTTTTGAGACACACAATGACTCCAAGTATGAAGCCAAGCCAAATTTCATTCAGCCCCTGGGGCTCCGGATGAAGCCTCATTGGGGGCTTTGTACTTGGATTTGGATGTATTGTAGGATGCCCAGGTCCCAGAACATCCCCCGTGGTCGTTGAGGAAGCCATCGGTCATCCTCCGACTCACGGAACTGAGGAAGCCTGGGACACATCCACTTGAGTATCAACGACTGTACGCAGAGATTCAAGGCCAGTTTGAAGACCACTTCTCCATGTATACCGATGGTTCCAAAGACCTAATCCGGGCAGCTGCTGCGAGAGTTTGCCAGGGCAAGTAATTTGGCGTTTGCATGCCCGATCAGAGCTCGATTTTTACAGTGGAAGCCCAAGCACTTCTTCTCGCGTTGGAAATCATTGAACTATCCAACTACACTAAATATGTAATATACAGCGATTCCTTTTCCTGCCTGCAAGCTGTTGCTGGGCTAAAAAGGGACCACCCTTTCGTGGCAAAGGTCATTTACAAAATGAACCAGCTAGCAACAGATGGATATGACATCCACTTGTGTTGGGTGCCTGGCCATGCCGGCATCCCGGGAAACAAATGAGCTGATCGGGCTGCGAAGGAGGCTCTGAACTATGATGTTGAGCCGTGTCTGATACCCCACTCTGATCTGAAACCGCTAATAGCCACCCACATCCAATCCAAATGGCAACATGAGTGGGATGATAACATTAATAAATTTAAAGAAATTGAGCCATCTGTGAGAAAACCACCACATTCTCATGTGGGGTGTCGGCGGGACCAAGTGGTCCTTAGCCGCTGCCGTATTGGCCACTCGTGGCTAACACATGTTTTCCTGCTCATCGGGGACCCTCCCCCTGAATGTATTGGATGTCAGTCCCCACTGAGAGTCAAGCACATTTGACTAAACTGTGTTGATTTTATGGCACTGCGCCAACAATTTTACACTGCAAACACCATGCATGACCTTTTTTACCAAAGTTAAACAAGAAGACATTTTAGCTTTTTTGAGGGCAGCTGGTCTGTACCACCTCATATAGTTCATTAAAACAATTTGATTAATTAATTCTTTCATCTATTTTATTTAATTATATGATTTAGCTTTACCAAGGCGGAGTCATGAGGTGAATAGTGGTTAATTATCTTTTAATTCAGAAAGAGGTTAGAATTCAATCACTATGTACATGTCTAGATGGGTCAGGTCCAATGTTAGTGTCCTGATTCACAGTTCCAAAGAGGGCGGGACCCGACCCCTCAACCCCACTGGCTAGCCACTTAATCAGCAGTGTGGGTGGGTGGGACGAAGTTAGGTGCTTCTCTGACCGGAGCTGTGGGAATTGTGACTTGAGATCGGCTGGGAGGGACCCCGTGACCAATTGGGTGGGAAATTCGAAAAGGGCAGGTCAGGCCTGGTGTTCCTAGACATCTGCTCGGTGTAAAGCTTAAGATGTCTAACTTTGGATTTACGGTATTTTCCATCCTTGCCCTTCATAATAACTGTAGTGTCAGAGACAACTTCTGTTATAGTAAAGGGACCATCCCAGTTCTTCACGAGCTTGACCCGAGCTAGCGGCGCATGATACCGCACTACCCGATCTCCTACCTTGAACTGATGCCACGCAACAGGCCCATAGTCAGATTTTTGACAAGCTGCTGCCCGACCCAAAGCATAGCAAACTGCGCTATACGTGTGGTGAAAGCAATGATCCGACCATCTTACAAACACAATCTCACAAGGCCGGTCTACTTGATTATTCACTACTCCGAACTGCAGATCAGCAGCCAACTGGAGTTCCTCATCAAATAGTAACTTGTTCGGAGTCATGACAGTAGATGCATGCTCCGTACAGTTATATGCATGTGCCACAAACTTGACCTGCAAATGCTAATCATCTTGGAAGTCATTCACAGTACAAGCCAATGCAGAAATTAGCGTCTTATTAAAGCTCTCTATCATACCATCCGATTGAGGACAGTACGGGTTCGTATGCGTTTTTTTAACGCCCAACAAGCACAACATGGACTGAAATAGGGTGAACTCAAATTCCCGTCCCTGATCCGTAGGGATCCGCATTGGGGCACCGAATATTAATACCCAATTATCCACCAATGCCTGCGCTGAAGTGGGTGCAGTGTGATCTTTTAAGGGGTACACTTGGACCTACTTGGTGCAATAGTCCTGGACTACCACATTCCCTCTAGACGTCGTCTTAAACCCGGACACAAAGTCACACGCTAGACGGCGCCACCGATGCCCAGATAATTCCTGAGTGAACGGAAGCTTAAGCCCCAGTCACACATAGCCAGACGAGCCCCGGATTTTGAGCCGGACCACCCACAGACCAACGGCTCGGACTGTCCCGGACCACCCCGGATAAAATCACTGTTTTCGTTGATTTTTGCCTCGCAGTCACACTTTCCCGGACGAGCCCCAGACGAGCCCCGGACCAAAGGCCGGACCACCCCGGACCGCCCCGGACCACCCCGTACCACCCCCGGACTGCCCCCGGAATGGCCCCGGACGAGCCCGGACTGGGCCGGACAGGCCCCTGACTAACCCGGATGAGGCCGGACCACCGAAGGACTGCCCCGACCACCCCAGGACCACCCCCAGACTATCCCGACCACCCCTGGCCTATCCCGGATCACCCCCGGACAACCCCCGGACTACTCCCGGACTGCCGTGAGTATATAAGCACGCGCGACTCTGCAGAGCTCACTTCTAAATCCAGCAGCCCCGAGCACACATCTGCACCATGAAACCTACAGGAAAGAAAATTGCCTCCAAAAGGATTGCTATGAAGGAGCCTGCAGGACACAAGGTTGCCACAAAAGTACGGAGGAAGCCTGCACCATCACCCTCAACTTCCGGATTGTCTTCCGACGAGGAATCTGTCTGGGACATGTCTGGACGACCCCAAACCACTCATCACATGGTATGAGTCCATACGCACAAAGGTGTGGAAATTGAGTGATGTGAAGTCAGGTGCGGCAGCGAGGGAGTTTTCTGAGCGCGAGTTGTATATACAGGAACATTTCGTGTTCCTCCGAACACATATCGTGCGGCAGCCATCCAGATCGGGGGTGATGGTGCAGTCCCGGTTGCAACCCGTCCACGCAACCTCGATCGATATGGACGATGAAAATGTCACACCACTTGACCAGGCTCCACCACCGTCGAGTGTACCACCTGCAGCAGCAACGCAACCCGCAACTCCACGCCTGGCAGCCAAGGGAAGGGCGGCGCCCGAACACCCACCATCAACACCGACCTCGACCAGTTGAAGTCCCAAGTGCGGTACCAGCAAGTGGAGGCTGGCATCATCCAGGGCCAGTTGAGGGGGATGATGCAACCACCGAAAGTGTCGCCGTCGATGCTGTGGGGAATTTGGCTGGGAGCCATAGCTGAAGACATTGACACGTCGCTTCTCGGGGAATTCTACTCCGAGAGTTTCGCCTTGGCGATGCGGTTACGCTCCCAGTCACTACAGCTGGCCCGCGAGAAGGACCCACACCGTCCACAACCATGTCGTCCAGACCCGCAACCAGCAGCCCCGTTGCCTTTGCAGGCTTTCCTCGTCCAGGCGGCGGGATTATAACCGGGACCCTGTGAAGGGGGATTGGACGAGTCCCCGACCGGGCCCGTCCACCACTGCACGCCCATCCAGCACGCCAGGAAGTGGGGGGAACAATACGGGTCTGTCGGATCTCAGCTTTACCACACTAATGGCTGGGATGGGACAAGACCCGGAAAACCCTCTGTGATGT
The DNA here is from genome assembly GCA_030323885.1 of Branchipolynoe longqiensis. Taxonomy (NCBI): domain Eukaryota; kingdom Metazoa; phylum Annelida; class Polychaeta; order Phyllodocida; family Polynoidae; genus Branchipolynoe; species Branchipolynoe longqiensis. Next base: position 65,040,386 of record CM059198.1, read on the forward strand.
CAACGTGCAACAACACGGATGTACAGCCTCTGTGATTGTGAACGTTGTGAAATGAACTGTTTTTACATAGTATTTATTATGGACGTATTATGGATGAGTGAATGTGAAGGTGAGCGTGAAGAGAGTACTGATTGTGTACATTATATATACTATTATGACTAGTTGAAAATAAATATATAAATTACATACATCGTTAACTATGTTGTGTTTGTTACAATCTATATGCTATATCCATTTAGTTGATAGTCCCTTGTAATCAATTAAGTAATAACTATTGAACAAATAATTAACAAATAAATTTCCCCCCTTTTCCCTCCCCAAAAAACACCTTTTCGATAAATACCACATCACATAAGTTAAGCTCTTATAGCAACAATATAGAAGCAAAGATCATTAAATTCAGTATTAACACCCCTTTTCAATAAAATAAGTTAAGCTCTTATACCAACAATATAGAAGAAAAGATCATTAAATTCAGTATTAACACCCCTTTTTGATAAATAGCACATTAACTAAGTTAAGCTCTTACACCAACAATGAAGTACAAGAAAAAAAAACATTATTGAGTTTAAGATTTTGGTATTAACTGTACCATAACAATTTAAAAAATATAGACTAAAAAGCAATAATACAGAAATATTTTTTTTATTACTGTCACATTTTATTAGGACCTATTTCATTTTAATAAGATTATAACTTAAAGCTGTTATAGCTACACAACAAATAACAAACAACCTATGCAACCAAGGTCGAACCCACACACTTCTTCTCAGTTTTCTTGTAAGTCTTCTCTTGATTTGCATAACTTGCAACATAATCATGTGTTAACATTCTGTCATTGATGTAGCTGCAATTGCCAGTTCAGCAGCTGAAGTTGATTCCTGCGCTGCCGCATTATCTGCCTCATGCCATCCCACAATACAGACTCCACTGGGATAATATCACCAGGGGCGGTCACCGGCGGTCCCGTGCTAGCATCAGACTGCACACCGGCTTCCTCATTAGTTAAGACCGAGTCCGTTTTGGCGGTATTCGGGCTTGCCAATTGGGTTGGGTCTAAGCCCACATGGTCAAACCCTAAGCATTTAAATTGGGCTTAGCCTTAACGTCTCTGTCGTTACGGTGACGTGTCAACCTCACACGATCAACACCTGAGTTGTCCCTCCCCTCGCGATCACCGGCTATCACAGCCTCCTCGAGGGTTCGGTTTACTCCAGTACATTGAATTGGCCGATGACCAAACTCAAAGCAGTGAACACACTCATGATTACGAGCACCCGTATCCTTCCTGGCGACACACCTGTGCACAGATAACCCTCAGAGATCAGGTCCACCTCTTGGCACCTGCGTCACAGATTTCTGCTCGACCATGATCTCCCTGACCCATTTTTGCACCAGATCCTTTGTGATCGGTGGCACGTGGTAACCCCCCCCCCCTCGGAAGTTACTACCCTCATGGTAACCCCCCCTCCCCCCCAGTCGAACCGTGGACGTTATTACCCTCACAGTAGCCCCCCAGCCCAGAACTACTCCGGGAGTTACTACCGTCGCCATCACATCGAGGCCCCCTGTGGTGCATTATAAGCTGCCACCTCGACCTCAAACTCACTATCCGACTCATCTGAGAGCCGAAGACCAGTGCCTTGGTGCAGTAATAGTCGACTACATCAAACATCTCCTCCAGAGATGACTTGCCTGTATGCCAGTGGTCATAGGCAGCACGCTGCTCACCGGGATCCAAGAGCAAGACTATCTTAGTCTCAACTGCGTGCTCACTCATCCCGGTATCTCTAGCAGCCTCCCTGCCATCCACCTGCAACTGCAAACCATATGCTCTGTATGATTTGTCTAGGGCAGTTTGGACGCGCTTCTTCCACTGATACCAGGGCGCCATGGGATCAACTGGAGAGACTTTATATGAGATGATGGGGAATAACATGCTAGATGACATATCCAACGTAAAATCCCGCCACCAGATAGTCCACTCCTGGTTAATACCTGTAAATGGCTCTGGACGTATCGTTGGGATCCACACAGAACCAACCACAGGATACCTCAAAACATTCTCATCAAGTTCCAAAGTATTCCGGTTACACGACTCCCAGCCTGCCCCAACCCCAATGGAAGTAGGCTCCCGAATCACATCCATTTTTGCTGGATGATCCCTGAATAACCATAATTCCTCCACTGAGTACTGACGGCCCGCCGGTAGCCCAGGCAGTGATGCAATAGGTAATGCATCCCCGTCTGAATTTGCCGGGTAAGGAGTCTCCTCTCTACGTTTATTTACATGGGCAAATCTACATAACATAGCACCCTCACAATATTCAGATGTTCCTCCCTGGCAGCTGAGGAAACCAAACATCATCCTCCAGCTGGCCATGTCGAAGAAATCTCAAACGCACCCACTTTCATATCATGAAAGCTTTATCGATGTGCGAAGTGCTTTTAACTCCAGCCTTGCAGTTTACAGGGATGGGTCAAAGACAGACAACAGAGTCTCTGCGGCAGCAATCGTCCACGGACATGAATTAGGTATGCGTATTCCAGATCAGAGTTCCATCTTTACTGCTGAGGCACGAGCACTCCTACTTGCGTTAGAGTGCATCGAAACCTCAGCCAGTCATGAATTCATCATTTTCACTGACTCTTTTTCCTGCCTTCAGGCTTTAAACAAAAGGAAACTGGACCACCCAATACTACTTAAAGTACTCATTAAACTAAACTCTCTTTCAATAGCAAAATTTGACATTCACCTATGTTGGGTGCCTAGTCATGTGGGTATCCCAGGAAATGAGAGAGCAGATCAAGCGGCCACTCGAGCCCTGACTGCTCCTTTGGAACACTGTCATATCCCCACTCTGATCTGAAACCTACCATTCAAAAATACATTTGGAACCTATGGCAGATCGAATGGGATGAACACCCAGACAACAAACTCCATAGAATAAGCCCCTCTGTGAACGGACTGCCGCAGAGTCGCCTGGAAGGGCGACACAACCAGGTTGTTTTAACAAGATGACATGTTGGCCACTACTGGCTAACACACGTTTTTCTGCTCAAGGGGGAGCCTCCACCTGAATGTATTGGATGTCAGTCCCCACTGACATAACACACTTTATTAAACTGTGTGGATTTCATGGCCCTGCGCCAACAATTTTACACTGCAAACAACATGCATGACCTTTTTACTAAAGTAAAACAAGAAAACATTTTAGCCTTTTTGAGGGCAGCTGGTTTGTACCACCTCATATAGGTTTTTAAACAAATTTCATCATTGAATAATACTATCATTTAGACTTTTATTTAGCTATTATGATTGTGAGTTTACAAAATTCATGAGTGTCCATTGACACAAAATTGATTGTATGCTTTTACATGTAAAAGCGATGGTTTGAACAAAAACAAACATTTCTCGCCATGAATATGGCCTCTGCTGCTGACATGGCGTAAAGCAACCACCAATCAATCAATCAAGTATCCAAAGCCGGGAAGATATCCCCTCGACAGGGTGAAATGGTGTCAAACTGCCCGCCCCCGTCCCCACAGAACGGACTGCCAAACTACCCCATGGCGAATAAATACTCCAGCGGCGCTTCCGGTGCAGAACTCCTGCGTACGCCAAGACCGAAATCATCACGACACGCAATCGAACTGCTATCCTTAAGTGCACCCGCCCCGAATCAGTATAGATCGACAGAGACCGTATATCATCAAGAGCGAAGCCCACTTTCACTGCACTCCCCGGAAGGCCCTCCCCAGTGTTTACATCACCCGATAGAACCTTACGCATCCCATCCAATGCCACAACACCTTTAACTGCCGTGACGCTACTCACTAATGAACGAGCACCCAACTGCATGTCAAGTGCCCCGTCCTGGCATGCTACCAGTGTAATAAACGGAGCGAAACCAGGCGAAGGACTGCCACTAAATTGAGCTAACTGTGCCCAATAGCTGTCAGACTTAGCGACGCCTACAGCGACCTCGGGCGGAAGCCCCCCCCCCCCACCCCACCCCGACCAATGGACACCTTAAGGCCCTCCCCGATGACACCGGCCCCTGCATTGGGAACGAAAGTATCACTCACACCCCCAACAGGTATTGGCAGAGTGCAATGCGGTGAACTCACCACAGAAGCGTTCGCACTCACAGATGGCCCTCCTGCGATGGGACGCCCACCACCATCAATTTGGAACGGGCACCCTCTACGCAGACGGGCTGTTGACATCCCCTCCATACCAATTTATGAAGAGAACTTACCTTCGGAAGCCATGGCCCAGGTCCAAGACTGGCGAGCTGGTCAACGGCACCAATGTGATGGCCCACGGTCTTCCTGCACTGTCACGCCCTCACGGAAGAACGCCAAAATTCAGTATCAGTACGCTTCAACCTGGTTTACTACAAAACCTCTCTGCTCTCCGCTGCGTCAACAGTCAACTGACCCGCCCCCTAACTCACCAGGTCCCACGTCACCTCTATAAGTGGGTGGGGGGTGAGCTAGCCACACGCAGTAGAGGGCAGCGCCGTCGGGGGTCTGCCCGGTGGCTAGCCTGCCACCACCTAGCTCAGTTCAGTGTAACTGCGTAGGTGAGCGGCATAGTGTCTGCCGCCACCGCGTGGTAGTGGGGCTCATATACAGACTACTACACTATTATAAATTGCTAACTTTGGAGTTATTGAAATTGACAATATAATAATTTACTTTTGGCATTCGTACCGAAATACTGAACGCCATAAGCTTTAGCAATGGTATTTAGGCTATTTAAATTAACTCAGTATTCTGGTCTGCAGAGCAACACAATTTTAACTAAATGTGCAAGTATTTGCGTTGGATATCTACGATTAAAGATAGGGAAAAGCTTTGATTTTGAAAGTTTATATTTTCCTCAGATAAGGCAAAGGTTGACACAGGCCATCAGATGTCCTACTTTTCCTTATTTTCACCTATTTTGTTCATGAGGCCCAATTTAGCCCTATTTTTTCATTGTTTTAAATCCTAATTTTTTCATATGCTTTTTAATCTTTTGACCCATTGCATCTTTTCTTTTTAGATAAGCCATGATTTGTCTCTGCTCTGCACGCATTTTGTTATGGATTATTAGAAATCAGTTTTGCAGCATTTTTGTCAGAAAATGTCTATTTTTTAAGAAAAATAAGGGGGCACCTACCAAGCGGGGCCTGCCTACTAAGCTGAGTAATGTGGTAGAATATGAATCAAATGGAATGAGACTTGAACATGTAACACAGTATGATCATATACGCATTAAAATATGATCTTCAATCGTTTGATTCCTGTTTTCATACTTTGTGAGGTGACTCCTCATTTGACGCCCTATATGGTACATTTGCTCTTAGAAAAGAATTCCTATTTTCTTCCCATTTTGTGGGGGAAATCCCTATTTTTCTGGTAAAGAAATCCCTATTTTCCTATTTGTTTGACCCACTGCCTCACTTGATGCGCTGTTGATATGTTAAGTCATTACAAATATTGTCTCACCAGGTAGAGCCCCTGCTGAAAGAACCTGGATGTCCACACTTAGATTGGGGCTAAAATTGACGATCAGGAACCTTAATCGGGAGAGTGACATGAGAGTTGTGCAGTGCAGGGCATCTAATATTCATGGAGTTGTTATCTTCGATGTCGCCTTGACTGTACTGAGTAAGTACCCACCCCCTACTACACCCTCTTTAAACACCCAAAGCATACCTGTTACCTAACATTTTCCTTGAAATTGACCAAAAACTTGTCAGATGTAGATCTAAGTCCCCATTGCAATCTCACAAGGCCACACAATACAAAACACTTGTGCTTGGTTCCAGCAATGGGAGAGTTTCCCACATTTGGCTTTGGTGATTGTGTCCACTGATCTGCATATTTACACTATATATGTATGTGTAAATTTGCAGATCTGTTATATGTTTTTGGAAAATGAAAAAAGAAAAATTAGGGAAGAAGGAAGAAATAGAAAATTCTAGAATAATGCAATACTATATAATTCATGATGCGGAGACGGTCTGCTATATTTTTATTATGGGCTTTATTCGCAGTATAGGCTGAAGAAGGTAGTGTATTCGAGTCCATTCATCGACCAGGCACTCACTCCTATAATCAAGTGTCCATAATGTGGGTGGGCATGGGTGGTAAATTAAGGAGAACGGCTCATCTGGTCTGAGCAGCATCTTGCCAGGAAGCGTTGTTGGCGGTGGACACGCAGGATGGGCACATTGTCGGCTTGTAGTTCACAAGAGATTCGCTAGGTGTATATGATTCCAATTTATGAGTGAAACATTCTCAATTTACAACACCGAGACAGACTACTTACTATATTATGGACTTTATTTGTAATGTTAAGTGTAGTTATAAGTTAAGGCTAATGGTTAGAAGTATAGGCTAAAGGTAGCAAGTTTGAGCCCATTCATCGACCAGGCACTCAACCATGTAGTGAGGAGCTGTGGTGAATGCTGCTCTTGGTACATATACATGGACTGCACTGGATCTCCAGTTCTTGACGTCACATATGTTGTTGACCTTGACCCTGGCCCTTGGGCAGGCCTGTGTGGCACCTTTCCTTTTTTTACGTGAATTTGTTTCCCTTGGCTACAAATGTATAATTGTGAGCTTTTTAATTTAATGAGTGTCTATTAGGACATAATTGAATGTCTGCTTTTAAATGTAAAAGCAATGATTTGAACAAAAAACATGGTGTAAAGCAGCTACCAATCAATCAATCTTCAGAGACTGTGTAGGGTAATCCTTTCCGGTTGTATGTGTCCCATGGCAGTCATGCCATCCTGAGTTCCGCAGTTAGTATTTGGGCATGCAGAGACTCACCATCGGTGGTCAGTAAAGGGGAGCCTTCTGGATTTACGTATGTCTTCTTCTTGTACTGCATTCAGGCTCATCGTCAACCTCAGCTTCCCACTGGGAGCCAGTGCTAACTCCGGAAAACCCAACGGCTTCTACCAGGGAAGGCCAGCCAAATATATATATATTTAACCGTCGGGCTATTCCACCCCTGCTTAAGGCGAGCCTTCGTGTTAATTTATGTAATTATTTCCTTGTGAATTTCCTGGGCCTGCCGCGAGCCGCCGCAGCCTCTCGTCCCATCTGCAGGTAGTCTGTCTCCGTCGGTGTCCGCCCCGTACTAAAGGCGGCCAGCCAGAGTTTCGTCTAAATACTGGAATTTGCCTTCATGCACAGTTATCAGCCTAAAGTATATGTATTAGGTTATTTCAACTAAATGGCTGTCCCCTCGCCGTTCGGGGTATATTAATGTTACTAAATTAAATCAGTACTAAGCAGTCAAGCTAGTGTTGTTGCTGCTGTTATGGTTAATCCGCCCAAGTGCATGTCGTTATTTTAGCCAAAAGTAACACTATGTTAATTCTGTTAATATGTCTGTTATTATATCCCGACAGATGGGTTAATTAACTGCATAAGGCCTATTTAGGCATAAGCCCCTTAATTACATATAAAGCAATCGAATATCAGGTTTTTCCATAGCGGTTAATCTACAATAAAACTGGAGGATAGTAAAGAATGCAAGGAACGTTCCAATCCACCTTTCCAAGAGCTCACGACTATATTCTTACCAAAACTAACAAGATGGCATAGTAGCAGGTTATATTATTATAGATAAATCCCCTCCCATGGTTATTTACGTTAAATAAGTTTAGAATTTCAAGAAATAAGGCCTAAATCTCGGCTAAAACATCGGAGCATGCAAAAACACGTCCGATGGGTCTGGGTCCGAATGCCTGACCTCCCACCCATTGCTTGGAAAGTCGCAATTGAAGTATCCAACCAACGCTTTACAGCCGAGAACCCACGGCCGTGCAAATGGTGGCGATTTGCGCGCCCATGAAACCGAGTAGCTCGCATCTCCAGATGCGAGTCACTCGGCACCAGCGTGCAAATTCCCAAGGCGAGCAGTCTCGCCCACTTCATATATATATGCTTCCCATGTGGTGGTGGAGTTCCATCAATACCATCATTTTAACACACATCCATAACACCATTTGAATACACAAAACACGTCTTTGGCAAACTGCCTCATGGGCTTTCTGGCCATCAAGGAATGGCAAGAGGGAAAACTCTTGGACTTTTCCTCTGATGGCAAGGAGCACTATAACTCCCCATTCAGTATGGGTGAGTTGAGGTGTTTTTGGAAAGGTTGCATGGCACAGCAGTTGGACCTGATGGAATTCATTATCAATTTCTCCACTGAGACTGTTGCTTCAACTCTTCAACAATATCTGGGAGTAGGGTGTCATCCCCGCCTCCTGGTGGGAGGTGACAGTAATACCGATTCCAAAAGAGTGAAGCCAACAACTATCGTCCCATAGCGCTCACAAGGTGCATCTGTAAAACCATGCAGCTTATGGTAAAATACCGCCTCATCTGGCTACTGGAGCCAGGACACCACCTGTCCAACCTCCAATGTGGCTTCAGACGGGGCAGTGGTACAGGCTGCCCTGAAGTCTGGTAGGTCAAGGTCACCTGAGATTATGGGGATGCTCCGTGAACTGGTTTGTACCAACTCATATAGGTATTTAAACAAATTTCATCAGTGAATAATACTATCATTTAGACTTTTATTTAGCTATTATGATTGTGAGTTTACAAAATTCATGAGTGTCCATTGACACAAAATTGATTGTATGCTTTTACATGTAAAAGTGACGGTTTGAACAAAAACAAACATTTCTCACTGTGAATATGGCCTATGCTGCCGACATGGCGTAAAGCAACCACCAATCAATCAATCGTGAACTTTTCTGGATATTGGTTGACTATAACTTTACATTTATATCTATGTATATTAACACAACGGTTAATATGGTATGTGACGCCTTGAGCAAGGCTAAATGCCTATTCTAGTGTGGGTAGGATTAGGGCGGTAGATGTAGGCCGGGTTATGCGCTGTCCACATCTGTTTGATACCCCATGTTCTTTCGTTCCAGGGCTGGAGGAACTGAGGGCAGAGCAGAAGGGCTATGAGAGGCACTTCTACGCCCCCAACTCAATCACTACTAGAACTGACCAGATTAGAAGATATCTAGACTTTGTGGAACAGTTCGCAGATAATCGAGCACCTTTCCCCTGTTCTCAGGAGAGAGTGGCCCTAAATGCCTCATGGCTGGCCAGGTCCCTTTCTTACCGTTGGGTAGTGAATTATTTGTCGGGCTTAACATTTTTCCTTAGGCAGAACAGTGTGCCTGGGATAAGTTATGAGGACATTGTAGTACAGGCAACCTTGAAAGGCATGAAGTGAAAAAAGGGGTATGCGCCACATCATGTGCCGCCTATGTTACCTGCAATGCTGCTTCGTATATTCTCATTGCTAACTCTGAATCCAGGGCACACCTCATGGCGGGCTGCGATGTTGTGTTCGTTCAGGGCACTATTGAGAAAGTCACAAGTAACAGCTTTGGACTCATCACTGCGACCGGCAGATTTGTCATTTTATGATTGGGGGATAATTATTAGGATCCGCACACTCTAAGACGATTCAGTTCACCGAGTGGGTGTTGGAGATTCCAGTGGCATGTTGCGCAAATATTGCACTCTGTGCCGTATACTGGACAAAGAGACATTTTCTGGAGCTGAAGGCAGAGCCAGGGGAAGAGGCATTCAGGCTACCTAGGCCTGGTCTCAACCAATGTTGTATAAAGCATACCAGTGGATGCTGAAATTGTTCTCAGAACCCTCAGGGTTAGGGGAATATTACTTCACCTCACATTCGCTAGCAGGGGGGGGGGTTGTACTTTCCTTGCAATGGTGGGGGCCACCATCGAGGAGTTGAAATTGAAAGGTGATTGGGCATCTGAGACTGTTTATGAGGATTTAAAGACTTTATTGCAAAATTGTATTGTGAATGACCTTCAGGTGGCGGCTTCCCTCTCGGGGTTGATGGAGGGGACGTAGGAGTGTTGGGGCCTTGGGCCGCCTTATTCATCAGCCGGGTTTGGCTTGTATTCGCTCGGCCATGGTCTCCACTTCCTACTTCTCTAGCCTAGCCTAATTTATTTATTTATTTATTTATTTATTTTTTTGTGACAAGTTTTTTATTCTACCCATAATGTATAAGCTCCCGTGAGGGTGCTTGTTTTCAATGCTGGACAGCTGTGGTACTGGATTGGTCTGGTCCCGCACTCAGGAGTCTTTACCTTATCTTTCTCGGGCCAACCTTTGCGGTTTTGGGTGTTAGTAGTTTCTATATTAGTTTTTTTTTAATTTTCAAGTTTTTTCCTAACCTGTATATGATAACTTAGCCTACTATGTACATCTACGCAGATGACATACAGGCCTGTGGGAGAGGATCCCATCCCATTGTGGTTTGTTACAGCATCCTTTCACCCATGCCCTGTCCTTAGATAGTATACCAGTGTGCCAGAACTCCCCTGGACCCTTCAGGACTGCGACTAGGTGGGATGGCTGTGGTGTATGGTTAGCCATTTTGTATTTCAGGGTGATTCGGATGCATGACCGTGGCCTGCCTGGTTCTGCTTTGGTTTGTGCCAGTACACATACCCAGACGGACTGCGCCCTATGGTGATAGTCATTTCGAATTCCTTAGTACTTAGTAGGGCTAGTTTCCGTATTTGTAATATCTACCATCTTGTCTGGCCGGTCTTTTGCTTTTTGTGCCAGAACACAGCAAGCAGTGACTGCGCCCAAGATCAGGTGAGATATTGTTTCTTCAGTAGGTGGTTGTGTATTATGTTTTCTTTAAGGACCTTTTATAGTGGTCCATGCTTTTGATTGCCCGTTGTTGTGTGGGTTGATTATTCCAGCGCATGCCTTTATATATTTTAAGTGGGTGGGTATGTGTACTGGCTGCCATGGCAAATACACTTCTCTCATAAATGTTGGTGTTACTTATTGCTGTCAGTAGCACTGGGGCTGCCATTTGCCTGGTGTCCCTACGGGTGGTTGCTGTGTAGCCTGGTTTTGTGGTGTAATGGTGTGCCAGTATTTTGAGGTGCGTTTCCCTTCTACTCGTTAGTAGTGTTGCATTGCATTTTTTGTGTAATTCGATTGTGGGATATCTTTTGTTCACCTGAAGGCATACTTTGAGGGCTCTATTTGGTAGCACCTGTAGTTTGTTTAATAGTTTTGTATTTCCTCCCATGTATACTACATCGCCATAGTCAAAGTAGGGGAGGATCATGCCTTTATATATTTTAATTGCCATGCTTTCAGTCATGTAGTATCTCAGTTTAGCCAGTAGCCATATATTATGGTTTACTTTTTTGATAGTATTTGTTATGCAGAGGTCATAATTTAGGTGTCTGTCTAGATCCACTCCCAGATATCGGTAGTTGTCTACTTGTTCTAGTTCGTGTTTCCCAGAAGACACTTTATTTTCTCGTTACACATTTATGTGAGATATAAGGTAGTATATAAGTATATAGGGGCGGAGCTGTATTTTGTCCATACTATATTTATTGGTCATGCTATTTATTTACATGTTAGAGGCAAAATAAGTTTATCTCTTTATTTTAATGTAGATTTAATTGAATATTATGATCGTACTATTCAAAAGAGCGTTTTCTTCGTAGAAACTATGAAGAGCTACTTGAGAAACCAAGACGTTTTGAATTCCTAGTCCTAGCCCCTGTAATGTATGTAACAGATGTGCACAACATGAGAGCTACTGAACGAGTGGCTTCATTGCGGTATGGTGATCATGTGCTGCACGCTGGCACGCTTCCCCCTTTTACAAAGTCAATCAACCGTATGTATCGTATTTAATGTTCTGTCCGAGTGCATTTGTTTGAACGTCCTATGATGCCACGGCCGCCGGTGCGAGTGGATGTGTCCACTGCTTTGTCTGTTTGTTGACAGCATCGACATGCGCCTCGACTGCCCATTCTTGAAGATCCACATTTTAGCAATGGTGTATTATGCTCACTCACTCTGCACAATTGTAGGCATTCTTGCAGGCTCAAGTTGGGCATTTGTAGGAGCTTATCTCATAGGTTATCGTCCCGCACTCCGCATACGAGTCTGTCACATAGGAGTTTGTCCTCCAGATCACCGTAGCCGCAGTATGATATCCTTTGCCGCAGCAGACGTATGAACACTTCCATGGGCTCTGTAGTTTGTTGGTATGTCATGAACTGATACCGGACGGCGGTTATATTGGACTTTCTCGTGCAATAAGTTTGAATGTGTGAAACAGCTTTTGAACCTCCGGGCCCGCTACATGCAAAAATACGAAACATTGCACTTTTTTGGCTTTGGAGGTTACACCTGTCGCTCCTGCGTATATTTTGTATGTACTGTGCCAGAGCTTCCAGTTTTCTGCCATGTTGCATTCCAGCTGTAACTTTGCCGAAGGTTTGAGCCCTGACAGTGTCATGTTGGGTATGTGCGTCGCCTATCTGATACCATGTAATTAGACAGACGGAGACAGTGTTATAATGGCTGTTTATTCAGGTAGAGGACAGGTGATCATATACAGGTGTGGTTGTCATGGTAATTATTCCCTCGGGGATTCGCCCCTCCCCCCCAGTAGATGTTATGCTGAGGTTGGAATTTAGGTTTACCTCGTTTTCGTCCGAGTGCTGAGCCTGCTGCCGCTAGCAGTTGATCACTTCTGCTCTGTCTGTGTCGAGCTCATCGTCATTGGTGTCGTGGTATTGTCCATAGTCGTTGTTCTCGTCGTCGGAGTATGCGTATGCGTCCGTGAATTGCACGTTGGTTGGTTGGTGCTGGGGTGCAGCAGGGACCATGCCTCGCTGCTGTCTCCTTGGCACGGGCACCGGCGCCTGCGCCGGTCCTGCATGGGGTTGTGACGGTTGGGCCGTTGGCACGCTTTGCCGCCTCGGGGCACGCGGTATGACAGTGACAGTGTCGCTGTCACTCATCCGCACGCCTGGTGTTGATTGGGGTTGGTGTCTCCTTCCCATGTCTGTTGTGCCGATCTGGTCGATGCGCGCGTTCATCGTAGCGAGGAGGTCTGTTTTTGTTGCTGTGATGTCGGTCCTTATGTGCGTCCTTAGGTCCATTATTTGGCTCGCCATGGCTGCCTGGATTGCTTCCAGTATGCCATCGGGGTGTCCGTTGGAGCTGGCGGCCATTCTCGGTTGGCTCTGTTCGTCGTGTTGTTGTTCGTCGGTTCGCTTTTCGGTTGCGGGCCTCGTATCTGGTGTCTTGTTCCTTGGGCGCCCCCGTGTTTTGGGTGGGTTGTTGGTGTTGTTCTTTGCCATGTTCTTAGTTGATTTGCGTGCAGTCAGCATTTCGTTGCGTTACGTTGCGTTACGTGAAGATAGGCTTGAGGAGTTGTCCGGTTGACATCTGGAGGCGAAGTGCGGGCCGTGCAGGTGGTTTAATTTAAAATCGGGAGGTCACGTGATCGTTTTGGCGGGAGCTGAGAGGCTTGTTGTAAGTGGGGAGTTGGTGGGGGTCACACAAGGTGGCGCCACCATAGTCCTATGGCTGGGGTGGTTAGTTAGTTCTCGGGTATGAGTGTGGGGCATCTGTGTCTTGGCTGGTGGGTGCCGTCCCCATCTGCAAATTACTCATGTTACTAGTAACATGCACAATGTATGTAACAGATGTGCACAACACGAGAGCCACTGAATGACTCGCTTTATTGCGGTATGGTGATCACACGGTGCACGCTGGCACGTGACCGCTCTGGTATGCCTCACATCGGTGGCATTCATAGTATGCATACCTCACAGCCCCTACCTGGTGAATATGTCCTATGCAACCACCAATCAATTAATCAATCACAAAACAAATTCAAACAAGATTTTTTAGTTTACTCTTAAGCAAAAAAGATTGCCTTACAAGAAAAATTTGAGAAAAAGGTTGGGTAGATACGTGGTGTTGATATGCAATTTTTCACTTTACAACAAAATCATATAGGTGTAATGGGCCGATGTTGGCCATCGCACGGTCCTGTAGTCCCCGAAGACACATATACGGATGAACACAGAGATCACATATGCTTCCTGCTCACTGTGGTGTCCCCAGTCAAGTGACCCGCCCCCTAAAGCCGTGTTTACACGGGAAATTGTGAAGCGAATTAGGCAAATCGATTTATATGAAGCGATGTAGTAGCAAGTTTACACGACAAATTTGAAACTGTGTCCGTGACCGGGAACCAGCAGCCTTACTTGTGAGCCTGTAGTCGGCGAGCACCGCTATTTGACACTCTCGGTGCCCGGGGACCAGCAGCCTTAGTGGTGAGCCTGTAGCCGCCGAGCACTGCTATTTGTTTAGTTTACATTCGTCGATTCACAATATGAATAATGATGCCGATGTAGCAGCTACGTTAATATTGCTTGGAATTTAGGGTTAATTTAATTAAATTTAATTATTTGAGTATGTAATTCTGTTAAATATGATCGCATTCAATAGATTTCGGCCTAATCGGTCCCTAACACTGCCGAGTACCAGTGTATAGTTACAGCTGAGCCTGTAGCCGGCGAGCACCGCTATTTTACACTATTGCCGTCCGGGAACAAGCTGTATCGCTTCACCTATACTACCTCGCAAGGTGGTTTACATCTACCAATTTATATGAATCGATTCAGCCCTAAAACGCCACAGTGTCGCGTTTACACGGCAAATGTAAATCGATCTAGGCAAGTGGTTTTATATGAAGCGTTTTAACTGGCCCGTGTAAACACGGCTTAACTCGCTAGGTCCCACATCACCTCGATGGGTGGGTGTGGGTGTGTACTAGCCACACGCAGTAGAGGGCAGCCCAATCAGGTTATTGCGAGGTGGCTAGCATGCTGCCACCTAGTGCAGTCAACTGCTATTAACTGTGCAGGTGTGTGGCGTAGTCTCTGCCACCACAGCGAGGTAGTGGAGCTCATGCACAGATTACTAGATAGGCATGTTTTGGATGCATTTTGTGGGATATATTAAATACATGTAGTATTGCTAACATACTTAATACACAGAGACAACAATAACTAGTTGTCTTGCTACCCCTTCCCCTACCCCCTCCCCCAAATAAAAGGCTTGGTAAGACTTTCCTAAATATTTCCTTGGCAGTTGGGTATTCAGAAAAACGGTGGCCAGTCTCATAGCCGCAGGACACAGCACATTTTCCTCCCAAAATTCAAAGTTTTCCTTGTTTTTGTCAGATGTGGCATTGATCCATATTGTACAACAGTGTACTTTGCCTATTAGTGGAGTATTGCTGTGGTAATTCTTCCCACAAAATGATATCTGCCTGAAATGATTCCTTAAAGGCACTCTCATTAATAAACCAAAAATGTCCAAGTCACTAATCGACTCATAAAAATCACACTTGTCAATAACAATGATGGCTAATCATGCAAACAAATAAATGGACATGCTTAAAACAAAAGTTGTTAAATTTAACGGTAGCTAGATTAATAATGCATAGATCCTATGTAAATAGAGATGCTTAAAAAAGACAACAGGGATAGCAGTAGTTTGAAAATTGCATTTAGTTAATTTAGGGCTACTAATTTGTAACCAAGGCAAGTACATTCCTACGGTGTCCTTACAAATCTAGACGATGCCTTGGAATTCTCTTGGTTTGTGAGAGTAATAAACTTGTCAAGGTCGGGGCGGAAAAGGTGTGATAAAAGATTTCCACCACCAAGTAATATTGCTGATAGCAGCTCTATTTGTGGAAAATGTTGTTATAGAGTATTTACACCAACAACCATATTGCAGGTTTCAGCTCATTGCACATGCACTCTGCAAACGGTATATCATTAGGACACCTTCAGGAATATAACGCACTATAATTATGAATGAATAGACTGCTATATTATTGGACAACACCCACAAGAGTGCCCATCATTGATTACCATGACATACTGTATAACCTACAAATAATAAAGAGCAAACAAAATAGAGGGTTGTGCACATTATTTAAAGGGAAAACAATACATACCATTGATATACACAGCAGAACTTAACTAGATAATCTAAGTATTCATAGAGATTAGCACCTGCTAGGCTTAATATTCCACCTTGCAAAAGACCCAGATTACATAGGCAAACCGGCACAAGCCACACATGGAGTAGAATCCACCATTATCACAGCACCAGATGTTGAAATTAGTGAGATGAAAAAGTCACCAGTTATTCTAGGGGGAGCACATTGGAACCTGTCCTTCATATTGATGCTTTGCTTGTTATCTTGTAATTGTCTATCTATATTGTTGTACATTTGTTTACTGTGTAGTGGCAATCATCATTAGGGCTGGAAGACCAGTGCATTAGCACTGACAACATGCTATTAAGAGGAATACAAACACTTGAACAAATAAAAGAATAATAATGCATAGGTGTTGTTTGTAGTACCAACCGTTCTGACAGTGAAGCCTGCCGATCAGACGCTGAATGTAAACACCAATGAGGTCAACTTCTCATGTGACGCCACCACGGATGACAGCACACAGCTCAAAATTAGATGGCGCAGAGATGGAATCCAACGTGGAAGCTATAGGGTAAAAATTCTACATAAGCAGGGTATTTTAAGTTCCATAGTCAGATGGTTTTGAGTTTCTGATATTTTCTGAGATAAATGTATTAGGTTAATCGTAATAATACACCTTGCTTTAGCTTGAAGTAACATTTATTTACTGTAGTTAACCAGGTAGGAGCTACGACTAGGAAATCAAAACGGCTTGGTTTCTCAAGTCGTCTTGAAAAACCAAGACGGTTTTTATATAGAAACAAAGAGGGGTGAGCTGTCACAGTCTGCAGCTACTTTAATATTGAGAATGGAACCTAACAAAATATATCATTAGAATGGGTGTAAGTAGCTCTTCAACGTTTATATGAAGAAAATGCTCCTGTGAATAGTATGTTCATAATATTTAATTAAAACTACATTAAAATAAAGAGATAATCTTATTTTGCCTATAACATTTTACAGCTTGTATTCTTGAATTATTCATTTTTACTGGTGAACCATGATGGTCTGTTTAAGAAAGTACTTTTCTTAGAATCAAAATCCTGGACATAGTTAATGAGAAGTAACCAAAAATATGAACAAATCATGATGCATGGCATCATATAAGCCATAACTCTAATATACACACGGGCAGATGGGTTGTTGTTTTAGCAGTCTACACAAGGATGGCCACTGGAGGTGGGTGTGGATATGGGTGTGATTTCTCTCTGTGTGGTATATCCAGCACACAGTATATGTGCATGTGCATATACAGACATATATATATACATATATGCATATATACAGACATATAAACA
The DNA here is from genome assembly GCA_030323885.1 of Branchipolynoe longqiensis. Taxonomy (NCBI): domain Eukaryota; kingdom Metazoa; phylum Annelida; class Polychaeta; order Phyllodocida; family Polynoidae; genus Branchipolynoe; species Branchipolynoe longqiensis. The sequence continues at coordinate 65,057,612 of CM059198.1, forward strand.
GTTGGCCCCAATACACAGAACAAGATAAGACTGATGTGGTTGAGAAGAAGATATATATTCTCTGGCGGAGATATATTAAATGCCCACCTAAAGTTAAAAATTGAATGCGTTAAGGCCAGGCGCAGCTGGCATACAGTGCACAGGGCCGCTCACAGGGGGCGCCACCGTGGTCTATGTCATAATAACAGGGTCAGCTAGATAGGCTAAGTGCTAACTATTACATAGGGAACTGAAGATCGGTAGTGTCCTTGTTTATATTCCCATAATGGATTATAGAGCACATAAACATTTGGCCCCAATAAACAGAACAAGATAAGACTGATGTGGTTGAGAAGAAGATATATATTCTCTGGCGGAGATATATTAAATGCCAAGAGACCCATGGTCCCCCCAACCCCACAGTCTCAGTATACCGGCTCAGTCGCACCGGCCAGTGCTGTGGAAACCCTAATGTCGTTCATTATGCGGACGCTCAATGGCGTCTGCAGGTAGGCGAAGATGGTATCGCTCGCCCAATCACCGCGCACCCTGAGCTCTTCCAGGGTGGCGCCACACAATGATAGGAAGGTACAGCCCCCCCTCCTCAAGGAGTGGGATGAGTAGTACCCAGCGTCCAATCCCGCGACCCCACAGAAGTGCTTCAGCATCCCTTGGTATGTCGAGTATCGCAGTTCCATCGTGACGCCCGCTGGCGTGGGGATCCGGAACGCCATGGCATCAGGCCTAGCTGGGACCTCCCTAAAGTGTCTCTCAGTCCAATAAACTGCACACAGGGAGAGGTCCGGGCACCTAGCCACAGGTATTTCGAGCATCCGCTCCGCGAATTGTATCGTCTTGGAGCGACGAACTCGCACCAACAGTCCCCATGGGAGAAAGGAAAAGTCTCCCCTGAGTAGTGACGAGTCCGAGGCTGTCACCTGGCACTTCCTCAGTAGTGCCCTAAAGCTGCACAGTATGGCCGCCCGCCAGGCGGTGTGCCCCGCCGAGGTGGTCAGGGCAGCGAATATTCGCCTAAGCATGTCAGGCAGTAAGGGGGCCGCCTGCCTGGGATGGCAACCCCGCTCCCGCTTGATGCCCTTCAATGTGGATGCCAGCTCAAAGTTTTTGTAGTCGATCGGCTCTGTGCCCTCCGTCTTCAAGAAGAAGTTCAGGCCACTGAGATAGTTGCACACCGATGTGTATTTGAGAGTCCTGGCCAGCCAGACCGCATACAGTGCTGTCTGTTCCGGAGGGCACGGTGTGGTGGGAAAGTGGCCCCCAAACTCCTCAATGAACTCCAGGTATCGTCTCACCTGGACCCCGCGTGTTGTGATGGAGTTTGGGGCGTAGTACTTGCGTTGTACGGCCAGCTTCTCCCTCCGCAGCTCCACAACTGGAAATAGAAGGGTCAGGGGAGTTGGTGAATATGTGGTTGCAACAAAGCCTGCGTGCTCCGTCTGCGACCCGGATTCGGTCCTTACTGTCACTGGCGCTCCAATGGCTCAGGGCGTCGCAGATCGTGTTGTCAGCACTCTTCACATAAACAGACTGAACATCAAAATTGTACTGTGCCGCTATCCAGAACAGCCTGCGCACGAAGTGCATGACCCCCTTTGATTTGGACCGACCCGAGGTCAAGGCCGGTCGGACCGTCTCATTGTCCGTGACCATGACCACCGTGCTGTCCTTCCACAGGTGGCCCCAGGTCTGGGCCGCACAGAAGGCTGCCCACATCTCCAGCACGTTTATGTGGGCCCCCCTACAAGTCCCATCGGGTGTGGCGTGGTGGTGGCCCACCTCATCCCTGATCCTCCCGTCTGGTCCCTCCCCGAAGGCTCCAATCCTCCAATCGCCGGCATGGATCGTCCCGAACCCCTCCCCGGAGGCATCACTGTAAGTCGAGACGCATGGGGTATGGCGGCCGATTATTTTTGCCTTCCCATTGAACCGTCTGGAGAAGTCCAGCCACCATCGTCTATCCTCATGGAAACCCCCCGAGAGGCGGACCTTGAAGTGGGGTTTTGCCACTGCGTTGATCGTGTCGTACATGCGTCTGCAGAAAGCGCGGCCTCCCCGGACCACCTTCGCACAGTGCGCCAGCAAGCCAGCCAGCCGATCCAGCTGGATCCTCCTAGCCTTCTTCCGGCCCTCCAGGGCCAGAAGCGCCATGGTCATCCTGGTCAGCTTGTCCTCCGGCAGCGACATCTGCAGGGCGATGGTGTCGATGTCGATACCCAGGAACCTTGTTTTGGTGGACGGGGAGGTGACTTTTGGGAAGCTTATGTAGAAGCCCAATCTCCGGAGGATCCCCATTAGGGTGGCCTGGGCCGTACAGCCCGCGTCGAAGTCCCGAGCTACGATACAGAAGTCGTCGAGGTAATTTACCACCTCCCCCACGCCCTCACGCACTGCACAGCGGACAACAAAATCAGACAGCTTGCTGAAGACATAAGGGCTGGAGGCCAGCCCCATGCATAGCCTATTATTTCTTAAAAAGACCGGGTCATTCCCAAAGTCCCAGAATATGCCCTGGCGGTCCCGGTCTCGTGGGTGGATGCTCACCGCCCGGTAAGCATCGCGGATGTCCACGGTCGCGAGATAGTCTCCGGCTTGCATCAGGGCGGCCACATCGTCGGCACTATTGTAGGAGAATTTGGCCGTCACGCTATCCGTGTAGTTGTTGACTGACTCCCCCTCTGGTCTGCTGCAATCCACGATGCCCATCACCCCCCCTCCATCCTTGGGGATGCAGAAGAGCCTATGCACACATAGCGGCCGGTCCGCCGCCCTGGTCAAAGCCCCTGCCTTGATCTCCTTCCTGAGTTTGCCAGACATGACCTCTCTGTCCTCACGGTCTCCCCCGGCGCCCTGATGGCACTCATAGCAAGCGTCGCAGTCCCGGTTTATTACCATGAAGCCGAAGCAGATGCCTTTCATGATATATTCGGCATCGGGGTCAGTATCACCCCTCATGAACAGCTCTGTGAAGACCCTACATGGCTTCATCTGGGACACGACACCATCAATACTGTGCGTGCAGCTGCACAAACCTGTCATGCAGCTCCTCCAGAGTCGGAAGTCGGTCACACAGTCGGTAACCGTCTCCCTGACGGTGATGTCGAATACATGCTCATCTCCTGTGCCGTCCTCGACATGGAGCCACCCCGGGTCCAGGCCATCCCCCCTGCTTGTCCATACAGGGGTGCCTCTGTGGGGCGTCTCCCCCACTTGTTGGTCACCGGGGATCCCCCCCAGGGTGCCCGCCGCCGCCATCAGGGTGTCCACCCCGTCTCGCGTGTTGTTATTGTTGTTTACATCCGGGGCCTCCCGTGGCACGGGTGTCTCCACTGACCCCCGTGCTCCACTGCTACCCTCCGTAACGCCACCATGGCAGCCTCCCGCCCCCCCTGGGGCTCCCGTGTTGTCAGTCCCACCCAGAGGCGGGGCCTCCACGCGTGCCGCGACCACCGTGTTGTTGTTGTTGTTTACATCCGGGACCTCCCCATGTGCGGGAAGCCAGCCCTGCGGCTCGGGCATCTTCACTGACCCACATGCGCCACTGGAAACATCCATGCCACGCCCTCCGGCGCCGTCAAGTAATGCATCACACCCAGTACCTCGGAGACCGGTACCGTCCCTGTCCCAGCTGCGTCCACCGCCGGGTTGTGTGTCTGCCTGGGTGTCCCAAACCCCAGTACCGCTACCGTCCCTGCCCCGGCCGCGTCCACCGCCGGGTTGTGTGGCTGCTTGAGTGCTCGCTGCGCCCCACCCCGCGCCCCCATTTTCCCACGGTATGGCCGAATCTGGGTCATGCTCCGCATCCCCGGTGTGGCGCGTCCTGGTGCACCGTCAGTCCCGGGTGCACTTAATGCGCTTGTGGCTGCGGCTCCCGCACTTGCTGCACCAATGCCCGAAGCTACAGTCCCCCTCCTTACTGTCACAACCCACTTCCTTGTTCCAGGGGAAGCAGGCCCGCTTGTCTCCCTTATCATAGGTCTTGAGCCCCTTTGGATTCCCGGTGGTCGCACTCTTAGTTTTGGCCCGCATGGCCTCATGCCCGTAGTGGATCAGGCTCGCCGCCGCATTCCCTGCCGTGAATGCAGCGAAACCCTCCCGTTCCGCCAGCTTACGCACGGCCGTGTCATATCGAACATGGGCAGTGTCTTTGAACAGCTCACGCTTAGCCTTCGATGCAATGTAAGCAAGGTGGCTGAATAGGGCCTGGCCATCCTTTAACGTAACACTGTCTAGGCTCAGGAACCACAGGCATGATGCCTCCTGTAACTCGGCCACTGATAGTTTGCGCACATCCTTCTTATCCTCAGTATAGTTTTTTAAAGACCACTTACTTTTCCGTCTCCGGGACGTGCTCCTTGTCCTGCTACGTGAACTGGAGTCACTATGAGAGTGCGATCTGCGCTGCCGTGTCCAGCTCTTGCGCGATACCTCCCCGTAACTTGAGTGACCTCTTTCCGTATGGGCTGCTGCGCCCTGCTCGGCTGGTGGTGGCTTCACTGTGTCCCTGGCCGCCTTTTCCTTTACTAACACGGTCCGTCGTTCCTCCAAGTCAAACATGCGCTTGTCCCTTTCCAGCTGCCTTATTTCCTCCCTCAAGCGTCGCTCCTCTTCATCAATGCACATACTCCGTACGTCTTTTGTGATATCCTCCATCACTCGCTCATCGGAGGCTTCTCCTGCCGTCGCCATCTTGACTGCCGAGAATTTGCGCGTTATGCGTATGTGGTTGCCTGCGGCGTCCTCCCGTTTCACGTCAGTAATGCACCTCGGTCCAGAATGAATTTTACCACACGGGTTGCAGAAACCCTCAGACATACCGTATCGCACAGATGAGTGTCAAAGTAGCATGATTCCAGATAGAAGGCGAGCTGGATCGGGGAGCGTCAAGTAAATTGACCAGCGGCGACGAATTGTTATTGAATGTTAAAAATTGAATGCGTTAAGGCCAGGCGCAGCTGGCATACAGTGCACAGGGCCGCTCACAGGGAGCGCCACCGTGGTCTATGTCATAATAACAGGGTCAGCTAGATAGGCTAAGTGCTAACTATTACATAGGGAACTGAAGATCGGTAGTGTCCTTGTTTATATTCCCATAATGGATTATAGAGCACATATATATGCATATATATATTCATAATTATATACATATGCATGTATATATGTGCATATATATGCATATTTAGATATGTATATATACACATATATATATATGCATATATACATATATATATATATACATGTAGATACGTGAATATATGTGTTTATTTGTGCGCATATACACTGCTGGAGGTGGGAGTCCCGGCCTGCTGGAGGCGCGGGTCCCGGCCTGCTGGAGGCGGGAGTCTCTGAACTGTTTTTTTTATATCTCAATGCAATACAGGGAATAATATGAACAAAATTCAATAGTATTAGTAAGGATAATAAATTAATAAATTAGAAAATAAATTTAAAATAAATATCACCACATCATCATTGATTCATGACTGACCAGCATAGTGTAGCTAGAGGTGGGCTGGTGGGGGTGTGAGTTGCAGACCAGTGTTGCTATTGTCTTACTTTGAGTGTGTGAGAGGGGGGAGTAGGGGGTAACCCCTACCCTGGCATATGTGGCTGTCAGGTTACACCAACACAACTGTCTTAACTGGAAAACTTAGGGTGGATGTGGGTCATGGTCATTGAGGCATGACTGCTGCCAAACCTTGTTTTTAAGTTTGAGGATAGGGGTACCACCAGTACCAGCACATACTGGGAGCCCCCCCCCCCCCCCCCCCAACTTTTGGGCATCAGAGTGAAAGGGTGTGTTGTGGAAGTGAGTTTGGTAAGAGGGGGTATAGGCCTGGGAGGAGTGTGTTATTTATATGATACGTGACGAGGAAGGAGAGGAGGTAGGAGTTGGAATAACACACTTTATTCAGATCGACAGAGGCAGTATAGGATAATGTACAAAGAGGTGGTTAATGAGGAACCTCTATCACTGAAGATCAAATGCAAAAAGAGTTCAATAGTCAAAAGGACCAGGGGCCATTCCCGAGGTTAGTGTTATCTGAGATATGAAGTCAGATGGGAGGGAGGTGGCCCGAGGAGCCCTCCACCAAAACTGAGGAGAGGGCTCGAGGGGCGCCCGAGGCGGCGATCCGCGGGACGTAGGCGTGGACCGAGGTGGAGGTCCAGGTCCCCTGTTCCATGATCTCCGACAGGGGGACGCCGGCGCGCTGACAAGCCTGGGCGGCCCCCCGGCGCAGGCTGTGGAGAGTGTACCCGTCGGGGGCGGGCACCCCGAGGGCCGAGAGGGCGCCTCGCAGGATGGCCGTCAGTGTCCGAGGGTTGAGGGGGTGGCCGGAGGGCAGAATGAAGGCAGGATCGGCGGGCCAGGCAGGGGCCAGGGCCACAGAGGCGGTCCAGGCGGCGACGGGTCAGAGCGGGCGCCCGGGCGAGGCGGGGATGAAGAGGGCGACCGCCCCCGAGGGCAGCGCGATGGTCTTGGTGGTCCGGAGGGTGACCCGGAGCCCCCCGGGGGCGGGGGCGACGTCGCCGCGTGTGATGGTGTGGGGGCCGCCCCACACCTCTGGGCTGGGGGAGAGGAGGCTAGACTTCCGTAGCATCCCGTAGTACCCGAGGAGGAGAGCGGCCCGGGGGACGACGCCCGAGGGCCCGGCAAGGGCGAGATGGTGGGCGACGGCGGCGAGGGTGGTAGGCGTCAGAGGCGGGGCGGGGCGGGCGACGTGGCCGGAGGCCCGCTCGCCGCCGCGACAGACGTCTCTGGCGAGGCGCGAGGCGAAGGCGCTCGGATCGCCCCCGGCCGCCTCCAGACAGGAGCGGGCCCCGGAGAGGGCGTTCCAGTGGGAGGCCGGCGCCAGGGGGCGGGCGTAGAGCGAGGCGGTGTAGGCGGCGACGTCGAAGGGTGTCGGGGCGAGAGGGTCCCAGTGGTGGCCCGAGGCGAACTGGACGTAACCTCGGGCCTGGCGATGTCGGTTCCTCCAGGTGGAAGGGGCGAGGGCGGCGATGCGGAGTCCGTCCACGGCAGGGACCTCGGAGGTGGTGTACCCTGGATCAGAGGGCAGGGTTGTAGGGGAAGTCGTCATGGTGGGCGTCGGCGCGTTCAAGCCCGAGGCGTGCGACCTCGTCTCGGGCCACGCCGGCCCACCGACCAGGGAGGTGGGCGCGGCTGAGGGCGTCGGCGAGGACGAGGTCGGCGCCGGGCTTGTGGAGGATGGTGAGCTCAAAGCACGCCTCGGCCGCCATCAGCCAGAGTTTCGGGCGCAGGTCCCGAGGGTGAGGTCGCGGGCCCGCACCGACTCGAGGGAGGCCGCGGAGGCCATGTTGTCCGTGTTGATGACAACGTTGGCCCCCGCGACGTCAGCCAGGAGGAGGGTGCGGAGGGCCACCACCAGGTTGACCGCCTCAAGCTCGTGGATAGCGGGGAAGCGGGCCCGGAAAGCTCTGGAGTACCCTCGGGCGTAGTAGCGCCTGGGGGAGTAGGCCCCGCCCCCGGTGAGGCAGGAGTCGCACTCGATGACGATCCTCCGGGTCCCCATCGGGCGGAGGAGGTGGAGGCCGTTGGAGGCGCGCCCGTAGGCCGCGAACCAGGCCAGATCCTGGAGGGCGTCGTCCCCGAGGGTGATGGCGGCGAACCCGTGGCAGCTGCGAAGGGCCGCGAGGAGGCGCGCCATGAACTTCCTCGCAGGGAGGACGCAGCTGCCAACGTGGTTGAGGATGCTCTGCAGCTCCCGGCGCCCGAGGGTAGGCTGGGCGGCCCAGGCCTCGCAATCGGCGACGAGCTCGTCGACTTTGTCGGGGGCGATGCGAATCGTCATGGCTTCGCTGTCGACGGCGAATCCGAGCCAGGAGACTCGCATCGCCGGGGGGGTGGCACTTCCCAGGGGCGACCTCCAGGCCAAGGGCGCCGACGAGGGCAATGAAGCCATCGAAGGCCTGGCGGGCCCTCAGGTAGGTGAGCTCACACCCGACAAAGTCGTCGACGTAGACGAGGGCATGGAAGCCCTCGCGCCGGAGGATCCAGGCCACCGCGGCAGTCACCCTGACGCAGGCGGCGCCCGAGGAGCGGCAGCCGAAGGGAAGGGCGAGGTCGACATAGGTTGACCCCTCGAAGGCGATCCCATATAGGGGGCAGGAGAGGGGGTCGGCCCGTAGCTGGCGGTAGGCCCTGGATATGTCCGCGGTCCAGGTGTAGGGGGAGGGGGGGGGGAGGAGGTGCGGGCGGGGTTGGAGAGGGGGAGGGCGAAGGCGTGGGGGAGGGGGGGGCGGCGGGTGCGGGTGCGTGGGGGGCGGAGACCGGGGAGGCGACCTATGTATGCAGTGTCGCCGGGGCCGGGGGTGGGGGGGTGGTTGGTGCGGCTGGTGCGGGTGCGGGGGTGGGTGCGGTGTTTGGGGAGTGGGGGTGGGGGGTGGGGTGGGGGGGGAGATGTGAGGGAACGGTTGCGGCAGAGATGTGAGGGGGCGTGTGAAGGGAGATGTCTGGCGGGAGCGGTTTGGCGGTGAGATGTGAGGGGAGGGTGGTGGCGGCTGGCAGGATGGCGGTTGGCGCGGGCGTAGCGGTGGTGTTTAGGGAGGCGGCGGGGGGTGGTATCGGGTGTTGGCGGGCGGTCTGTGTCGGCGTGAGATCTGAGGGCGGTGGTGGTGTCGGGTGTTGGCAGGCGGTTTCTTTTTCCAGGGCGGTGTGTGTTGGCGGGGGTGGGTGCGGGGAGGGTGCGGGGGGGGCGGCGACCGTGAGGCGACCTATGTATGCAGTGTCGCCGGGGCCGGGGGTGGGGGGGTGGTTGGTGCGGCTGGTGCGGGGGTGGGTGCGGTGTTTGGGGGGGTGGGGGTGGGGGTGGGGGGGAGATGTGAGGGAACGGTTGCGGTGGAGATGTGAGGGGCCGTGTGAAGGGAGACGTCTGGCGGGAGCGGTTTGGCGGTGAGATGTGAGGGGAGGGTGGTGGCGGCTGGCAGGATGGCGGTTGGCGCGGGCGTGAGCGGTGGTGTTTAGGGCGGCGGCGGGGGGTGGTATCGGGTGTTGGCGGGCGGTGTGTGTCTGCGTGAGATCTGAGGGCGGTGGTGGTGTCGGGTGTTGGCAGGCGGTTTCTTTTTCCAGGGCGGTGTGTGTTGGCGGGGGTGGGTGCGGGGGGGGTGCGGGGGGGGCGGTGACCTGGGAGGCGACCTATGTATGCAGTGTCGCCGGGGCCGGGGGTGGGGGGGTGGTTGGTGCGGCTGGTGCGGGGGTGGGTGCGGTGTTTGGGGGGGTGGGGGTGGGGGTGGGGGTGGGGGTGGGGGGGGAGATGTGAGGGAACGGTTGCGGTGGAGATGTGAGGGGGCGTGTGAAGGGAGACGTCTGGCGGGAGCGGTTCGGCGGTGAGATGTGAGGGGAGGGTGGTGGCGGCTGGCAGGATGGCGGTTGGCGCGGGCGTAGCGGGGGTGTTTAGGGAGGCGGCGGGGGGTGGTATCGGGTGTTGGCGGGCGGTCTGTGTCGGCGTGAGATCTGAGGGCGGTGGTGGTGTCGGGTGTTGGCAGGCGGTTTCTTTTTCCAGGGCGGTGTGTGTTGGCGGGGGTGGGTGCGGGGGGGGGGGTGTGTGCGGCGTGGGTGCCGGTTGCGGGGGTGGGGCCGCGTCGCCGCCGCCGGGCTAAAAATCCGGCGAGGTGATCGCGGGGGCGGCTGAGGCGTGGTCACGGGTGCGCTTGGTGTAGCACACGGCCTCACTATGCACGGTGAGGATGCGGCGCACGTTTGCGCAATAGGCGCATGCGTGCCTCCTCCTCGTGCCTTGGTCACCATGGGCCTCACCGGGGGGGGGGAGGTCGCATGAGGCGGGGTCCCTGTTCCAGGCGGGGCAGGGTATCCCGTAGGCATCTCGGGTGTAGGGTGTGCGTGGGTCGGCGTTGGTGGGGCGGGAGTGTGTGGGGGGAGGAGGGCGAGCACGGGTAGAGGGGGGAGTAGTCTGGCTCCGCCCCCGGAGGCAGTCGCGGGGGCGGTGATCACGTCCATACGCACAGTGTTGATCGCGACTGGGTCGCGCCACAGATCCGAGGGGCGTCCATCGGCAACCAGGCGAAGATGGTCTCTGAGTAGCGCCGGACGGTAGGCCAGGGATGGGTGACGGCGTCCCTGAGGTCGGTCATGTTGTGGTGGAGTAATCCGGGGAGGGTGACGGTGGGGAAGGAGGGGTGGGACTCGAGCATGCGGAGGGCGAGGTTGTATTCCTCCATGGTCGCCTCGCCGCGCTTCAGAGCCTTCCCCTCGGGGCCTCTCTCAATGAGCTCATGACTCCAAGATCTCCCTGACCGCGTCGGCCGCGGATGCGGGGGAGCGGTCGGGGGCTGGGTAAATGGCGGCGGGAAGGGGGGGCCGCGGAGACGGCCTGCTGTGTGGCGTAGAGGCCGCGCCTGAGGTAGGGCTGGTAGGTCGGGTGGACGTCGCAGGCGGGCGTCGCGGAGGCGTGGGCGGGCGTCGGAGAGGCGGGGGCGGGGAGGAGGCGAGGGTGCGTGGCCGGGTGGGCACCTCCTCCAGTCCCGGCGGCGAGTTCCTGCAGCATGTCTGCTATGCGGTCGGCTATGGATGGGGGCGAGGCGGCCGGGGCCCGAGGCGGGGGCGCGGCGGCAGGGTCCGGATAGGCTGAGGCCCGAGGTGGGGCGAGGGTGATGGACTCGACCAGGGCTGTGAGGTGGTCGATGGCGCCGGCCTGGCATTGCATCGCGGCGGCCTGGGCGTCCATCCGGGCATCGACGGCGCTCGCCCAGGAGGTGGCCTCCGACTGGAGGCTGGGGGCGGCAGAGGTCACGGAGGCGGCATCCTGTGAGGCGGCCGAGGCGCTGCGGCCGAGGCGCGATCCGCGGCGGCCCGGGGGGCGGCCCCGGGGGCGTGAGCCGGCTGGCATGGTGAGTGAGTGTGTGGGTGAGTGTCAGCCCGGGCGGCGTGGAGGCGTGAGGCGGGCGGCGTTGTGTGAGGCGGTGTCGTGTGAGGCGGCGGAGTGTGACGGCCCGTGTGTGAAGTGAGGTGCCAAAAGAAAATATGTCCGGGCCAGGAGGGTGATGTGAGGCGAGTGGCTAGGAGCAGCAAAGGCGGCCGGTTATAAGGGCCGAAGGAGGGGGGGGGGGGGTTATGTCATCTCCAACGGTCGCGGCAGGGAGGCAGGAAGGCGGGGGGGGGGGGGGGGTCCTCCTTCCCCGCCACGAATCAAACGCAATGCGAGCATTACGACCAATAACCAGAAATGATGTAGACTATTATGTTATTGTTTAAAAAAATTGTATATGGCACTGACAATTCTACCATCTTATGTATATAATGTTTAATCTACATGAATAATAATTATATGCAATTCATCTAGCAAGGTGTTGTATAATAAACTGCTTATATGTGTACATAGATGTAAATATATATATACTGTTATTTCCATATGTAGATTATATGCATATACATGCATAAATACTTATATGCTAATATATGTGTTTATATGCGCATATATACACATATAAACACACATCTACACATATATATGTGCATATATGTATATATGCATATATACACACGTATAATATATGTGTATGTATATGTATATACACATACATATGAGTATAAATGCACATATATCCACATATATCTGTGCATATGTATATACTTATGCATATATATATTTGTGTGTATATATATATATATATGTCTGTGTGTATTTGCAGATACACATATACATGTATATATGTATATATGAATATACATATAGTAAGATACATACCACATATATATGCATATATTTACGTATATATACATATATATACATATATAATGTATATATATATCTATGTATATACATACTATATATATGTATATATATATATATATATATATATATATATATATATATATAAGTTATAACAGTAGCCTATGTTTCTAAGCTTAATACAACTTTTCACTTTGAATTAAGAGACGTGACAGAATACTTATGACTAAATGATGATATACATATATATATACATATATACACATGTATGTACAGATATATGCAGTTTATTATACAACACATTACAAGATGAATTGCATATAATTAATACTCATATACTATATAGTTTAAGCCTTAGATATAAGATGATGGAATTTTCAGTGGCATAGACAATAACATAGTTGTGTACATTATTTCTGGTCATTATAAAAATAGCACACTCCCCCCAGCCCCCTCCCCCCACCCCCCCATACAAACTCACTTCCAGTATATGCTGGGACTGGTAGGACCCCTATCCTCAAACTTAAAAACAAGATTTGGCAGCAGTCATGGGTCAATGACCATGACCCACATCCACCCTAAGTTTTTAAGTTGGACAGTTTACCCACCTGATACATCCTCAGCCCCCCTCCCCCACACACACAAAGTAAGACAATAGCCCAACAGCAACACTGGTCTGAATGAAACCCACACCCCCTCCAGCCCACATCAAGCCACACCATGCTGGTCACTCATGAAACAATGATGATGTGGTGATATTTATTTAAACTAGATTGAATCTATATTTAAATTGATTTATTACCTTTACTATTTAATTGTGTTCATATTATTTCTATCCATACTGTTTGCTCGTTATTGACATGCTGTCAGGACCTCCCAGCATTCTGGCACCAGTTGGACCATTATGGGTTGCATTTCCTCTGTAGCTCAGATGGCAGTGTGTTGGTCTCGAGATCAGAGGGTAACCAGTTCGAATCTTGGAACTGGAATACTTTTTTTTTTTAAGAATGTCTTACTACTTCTTTTTTTTAATGCATAATTATATCAATATTAATAAATATGCCTTTACCTAACTCGACATTGCTCAACATTACATGGCTCGACATTACCGACTTTACCTGACTACACTTTACCCGGCTCGACTTTACCTGTATATATATGTGGATATATACATATCTACATGTATATATGTGTATACATGTGCATATATAGTATAGTTATACGAGTCTTACCTTGGTACAGATGATGGATAACTGTTGTTTTACCGAGGTATAAGCCTCGGATAGATGTGGGCTAGGGAGAGGTAAGCACGTCCGGTACCAGCAATCTTAACCTACTTATTGAGGATAAAAATGACTTTCAAACAATGGATACTATTACTTTACCGAAAAGGTACACCAACGGAATAGATGTGGCAGGGTGTGGCGGGAGGGCCCTAGCCCACATCTATCCGAGGCTTATACCTCGGTAAAAACAACAGTTATCCATCATCTGTACCAAGGTAAGACTCGTATAACTATACTATTTTACCTCGGTAAACAGCCTCAGGCTAGCCTCAGGCTAGGGAGACCTTTACATAATTCATTTTTATCCTTAATATCATTCTTTCTTATTATTATAACATTCTAAATTGTTGTTCTCACCTATTCTTGTTAGTTGGCGAGAAGACGCTTTGCAACGCCGGTAGGCTTTTCTAGTCGTTTATTATAATGTTTTGCAAACGACTTAGCCGTCTTCCAGCCTGCATGCGCTAGTATTCTTTTCACAGAAATACCAAGCACCCGTGCCTTGGAGACCATGGCTCCTCTAGTTGAGTGGGAAGAGTATTTACTCGTATCCACTCCAGCCAATTTCAACACCGTAATTGTCCATCTGGCAAGTGTGTCTCGTGAAATCGCCTTATGTGGCTTTATAAAGCTCACTAATAGTTGTTGTGATGCACGTAAATCCTTTGTCTTGTATATATAAGCCCGTATGGCCGACACAACACATAATTTCCGATCATTCGGAAAACAGTCTAAGTGAACCGTTGATAAAGGGTCACCTAACGTGTTCGATTTGAGCAATTTTTCTAAATCAAACGTAGCTTGTTGCTTGTCTATTTCTAATCCAGTTAAGGATAAAGCAACAATCGTCTGTCCTCTGTGTCCGGTTACTAACAATAACAGGACCGCGACCTTAAAACCTAACTGTTTTATATCTAACCACGAGTTGTGAGGCCAAGCCTGAAACAACTTAAATACTATAGAAACATCCCAAAACCGACTATACTTTGGTTTTGGAGGATTCCTTTGATAAATTGAACGAAGTAAATAACAAATAACATAATGTTTTCCAACTGTTTCGCCATCAATTCTAGGTAATATAATTGATAACGCACACCTCGCCGCATTAATCGATCCAAAGGAAAGTCCTTCATCCTCTAGAGAACGAAGAAACCGAGCTACTTGTGAAATCTTTGGATTTGTTGGTTTAACTTTCATTAACAAACAATGTACACCCCATTTCTTTAAATAGGTTGTATACATTTTGACAGTTCCTGGCCTCCAGGCATCCGATACTATCCTATCCTCAGTAATTCTGTCCAATCCAAATTGCTGTAGCTGCTTCCTTAGAAAAGGAATGCCAATAGGGGCGTCGTTGACACGTCGCCGTGAACCACTAGCGGTCCGTGGTGCGTCAGATTCCCGAGTTTTCTTGGGAATCGTATACGATCTTTTGCCAGTTGTGAAACTGCTGGCAGCCAAGGTTGCGTGTCCCAATCGGGCACCACCAGTATCGCATGTGTCCCTTCCAAGCCGATTTTTCTCACTACTCGGCTGATAATGCTAAATGGTGGGAAAATATAAAAATAATTATTTTCCCAAGTAATAGCAAACGCATCTACTTTCCAAGCATCCGGTTCAGGATGCCAAGAAACATAACAGGGTAACTTGTTATTATTTCGTGATGCAAATAAGTCAACTTCAGGTGTACCCCATTTTTCACAAACGAAGTTAAACAAAGGTGTAGAGAGAGACCACTCTAAATGGTCATGGAAATTTCTACTTTTATAATCTGCAAGTGTATTTTGTGACCCTGGAATATGCGCTACAGTCAGCCAGACTTGTTGAGCCTGTGCCCAGTTCCAAATCAGTTTAGATAACTGATTGCAAGACTTTGATTTGGTTCCACCCATGTTACGAATATATGCCATGGCAGTAGTATTATCAGTTAGTATTCTAACCTGTGATTTATTTATCTTTACTAAACTACGTAAGCCCAGATAAATAGCACGCAATTCTAGTGCATTAATATAGTCTGATTTTTCATCATCAAGCCATCTACCTCCTGTTGTGACCCCATCTCGATGAGCTCCCCAACCTTCTAACGAAGCATCAGTAGTAATTACTGTATTAGGTTCCGCCATGCGGATTCGATTTGGTGAACTTGCTATATGTTGCATCCACCATCCAATATCCTGTAACCCTTCTTGCGAAATAAACATCTTTCGCTCAAAATTGCCTTTAGTTCGTGTTAACGCTAAATTTTTATCTATTTCTAGCGACTTAATATGGGCCTTCCCATATAACACAGCAGGTGCATATGAGGTCATTATGCCAATAAGAACAGCAACCTGTCTAATTTTTGGCTTTGATAACTTAATAAGCTGAGTCGCTGTAGTCATAAACTTAATTAGTTTTTGTTCTGTTATCGACACTGTAAGGGACTGTGTATCCAGAATAAACCCTAAACATTTGAGTTGTTTTGTTGGTTTAAACACTGACTTTTGTTGATGTACATAAAACCCCAATTTAGTGAGTAATGCACATAAATCCAAAACTGCATTCACACAACCAATTTGTGTTGATGCTATAATAAAAGAATCATCTATGTATGGAAACATTATATGACCCTTCCTCGCCATTACCGAGAAAACAGGTTTAAGCAATTTAGTAAATAAACGTGGCGCACAAGCTAAGCCATTCGGCATGCAGGTAAACTCATAGAGTTGGTTATCCCAAATAAATCGAAGAAATTTTCGGTATTGTTCCATTATGGGAAGCGTATAATATGCATCCTGTAAATCAACACTAGCCATCCACGCATCTGGTGTAATCAGATCTCGTGCCGTATCTAGAGAGAACATTTTAAAATGTCGATATTCCACCCTTTTATTAAGGATTGTTAAATCCAGGATCATTCGAACATCACCATTAGGCTTCGGTCTCGAGAAAATGTTTGAAATAAACTGTCCTGAACAGTGTGTCACTTTTTGTATAATTCCTTTCTCAAAGAATTTATGTACCTGTTTAGTTAGTGCCTCTCATTCAACTGGTTGAATGTTATATGGAAAAGGTATTATACTTTGTACAGGAATTTGTGTAAAGGGAATGTGAACACCCCTAACTATTTTTATAATTTCTTGGTCACTAGTAATTTTGTGCCACTCAGAAATATGATTACTAATATTACCAGCCACAAAGTTGCTTACAGTTTGTGTGTTTTTAGAGGCTTCAGGGACTTGTAAAGTTTGTGTTTGGACCTCTACTTGGACCCGCCCCTGGGGAAAGGTCTCGACGAGTTGAACCCTCGGCCTATTGGCCGTGCGGTGTTGTCGGTCCAGCCTGGGCGAGCGCCCCGGCCCCGAAACCCTTGACCGAAGTTTGAACTCGGTCTGGTTCCTCTGGTGAACCGTCGTGGACGAAAATCCCCTCGTGACTTTTTTAAACGAGGAGCTTCCTGTTTCTTCTTGCCATCCATGTTTTTGCCACTCTTGGCTGCAGTCTCTACCTCTTTATAGAGGTATTGTAGTTGACCGCCAAACATCTTGGTGTTATCTAAAGGTTTCCCTTTAATCGGCTCTGGAGCAAGATAAAGCGTAAACTCCTTCCCCTCATTATCGGTAACCTTCTTAGAGCGAGCCACTTCTTTGCCAGCATCTGTGCAAACTGACTTGAAGACATTTTCATATCTTCGAAACGACAGGTAATTACCTGCCGCCGCTAGCACTGCAATGCCTTTGTCCATTGTCTTAGCCAAAGACGAGAACTTATTTTCACTCTGCATCCTATTAGCCACAGGAACAATAGCTGTTAGGGTAGCCAACACTGCCTTATGCACTGTGTGCAACACATCCTCAAACTTCTTACGGTCATCCGTCATATTGACATCCCGATCCATTTCTTTAATGATGGAGTTGGGAACACCCTTTATGCCTGTTAACTCATCTCCTAACTTGGAGATAACCTCCGCCGGTTTGAAAGTGCGAAAATGACCATTCACGGTCTCGCGCATAAGCGTAGTGGTTTTAACCCGCTTAGCCTTTGGCTTCTCCACCTTCTTAGCCACTTTAGTGCCAATGTCCGCATAGACCCCTTCATAAACGGTGTCTGAGTCTGATTCCGTAGAAGTAGACTCAGTGGACGAATCAGAAGAAGAATATTTCCTCTTCCTCTTCTTCTTTTTGGACTTAGTCCTCCGCTTTTTGCGAAAACCAGTCTCTACCCGCTCCTTGGTGAATTCATCACCCGAAGAAATCACCTGTTTCTTCTTCTTCCTCCGTTTAGGAGAAGGAGGAGGAGGAGCCTTAAGCTCCACCGCCGAGTCTGTGTCCAAGAAATCCTCAAACGAATCCTCTTGGACACTCGGCCTACGCCGCTTCCGAGACACAGGCGATTTGGCAGTCAAG
Source organism: Branchipolynoe longqiensis (assembly GCA_030323885.1). Classification (NCBI taxonomy): domain Eukaryota; kingdom Metazoa; phylum Annelida; class Polychaeta; order Phyllodocida; family Polynoidae; genus Branchipolynoe; species Branchipolynoe longqiensis. The sequence continues at coordinate 65,074,991 of CM059198.1, forward strand.
ATGTGGCTTTCCAATCGTGCAAAGCGAGCCTCCCAATCTGGAGGCGCAGGCACCTCAGGCACTACGTCCTCGTCCGGGTCGGAGAGGATATGCGCCCGGGGCTGTGTCGACGGCCCTGCCGACAACTCAGGTGAGGAGTCGTACTCCTCGTCCACTCCACTCGGAACATGCCCCTCGGCTGCTGCTGCACCGCGCTTACTCCGCTTCGTGGCCATCGGGAGCTGAAACAAATATTTTTGGTCAGTCCCGGTATATATATATGTCACAATATGGTTGTTTCAAACTCATTTGGACATCTATTGGTGTTAGAGAACGTGTTTATACCGTTATAACACAGGCGTAATAAGCTAAATTTGTGCGTGGGTTGTGGGTCAAGCCCAAACCTTACGCGGGGTCGGGACCAGTGTATCGGCCCGCCCATCCCTCTGTTCCGCACACTTCTCCCACCTGTGACTACTACGTCAACAAGTTGGAGAAAATGCTACGAAACTCGGAGAAACGCCTGAAAAAGTTTTGTCTAGGGGAGTCTATAAAAGAAACCCAGGAGCATCTCCAACATTACTCTCTATTAGAGTACGAGAGAATTTCCACATGAGATAGGGCGAAACCCACATCTCTACCCATAGTCACACGGTGACCCGGGTGTTGACATAACCGCTAATGACCGGTTTGGTTCCTTCGAGAAACCCACTCGAGTGTTCTATCCTTGGTTGTTTATAACCAAATAACTCGTCCAAATTGGACCAACGAAAGTCTAAACTTTCCATAATGATGCTCTAATGCATCATAATTAAGCTAACCACAGTTTTTATTATACTTACTGCGTATTTGCTTGTATGTAGACTAATTTTGCCGGAGCAACCCAACGACACGTTATCCAGTCGTGAGTTGTATATGCTAATTGCTGGTACCGGACGTGCTTACCTCTCTCCCTAGCCTGAGGCTAGCCTGAGGCTGTTTACCGAGGTAAAATACACATATATATGTGTATATGCATTTATATACGCATATATATGTGTATACATATGTATCTACATGTATATATGTGTATATATATATATGCACATATATGCACATATACACGCATATATGCCTATATATGCATATATATATATGTGTATATGCATATATATATATACATGTATATCTCTGTCTGTATATGCACATACAAATACTGTATGGATATACCACACAGAGAGAAATCCCACTCTGCACCCATGCCCACACCCACACCCGCCCACACCCACACCCACCTCCAGTGGCCATCCTTGTGTAGACTGCTAAAACAACAACCCATCTGCCTGTGTGTATATTAGAGTAATGGCTTATATGATGCTATACATCATGATCTGTTCATATTGTTAGTTATTTCTTATTAACTATGTCTAGGATTTTGATTCTAAGAAAAATACTTGTTTAAATAGACCATGGTGATCCACCAGTAAAAATGACTAATTCGAGAATACAACCAGCACAATGTTATGGGCAAAATAAGATTATCTCTTCATTTTAATGTAGTTTTAATTTAATATTATGAACATACTATACACAGGAGCATTTTCTTCATAGAAACTTTGAAGAGCTACTTAGGCCCAGTTTAATGATGTATTTTGTTAGGTTCCATCCTCAATATTAAAGTAGTTGCAGACTGTGACAGGTCACCCCTATTTGTTCCTATATGTAAACTGTCTTGGTTTTTCAAGACGTCTTGAAAAAGCAAGACGTTTTGAAATCCAAGTCGTAGCCCCTACCTGTTAACTTTTGAGACCATGCAACCATGACAAATTAATTCTGGCATGCAAGTCAAAATTATGACACCATTGGCTTATGCAGTAACAGGTTATGTTAAATGTTAAATTGATTCAGTAAGCCCTTCTATATGAAAGCAAATGCTTAAAAAGTGCACCACTATCTAAATTTGATATGTACAATCAAATCAAGCTAAATATTTTGGTGTTTGAAAATGTGATGCTTGATCGGACTATGCAGCTTTAATCAGTTATATATGGCCCTGTCACACTACCACGGAACCAGCTAACGTGAGCCGACGTAGGTGAATTTTGGTCATTAAGTTGAGGTATGGCGGGTTACGTCACACATACGTTAGGCAGATGTCGAGTTACATCGAGATACGTCAGCATGCGTCATGGTTTTGGACATACCCAAAATGTTGGGATGACATTACACTCATGTTAGGCCAACTTTACCCATGCGATAGAGCTGCGTTGGCTACATTAGATCAACATTGTCTTACATGTGTCATGCGCTACAACAACATGGGGTTAACATATCTCAATGTAGGTCAAACATGTCTGTGATGCGTGCCTTACATTGCTCAAACATATCGCAAACGTGTCTAGAGTGTGAGTAATGTCTGTCTACCGTGTGAGTAACGTCTGTCACGTCCTTCGAACGTTGTCAAACGTGTTGTGAGCATGGTGTGAATGTGTTGACTACGAGTATACAAAGACCTCCAATGTCCTCCTGTCAGCAGAACATCTTTGCTCTTTGCAACGGAAACATGTGCCTAAGTGGATCATGCAGGACTGCCAACTGACCATTCTCAAAGTTCACCATGAGACAAACGTGTTGTTACTGCACTATATTCACACTAGAAGAACGAGAAGGAAACAATCTCGCCCGAAGCGATTGTGGGTGCGGCAGTGGATCGGGAGGCGGCATGAGTTTGGCTTGTATGACCAGCTTCTGGTGGAACTCTGTAGCGAGGATACAGCTTACTTCATCAACTTCATGCGGATGCCTCGCCAGATGTTTGACGATATGCTAGCCAGAGTGGGTCCGCGGATCACCAAGAATTACACTACCTACAGGGGGCCGCTCGAGCCTGGCCTGAAGCTTCCCCGCACTCTGCGTCACCTATCATCGGGCAACAAGTATGCTTCCATGAAGTTTGGGTGGAGGGTGCCACACAACAACCAATCATCGTGAGGAAGGTGTGCAAGGCCATCATTGCAGAGTACATCAACGAGGTGATGACCTGCCCCACCACTCCGGAGGGATGATGTGCCATCTCCGACAACTTATTCGAGAGGGGGAACTTCCCCCATTCCTGTGGGGCACTTGATGCCAAGCATGTTGCCGGTGTCCCCCAAAGAGTGCATCCCTTTACTACAACTATAAGGGATTCTACTCCATAGTTATCATGGCACTCGTTGATGCAGACTACCAGGGCCGATGTCGGTGGTGAAGGCTCCGCATCAGATGTGCAGGTGTTCAATGATTCTGAGCTGAAGGCCAGCACTGAAGATGGTACCATAGGTTTCCCGGAACTCAAGCCTATTGTGGCCGGCCAGAGGACGCTTCCATACTTCCTGATCAGTGACGATGCCTTCGGCCTATGCCCGACGATGATGAAGCTGTACAGCAGGAGGGGTATGGCACATGAGGAATGCATCTTCAACTACAGGATTTCCAGAGCTAGGAGAGTCATGGAGAATGCGTTTGGCATCTTGGCAAACCGATTTCAAGTTTCTGCTCAGCAAGATGCAGCACCACCCCTCCACTGTGAAGTTCCTCGTCACACACAACATGACGAGGATCCGATATCCCACGCTCCAGAATCAGCAGCTAGACCATCCAGAGAACGTCGACCACAATTTCATCCCCGGAGCATGAAGATAGACAGCATTCAACAACCCACCCCTCCGTGAGCAGCTCACCAAAACCAACCATCCACGACAGACCACCCGGTGTTCCATATACACCGAAAAGAACCGCCCGCCTCAGAAGGGACCATCTCAGAACCTGCCGGCCCGGAAGCGAAGCAACCAACCGACACAGCCGACCCCAGCGGGAATAACATGCACCACACCGCCGCTCAGCGAGCAGCCCACCGCAGCCAACCACACACCCCAGACACCGCAGCCTCCGCACCACACGACACTGACCGCTCTGCCTCAGAAGCCGCTGCCTCAGATGTTGCCACCCTTGAAGCTGCTGCCGCCAGCCCCCCCAACTGCCAGCAACACAGACCCCCCCACACCACCTCCAACAGATGCTTACACACGCCTAGCCCTGGCGGAGGAAATAACCACCACATCACCGCTCCATGAGCAGCTCACCGCGACCAACCCGCCACCCCCAACCATGCGGCTCCCACCACACACCACACAGATTACACTGCCTTAGAAGGTGCCGCCGCAGAAGCCGCCACCACAGACACAGTCCCAATCAGTCGGTCAACGACCCACTTTAAAACTCCTTCCTCAGAACCTCCCGCCTCAGAAGCTCCAGACCATGAGTCAGATGGAAACAGTCGGCCATCGACAATGCACACATCAACACAAAACTCATCCAACCCTCTCATAACCGGAAGCCAGCAACGCGACCACCGCTTCACTCCCATCGGGAGCCATCACAACCCCCATCGGAAGATGATGGACGCTGGGGGGGAACCCATGGTGGCCCGGGTCCACCCTGCCCCCCCCACCCCTGCCTCCCACCACAGGTCTACCCAAGCACACCACACCATCACCGAGGCCGAGCCACCTGATGCCCGACTCACAATCGACCAACGCGCACACGCAGTGGAGGATGTCGACGAGGTATTGGTCGAGACAAATACGGAGCCGGCACCACAATACGCCCCTCCGCACACACCCATCACTTACCGATCCACCATAATAAAACTTGGCCGACAGCAGTGGCCGATGCGTGGGAGAACCTTGAAATATACAAAAAGGTACGGGCTACCGGCCTTCTAAATCACATCTCTGCAAGGATCCCGGTCCCCTCCGCCCTAAGGATACCAGCTTGGAGGAGGTATCTAAAGGATTACCACAACACACAGCTGGTCGACTTCCTCGAGTTTGGTTGGCTGGCTGACTACACGGCCGACGACCCTTCAATCCCGGCCGCCACCAACCACACCTAGGAACCCGACCAGCTCCACTGGATCCGGGAATACGTCCGCAAGGAAGCAGCGCATGGTGCCCTCCTCGGACCATTCACCACACCGCCATTCACCCCCTGGGCCCAGATCAGCCCACTCATAACCCGGCCAAAAAAGAACACAGATGAGCGGTGAGTCATTGTCGACTTGAGCTACCCCAAGGGGGATAGTGTCAACACGGCTATCCAGTAAGGCTACTTTCAAGGGAGACCTACCAAATACACACTGTCGGGAATCATGGACTTGGCAGGGGAGGTCACCAGACTAGGCCATGGCTGCTACCTCTGGTTGCTCGACCTAGCGAGGGCCTACCGCCAACTCAGGACACGCCTGCTATCCATCCCCTTACCGGACATCAAGGTCGACGGAGAGGTCTACATCGAGGTTGAGCCAGCCTTCGGGTGCAGGACATCCTCAATGGCCTGCGTGCGACCCACCAAAGCCGTCGTGTACCTGCTCCGCCGGAGGGACCACTTCGCGCTCTGCTACCTCGACGACTTCGTCGGGGTGGCAGCCACCAGTAAGGAGGCTGACGCGGCATATATCGATATGATTAAGATCATGGTGGCCCTTGGCCTGGCCCTATCCCCCACCAAATGCACCCCCCCCCCCCCCCCACTCACCTCATCGAGTGGCTGGGGTATGAAGTCTGCACCGACCAAATGACTATACACATACCTGACTAAAAACTCGCCGACATCATAAAGGAATGCAACGACGTATCAGTATCACCTAAGGTAACAAGAACCACCCTACAGTGTGTCGTCGGTCAGCTCCAATACGTCGCGAGGTGTATTCCCCCAGCACGCCGATTCATAAATTGGATTCTGCCAACCCTCCGTGATACCCCACGAACCGGGAGTCACCCCGTCACCATCGAGCTCACTCGCGATCTCGCATGGTTTCGCCACTTGGGTTTGAGTCCTTCGCCCGGCCCCCCTACCGCCCTCTCCAGGAACCAGCCTCCCGAGATCGTGACGTCACGGCCCCACTCGCGCGAGACTCTGATGTCACGGCCCCATCCTCGGGCTGATGGAACCCCTTCACATCACTTCCACTCCGGCAGCCACACGAGCAGGTGGCTAAGACACGTTTTCTATTGACACAACAGTCTGGGGTTGAGGGCCTGAGTCCAACGTCCATCATCCACACCGAACACACCATCTACTCATATACTGTACGACTATATTCATATGAGTACTAAATAAAATTCCATATCATGGACTCCTTGTTCGCGTTGTAAATTATGCCATATGGGCAAAGGGCTTATTTATTTCAATTTTATTTGGGGGGACTTGTGAATTACTTATTATAATAATGATATGATGTTTACTAAGAAATAGACTAAGAGACCAAAATCTCGTTTATAATAGAAATAGTTTTTTATTTACAAACATTTTTACAGATTTCTCACAGTAAAACAAACGACATACAAAGGAGAATAGGAAAAAGAATACCAAATATATACATATGTACAGGCAGGCACACAATAAATACTGTCAGTTCTGTTCACTTATCCGGGCCCTGGCGCTGGCCCTTTGGGGGGAGGGGTGTCAAGCTCACCTGGAGCAAAGAGCTCCTGCACCTCAATGTTCAGGTTTGACATGTTGGATATGCCTGACAGGCTGGGCAGATTCAGGAATCCGTCCGTGGCACTCTGGTTGAGGTTTTTTTGTTTGTTTTTTGTTGTTTTACGTCCTAGCAACATCTAAGGTCATATCAGGACGGGTACCGACTTGTGATAGTGCGCACTCATGGCGACTTTATAATGCTGCCCCACTGGAAGACCGGGCCGACAGCACCATGACTTGATATCCCACTCAGTCACAATATCCTGACACTGAGCCAACCAGTCCTTGCCCTATCCTAATAATGTCAAGCGCCAGCCTAGGAAGCAACAAGTATCAATGTTTAAGTCATTGGTTTGCCTCGACCAGGGTTCGAACCCACAGCCCCACAATCTACCAACACGGGTGACAGACTCTGGTTGAGGAGCCACACCAACATTAACATGCTGCCACTTATACATATGTACAGGGAGACACAAAAGAAGTACTGTCAGTTCTGTTACCATATCCGGGGCCTGGCCCTGGTCCATTGGGGGGGTGTCAAGCTCCCCTGGCACCTCAATGTTCAGGTTTGACACATTGGATATGCCCAACAGGCCAGACAGATTCCACGCCAACATTGACGCGCTGCCACTTATACATATGTACAGGTTGGTACAAGAAATACTGTCAGTGACACAGTAAAAAAAAGACATACAAATGAACACAGAAAAAAGAATACCAAATATATACATATGTACAGGCAGGCACACAATACATACTGTCAGTTCTGTTCACTTATAACTTATCCGGGGCCTGACCCTAGCCCTTTGGCTCATGTGGGGGGTCAGCGGTACCTAGTGGTCCTTAGCCACTGATGTATTGGCCACTCATGGCTAAGACACGTTTTCTATTGACACATAATTAATTGTACGTAAAGTCCATGGTTGAATAAAAAACAAACAATTCTCGCCGTGAATATGGGCTATGCTGCTGACACGGTATAAAGAAACCAATCAATCAATCAAAAACTTTATAGTGGCATTTATTATTACCGAATAGTTGTGTGGGTGGGATGGCTCTAAAAAACTTGGCTGCGTGTTGATGTCTTGTCTGCTTAAGGCATTGCATACAAATGATCTCTAACATACAAGTTCAAGGCAGTTATGATGTCAGCAAGCTAGAATATAATGAGAGTAAGAAAGTTTAAACATAGACGGCGGCAAAGTTCGCCTGGGAATCAGTGCACTAGGGTCTTTTTTGCCACAGTGTTGCGAATCATGGTAGAAAGTCTCATTGAATCGTAATCAGGTAATTGGCACCAGTTATGCACCAAGTCAGTAGAGAATACCACCGATCCTGTGTGCTCAATTACCCATGTTGCAACATGAACAACTGAGCAACACAAGACCGACTTACGTTATAGTGGCATTTATTATTTTTGTCTAGAGCATTTAGCAGTAGTGACACATCAATTCAAGATCGGTAACAGTGTAGAGAATTGATGGTTAACCAAATGTAGTGGAGAGTGTCTGTGCTGCTGAGCTGACAAGAGGTCTGGGCATATACGCTTCTCAGCTGAGGAGGACCAGTGTCCCAAGTCTTTGATATCTTGTAGGGGGGGCGCCGAGGCGAGCATGTGCCTCTACCCCACCGAAGGCTGTGAAGTGTTATCGCACACCGGGCGCACCAACGACAGGGCAAGTCTTGGTGTGTCCCTTAGGGCATTGGGCCTCAAGGGGATCCGTCCATGGTTGTGAATGCTGGACCTTTGGTGTATGGCTGAGTGCTGCAAGAATATGCATGCGGTGGTGACAAACTCCATAGTGTCTTGGTTGGCCGAATGTGAATGTGGAGGCCATCCTCATCTGTGAAGATGTCCCTGGCATGCAGCATCTGAGCTGTGTCCGCTGGTGTGCCAGCTGGAGGTTGTTGCTCTGCCAGAGCAGACTGAAGTAGCCGACCAGGAGAGCCGCAGTGAGTACTGGTCCGTTCTGTCCAGCTGTCGCGAAGAAATCCACCACCATATTTATGTCAGAGGGAAGTAGAGGGGTTGCCTGGGCCGGCTGGTGGTCAGAGATATGCTCGACTCCTCTCCTACCAGCGAGACCGGGTATGTATCGAAGACATGTGTATGTCCCCCGATGGATCGCACCCAGGTGCTGGCACTGCTGAAATAGTTCATCACCGAGTGACTTTAGATCGTTATGTAGCTCCTGTTTGAACAAGATGACTTGATATTACGTCGGGTTTAGTGGGTTGGCGTGATGGTTAGCCATGTAGTTGAGGTACTTGTGGGGATGTGCTGTTTTATTTGTCCAGGTCCTGTTCGTGAGTCCAGCCTCCATCAGGCTGATGATTCTTGCATGATATAGCGTGCAGTAAAATGGAGAGAGATGCAGAGGTAGTGTTCGAATCCCATGTTATATTTACAGTGTCGGGGTTAGAGCATCATCGTGGTTAACATACACATGCTATACCGCACTCTGCAATCATGTTGTGTGCCGTCTTGTTAGCGGCATGGTCAAAGTGCATGCAACTGAGAGCGACGGGGAAGACGATTTCCTTGTCAGGCTTGTGCCAAACAACGATGTTGGTGCTGTCATTTGCTGTCATTTGCTGCAAGAGCCATATCCCCAGTCATCAGCATCTGCTGGGAGACGGTATTGTTGGTGTTTACATAGATGGTGAAGGTGTGAAGGTTGGGAGGAGCATTTTTCTTCTTGTTCCCCCGCCATATTTTTAGCAGCCTGATCGCAGTGTCCGGGGTCATTCCAGGTTGGCCACTTCCTAAAAACCTGCTTCTGTTCTTTGTTCTTGCTCTGGGTGATATAATCTTGATATTGCATTTTGTTCTGGCAAACATTTTCCTGATGTGCGTTGGACCTTCTGTTCTTGCTATCACACCAGGTGCAAAAGTGGCATTGCCTGTCAGGCTGGAGGCCATGGGAGGTTGCAAATCCACATGCAGTCATTTCCAAGGTTTCAAGCCTGGCAGGGCCTGCCGTCGATGTCTTCATTGTAGTCTGCGAGGACATATTTAACCTGTGATTTCCGTTCAAGTATGTCTGTGGCCCCCACCACTTCAGGTCATTTGGTGTCACATAATGTGTTCTTTGGTTTTTCTAGCCTCGTTCCTACTGCGCAGACGTCTCTCTGCACGTATTTGCTGGCATACATGTTGTTCCATCCGCGGGGTAGATGTCCGTCGGCTATCATAGTGAAAACCATCTCTGAGCACTGGCGACATGCATGCCAGTCCCAGTTTGAAACCATAGTCG